>JAWWMU010000001.1:103520895-103547179 GCA_035048155.1 Cinnycerthia olivascens | reverse complement strand
GGCTGGAGAGGGTGCAGGGAAGGGCAGCAGGGCTGGGGAAGGGTCTGGAGCACAGATCTGCTGAGGAGCAGCTGAGGAAGCTGGGGGTGTTCAGCCTGGGGAAAAGGAGGCTCAGAGGGGATTTCATTGCTCTCTACAGCTGCCTAAAGGAGGTTACAAAGAGGTGAGGTTCAGTCTCTTCTTCCAGGGAACAAGAGACAAGAGCAGAGGAAATGGCCTCAAGTTACACCAGGGGAGGCTTTAATTGAGAATGTCAGGAAAATTTTCTTCAGGGAAAGGGTTGTATGGCATTGGAACAGACTGCCCTGGGAACTAGTTGAACAACCATCCCAGAGGTATTTAAAAGACGCAGTTGTGGCACTTGGGAACATGTTTTATGGTAGACTTTGCAGTCCTGGGGTTGCATTCAATGACCTCTTCTCCAAAGTAAAAATGAAAGGAGCAGAGGAAATGGCCTCAAGTTGTACCAAGCAAGATTTATTTTAGATATTAGGAAAATTTTCTTCAGGGAAAGGGTTGTCAAATGCTGGAATGGGCTGCTAGGGGAAGAGATTGAATCACCATTGCAGGAGATATTCAAGAGCTCTGTAGTCGTGACACTTGGGGACCTCTTTTATTGATAGACTTGGCAGTGCTGGGATAATGGTTAGACTCAATTGACTTAAATACCTTTTCCAATCAAAATTATTCTATAATTCTATTATATGATTACCAGTTATGATGATGATGAGGAAGGGAAATATGGGGTATCTTACCAATAGCAGAAAGCCATAGAATATTTCTACCCTGGAAGAGCAAGCTTAAACATAACCCTTGTCCCTTAGTGGTAATCAGTAGTCCTACTGATGTCAAACTGAGATAGGGCAGTAAAATTTGCATTCTTTTGATTAGAGAACTGAGATTAACATTGCAAGTCTCCTCTGATTATATCTGAGAAGATGGAAAGTTGTATGATAACTCCAGAGGGAATGTGATAGCCTTTAAATGAACACAATTTAAATGGAAGGTATCAGGTCTCACTTCTTTGAAGACAGAAAAAAGAATAGCTTCAAACTGATACCATGTGAACATCATGCAGCTTGTCTGATATTCACTGACCACTTCAGGACTTCTGCCATTCCAAAGGCCAAAGGAAAATGTGATAGTAAGAAGCAAAAGAATGTGCAAAACACTGGTGATGGGCAGCACACTTGTGTGTGCTCATAATAGGGAAAAATCCTGATCTGAATAAGAGAAAAATAGAAAGTCACTGTTAAGATTAGTAGTATTGCTGCATTTCATGAGTAACAACGAGAATTTGCTTTTAGGCATAAAATGAAATGAAAGAAAACATGTATTTGTTAGCCAATGACTTTTTATGAGGTCTATATTTCTGCCGATTACAGAGTCTTCACGAGTTTAAAGAGCTGGGGCAAATGTAGGAAAATGCTTATTTAGGTTTTCCCAAAAAGGGACAATAGACCTATTTATGTAATCACTTTATCAATTCCTTTTATCATTATGTAATGTAAGTTCGGAGTGACAACGTTCATTTACTCATTCTCTCATACTTTCTGTTGCAGCAGGCTTCTCTCCCAGCTGATTTTTGGGTTGTTTGTTTTTGGAAACAATCTAGCAAGATAACATGATTTTTTTCTGAAATGTTACACTGAAGAAAGTTCTGTGCATAGCCCTTTATGTTGCTTAACATTAGTTATGGTTTAGACCTTTATTAGCCTTTTTTTTATTCCTTTGTATTTGAGATTTTAGTGCTGTATTAGGATTAGTTCCTGCAAGCACACTTAGGTATTTCTATAAATAGAACTGCAATGTTCTATTAAATAAAAAAAAAAATACTGAGTGAGGTGGAATTCGACTATACTTGGTTATCTTCTCCCTGTTGGTAGCAAATACAGCTGTACAGAGAAAAAATACAAGAAACAGTGCACAGGAACTCACTCAAAGGAGCTCAGAAATTTAGAGACTTCCTTGAAAAAATGGCCCCCAAACTAGAATATAAGGACCAGCTGTTCCCATCTGTGCAGGGGTCTAACTCCTTTCTGAACACATATAAATCCTGGTGCCATGGTAACATCCGGCAGTAAATTCAACAAATCAGTGTGCTTTTTGTTTATTTAATATTCTTCATAGTCATTGCTTTGGTACCTACCAGGACATTTAATCTTTTGGTATGACACCATGGATACACATTGCTCATCTGAAGTCTCCTCAACCCTGAAGTTTTTTTGTATAAATTTGTATTATGGAAAGAAGTATTTTCCTTTCAACACTGAAACCTCTTGCTCTCAGAGCACATTGCAGCCCTGCAGATTTCAAATTCAAAATAAAGTACTCTCACTTCCTCAGAAAAGCTGCCAGATTTTTGGGCATGCTGGAAAGAGATCATAAGCACAGGAAATAACGGAGAACAAAATTTATTCTGCACATCCCCAACAGGTAGTCAAATACCTATGGCAGGTTATTGAGAGACCCTGCTTCATTTATTCATGTCAGTGCTTGAAAGGGAGGACCGTGATAGCCAGCCCTGTTGAGAGATACAGGGATGTAGCCCGCAGATGGCACTGCTCCCTCACTGGTTTCCTTCTCAAGCGAGCCGTGACTCACAGTTTGTACTAAAGATATTATTTTTTCTCCTAGGGACATGTTTACTTTGTGCATCCTGAGCCACAAACGGAAAAATGAGCTCTTCTTCAATGCAATATTAGAAATGAAAATCCTGTTAAACTTTTAAAGATCAAGATGGGCCATGTTTCACTTACCTTTTGCACCAGACTGCTCATACAGTTAAATAAAATTGCTCTTCCTTGTTCAGTGGACTAAAGCCTTTGCTCTCTGCCCAATTTAGTATGGAATTCCTTTGTTTTTAGAAAAAAAAACCAAAACACTGAAAAACTTACAGACCTTGCAGTAGCATGAAAACCTGGATGTTTCTTTAAGAAACACTAAAATAGCTGTCAATTGATAAGCAAACAGATGAATTGATTAAAGGAATACATTTGAACACACACACAAAAAGAAAGTAAACAAATGTGTCCTACTTCGGGCAGCAGCTTATGTTTGATCAGGCTTTCACTGAAGATACAAAGCTAGCAAGTAAATTGGACAAGGAAGAGTTTTCGTCTCTGTTCTCTGCAGTGTGGCACCTCAGTAAACAATGCTGGGTAGAATTTAACACCAGACTGTGGCAAGGGAAGAAGCATGCCGTAGTAATTTGGTGACTGCATGCTCTCCTTTTATCTATCTGCAGAGAAAGCAGTAATGCTTGCAGTTAACATTTCATAATGTTTTCCTGACTAAAATTAGAAAAAGAAATGGTTTGCCTACATTACAGCATCTCCAGTTGTTTTTTTGAAGAGCACTATTGTCTTTGTTTATTTAGGCAGTGGATTTCAGTTTTCACAGGGGACTAATCTCAAGGCCATGAAGGTGGCCATTGCTTCTGCTTGATTGTTTACACTGATCTGACCAGCCTATAAAGCCTTTCGAAAACCATGTTCATACATGCTTAGCAGAACCCTTTAGAGACTGGCTGTAAAAATCTTGCAGAGTTCAATTTGTGCTAGGCATACACCCAACTCTACAGAAGGCTCTGCAGGTATCTGTCTTGAGCAAAGCTTAAAAAATAGGGCTGAGGCTTGCTGCTGCAGGTACAGCTCCTAACGCTGCACAGACTGAACTGCAAAGCCTGCCCTGAGTGAACATGCATGAGACAGGATGCCAGCAAGGGATTTCTATACCACAGCAGATCTCAAGGGGTTAATGTGATTAGTAGCATTTAAGGGCTCCTAATAAGGCAGTGACAGACAACCAGCTTGACAAGGAGGAAATAACTGGAAAGATGATAACTCTTTTTTGCTTCCCACATACCAGTACTAAGTACTGAGGTTGTAGCCACTTTTCCTTGGTGCATATCACAAGGAATTTACCATGTCTGGGCAAATCCACCGTTGTTTCTGCTCCTTCAGCTTCACTGAAGAAGGGGAAGCCCAGATTCCTGACTTGTCACATTTTTTTCAAGTCCAGTAAATTATAAACTGTTAGCTAACTGGGAGGTGTATCTCCTGTTAAAGACAGAAACTCTAATGGTTAATTTCCCCAGAGCTTAGCTAGATACAATTATCACTGAAGTCATGGAGCAGACTAAAGCTCAAAGCAGATTGAATCTAACATATTCCTAAGGACCTGCTGAATAATTCCATCCTTTGCCTTTTCTCCTCACACTCCTGCTATGCTTTTTCTGCTCGCTGCTTGATTCCCTTTTTTCTTTGTGTTTGCTTAATGATGGTTGCCATTTCCCCTCTCCATGAACAAATAAGCTCACCATTTTCTTTAATGCTCCTATTTGAATTATCTCTGTAAATTCACCAGAATGATAGAAGTGTTATTTTGCTATCTACCCCAACTGTGAGTCTTGCTGATTTAAACTCAAATATGCTAAAATGAGTTTTAGATGAGCATTCTTTGTTCTATTGTCTCTACAGAATTCTGATTCACTGTTCCAAACGTGCTACTTTGAGAAGAGAAAAAAAATATTAATATCCTGTGCTTGAAGCATTCTTGGGAAAAGCCAGTGGCCTATACACATAAGGAAGAGATATTTATCTGAATAAAAATATATCTGTTAGGCATATGAAGACACTCTCTATGCATTCTCCTTTGAAAAGCTGTCCTAGTCTCACCCACCCCACCTCATTTCCCTCTGGCTCGTTCTAATCTGACTCCTCTGAAGTTTCCTTGACCTTTCCTTACTGCTCTCTCTTGACTTTTCCATTTCATGTCTTTATACAAGGTAGATGAACAGTTTTCTTTGTACCTCTGACAGCTTTTTCTTTATAGCCACCTCTGTGGGTTTGAACAGCATTTATCTCTAGGCAAAAAGGCTTTTAACTGGATTATTTAAAAACAGAAAAACAACAAACCAATTTATATGATGTTCCAAACTGAGCTTTTTCAGCAAGAAAGAGAAGGAAAATATTTATCAGGGCTTAAAAGTAAAGACTTCAGGTAATGAAAGCTGATTGACAATTACTGTTATCTTTTATATGAAACAATTGGACTGAGGTATTTGGAACACCTGTTGTATGAGCTAATATAAGAGAAAAGCTTGAATTGTTGATTCACTAACAAAGGTGTGGGCTAATTCCCTTTTAAAATGCATAGGTTTTAATACTGAGCAAAAGAAAGTTGTCAGAGGACTTGACAAACTATGACACACAGAGAACATTGTTTGGAAAGTGATGTGTCTGGGGCTGGCTTCAAGCATGTGAACAAAAGTCAGTAGAACATGTGGTGGTGTGTATGTTCAATGGTTATTTATATACTTTTATATCAAGGTCTCGCTGTTATATTCAGTTGATGCATTCCTAGTTTCCCCTCCCTCCATTCTAGCATGCTCTGTGTCAATCTTCCCTGAATCCAATCCTGGAAACCTCAGACCCCCTGGGCGTGTTGGGATGTCACCCTATAAAACCCCCCGCGTGATGGTGCTTAGGGCTTTTTGTTCTTGATCCCTTCGGCGACATTAAACCTGCTGGAACTTCATGGCGAAAGGCCTCCTCTCCTTCTTTCACTCGAACCAGTCGGCTGGTGAAGCTGCGTTTCTCAGAGCCTGCTGCTCCAAGGAATCTGCCTGCGGGCATCACTGATCGCCCTGAGAAACTCCCTGGGCAGGTTGAGGCTCTTGGAAGCCAGGCCGACCCGGCACGACAGAACACATCAGCAGAGTAAAAGTGAGGAAAAGGAAAACTGCAAAATGGCTGTGCCCCTCTGACTGCTCTGCCCTGGTCATGGTCCTGCAAAGACAAGCTGACTTTTGCTGTGACTGTGAGAAACTTTGTGGAAGTAGGGCAGTAAATGTGGCTGTGAAGAAGTAAAACTCCTCTTAGAAGTATTTACAGTATTTCTGTATCTCTTGCCCTACCTGTGGTTGCAGCAGGAGCAGCAAACCTGGTTCTCCAGAATCCACTTTCAGGAAAGAAAATGTTTTTCTCTCAGCTCTCCTTGGATGCCACCCCCACAGTTTTGCCTCTGCCTCAGTCTTCTTCTGTCCCTGTGGCAAAGTAGATCCATCTTGGCTATGTTGCTTTGCAGAAGCAAACCACCAATTCAGCTTTACTGTGGATATATCTTTGCAACCACTGTGAGTGCATTACACGCTATGTAGAAATAGATTGTCAAAACATTAAAGTCAAAGTCAAAGACATAATGAAAATTATTGGCAATTTTTTGGCATAAATCATTTCAGAGCTTTCTGTGGAATGGAATTTGGTTCCTTCTTATTTCAGCCACCACTGTGATGATGTGACCAAAATAACTGTCAAGCACTGAGATGCATTAATGCAGATAGCTATAATAAACCCTGTGAGGAAGTTAATAATACTTTATTTTCATAGCAGAGAATTAATAATGTGCAGTAAAAAAAAGACACAAGGCCACTGTTAAACAGAAAATATAAATATGTAATACATAAATATATAGAAATGCACACAGAACACAAATAAATACATAAACATATCTATAAAATAGTTGATTCAGGTAAAGAATTATCTATTGATGTTAGTGCAGTTGGGTTCCTTTGGAAAAAAATGAAATGTAAACTTGTGTGCAACATGTAAATAAAGATAGCTCTATCTGCAACATCCACAGCTAGCAGCAGAAAAATAAGCAAAAAATGATACCTAATTCTCACCCAATCATTAATAATGATCTTTTGCATTTTTAACCTTCTTGAGTTGAAATTGTCAATTTATAGAAAGAAGAAAAACAGAAAAACAATCTGCAGTCTGTCCCCCTGTTCCAGAGACCTAGGGCCTCTGAGCTGACAGAATTTTGGATAGAATAGTTATCCCCTCCTCGGCAGAGCAACACTCAGCTAGGGGCAAGATGCTCTACAGCGAGTTTCAGTTATCAGCTGATAGCAGAGAAACCTAAAACTGGAGTCATGTTTTCGGTTCCAAGCTCTGGGCATATGTTCTGCTGGGTATGTCTTCTTCTGCTTGTTTCTCTCTTGTATCATCACCTCTCCCCTGCCTTCAAAATTTCCCTCCCCCAGTCCTGTCTCCTGAAATGCCTCAGCCTCCTTCTCCAAGCAGGGCTCCCCAGAGTCTCACATCACAGGGGATCCTTCCTTGGTCCTGTGCTGGACTTCTCCCTCCTTCCTGCATGAGGCCATTCTGCATTTGACTTTGCCACAGTACTTATCAGGAAAGAGAATGTTTCTAGGGCAAGGAAATGCAGGTTCTGAAATCACTATTGCAAAGATTGAAAGCGAGACAAGAGGATAAATGTTCCACATTCAATTTCGTTATCCGTGTTACCTCCAGCATCCCTGGGAACAGTCCCTGCAGGAAAGATGTTCCAAATCCTCACAGCCCTTTGTTACAAGCTACTTCTCTTCCAGCAGAGATTGTGCACTCACTGTCTTCTCAACCGTGTGGGTTGAGAGGGGAAGAAGTTATTTCCAGTTGAACAACCTAAGTAATTCTTATTTTCAAAAGCTGATTTTAGTCCAGCTGTCAGAGTATTTTCATGAGAAGACCGCTCCTGATATTGCAGGTATGAAACCACAGCATAGACACAGCCTTTCAAATAAAAAATCTGCATTTTTTTAACATTTGCTAAATAATGTGTTTTCTTTAGGTGGAATAGATCAAATTCAGAAAAAATACTGCAAGCACCTGAAAATTGCCTCCTTATGGGAAACACTGAATAAGTTTAACTGTAGAAGCTTTCATCTCCCCTATGTTTATTAATTAAATTCTCATATATTGATTATTTTTACCTACACATCTCTTAATATTTTCTTTGGTTTTGGAAGATGCGTTTATAAACACAACTCTAAAGCTACTGGTGCTGTCCCATGGAAAGAAGAACGTAGCTTTGTAGGTAAAGAGCTAGAAAGGAAAACAGAAAATTAGTTTTTAAAGCTCCCCCAAATATAAACTTAAGGATGCTTTTTAGTCTTTCCAATCTTTGCCAAAATGCAAACATTATTCTATATATAGCTTATGACAGTCTTCCAAAATAAAGATCCCCATTGTTAAAGGAAGGAAAGACAAGTCATTAAAAACTGAGCTTACTATCCACAGTTAGATGTTGGGTATCTCATTCCTTTATGTCCTTTTTCAATTTGTAGATCTAACTTGAAAACTTTTAACAGGAGTTACTTTCTGTATTTATTTGTATTTATTTATTTGGTTTTATTGTCCACAGTTTTTGCATTCATAGTAGTAGAGAAATGCTAAGCTAAGCTTAGACTGACTTCTAATGAGAAATAAACAATAGACAACTTGTAACTGCAATTGCAAATTTTGAAGTATGCTGCATAAAATCTGCCCCAAAATGTGTATTTTCTCACAAGAATATGTTTATCTCAAAAATGCGGTCATAATTTTCATAATTCTGACTGTAGTCCTCAATATCTCATTATTTTTACTCTTTCATGTCTTAAAATATCTTTCTTTCCTATCTTAAGTTATGGTATGAAAGTCAACTGTACATCATAGTAAGAGGACAATTTTGCAAAATTATTGTAAATCAAATTGCAGTTTGACAAGGCTGGAGGATTTAAACTATCTTACTGCCAGATTTATTTATGTGTTCTTCTATATGCCTTGCTAGGTAACATCTGAGTTGCAAGTAAAGCAAAATATTTCCATCATCCTAATTATACAATGTCCAATATTGTGATATCCTTTGTAGTTGTATGTTGTATTATCTGCAAATTAGTTTCTTTGCTGTGCCTTTAATAAACCCAGTACCAATAATGACACATACTGTTTCCCTGAAACAGGCTGAGGCTGAGAAATATGCAGAGCATGATTAATTAACCAAGTGAAAGAAACTACCCAGCTGACAAAAGTAATCATTGGCCCAAATGACCTTTGATGTCTCAGTGCTTTTGGCCAGAGGGCCTGGCAACTGCATGAGGGGGAATGCTAAAATAATCTACTACTAATGAATTAAAATTCTGAAGATGGTTTATTTTCACTGCAGAATCCACTGGTCTTAAGAGAAGCCATATCTGTTGTGGCTGGTGGATTCAGTATTGTGGTTAAAGATAGAGGGACCAGTGCTTTAGTTTTTAATAATATATTCTTTGTTTTTACAGTAAAAAAGAAACACCTAGCCTTTTATTTTAGTGGTCATGTATTTCTTAGTACAATTTTTTACAGAGTAATTTGCTGAGCATGCAGTCCGTCTATCATCATGTGATTGATCATGCACATGCCACGTTGCTCGGACTTTGGTTATTCCCTGATCTGCACATCCCCCTTTGTACCCTCTTGTTTCAGTGGCTGAAAAAGCCCCCTAAAGGTGTCCATGCAGGGTTGGTACAGACTCAGCTGCTTGCTGTGCTGAGTACCTTCTCTACTCTGTCACTCAGCCACATGCATGACTAAATCCTTTTCCACCCAATGTGTAAGTCTCATCTCCTTTCTGCCAATTTTCTGTTAAATCACAGTTATAAGTATGAAGTGTCCTGAGCTGCTGTGAATCTGCATCGCTCACTCACCGTATTTAATAAGAGTCTTGGTTTTTATTGCTACTGGCCTCTGCCTTCTAGCCTGCATGGTGTAATGGAGAGACATCCTAATCTGTAAGCATTTAAAGATGGGGAAATGGTACCTCTTGTGACAAGTGAGAGAAAAGTGCATCTAGCTTAGATTTGGACTGTGAGAAAGAGGTGGCCACTCTCAGTTCTCTAGCACCTTCACCTATATAAAGATGGTCCAAGAAAGCAGGAACATAAATGTATATATAGCAACATACACAAATTTCAACAGATCTAAACTCATTTCCTCGGAATGACTGACTTAAAAAGTGCAGCTCAGCCTCATCCTTCCCTGCCACAACTTAGAAACCATTTTTTTTGGTGAAAATACAATCTAATGCAAGCACCTAAATGAAGCTGTAATGAGGCAAAAGGCAGACTTTGAGAGAAGAGGGTCAGGTAGCATTTTTACTTAAAAACTGTACCAAGCATCAGCTTTAATCTGCTCAGTGTACTGAGGGAGTATATTGCTGTCATTCTTCCATTTGAGAGCCCACTGCCAGGTTATACACCCTGTGTCATCTTTGTTTTATCGTCCCTTGGGACACAGTCACAGTCAGTCTCGAGGCCAGCAGGCCCTGAAGATGTGCAGTGCAGGAAATGGTGCCATTAGCATGCAGCAAAGAGAAACAGCTCTTTCACTTTACTGCAGAAGTCACAACTCTGTAAGGCTGGAAACACAGTTATTGTACTATTTGCTCATAATCAAAACATATGTTGTTAATAAGATCCTGAGTAGACCTGGAAATATAAAAATCAAATGGCATTACATGTGGATGTTTTAATAAAACATAATTGGAGAAATTCTGTGTTATTTTAATATCGTTAACAGTCATTTTGTCCAAGGAGGATTTTTAATTAGTAAATTGGAGAAATAACGTGGTGCATCAACTATTCCTTTCCAACACATCTCTGTTCCTTTCTTTGGGTGACTTATATCTCTCATTTTCTACCAGATATGACATAGTGATATCCTTGGTATTTAGATAAAGGAAAAGCACTTAAGTTTATATGGAGGTGGTCTTCTCAAAGCTACATTTTCATCAATTCTTTTGAAACTTGTGGCACAGCTAGAGGATCAGCATTGTTAAACTAACAAAGCTATTTTCTCTCTGAGCTTAGGACCTCAGCCCTTTTATGCTGCCCAGTTGACCTTGCCCTTTTTTTTTTTTCTTTTTTAGAAAATACCTGAAATTCTTTAAATAATGAGGTCAAAGGAAGGCCATTATTTCACTTACTTTAATTGTGCCTCTGAATGTCTATTATTAATTCCTTCCCTAAACAAACTGATCCACCCCAATCTACTGCTCAGATTTTTTTAATTGTGCGAAGGTTCAGCAGAACATTTGATGTTTCACTGGTTAACCAGAGCAATAACTTCAGACGTTCTTCCTAATACACCTACAAAGCATCTACCTTGCGAAGCAAGTGAAAGAGCAGGAGGATAATTAGGGTATAAAGAGTTCCACTATGCCGATGTAATCCAGACAGCAACGTCTAACGAATGAGAACACAAAGGCATGCAGCAGCTGTCAGTTGAATGCATGCCACAGTGCAGAGCAGCTCTATAAATGCTTCTGAAAGATTTATAGACTTCTATTTCTATTCTGGTATTCTGAGAGCGTATATTATTTGGAGGATAATGTAGGGGGAGATGGGATAAGGATGGAAGAAAATTAGATCCCAAATTAGATCAGAGATTAAGATGAGGAGTAAAACTGCTCATGAATTATCATGGGCTGATAATAGAGCTACTGTATACTCCATACCCGAAAAAAGCACTTGATATCCTCTGCTTAGTGCCAGGGCGATTTTGGCTAAAAAAATAGAAATTAAATGGAATTACAGCTTGCCTTAGCTAAGTACATATCCAGTAACTAATGCACATTTGGAAGTGTTGCTGAGGGCTGTGTTGCAGTTGTGAGGCTGCTGGGCTGCAGTTCTGGAGGCCTGGACACTGGGGCACACATCCGTGTGTCCGTACGCGCTCTGAGGATCCGAACGGGCGTCGGCGCACAAGGCTGTGTCTGCAGGAGGAGCCAGGCAGTCACTACGACTGCAGCATATGGCTGTGGAAGATATATTTGCTTCTTCTGAGTTTTGTTTCTTCTCATTTCTGTCTGACATCTTCTGTCAGGTATCCCTGCTTAGCTTTGTCAGTCTTTGTTTCCCTCTTCAGGCTCTCTGGGAGGAATTCAGCTTGAGGAGTCACTCTCTGAAACTTGCTAAATCAGAGCTCAACAAAAACACCTTCATCTGTACCTCAACATTTTTTTTTTTTTTCTTTTTGGTGACAGTTAGATAACAGTTTAGGGAGGTTGTCATCACTCTGCACCAGGGCAGGATTTACTCTCAGTATAAAATCTGTGCATGTTTTTTCTAGTCTACTCTGGAGTATTCCTAATTGTAGTCCCCCAATTACCCCTCTTGGTAGAACTTTCCATTGTCTAATTGTCCTTCTTTTTAACGTTTTTATTCCTTCTGCATAACCTAAATTTTCTTCAAGTTTCGGTCTCTGCTTCTTATTATATTGCTCTTATAACTTGAAATAGTTTCTCCCCATATTTTACGTTACTTCTCCTGCAGTAGTTAGACACACTTATCATACCTGCGCTTTGCCATTTTTCTCACAGCTATACAGGTTACATTCCTTTCCTGTCACTTTTTAGATTGTGCTTGCTAAACTATTTATTATATTTTACCATTTTCTCTAATTTACTCCAGGGTTTTATTTAGTCAGGAAGCCCACCATACACATCCTGTGAAAGAAAGGCAAAATGAACATGGAACCTCATTTTTTAATAGCCATTTTAAGAATGTTTCGAAGGTTTGTCAAGGCATTACCTACCTAATTAGTCGCTTTTACAAGTACTGAAACATGGCTTTATGTGTCAGCATAATTATTTTAATGAGCCTAATAAGTAGTCTGAGTAATCAAACTTCTTAAAAGTAAATATATAATTTGAGAAAAAAATTTGTTTGGTGTCCTGGCAGAATCATTCAAAAACTAATTTGATCTCATGAACACTGCTGATTTCTAATTATTCTGAATTACACAAATAGTCCTGGAAAGAAAAGACATTTCTCTACCAAGAAGGCTGCAGATGACATTCAGGGGGAAGAGAACAAATTCATAGGTAACAAAGGCCAGTTGATGCCAGTAGAGAGAACTGCACCTCTGGCAGTGAGGGAGCAGCTCTCATTTATGTTGAAAGTGTCTTTCAAGATGTTTCAGTCTGAGAAAAAGTAACATGTCAGAGAGGTTCTTATTGAAAAACAAATGCTATGTGAAAGTAAAGCTTTGATAATCCAATTTTATATGACCTTATTTTGTCCTTGGACAGGCATTTTCAGAAAGATGCAAAGTGTTTCAAAACTGGTAGTTGTGTTTTAGAACCACATCAAGAACCAGCAAAGTGTCTGACCATCAGCAAAAATGATCTGAAGACCAGGGAATTGTTTCTAATGCTTCTTGAGCAGTTTCCTATAATCCAAAAGAACTTGGGAAGACATGATGGGGAAAGTTGCAGTAAATTAGAAGCCTGGTGTTACTGTTGGACACCAACATGAGGATGTGCCCTTCACTAAAAAGTTTGTAACCTAAACTGCTGGACAGTTGGTTAAATTTGGACAAACTGCTGGTTACAGATAATAATTATGTCTCTGTAGGATAAGAAAGATGGGTGGGTGCACATCTCTTCCACTTGAAATCTTGGTTTGTACTTTCAGAGGGGAACCATGGTATACTTACAGTATCATGGTGTTGGAGTGTGACAGAGCCCAGCCAGAGTGGGAGATCTGACCTGTCACCCAGGAGAGTCCAGAAGTGTCACTGTGCCAGTGCAAAGCACATGGGCTTTGCAGCAAAGTTTGTAAAAGAGACTTCAGGGATTGCTGTTTTTGTATTTCCAAGAGCAAGGATGGCAAGAAGGATGAATCACAGCTTTATCCCCAAAACTGTTGGTTCTAGTGACAGGCTCCAGGAGGCTTTTATCACATGTCTGTGATCAGAAGGAGAACTGTGTTTTATATTTTAAAGAAACAAAAACAGCAAGACATACTGAAGTCTGGCTAAGCTTTATGAATTTACATTTTCATAAAAATAAATTGTGCTTTCATAAAAATCTTTGCCTTCTTACATGTTTAGGTACTTTCATTTTTGAGGTAATTTTTTTGTTTGGTTGGCTGGTTTTGGTTTTTTTAATATTGTTTTTGAGAACTAATGATCATGCAGACTTCCACATTGTCTACCTTTCAGCAGAGTCATGCTTTAAATATCACTTAAACAGGCCCCATACATAAAGGTGGAATTGTATGGTTAGTCCTACAGCTCAAAGAATTTATATATTCTTATTAGGGGATAAATTGTAACTTTAATCTCAGGACCATTTGTTCGTCCTTTGGTTACACTGCCCAACCCTTGGAAAGGCCCAGCTGTTTGTGGCAATGTGTGATTTCTTCACTGAAATCTGGATTATAGTATTTGTGGCATGGCATTGGGATGTGCTGACCATTCCACTGCTGATGATGATGTTCATTCCAGAGACACATTCCTGTCTGGCTGCTCACCGGAGCAGCCTGACCTGCAGCATATGCTGTGTGGATGAGGGAAACGGGATGAGAGCCTGTGAGTGGGAGACCAGACTGATATTTTCCAAAATTCAGGTCCTTAAAAATTCAGGGAGAGCATTTCATTTAATTTAGTGGCATAGTACCATGCTGGCAGCTTGCAGTCATTTTGGAAAGCACAGTTGAGAGAAATGAAAAATCAACAAATATTATTGTCCCTTTGAAAGCAGCTATAATTCAGGCAGAGCTCAGCAAATGGATTGTTGTTATTTAGGATGCAGGGCTGAGCTATACAGGCTGTTATTCCACAACAGCTGATGTGTTTCTCACCTGACCATATCCAGATTCACTTTCAAGAACAGAAAATTCTATCTACAGTCATCAGGTTGGTGCTTGCTTGTACATACACCATTAATAAAACAATGTTTTTCATCATGCCCATTGGAAAACCATCTGATTGTCTCAGATATTTAGGTCCCAAAATTGCCCTAAGAGCGTGCCATTTTGCTGACAGTCAGAGTGAGCATTCTCAATTAGTTTGAAAGAGAAAAGTTTAAGGAGATGAGCAAGAATTCCAATGTTCACCAAACAGCAAAAGTGAAATTGTAATGAAGGCTTAAGTTAAGTTTCAATGGGGCTGCTGAAGTGGGAGGTATGGCTAAAACAAAATCAATGCATTATCACCCTGTTTTGAGTTAAAATCTCTATATGTGTCTCTATATGTCAGTCTAAGGTGGCAAACCTCATGGAAGAGTCCGAAGGAAAAATCCATCCTGGAAAGGAACAAAACATGTTGTGTATTTCCCCAATAAATGATGAAAATATTTGACCTCTCCTAGGTTAACTCCTATTTAAAAATAACTAATTTGGAAAACTGCTTTATAAACTCATTAAATGATGAAAATTTTATAAAGTTTCCTTGATTCATAATTTAGGTGAATAATTTTAAATGAGACAACAGACAGTAATTTCTGGACTAAGAAAAAGAAGGGAAAGAGGTTTTGCTGGATAATATTCTAAAACTTCTTTAGTTGCTACTGTTAATTTCTTCTGTCATTGTGATCTGGATACATTTTTAGCAGTATTTCATTGTTTCATTTCTGGGTATTGGCCCATGTGTATTTCAAGCATAGAATGTATATTTCCAAACTGTTGTAATTAGCAATGATTTTGAAATTTACTGTTGCTTGTGTCACAATTTTTTCCAACATTCATCCTGTTGGGAAAAACAATCTCAATTTAATTTAGATATTTGAAAATTTAGGATTGTGCAGTTTTTTCAGAGCTGTAAAGCTGCACTGGAATTGATTTCTTCCAAATTTTTATGCATATATTTATTTACCTTGTAGTCAACTGCTGTAGTTCTGATAAGTAACTGAATTTGAATTTAAAATAATCTTTGCTGAAGGCCTTGGGTTGACAAATGCTTTTCTTACAAATAACAACTACTTCTATTTAGTTTTTATTATTTCTGATAGAAAAGAAATACTAATATGCTGGAACTGTGATAATTCAAATGGAACAGATGGAATTGGATGAAAATGGCATCATTTTTAAATTTTTTTTTTAATATGGAAAGGGTTCAGTTGCTTAAATGAAAACAATGAAGAAGATTTTGTAGAAGATAATAAAATATAACCATATTTAATGTGAAATAAAGCATTGCAAAGTAACTCAGTTGTCATTGAGAATAACTTTGCAGGGAATTCCTCCACTGTGCTCTCCCTCAAGAATACTGATAGGGTACAAAAGAAGCAGTCTGTATTCTTGCAAAGTTTGCTGATATTTCCATAATAAATATTAATGTGTTCATCAGTTTTAAAATGGAGCATCTCTTGTTTTCTTTTTCATGTTCCACAAACTTGAAAACACCAATAAACAAAATCAGAATTAGATAGTAAAATCTTTCAGAATGATTAAGTCATGATTGTGCTCTCATTTGCACCTTTATAACAACATATATAAATCCAAATATACCGGTGTATATTATTCCTAGCTTACATTGCAAAAGAAAAATTTAAAGATTATTTGCAGTTTTTCTTTTTCATACTATGCTTTAAGTAGAAGCCTTTATGGTCTATTCCACAGAACATCTGGAAGTCTCAGTTAGATAAAATGTTCTTGTGTTAGATCCTTAAAAACATACTGCTGGAAAAAGTTCAACTCCAAAGGAGGTCTCACTCTCAGAAATGCTTGAGGATGGAAAAATAATGATTCATTTTTTGTAGCTGCAGACAAAAACCACAGAGAGGTGATGTGACTTGCCCAGGGGTATACATGCAACCTCTGGCGGAGCTGGGATTTACGCTTTCATCTTGCTGCTCAGTGCCTTAATCAGAAAACCTTTGTTCCTCTTGCAGCCTGAAAGTGACCAGCTTTGCTGTAAAACATTCCTGGGTCCAATGAAATAATATTGTCCAGCCCTTCTGAGTCCAAGTGTTCCATGGAATTTGCCTGCAAGAGTTATGAGTCCAAAATCTCCCTAGCTAAACTGGGCAGAAATTTGAGGGTTGATTGGCAGGATTCACAGTGCACATTATTAGAGACTGAGAGGATTTAGCACAACTGTGACAATGTATTTCAACTGCTGGTATTACATACATAAGCTGTAGGTGCTGTCTGAGATTTCTCAATCATTACATTAAAAAAGGTGACCAAGTTTATTTTAAAAGCATTTCTTCATTTATACTCATTGGTAATAGCTCTTCCTGTCCTCTTTGCATGCTATCCTTTTCCTCTGTAATTAATAAATTTGTATCCTCTGGAATATAATTACTGTGTTTAGTTCTTGTTATTACAGTATTTCCACTGATTGCCAGCCATACCACACAATGAGGTTTGATATCATGTAGGGGTGAGGGGGCTGAATTTCTCAGTGGGTGACATGCTAAGAGCAAGGGCAGATTTTTAAAACAGTGAGCAGAATTATCCACATGAGACTGAAGGGCAAAGCAATAAAACTTTAAAACCATTAAGTCTGGAGGCCATGTCAGAACATTGTAGTAGAGGCACAGATGGTGTGCATACTGATGAGCAGGAAAACATAAAAGAGTGAGCAAAACTGTATGGGAAAATGGAGAATTACGTAACTTTTACTGGGGCAACAGATGCATTATTTTCTAAAGCAAAAACCCACAGTAGACATCAAAGAGAAAATAAGATTGAAAGCTATAGTAATTTCTAACTACCAAAAGAAAATCAATGAGTAAAGCTGTGCAAAGGACAAATAACATAAATAACTTAAATATAACATAAAGATAGTGAAGTGACAATGTGAGATTTTGAGACACAGAGGGAAGTTATGTGGGGTTAGGACATCTGGGAGTCTGCCTCAGATTTCAGACTCTCCACTGATGGTGTTGAAGCTCAAGGTGTCTGTAGTCACCTTGCTGGGTTGTCTTGGCTGAATGCTGAATTGTTGCATCATCAGTCCATGACCTCTCTTCTCATCTCCTGAAGCTGGTGAGCTTCTTGTCTTCTGCCTTTGGCTCTGAACAATGTGTTTCTCTAACTGATGACACACAGTAATCACTCTGGAGGGAATTTTCTAAATCATCCCTTTATTTTCAGTTCAACTAAAGGATTGATGACTTCATTCATAACAGTAATAAAACATTCTGTTCTCCTAGTCTCCTAACAGTGGTGTTTTCTGTATTTTAAGGTGACAGCTTTTGCAACTTACAGAGGTAAAGCTGAGTATAGAAGACAAGCATGTAAATTTTTGCAATTGCCTTGGAATAGCTGTCTCTAAATCTGGGTTTTCATTCTAAAGGTTATGGATATCTGCAACATTTACCATCATAAATACTCCCATTATTAAATGGCAGTAATAAATGTATTAAATGGGACTAATAAAATGTATTTTTTCTGAATCCATCCTGCCAGAAAGTTCTGTGATCCACATAGTCCTGAGATCCCCATTATTATGTAGCATCCTTATCTACTTGAAAGGCTCAGGTCTGGTTAGGAAAACAACCTGTGGAACATCAGCTGGACATGTGGGAAGTAGAGAACGGAGATCAGAGAGGTCCTTGATGCAGCATTTCTCTTGTTTCCAGCAGGTATTCTGAAGCACCTTACAAACCTCTACTCCTTGGTTAAACTCTTAAATGGTTACTGTCTCCAGGGAGCACCATCAACAGATGCTAATTTCAACTCTTGGGTTGCTCTTACTTAATCTAGCCTATCAAATGTACTACTTCACAGCAATGGAAAAAAAACCTGAGTATTCCCAGTCCTGTACAAAGGTTGGCAGTATGGCTTTCTTCACAATCTTTCTTTGACACATCTCATTCTGGTCACCAGCTGTGTTCAAATCCTCAAAATAATTTCCTAAGTTTCCTTCATCTTTAAGTTTATTGTTATTCTGCCAAAATGTAATCAGTTCTTTTATTCCCCTTTTCATTGTTCATTATTGACAATTTGGAAAACATTAAGCATTAACAATATCACCCCTTCTGTTCTCAAGCTGACACAGTACTCATTGACCGTTGGGTATTTTCTGAGTTTCTCAGCTCTGCATCTGAACTCAGAACGAGGAAGAGCCGTGCACAATGGGAGAAGCAAGGAAAGGTGAAATTAATGCCATTTCACAGTTATCTAATATGATATTGATAGAAATCAAGCCATGTCCTTGTGGATGCTGCACTTGGGATCTGCAACTGGATTGTTACCTTATAAAGATGATTCCTGTTTAATTATCCCTAAACTATCTATGGTTGAAAAATAAATTGCCTGCTATATACATGTGATAAACAGTACTGCTGAAATGATGCAAAAGCTTTAGAGGTGTCATTGTGGTCTGTGTTAATGGATATGTTTTCAGCAGAATTTTTTATGTGTGCCTTCAAATTTCACAGCACTTTAAAAAAGATTAACTATGTTAGCAACATGGGTGAAATATACTTAATGAGCCTATTCTGTGCCAAAATTAAATCTCTGCCTTTAGTTCAGTGTCTATAACTTCTGCATTCAATATTTTCGGCAGGAGAGATGAGACCCAGAGACACGACTTGGCCAGTGGCATTATTGAGCTTTCTTCTATTGTGAAACCATGTGCTAGTGGTGTGTGTGGTCTGAATGCAGTCTCTGATCCCTGTATTGAGAAAGTCCAGTCAGTTACAGTCCTCTACCTTCCACACATAGTGGATAGACACCTCACTGGGCCATGGCATCACTGCTCCTCTAGATACTGTGAAAGACTTCAGCAAAACCAGTTTTTTTCAGCAAGTTATCAGGAGCCTGCTGTGAGATATGGTAGATAACAATATAAGGTGGGCTTAAATAGTTGAGGTACTTATTAAAAATATAAACATAACTGTATAGCTTGCTTGATTCTTCTGCATGGTGTTTCCAAATTCACTAAACTATGTTTACTGTGTGCCTTACACAACAATAGACAACACATTTCTATTCATAAGCTCTCTGTTCTAATGGGAAATACAGAAAACTTTCTCTGGAGATGAAAGTAGCAACAATATATCTGAAAGACTGCAAGGTGAATCACTCCTCTACCATAATACTGACAGCAGCATTTCCATGTGTTTCTCCCTTTGCAGCAGGCTCTTTGTCTCAGGCTTCCTCTCTTCCATTTATAAATCACCTGTACAATCTGTGTCTCTGCTTCCAGCACCCAGCAGTGATTTTGGACAGTCCTGCTCTGCTGGGGCTCACTTGGCTCAGCTGCTGCAGTGCACAGTTTAGCATGAGAGCCTCCTCCCTTCTACTTTCTGGGTAGCATATGGTCATTTGTGTTGGCTCTTGGAGTGGTTTTGAGAAATCTTGGCTTGTACTCATGTATGCACTGATATGTGGGAGGTTCTTGGTGTGCCCCATCACCACCCCAGGCTCAGCTCTGCTCCTCACAAAGGGACAAGGCTTCCAGGGTAGGTCCGTTCCCCAGTCTGTCCCTTTGCTACTTTCCCTGGCCAAGCTGCGCCCTGACAGGAAACCCATGGATTACCGGCATGGATCCAAATGGACACAGGCAGCTCTGTGGTCCTCACAGACATGAAGCTCTGCTCACAGTGAAAAATACTCTGTGGGACAGTCACACAGATTTGCTTTGTCTTACCCTTCTTTTCAGAATTGCTTCTCATGGTGAAAAGATGATCTATGCAGGCTGGAGATCATAAATGCCACACAGAAATAAGAGAAAAGCATTGAGGGAATGGATTCTGGTGGATATTTATGACAAAAGAATGGCATTTTAGGGTAGATATTGCTTCTTAGTTCATCCAACTAATAACCTTCTTTCTCTGCTTGAGTACCTTTCCTAAGAGCTCCTCAAAACCCATCTGCAGGCTTGACAAACTTCTCTGCTGGCAGTGACATCTCATTCTGTTTTTTAATTTTTCCTGGGGGCCCTGTGATTGCTCTTGATTGTACAACATGCCCAGACAGGAAGTCATAAATGAGAAAGGAATAAATGACCTTGGGAAAGATAAAATCTAGGAAGGAGCTGCCTCTGTGATTGCCAAAACAATTATTCTGGGTCTTCCCTGCAGTTCTCAGACAGAGGGAGTCTTGAAGCAGCTCATGTGGATTTCTCTGCTGGCTGCAGCTCATTTCTGGTTTCTCTCTGTTCTGGTACACTTCAGACATAGGCAGGAATCAATACTGTGATGAATGGACTTTGCATGGGAGCTCTGCAAATGTTATGGAATCCCTGTGTATAGGGTTCTCCATAGGAAATGGACAGTAGCTCTTTCAGATGAAAATTGAGCAGCACTTGCCTCTAGCAACGCCTGAGCTATCTCATCTTTGGGTCCCCACAATGCCAGGTCCCAAATATGCAGCCCAGTTTCAGGATTTCCTCAATTTGTGAGGGGTTCAGTAAATATCTAACATTGAACTCTCTGGCTGAAAAGAAACTGCACCCTAAAATGCTTGTCTTCTTTAAATTGCTTCTAATAACTATTTCCCACAGACTTTTTTTTCTCTGAAAATAATTGGTAAGTTCCCATCAATTTGTGGTGTTACACTTTTATTGTGCAGTGATGGTTACTTGGCTTTCATTGATTGGCTATGCTGGTCTTTACTTGTTAATAAAGGTTTTATTTGGCATTAATAAAGTTAAATTCAATATTAATAGAGTAAAAGCTGTACCTTGTTGATGTGTCTGTGTGCTTGTATTATGAGCATGGTTTTTAGCTTACAGCAGGTAAACTTAACATGCAGATATTTTATAGAGGTTAAATTTTTTCAAAAGATAAATTAAGGAGACAAATAATTTTAACACATACAGCAAAACAACTAAAAAAAAAGGGTTCTCATAGCTAGAGCTGATGAAGATGTAGGACTGTGTTGCTTTGAGGAAAAAAGGAATAAAATAGAAAGCCTTGGAGTGAAAATTATTCTTGGATCAGAAAAAAGACACAAGGAACCATGCCAATTAAAGAATAAATTATGCTTGCCTTGTGATTATTCCTAATTCTTTATGAGCCAAAAAAATTACATGTCTAATAATTCTAAATATTCAGCATTAGATCACATTGTCCTCTCCAGAACATAACTACTGCTTGCGGCTGGTTCATACCAAGACTTCATAAATGCTCAGCCTTCCACATCTTCACATTTGATGAAGTATAGGGAATATGTAGGTTGAATATAGTAAATATTTTAAGCTAAATGAACTAATTACCTTTGCTTCATTAGAGTCAAGATTATCTATCTCTAGATCATCTATCTTTATATATAATCTATATATTTATATATTTATATTTACATCTATATAATCTATATCTATCTATATCTATATCTATATCTATATCTATCTCTATCTCTATCTCTATCTCTATCTCTATCTCTATCTCTATCTATGTCTATATCTATATCTATATCTATATCTATATCTATATCTATATCTATATCTATATCTATATCTAATTCTATCTATCTATCTATCTATCTATCTATCTATCTATCTATCTATCTATCTATGTCATCGATATCTATCTATATCTATCTATCGATCTAAAGCCGTAACTACCGGAAACAATAGGAGTCATGAGGCCAAATGTTATGTCTTGGAAAGCACTTTCCACCACTTTTTTAGGTAACATGACTGAATTTCTTACTGAATGTTACATAAATACTCTGCAGCTGTAGGACAGAGCCTTCTCAGTTCTCATGTTCCTTTGAACAGTGTATCGCTTCTTAAAATCTTAAGATTTTGAAGAAGCAGAATAAAATATTTAGTGGAAAAAAAGAGAAAAATATTGGTTTATGATAACAATATTAATAATTCCAATGCTAAACCAGAACTTTTTATCTCTTCATAAAGAATTCATAGGTGAAAGCAACATTTTTAATTATGCAGTAGTTCTTACTCCTGCCAATGAAAATTCAGTTTGTGCTTTCGTGTTTTTGAAAGGTAAATGCAGTGTATCCAAATATTTGAATACATCTATTCATCCTTTATCTACATCAATATTAGCTTGATATTTATTTATTTTCAACCTTCACTTGGCACTTCTTTTTTTTTTTTTTTTTTTTTTTTAAACATGAGGGAACTAGTAAAAAAGCTTAGCTTCTTCTATATGTATTGTTTATCTCATTAATGCAAGTCATAAAATCATTAGCTTTTTGCCAAGAAGTTATTTTTTTAATTAATTCAGAAACATTCATGAAAGAGGATTTGCTTTTTTTTGAGTGATGCTGCAGAAAATTCAAGCTTTATTTGCAAAAAGTTGATCATTGCTGTCTAAAATTTTTCTTTATGCTTATATTTAAATATCGTAATTAGAAAAATCAAACTTTTCTCCCATTTCACAAGCCAAGATATTATTATCTTCTATTTTGTGGTTGTTGTAAAAAGCATCTTCTAACCACCTCAAAAACATGAAATACAGCCACAGCAAGACTGTTGAAAAACTCAAATTTTCTCCTGGGAAGGGGAAAATATCATTTATGTCAACATGTTTATTGATTTAGATTAGAATGAAATTGCAGAGGTAACCAACCTTTCTGATATTTTTCAAGCTGTAGGGTGACCTGGTTTGTAGTGATTATCAGACCTGTGGTGTTTGGGGCAGAGATATCTTGATGGCATTTCCTTGCAGCTGATGGCAGTGACCCAGAGCACCAGCTCCAACCCCTGTGTGCCCTGCACACCACACTGTGGGGTACTTGCAGAAAAAAAACAGTGAAGGCCTAAGAAATTATCCTGTTTGTTTGTAAATGTCTTTAAAAAATGAAATAGGCCTAAAGCAACAGAGCATAGCAGAAATTCCTCTGGTTTATATTTCCCAGCCCTGCAGACTCATACTCAGGAAAACCATCAAGAGCTGCACAAGAAGAACTATTCATGAAACAGAATGAACAAGCTTTGATACCAGCAGCCACTGCCACACAGATTTACTGATCTTGTCAGGGAATGTTTCTTTGTCCCAGTATCAAAGCAAAAATAAGTTAACCCATCTGTGAAGTCCCTCAGAGGGTCAGTGGGCTCTCAGAAGTATTTTCTAAGAGAAATGAGAGTGGAGCAGAGTATGGTGGTGACTGAGGAGTCAGCTGGTGAGTGACAGGGATCCCATCACGGATAACTGATGCTGGGGCAGTGCAGCCCAGCTCAGCCCTGACTGTGTGCATGACACCAGTCCATGCCTCACAAAATCACAGCATGCATCCCAGCTGGAAGGGACCTCCAGATCATCTAATCCCAGCTGGAAGGGACCTCAGCAGATCATCTAATCCCAGCACCCTGCCCAAAGCCTGCTTCAGGGCACACCTCCTGCAGACTACTGTGAAAATAGCTTGCATGCTGAGATCCTAAGGGATATCTCCTCCAGTAGTTATAAATGATGAGTTTCAAAATGATTATTCTCCTCCCTGTGGATGTCTTGGAAATGGGAACAGGTGTGGCACAATGCCAGGGAATGGACTGAAATATAATTGCTGTGTTACAATTGAGTCAGAAGTTATTTCCAATTGAGAGCAAAACTAGTTGCACCATCTCCCAGTTGACACATTCCTGATGATCTCAGGTTTTGCATGTTGTTTGTGGCTGGATTTCCCAAAGGGTGTGAATGGCAGAATTACTACCCTGTACACTGATTTATGATCTTATAGCAGGCAAGGCAGGCAAACCAGCACATCTGTTATAGTAATTTTTTCCTTAAAAAAGTTAATCTTATAACTAGCTCTGGACTGAGAGTCTGAGTTTTTGTGAGACAAGCTACATAAATCCATGTTGCTGGTTCAAATATTGCTGGATGCACAGCAATTCAGGCTGCAGGTGGTTGGCTGGGCATGCAGCAGGAAAACCTACCTATAGCATCCCCTAGTCAGGGAGGAGCATCATCTTCAACAATGTACTGACCAAGACCAGAGTTGAAAAGTCCAAGTCCAAATATGTTGGAATGAACAGAGAAGTTATCCTAGTTGTCCCAGCAGTTCTGACAAAATGATGCACACCAGGATGCTACTTTAAGATTTTATTTGTCTTTCTCCATATGACTGTTGTGTTCTTCCTGACCTATGGAAAAGTGGATTGAGATTGTCATCTTAAAAGGCAGCAAAAATGTATGCTAAATAGTTTTGGTTTTTTCTTTTTTCCAGACTTCTGTGGCATATCTTCTGCATTCTCAGTTTAAATCTGAAAAGTTCAAAATTCCAAACATACTTCTCTCCGAGGGGTATAGATGATGCAAAAATAGCTAAACATCAGTTGAAGCAATGTCTAGGAGAGAAGTGTTTCATAAACCAAATCACCCCAAACTTCTTGCATGGCATACAGAATTAGTATGCTTAGGTCTGCACTTTCAGTTTTAGTCTGAGACCTTTCATTATCCTTCTGATGCAGGGAAATCTTTGTTTTGTGTTTTGTGCTAGGACCTAGCATTTTGAGATCAGTCCTTGCAAATCTTTCCCATTTAGAGAACTGCTTTAAGTTCCAGCAAGGTATTTTCTTTTATGCTTAAACTAGAATGTTGAGTTTTCTGAACAGAGAAAACTATTACTAACTGATAAGGTAACTGGAAAAGCAGTGAGAAGTATCCTAAACATGATTCTACCTCAATGTCAATTCTGTCTTGCTGATTGTCAAAAGGCTCTCTGTATGCAAGCTTACCCTTGTTCCAAAAGAATTTGACCTTGAGACCTGCTTGATTTACTCCTTGCTGAGAATTTTATTCTCCTGCCACACTTGGCAGCATCTAGAACCATTTGTTTCCTAAGCAAGTTCACTTATCCTCCAGGGTATACCAGCTGCTGATTTTTTTTTCTCTAAGGGAAGCAAGAGGAAACAATCCTGACTCTGTTCACCCCAAACACGTTTTTTCAAATGAAATTGATTACATTGTGACTGCTGAGTTTGTTTGTGTTTCATGATATCCAAGTGACTTACAAAAAATATTGTTATTCTATTTAAGTTTAAAGCTACCAAACCAAAAATTAAACAATTAAAATTTCATTAAATTATCACATTAGGGTTTATCTGCGTTGTACTGAAAAGTGATATTAAACTGACAAACACACAACCAGGAGACCAAATAAGGCCGATTTCTGCAAAACTGCTTGCAAAGAACTGCAGAAGAAAGAGAAGATGAAACAAAGCAAAACCATCATTACAACACTCCCAGTTTGAATACAAGCATAAAACCCAATCAACCTGCATTTTGATTCTATAGATTTTGGTATGATGCCAAGATAATTTCCAGCTCATTTTTTCCAACATTAAAATAAAATTGCTCAGCAAGCTTCTGTATGGTAATCAGGAACACCTCACATCTGCATTATGAAATGGACAATTTAAAATATTTATCTTAAAGCCACAGTGCAAGACAAATCACAGCCTGTATAAAACTCATCAAAACAATAGGACACCTGACTACAAAAAAAGAGATAATCTCATTAAACCGGACAGCTGGCCATCTTCCTCTAACATTTGATTTGCAGATATGCTTCCCATCTTCAACAATATCCTGTAGAGGCCAGGAATGCCTTCTCTTCTTTATCTTTGGAAATGCAGTGATTTTGTCAAAATTTTAGAAGAGACTATTTCTTGATATCACCTTTAGGCATTGATTCAGGACATAGTGAGCTTGTGGCTGTGTGGAGGCAGAGAGTGTGTGATTCTACAAGAAAGCTCTCAAAATGAGGGCATCTCCTTCAGCTTTAAAGTCACCACCCCAAGCTGAGATGAAATCTCCAACATTCTCC
>JAWWMU010000001.1:103498743-103509940 GCA_035048155.1 Cinnycerthia olivascens | reverse complement strand
AGAAGCAAAACATAGTGGGAAATGTAGTGGGAACACATGCTTTGCTGGTAGGGACAGAGAGGAATGACTGGATTTCTCAGACAAATTAGGAATAGCGGCAGCATTTAATGACAATACTGAAGGGAAAAGAAATGAAGGGAGAAGTTAAAAAAATGCCACCAACTTTGTGACATTGATGATTACAGGAGATGAGACAGTTGCCAGTGGTCACAAAGCAGTGGGTTTATGTGAAAAATGTGTGAGTTAGGCTGCAGGAAAATCTGAAGTATCAGCAAAATCTGAGAAAGGAGATCTATGTTGGATGATTCATCTTGCAGGGTATCTTCTAAATGTTGTGGCAACTAACTTGAAATCCTCAGTTTCAAAATATTTGGGACACTCTACTGACCTGAGTTTTTCATTATTCTCTGAGTAACCAACAAAACTGTAACTTGTTTTGGTTTTGTCTGGATGAGTTCCTGGGAGCTGAGTAAATTGATGAAAGGAAAACAACATCACATAAGCTTGAAATTTAGAAAGCTTAGCCCGGTACTGAAAGTAATCACTTCAAAATAACCCTCTCAGTTCTCAGTACTTTTTAATCCAGTGTAGAGGTTGGCTAACAGTCACCCCTCCTCAGTGACCCAGTTTGTCTGTGTTACAAGTGCTCCTTGCTGGTTTCCAGCTGCCATTATCCCTGTATGAACTGCTGGCTTGGGACAGGAAAGCAGGAATGTCTCAACAGTGCGTTTGCTTCTGTGCAAGATGCATGCATGAGAGGGAATTTGTGCCAGGTTTGAGTAACTGGATCTCATGTAATGAAAAGACATTGGATGTGATTGGTGCTTTGGGCTCTGGTTCCTTCCATAGTTTCCTGGAGAGGTATGGAAGCAGTATGAAATATTGTAATCCTTCCTGGGGAAGAGTCCTCCAGAGCAGAAAGTGTGGAAACAGTCAGCAGCTCTGTGAAATCAGAAGTTTCCATGACTTCTTCTGCCTCAGTTTGTCATTTGAAAAAAAAGAAATGCTAATTTACCTGCATTTTAGAGATACTGTGGGAGGTAGCCTACTTAAGGTTTGCAAATCCTTCTCCTTTATAATTTTTAAAGAGTGTTATTTAGCTTACAGTTGTAATAGGTTACAATTGTAACCATGGGCTTGAGTTCATAATGGTAAACCATCTTTTGTTAAAAAATTCACAATGAGAGCATTTCTAGCACCTTTGCTGGTTTCAAGCACCTTAGTGAAGATTCCAGATCAAATATTTGACTCCGATTGAAAGACCCTTTTTCTCTAAATGTTGGCTTACAAAGTACAGGATAGCAAGAGTAATAGTAGTAGTAGTAGTGACAGCAATAATAGTAGCAATAAATAATCTCATTATAATAATGATCAACTCTGATTTTGGTGACTGAGAATCTTCTCATTGATTTAAATGGATGCTAGATATAGATCAACCCCATCTTGACTGGAACTTTGTATAAAACTTTACATGGAACTGTTGATATCACTGAAGTAGCAGAAATTCACAAAATATGCCTTTCAAAGTTGAATGATCTCCAAAGATACTAAAAGCCATTGAGTCAACTGAGATATTTGTGTTATGGCATACTGCAGTTTTTCTCAAGCTATTTCCAGATAACTCAGTGTTCCATAGTTGATAATTACCAATCTCTCTTTTTGTCTCTCAGGAGCTGATGACTTTATCATCTCTTCTTTTTCTAACATCCCTTTTTCCTGACTGGTGACATCCACATTTTTCTTTCAGATTGTCTAATTGACTAACATAATTAAATTAAACATAAAGCAGGTATTTCCAGTCCAGAACTGCTTTGAAATATCTAGTTCAGCACTTAAAAATTATGTATTATCTTCATCTGTTGGGTTTTTTTTTGTTTTGTTTTGTTTTGTTGGGTTTTTTTTTGGTAGAAATAAAGACTGTGGTAGATCAAAATGAGTTTTCACCTTTTTAAAAATAACCAAAATCTCCCTTATTGAAAAAATTATCACCCTAATTGTATAGAACAAGAATAAAAAAAAGAAGATCTATAGCTGTATTTCAAACTTAATTCTGAGGTGTTCTGAAATGTTTTCAATAGTCCCAGTTGAAGTCAGAGCATTTCTTTGTTATTTCAGAGAAAAATAGGAAGGCTCTGTTCTGTAAAGAGTCACACTTTATATAATGCCAAAAAAAAACCAGGAAAATGGAAATGCCTGAAGGTGGTCATTCAAGGCATCAATTTTCTGCTGAAACCTTAGAAGCTCTGTAACTGGAGTTTGGAGTTTTCCCTATACACTAGTACAGTTGTAGAAAGAAAATTATATATATCAGACCCAAAAATGTAATCTTACCTAATTTAAATAAAAAATAAGATTTAAGTCTACATGTACAAATGTAGGTATTTTTTTATTATGCTCTGTTATGATACTCACTGTGACCTGAAACAAACATTTTCAAACTGTCTTCTCTGGCTTAAGGACAGGAGGGAAAGTAGGGAAATATAAGGAAAACCATGTTTTTAACAAGCAACTGTTGTTTGCTTGTTTATTTTCTACTTTTTTTTGTTTGTTTGTTTTTGCTACTATTGTATATCAAGTTCTAAGTAAATGATCTGGTTTTCAAGATAATGGCATTTACATTATTGGTTGTCTTGGTTTCTAGGAAATAGTCTTGTTGCTCCTTGGGGAAGTTAAAGAGCAGCAAAAAGAGAAGGTGCAGTTACATTTTCTCACACCAGAGCTCACCCCTGCAGCTCTGGAAAGTGTCTGGCTTGAAGAAAATCTCTGGGAGCAGCACTATCCCCAGGGGAGGAATTGCCCAGACCATGTTTATGCCCTGGGCTTGGTGGCAGCTCATGGCAGCTTGGCAGTGTTGCCATCCTGGCAGTTTCTGCTGTCAGCAGACATCTCAAGATTGAAATACAGCCCTGTGATTGCTCTCATTATATCTATTATCCCAGATCAATCCAGCCCAACACAGGAATAGAAAAAAAATTATATTAATTACTCCCTAGTTATGACTGTTGTGGGGTAACAAATTCTTTCATATAAGAAGTCATATGAGGAAAACTAGTTAAAGTTTGATAATATGAAGTGCTGACTTCTTTAGCAAATAAATTGTGTTTCATTCAGCTTTTTAAAGAGCAAAATTAGCAAGAGCAGAATCTCCCATGTGTATCTGCATGCCAACTCCATTTGCCTATTTTTCTGGGCAAATTGAATATCCACTAACCCTGTTTCCGAACTGTTTTATTTTGGGACAGACTTTGGATCACAGACTTCATTAATAATTTTTCCAGTGTACCATGAATGAGAAGTATGGGCTCAATATGATAAAAGGCAATTCAGATACTGGTAAATCCACCTATATCATTTAGATAATAGTTCTCCATTTTAAATTTATTTACATTAATATAAGAAATTATAATGCAGAGATATGGGCGTGTGACAAACATGCTACAGTCCATGAAGTTACAGACAAGCAATTAATCTATACTAAATGCCCTGGGCAGACTCACAGCATGTAGCAAGTGTTGTTTTTGCTCAAAGGCAAGCAACTTAACATGAATTTGCATTTTCCAATGAATAATTGTGCAAATGACCTGGTTCTGTAAATTAACTCTCTAGCTCTGTGGTAGTTTGTTCACCAATTCATATAATAAAGCCTGACTAGAAATGAATCTCCACATCTTCACCTCTCTTGGCAATGCAAGTCAATTATACTGGGAAAGCTTGTATGCTACAGTGGGAAAGTTGTACCAGCAGGAAGCACTGGTATAACTGCCTGAGATACAGCATTATATTACTGGCCCCTTTCATGTTGCAATCAATGCAAGCTAATGTAAAAATTGTACATAGATTGGATCTAATATATATGCTAATGCACAATAGAAAACTGCCACTCCTCTGCTTAAAATGATAGAGTGCTGTGCAGAACAGAGCAACTCTTCAAACAAAACCACCACCATTTGGCTTTTGAGTGGCCCCATGATTACTAGAATAAAAATGGATTAAAGTTAATTTGCACCTTGTCACCTTGGTGGAATTGACTGCTTGTATTTTGCATGTACCAAATTTTTTGGTAGATTAAATACAGACTAATTTCCTAAAAATTGATGCACACTCTATGACAGTAAATGAAGAAACAGCTAATAAGCCAATCATTTTTTCTCACTGAAAAACAAACAAATGCAAAATAAATAGTTTTCTTTATTATTTGAAGAGGGACTAACAAACTGGTTCCTTTCAGATTATTTGAAAGGGAAACAAACAGTTTCACTTTGCATACTACAAGCACTAGCAATTTAGTGGTAGACGTAGTCCTGATTCCAGTCCTGGTGTTTTGCCAGTCTAGCACAATGCTCTCAAATGGAGAATGATAATGTTTTTGGGCACCACAAAAAATGCAAAGATCTGCAAAATGTAAAAAAAGCAGTACTTTTACATTTTCCTAGTACCTACATACCAAGAAGCTGGTAATTAAATATTGCTGCCAATACTAGCTGCAAATATTTATTATATCAAGATATGTCAAGGGCAAAGTGAAGTCCCTTGGAGTGCTGCTCCTGGTGTAGTTTCCACAGTGAAGAGGCTTGAGCATTTACAGCCACGCTGAATAACTGCAGAGTTCTCACTTTCCTGCCCCAGGTGGAGCTGATCTCCAGCCTCCCACAGATGAGCTGAGAAGGGGTTGCTCCTGTGAGAAGTCTGAGATGCTTCACTACAAGAAGCCAAGCAAACAGAGCAAAAACTCAAAGGCAGGGGCAAATACTCAGCACCTTTGGCAATCAGGCCAGAAGACACTCTCTTAATCTTCCCACAAGTGGATTGAATGGGAAACAAACCATGAATAGTTCAAAGCTTTAGAAGGAACGAGCACACTTTGTCACATTTTCAAGTTTGTGCTCTCTCTCACCTCGCATTTTTGACATCTTTTCTAACTAAAACAGCAAGAGAAACATCCTGCCCTGAAGCTGGTCTGTCTAGTTTAATTAAAAGCTTTATTTCAGCTTTGTATAGACTGTGTGTGCTAAATGACAGCAATTTCAGCAAAGAAGAATATTGTCTGCCAACCCGGCAGTCATCTCTGGGTCAACTGCAGAGGTATGGTCCAGTGGAGGAACAAGGACAATTGAAATAACTTTCCAGCTCCAGTCACTTGCATTTTCTGTTTCAACGTCATATTTCACTTTTTCCTTTTCCCTTTTTGTAGAGCTCAAAATCTTTTGCTCTGCACTTCTTTTGACACCCACTCCCCCACGAGCAGGATCAGTGAGAGAACTGGAACAGTGAGAGTTGGAAGATTCATGGGCTGAGATAAAGACAATTTAATTGGAAAAACGAAAGCCATGCACTCAAGCAAAGAAAAACAAAGAACTAATTCACTGCTTCCCACGGGCAGGAAGATGTTCAGCCATCTCCAGGAAAACCAGGATCCATCATGAATAATGGAGACTTGGGAAGACAAACTCCATCACTCCACACATCCCCACCTTCCTTCTTCTTTCTCCCCCACTTTATATGCAGAGCATGATGTCACACGGTGTGGGACATCCCTGGGGTCATTTGGGGTCTCCTGTCCCAGCTCTGTCTCCTCCCAGCCTCCCAGGCACACCAGCCTCCTCACCAAGGTGGCAGCACAAGAAGAGGAAAGGCCTTGGATCTGTGCAAGCCCTGCTCAGCAATAACAAAAATATCCCTGTATTATCATCATTGTGTTGAGCACAAATCCAGAGCCTAACCCTGTATTAGTCACCGTGAAGAAAATTAATTCTACCCCAGACAAAACAAGCACATCTGCAGAAGTGAGTCTTGCTCTTCTGTATCTCTGAAAGTTAAAAAATAGATTTACTGAAGGAAAAAAAAACAAAACAAAACAAACAAACAAAAAAACCAACCAAACAAAAAACCCCAACCCCCCCAAAACAAAAAACAAAAAAATCCCAAACCCAAAAAACCAAACCAGCCAAACAAACAAAAACACAAGAAAAAAATTGAAACAAAACAAAAACTATGCACACACACACACATATATATATAAATTTCAATTTTCTTCACATCCTAAATGCTGGTCAGTCCTAACAGAATCTAACTGGCATGTGACGATATTCCACATGGGCTGAATGTTTTAAGAATATCTGCCATTTTTGCAACGATCACATCAGAAATGACAATGACAATTCCCCATTTGATCCCATCACCTTCAATCCTTTGCTGCACTGCGGCTCCATTTTTTCCTGAGCCAATTCAAAATTCTCATTTTGCCACTCCTAAAACTGGATGCCAAAAGTAATGGACTATATTTCTGCTCAGATTTTATATTTTCTCACTCATAAGCATCCAATATTTATAGCTTTAAATGGTAATCTCACTAAACAATCATAACTTCTTTTTTGCCCCAAATCTGTTTACTTTCTTAGTTTTAAAAGTGAAAATTTGACCTCAATAACACAGATTAGTTTGAATAGCATTTATCTTTGGATTGATTTTCTGTTATGCAAAAAAATTATTGAAACTATTCTTTTGCAATACACAGTATATGTATTGATGATGTATTATGACAGGTATGAGTGGATTAAAAATGGGCATTTTTTGATGGACTAAAAATCAATGATATGTTAGTTATACAAGTCTTTCTTTTGTAATCCATTCAAAAACCATCTAGACATGGTTTTAAACAGAGAGGTTGGATCAGACTGCCTCTAAAAGTTCCTTTCCACATCAAGAATCCTGTGATTGTGTTATGTGCCTCGCCCCTAACAACACTGGGGACATGAGACACTTCATCATATAAATTCAAGAACTAAAGGCTGCTTCTGGACTTAGCTGGATTAAACAGGCATGGATGGAGGACACCAAGATTCAAGACCCTGGCTTGAATGACAGAATTAATTCAGAATATCAAACTGTAGGTTTCCTCTCTTGCCACTAAGTTACTGTCTACTATGGAGGCATCTACTGATGGGTGGTTGAGGGGAGGGGAATTCCAGGAGATCAAACACCAAATTAGAAATATTTTCCAACATTCTGAAACCAGCTAGGTTGTTTTTGACATATCAGCGTTTTCTCTTTAAAGATTCATACAATTGCTAGATAATTGGGATGTAGAGGGGCAATCATAAAGATTAATACAATTGCTAATTGCTCAATAGTTGGGACATAGGGGGACAATCATATTGAGAGATTGTTACAAAGATCAATAGTGTTAATTAATACTCTAAAAATTAAATGTGTGCAATTACAGTTCAAAACTAAGACAGTTAGGACATTTCCTACCATCACATGGTATTTATTTAAGACACTAAACAGCTTAATATTGGAAGAGATGAAAATATGAAAAGATTGAAAATATGTTCTTTCTAATAATATGTTCTATGATAATCAAGAATAAAGAAAAAGATTCTCTGACAAATGTAAAATTTTATGGCAACTGCAAAATCACTAAAAAACAGGGGTAGACACATATTACAAAATTAAACAATTCGTAGTAATTGTTACAATGATTTTGTAGTATCCTTTTCTGATTCAGATTTCACTAGCGATTTCTCCTGCAAGAAACCAAACCAAACAAACAGCAAATAAAGACTAAAGGATCTCAACCACTTGCTGCCAAAGCAGGAGAGCCACAAAGGTGACATAATGAGCTGCACCTTAGCAGAGTCTTTTTCAATGCAACTGCTATGGCTGAAAGCCCTAAGTGCCACAGATCAGCAATCCCACCCATTTAGGCCTGCTGGCAATAGCTGAAAAATGGCCATGGTGAATACCTCAAACAATAACACTTACAGTGCCTTTGATGAACTGGTTCATCCAAGTCTTACATACACTGAATCATAATTTATTTCAAGTGGTTATTTCAGGAGAAGTCCTGCTGACCGCCAGGGCAGAGCTGGTACATGCAGTGGGATATGGTTGTGTCTGTCTGTGCTGCTCCTTGTAGAGCACAGGGGCTGTAATGAAAGACTTTGCTTTCACTAAAAAACAAGTTATTAATACCTGCAGGTGCAAATGAAAAGCAGATATGTTTTTTTAAGGTAACAGAGTAAAGAGTAAAACAGTTAAAATATATTTGTGGTTGAGATTTTTACTCACCTCAACAAATGTGTAGGTACGTTTCAGACAAGTCAGGAAAGCAAATCCTGACACTGCAGCTTGCCTTGTCTCCCAGCCACCAGCCTGTCCTCAGCCCTGTTTTTGCTGCAGTCCTTTTGTCAGGTCCTCATTTGGCCACTCCAGCTGTGATAATCTGTTTCAGTTCTGCATCCAAGAAGACAGTTTTATTGTTTTCAGTTTCAACATCTCCAGGTGAGCATATCCCTATTTCCTTTCCTACACGTCTTTTGTCTCCCCTTAGCAGTTTTCATCCAGGGATTGGGAAGCATTTCTCTCAGCATACAGGTCTCCTCAGTGCTACAAAAGTGCAACTGTGAGAGCCTTTCACTTCTCATTGGCTTTTTCTCCAAAATAACATTTGTATGTCCCAGAGCAATGCACGTATTTTGTGAGATGGATTGAAGGTGAGGAAACTACTGAAGTCCTCTCTCATCAGTCCCTGCTGTGCATTGCTGGCATAATTGGATGGTCACAATCACAAGTTCATTCTCTCCCTCCCTATAACACACTTGGACCCAGTATTCCTAAGTTTTCTGGAAGAAAGGCTTAGTAAACAGGGCATGTACTCCCCCTCAGTCAAACCCATAGAAACCATCTTGGGAGCAGGGAAGGAGGGTGGCAAGATCATTGGACTTGATGCACTGTTCCCAGGGAAGTCCATCTGGAAACACTCGGATTCTGAGAACACACAGATTCTGACATAATCAGTGAAAAATGAAGGCCGGTAATAACAATTATCATAGTGTTCTGTATTGTTTTGCTCAGGTGGAGTTGTTTTTATCTTCCCAAAACAATTACAAATTACTCTATTTAATTAAGTGATTTAAAAAGACCTGGGCATACCATGGACATGTGTGCAGCATATACTGTGTTAAAAGTGCTACCTGAAATCACGGAAAGGTTCAGTTCAAGACAAAACGCACTGAAAAATAGTTCTGACAGCATCAGATACTCCTCAAAGTGTTTGAGGAGATAAAAATTACTTTGGACATTGAAACAAACATTGTTTTTTCTCTCTCTGCAACATAATTTGTTACTCTCAGCACATAGTCAATTTAAAGGCTTGTTTGAATTCATGGAGATGTGCCTTTGTTCTGCATCAGAAAAGATTTCTCATTCCAAAACATTCCCCATTGCTCCTCCCTGCTGGGAGGAAAAAGTGGACAGAACAGACTTCTCACTGCCTTCTTTCTCTCTCTCTAGCCAATTATTTCACATAAACCTGAAGACAAATGATCTGTCTCTTTGTCTCCTCTCCTTTCCTGCATTTGCTTTCACTCTGTGTTTGGTACCTGAATGGCACAAAAAGCCCCAGGATGGTAAAGGAAATGCACAGGGCTGTGGGGCTGCCTCACACAAATCCCTGAGCCTACTCTCATCATTGGCACAGAGTCCTTTGCACCATGTGTGCTCCAAGAAGAAATTAGCTTTGGGAGTGGAAATGCCACAGTTGTGTCAAAATGGTGCCGCAGTGGGGAAGCTGTGCTCACTGGGACTGGGATTTTTATCTCATGGCTATGCTCCTCCTCTGACACCAACTACTGTCTCTGCTTGAGTTCCAAAAAGGCCGTCCCTGCAGGTAATTCAGGGAATTTCCAGTGTAATCTTTGTTGGTATGCAAATGTCCTAAATTGTCACAATCCTGATTACTGCAAATATATATATATATATATATATATACACACGTATGTATAATATTTATATATTATTGTATTGATATGCTAATATACTGATATATTTATATAAAAACATAAATATATTTTATATTTATATATACATGTAAAATATGCATAAATTTACACACATCTCTGTGTACTCTTATATGTACATATATATGTATTTGCTCACACATTCACACGTGTGCGTCCTCATGCATCCTCACATCCTCCCTGTCAGTTGTGGTGGTACAAGTAAAGCAACTTTATGACCAGTGGACCCTTTAACCATAGATAACATAAACAGAGGCATAAACTGATGAAGTGGAACAAGGAGAAAAGGTAAATTTGCCAATTTGAGAGCATGTTACTGCACTCAGCATATTAGATAGGCATTTTGTTCCACCATCTCTTCCATAATGCATCTAAGTCTCCCATCGATTTGTACTTGGAAATGTCAGAGTTCATTTAAATAATGTTATAGAAGGGAGAGAAAACTTTACAGAGACGGGATTTAAAAGCATTTACAAGATGGAATGAAGGAGAGGATGTCTATCAACAGGATCTTCTGCAGGGAACTGTAATTCCTGTTCAAACGACACCTCCCATAACTGTGAAAAGAGACTTTACAGGGGGAAAGCATTTCTATCGTGCAGAAAATCAGTTTTAAAAATTGAATCTAAGAAGCTAAATATCTTGGTCTGGGAAAGTTCTTTGGTAATGTTTGAGGTTTTCCTGACCTTTACTTGCCTAAGGGAAACTTTAACTGGAATAAGTGCCAACTGTGTACATGTGCATCACCATATATTATGAAATAAAAACTTCTTTTTATCCTTTCAGTTGTGCTTGTGGATTAAACATTTATGAAAATTATGCTACTTGATCTGAGGTGTGATTTGTGTCTTGTTTCATGAAAGAGACTGCAGCTCAATTCATGCTCCATAAAGCTGCCAGATTTGTTAATAGAATCTGCAAATATAAGACCCTGCTATGTGCCAGCAAATATTTTTTAGTGGCACAGGAATTTGAGTGATAAATCCAAAAGAAATCCTCCTGTCCTGAAGATTCAGTAGACTTTACAAACAACCTCATTAAGTGTGAAGGCTTTTACTCCCAGGAGGATTTGTGGAATCTCCAGGGCTTTTCCCATGCCAGATGTTATTAACAAAGTACTGGAAAAGGTTGTAGGATAGGGAACAAGTCTGCATATGACCAGAATAGACTGGTAAACTGAATAGTCTTTGACAACTCTGATGAGATACCATCAAAAATTTTCTCGAGATCACATGATGGATTTAGAACAAAAATACAATTAAAAAAAAATTGGTGCAGGAAAATTTTACAAGAGATTCCTTTAGTAATGCCTAATTTGATTGGTCTATGGATGACAATTCAATGTAAGAAATGCAAGTCTTCCATTGGACAAGAAGTATCATTGTGAAAGACGTCAT
>JAWWMU010000001.1:103473312-103490050 GCA_035048155.1 Cinnycerthia olivascens | reverse complement strand
GCCCCTGGGCACACCTGGCTCATGGTCAGCTGCTGCTGACCAGCACCCACAGCTCCTTTTCCTCCAGGCACCTTTCCTGCCACTCTTCCCCCAGCCTGTAGCTCTGCCTGGGGTTGTTGTGACCCAAGGGCAGGACCTGGCACTTGATCTTGTTGAACCTCATAAAATTGGCTTTGGGCCATCCACATAGCCTGTCCAGATCCCTCTTCAGAGCCTTCTACCCTTCAGCAGATCAACACTCCTTATCACCTTGGTGTCATCTGCAAAGATTATCAGGATATGTTTGCTTCCCTCTTCCAGATTATCAGTAAAGATGTAAAACAGGACTGGGGCCATTCCTGAACCCTGGGGAACTCCACTGGTGGATCCCCAGCTGGATGTAACTCCATTCCCCACCACTCTGTGGGCCTGGCCACACAGCCAGTTTTTACCCAGGAAACAGAGCATCCATCCAATCCAGCAGTCAGTTTCCTCTAGGAGAATGCAGTGGGAAATAGTGTCAAAGTATTTACTGAAGCATAAGTAGACAACATCTATGACCTTTCCCTCCTCCAGTTAGCAGGCAATCTCTCTTGAAGGAGATCATGTTGGTCAAGGGGGACCTGCCCTCTATAAACCCATACTGGCTTGGCCTGATCCCCGGATTGTCCTACCCGTGATGCCATCCAGGATGATCTGTTCCATGTCCTTCCCTGGCACAGAGGTCAGACTGACAGGCATCCTCCTTCTAGACCTTCTTGTAGACTGGCATCACATTTGCCGAGCTCAGGTCAACTGGAATCTTTCTGGTTATCCATGACTGCTGGTAAATGACAGAAAATGGCTCAGTGAGCTCTTCCAGCTCCCTCAGTATCCTCTGAATCCAAAGGAGGTCTAAAAGACTGTCCCTTGGAGGACTCTAGCAGTCTCCAAAACAGACAAAATCTGCCCTACAGAGGTCTAAGGTGGCAGTTGTGCTGACCATCCTTACTTCTCTAAGAATTCAGAATTTCTGATCTGGCTGCAATGGCTGCCAAACACATCACCCACCAATCCCTCTCTTATCACAAACAGCAAGTCCAGCAGAGCACCTTCCTTAGCTGGGTCCCTCACAGCTGCACTGGGAATTTATCTCCCACACACTCTAGGAAACTTCTACACTATTTACTCTCTGCTGATTGTATTTCCAGTAGACGTCTGGTAAGCTGAAGTCCTCCACGAGAACAAGGACTAGTGATTATGAGACTTCTCACAGCTGGTTAGAGAATATTTTATCTTCCTTTTCCTCCTGGGTGGGAGGTCTGTAACCGTTGTGTGAGTCATCCCACCACATCTTGTGATGACAGCTATATGATCATTTTCCAGTTGCACAATAGTTTCCAGTTCCTCCTGTTTGTTGTCCATGTGCATTAGTGTAGGGGGATTTCAGCTGGATTGTTGATCCCAACAGCCTTTTGAATGCCTAATTGCCCTAATTCCTGTGTGATCTTTCTCAGGCACTTCTAAAATTCCTAACACATCAAGAACCCTTGTGTCTTTACTGTTTCATAGATCTCCAGCCCCACTGAGACAGCAGACCAAAGGACCTCACCAGCAACCATCCCTCAAATATTGGTGTGATGTCCCCAGGCTTATTTTGAGTGATTTTGGTTTTATCCCTTTTCCCCTTCAAATCTATTTAAAGCTCTTTCACTGACCCCTGATAACTCCTGTGCAAAGATCCTTTTCTCTCTTTGAGACAGGTATAACCCGTCAAGCATGCAACCTGCCCTTAAATATCACTCACTCATGAGAAACTTCTGACTGTGGCAAAGCTTTGAAAGCCAGAGATCTCATGAGAGTTAGTCTGGGGAGAATCAATGATGTCTAGATTTGCTTAAATTATCACAATAGCTGGATGATTGATGAAATTGAGGTTGTAGGTATCACATAGAAGTTCGATATTTTTTCCTTTTACAACTTGAACGTTTTTCCTTTTCCTTCCTGCTCACATAATCATTTTTGTTAAAATTCTTCCACAGGGCTTTCTGGAAAAACACAAACCTGACATTTTGGAGACATTACCATCCCTGCATGTGCACAGAACAAGGATCAGCATACAAACAAAAATACGAATATCAATGTACAGTCCCAGAAATGAAGTGTCAGTCTGACTCTGAACATTTATAAATCAAAGGAGTATGAGATTATTATCCACTTGGCTCCTTCTCCTTCAGGGTACCCAGAAGCATGCCAATTAGTGCCAGCTGTGCTGACAGCTATTCATTAAGTCTATCAGGAAACTGCTCTGAGATTTGGGGGTTTCATTAATTCCTCCAAAAGCATCAGAGCAGGTGCTTTACTCGTAGTGGGAAATCTGAACACTTCCTTTCAAGGCAGCTCATATATGCTTCAGTGTGGTCAATAATAATGTTTTTGAGGGCTATAAATGGCAGAATGCATTGCTTTCTTTGCTCTTGCCTAATGAAGTAAAGCAGCAGGTACTGCAGTCATGACCCTGATGATGAGCCCTCTCGGAATCTCACCATGCACATCCTACACCTGGGTATGTGTTGCAATCTGGTCAGGCATAAGTTCAGAACAAGTAAGCAAGAAAAAAGACAGTAAAAAAAAATATTCTACTCTCAAGGATTTTCCTATACTTCAGGAAAAAGCAGATGGGATCCTGCCCCCTTCCTGCTCCCCAGAGGGGTGTCCTCAGCACCAGCCAGCTGACCCTATTAGAGCCTCCTCTGATGAGGCAGTATTTGTCAGTGCAAAGTATCAATTATTATCTGTTCTGGGATCCACTTGGATACATTTTCCCTTAGCAATAGAAATTACTATGGATTATTTTCCTCTTTAGTTTAAGACATCAAGGATGGAAGTTTAATGCTCAATCCTTTTTCCTGATTGACACAGTATGGATGTTATTATTATCCACAAAAAGATAAAAGTTTCTTGCATGCCTTGGATCCCAATGTTTGCATTTTCCTCCACAAAGAAAGAAACTCCTCACATTGTATCCAATTTTTGCTTAATTTCTCTCCTATTTTGTTTTATGAAATGTGTATATTTGTAAGACATCTGTTATTTCATATATCCCTTTCACTATATATGCTTTGTATGTATTTCTATCACATAACTTTTGTCTTGTAAGCACTTTAAAATGGCTTGACCATCACAAAAAAATAAGTTTTATTATTTTTTTTTTAATTTCTTTTCTCTTAATTGCTTCCTTAAGACAAAATGACAGGACTGAAAATACTACTAGTGCTAGGAAAGCAACAATAATTAGTATAATCTAAGCTCATCTCTATTTTTCTTATTTTCTTCTTCATATTAGCAGAACTTTAGAGTCAAGACCTGAGACACAGAAAATAGAGTTTGCCTCTGCAAATAATATGTGATATTTTTTCTTCCTTTTTTTTCATTTTCTCTTTAATGAAGACATTTCAATTTACTTTTATTTGTTCAAATATCCAGAAGTGTGCATTGGACAAAGTGGTCCCCATATTGTGGTTTTGAATTATCATTTTTTTCCAAATCTTTCCAAATGGGACAGGCATATTCATTATTAATAACTCTAATTTCACAGTCTCCTCACTTGCAGATTGCCATGATCTTACATAGCTTTAACTGAAATTTGTGTATACACATATATTCATATGCATTTCATGAAATCAAGAACTACTTCATAGTGATGATGCGTATTTTTTCCCTGAAATTTTTAAATGCAAATATCTATCACGATATCATAGTTTCAAAAGTAACTGTGTAGATCTTCAGGATTCCCTATAAGATTCCCACTGACACTTACAAGAGCAGAGTCAGTGTTGTGAGACCAACACTTCAAAAGTTTTGTGAAGACTTCATGCTGTACAAATGTTTGCAGGAACTCTAGGAGGCACCCAGGGCTTTTATCTTCCCAACCTGTAAGTTGTTAATGTGTTAGACTGTCAGTCTGATATTTTTTTTCTCTTTTTTGATGTTTATGACTGGTTTTTCTGTCACTTTTCCTCAAAACTAGAAAAATAGACAACTCTAGAAAACATTTTACTCTTCAGGCAAGTGTAATTTATATCTCTTTTTGTCTAGAAGTTACTATGGCTTTGAGTTTGCCTCATGGAAAATGCTTTTAGAGGTTTGGAATGGGACTGTGTCAGTTTTTATCCAACTAACGGTAACTTCTGTCCATTTCTTGACAACATTTATTTAACTGTATCTATGTACTCAGGTGACATCATGTATCCACAAAGGAATTTGTAATTATTAGACAAAAACTGTGTTCCTACTGAGAAATGTAAAAACAGGAACTAGCTGTGAGACTGGCAAGGTTCTGTTACAACCCTGAACTTTTCCACTGTAGAACAGTGAGTTTCAGCCGATCAGTTTTATCTGTGAAATACTTCCTTATGCCATAAAGAACTACAGGGGAGGATGGACACTTTTTAAACAACACATGGGTGCTGCTGCCAAAATGTCTTTTACTTAAATAGGATTGGAGTCCACATTTAATGATGAAAGTGCTTATATGTGATGAAAAGGCTTCTATAGTTGCACTGCTTGTCTGATTAACACTTCCCACAACACGAACCAAAGGTAATAAATTTTATTTAACACCTTCAAAATTATGACAGAAAAAAAGATTTAAAGTGCTTTAAATCTTTCCTTTTCTCCTAAAAGAATTAAATGCTTTGCCTGAAATACTAAAAAGTAATTTCTTAAATTCAGTTGATAAGGGGCATGAGAAATGAGGTTTCCAATCTTTTAGGAGGTAAGCCATGGGTAGTGTCTCATCCTGAGAGTCCCTTGCCACAAAGGGCAAAGGGCTGAGAAGAGCTGTCCAAGGCAGCTAAAAAGAGAAAAGTAGGTACCTCATTTTGGCTGTGGTTCTTTCTCTTGAGCCTGATTTGAGATTATGAGCTCATGTTGATCCTGTTTTACACAGTGACATGAGCAGGTTTTCAAGGAGAGAGATAAGAGGGGATGGGCAGAGGAATGAGGATTTGGGGAACCCACACCACCATGGTCCACTTTAGGCACAGGCAGGGCCCCTCTGCCTGTGTGCCTGTGCCTGACTTGGTAGAAAAATATATATGAGGATAACTGAAGTCTCAAACCCCTCATAGCCTACAAGAGCCTATGTGCTGATTTTAATGGAAATGGGTTTTCAGCCAGAACTAGGGAACTTTTTTCACAAATACATTTATTAGATTGGAATGTAGTTTACCATAGGAAGTGTCAAATGCAATAATAGAAATTCACTTCAAAAGCTTTCTTCCATTCAGCTTCTGTCATCCTATGAATATTTTGGTTTCCATTTCAATCAGAGACCAAGAAATTACATGTATTAGATGTCCTATTTGGAAAAACTCTGCCTTATTAAATATTACATATGTCACCAGATTAAATGATGCAACATTTTCTTTAAAATGTGAAAATAGTGAGAAAATAGGCAGAGTATACATTTAAATATATGGCTACAGTTTGGTGCTAGACCCAACTGATAGGAGAATGTAGTAAAATGGCATTTATATTCTCAATCTCTTATAGGGAACTATTGTTACATTTCTAAATAAATGCAACTAAACGAAGCATTTCAATTTATATTTTAAAAAAATCAAAATTTTAAGTAGAGGAAGTAATAATTTTTTTATTTTTTTTTATCTAGCACTACTTCTGAAAACTTCATTTATGAAGACCATTAGTCTGACCTCATTTACCAGCACAGAGTTCATTTTAAACTGATTATAGTAGCAACTTATCTGTCATGCTTCTTTGAAATAAAAAGAACAAGAAAAAGTGAATCAATGTAGTAATTATATTAAAATATCTGCATTTTTTATAATTGGTTTTATGTGTTAACAAGAAGGAACAATGTAACCAATGAAGTAATTACTTGCTTCTATCTGATTCCTATTTTTGTAAGAAGCAAAGTTAAACCCAGAACTAATTATTTTAAAATTCTCCTTTTATCCGGCCTCACTTTTTATATTCTGGAGCCCCAAATGGATGTTTTCAGTGGAATAATTAAGCTAAATGCTCTTTTTTTCTGCATGTATTCATGTAATTGGTGTTGAAGAGAGGAAAAAACAAACAAGTCAATGAACAGACTACTGTAGAAATTGAAATCTTTGTACTCTTTCCTGCTTGGTTGATCTCTCCTAGGCTGAAAGGAAATACAATTGGATGCCTTTACTGGCACAGCTTTGGCTGGGGTCTACAGGCAATGCTCTTGCTGCTCCCTTTTGCTTTAGTGGCTAAAAGGAATGCTGAATTTTACTGCCTTCACAGCTGTACATACATGTTAATATCAGAGCCAGGTGAGCCCTGTTTGACTTCTGAAGTGTATATAATCTGTCTGCAGGGCTTTCTAAATTCAGCAACAAGTCAGTGTTCTGGGAAGTCTGGTAGCTTGAGTTTTCTTTCCATGTTTAATAACATGGACTGCCTCAAAATGACTTCTTTGTTCAAGAATGTAAGAAATTAAGATACAATAGTCAATTATTCGCATCATTCAGTTCAGAACCGTTCCTGAAAACTAACTTAGATTCAATCCTAAATCAAAATTTAACTCTCTGAATACCTACATACATGTACAGATACTTATATTTTATACAAGTATATTCTATACATATGTAGATCCTTACATATACGCATGTGCAATCATGCCCACTCATGCACCATTGCTATTACCCTGGAATGACAACAAAGCATTCAACCTGCTGACAATTGCCTTTGCTCAGCCAGAACCAGCAATAAATTCAAATCAATCATTAGTCCCTGATCTCCTAAAATGAATTCCTAACTCTGAATTAACTGTCATAACCTTGCAACTCCAGTGTGTCTCCCTTAACATTCTTATTGTCATTTATCCTCACTTTAGTATTAGAATTTAGGATATTTCCAATGCATGCACTTGAGACTGCAATCTTCCCTGGAGTCAAATTACCACTACAGCAGAGTACCTCATTATGCCCTCAGCTGATGGCCATACATCATTACAAACCCTTATTTTGTCCTGTGGTATTTGAGAAACAAACTTGGCATTTCAGGTTCTGCTGAGTCCTGACTCCAGATCTAACACTGACATCAATATGAAACTTCCAGATGTGCAGTAAATCCCACCTGCTGTCAGAATGGTGCCACAACATTTTGCACTTTCGAACAGGCCTCGTGTGAGTCCTTCTTCCTTGCTCTTCCCAACAGGAGATTGAGGTCTCTTGCCTTTCAACTTTAAACATAATTAGTCTACAAAACTCCATGAGTTACTATCATATACCTGAAAATCAGATTTTGAATTATTTGTTTCTGCTGATGCCTCTGATCCCAGTATTAACTGCTTGAGAGGATATAGAAATTGATGTACCTCATCGACTGCTGCTTTCAGCTTGAGAACTGATCCATGCTATACCAAAATCATAGCCTAGTTACACCAAGTTAGGACCATAAATCATAATCTCAATTCCCACTGACACCCAGGATTTTAACTCTACACATTTGGAAGGCTAGACACAAACCTAACTCCCAAAGAGCAATCTATCTCTGAACACCAAGTATCTTTCTTTGCTTTTCTGAACTCTAACAGCCTTCCTTTTCTTGTTCAGGACTACCCCTCAAGTTAAAACTACACCATTGCAGCTCAGCCCAACCCCACAAGCCTTGTTATTTGCTTCCCTCAAAAAGCAAAAACTCTGCCCTTAAAGCAGAGATTATCATATTCCTTGTTACTAAATGTAAAACTTTTTCTGACCATAGCAATAATCTTAGCATTTTTTCTTTCCTGCCCTGACCCCTGGATTGAAGCTGAGTCACTTCTTCATCCAGAATTTATTAAAAAAATTTGATATTTTCTGTAAATTTTAATCATCTTAGCCACAAGGATATAAGATGATTTAAGCAGTAAAACTATTCATTTAGATATTACTGATTCAAACTTTAATACATTTTGCTGACATCCTGGTCCAGACTAAAGTACGACACTTATTTCTTTCCACCAGAGCATTCTTACCAGCCTTGCGTGACTCAATTTATTCGTTGTTCTTTTTTTGTCTGAATTGTATTCAAGACACAAACTTTACCACAACATTTGAAGCAGTTCTGTGACCTGAATACTCCTAAAATATGACCTAGGCTAGTCCTCACTCTGAAACAATTGCACATCCTAGAGCAGTAATTGTCTTTCTCATCTGTGAACACTCTCCCCTCCTGCTTTGGCAAGCAGACGAGCACACGATAAGAACAAATAAAGTGTTATAGTTGAGACTGGCAAGATTTGAGTTAGAACTTGATTTTGCTTTACAGTTTAAGACAGCAGCGGTTGGGGGGAATGAACTTTGACATATAAAGGCCCTAACCTTCAAGTTAACCAGCATTAGAAGTTGTCTTAAGGGATGGCTAAGAAGATGAACAGGTGTAAATATATAATCGTGTAAATTGGAAAATTGTATAGATATTTGGTCTTGATTATGTGTAAAAATAAAAAAATTAAGGTTTTTTTTTTGTTTGTTTGTTTGTTGTTGTTTTTTCTTTTTTTTTTTTTTTTTGAGGTATTATGGTTAGATTGCTGTTCTTATAGATATTTATATAAATTTCCAGACAAAGCAATAGAAGTGGAAAACCAATTGGGAAAAGTTTATCTAACCTGAAATAACTGTGGCTTGCTAAAGAATAAGAGTCATTCTATATATAAAATGACAGAGTCCAACATTTCTTTGACTTCTGCAGGAACCAAGGAGGAGCTAGGTGTTTGATGGAAGGAATTGTTTATTGATTATTTATGAGACTGTAATTTGACAATCCAAATATAATTATTGATTCATTACATAAAGCTGACTACTATTTCTATTAAATATGCTTTTTCCTGCCTTTGTGAATTCTACCTGGGTCTCTTCTGAAACTGAAAATCTGGAAGGACAAGTTTCTAATCTACTGACCTGTTTGATTCCATAATGTCAGTATGACTGCCTCCAAGCCATCTGTGGCCTGTGACCAACATGAAGTCTGAGGACTGATAGAGAATTGGAGATATTGATGATAACAATAGGATTTTATCCAGTAGAATTTGTATTAGAATTTATGATTAAGACTGGTGCTTGTGACTGCTGCCACTATGAGGGTGGAAGCTGTTTTTCCCCCTGGAGCCTGTCAGAGCAAGGTGAAAAGACTGATATTACAAGGGCATAAAAGTTACACCCTAACTCTGTGGATCTGTCATGATATAGATACATTTTGTTCTTTAAATCCTGTTACTTCTAGTCTTAACCCTAATGAAATTACAGTGCCAGCACTCATCAATTCCTAACAGTGTCTTAAAACATTCACTTGCGAAAAACTCCTACCCCAGCCTCACAGGAGTGAGCAATAAATCTCCCGGTGTCTTCCTGCTCTCCAGTCCTCTAACTCTAGTCTTAATCTCTTCTTGACAGCATACAGCAGAATCTGTCTCTGGCTCAAGAATTAACATTTAACTGCACGTTAGTGCTGTGAGTGACTTCTCTGAAAACGCCCAGGCGGGACACTTTGTCAGACCAGGGCCTGTCAGGAGATCCCTGCCACCACTGCTGGAGCAGCAGTAAAATTTAGAACAGTGGAGACAGCTGTATATCTTGGTACTGCTAAAATCAATAAAGGTTGTTGCTGACACGGGCAAATTTCTTACACAGAATTCAGGAGGAGAATGGATTAGAATGGTTTTCATTATGGTTGTGGTTAGGTGTGGAACAATCCCATGCTTCTGTCAGAAAATGCTGCATGTCTAAAAATGATGAGCAATCCTGGAATAGGGAAGGTGAATCATGAGGTGTTTGAGGACTTCCAGATCGTCCCTGGGAGAGGAAGAAAGGCTGGTCAGACCCTGCAAGATGCAGGGGAGGGATTATTTTAGCCCATAGTTAGATCTCAGGGTAGCAGAGGTTGAAGGACCTGGATTAATTCTGTCAGATTCAGCACATAATTTGTCCTGAGACTGTGAGGGGTGAGTGCTTTGTTGTGTTAAGGCTATGTTTAGGCCTGTAGAGGGGTTTGGGACAGCTAGAGTTTGAGAATTAATGTCAAGTATGAATTTTGCCTGACACACAGAGCTAGGCTTTTAGATACATTTTGTTCTGGTCCTGGTTAGATGGCACCAATAAACTACTGTGTTAAATATAGGTTTGGTGTTAGGCTTCAGTAAGAAGAATTATTGTATTTTATCATGCTAAGTAGGAGTGAATGCAAGCAGAGGGTTGCTGATTGACTTTGTTACAGGTAGTGTTACATTTGAGTCAGACTTAGTGTCCGTCTTTGGGAAAACTGGCTGAATTTATCTGGGGCTTGCTTAATTGCTTGACTATATGAGAATAAAACTAGCATGAGGTAAAAACTGTGTTTTTTTCTCTAGATCCAGATACTGGAAGGAAGTTATGACTGGAAAGTAACAAATCAAGTGAGCCATATATTGACAGAGTTTGTGATTATTGCTTGAGTTAATCAAGGTCATTGCAGTATCTTGTTTTTATACCAATGACAGAATCTGGTTTAGAATTAGAATCAAGTCTGACCACTGTGTTTCACTGAGAGATCCTACAAAGCCTGCAGAGATAAGATGAAGGTCAATGCTAGCAGTGGCATTTGGCATTTGATTGATATCAGGGCTGGGGAAGGTCACTGCACTTGCATTTAATGGTTGTGTTAGGGCAGGCACCTGAAAGAGCAGAACCAGATTTATCGATTGAATTTCCAAGATTAGCAGGGATGGGATGATACCTTAAATAGGTCATACTAAGTGCAGGGACTAACAAGAATTGCTGCTCTTCTGAGTTAAGTTTGTGATTAGAATTTGCTGTGTCAAGAACTAAAGAGCTGAGGCCAGCAGGCTGGAGACGAGTCAAACTGAGAAGGTAAGCTTGTTTGTTTTGGATGTAATTATCTCTGGGCTGTGAGATATCTGATAGGATAGCTATGTAGATTAAAAGAAAAAATCAAGGTGGATGGGATAGTCCAGGTGATGAAAAATTCTCATAATACCTATGCCTTGAAGCTCATTGCATAACCTTATTTTTTTACAATTTATAAAGCTCAGGCTACCATGAATCCCTTTCACTTTGAACCTGGAAATGTTGCATAGCTCAAATAAATGTACAAAACCAGATTTATCCTGCTCAGGTACAGCAGTGGATTCTAACTAATAAGCATTCTGAAATTTAGAGCACTGGACAGCTCTGGCCGGGCATAGACTCATTCTGCACCTGAGGCACATCAGGACTTATTATTTCAGATATAGATGAGATTGCCCTGAAACACTTCACTGTTTTAAAGCAGACCTCGGGGAAAAACAAAACAACACAAATCCCATATCCCCCTCAAAAAATTAAAGAAGTCCCACCAAAACACACATATCTGATGATACAAAAGTTGAGAACATAATTGCAAGAAAATTTGGAATTGATGATCCTTGTGTTTCCTTTCCAAAGCAGAATATTCTGTGATCTGGAAATAAAGTTAAGAATATGCTCCTTTGCAACCACGGTGTGACTATTGTAAATGAAATATGCAGTGTTTGGAGTTTTCTAGTTATATGGATTTTTCTAAGTATTTTTTTGAAAGTAAACAACAACTAGAAGAAATTATACTCATAATTCCACTACTAAAAATATTAATAAAACATAACTATCTACCTTTGTTTCAAATGGAACTGTCAGTTTAAGAAAATAAAACAAGTTTTCTAAATATCCCCAGAAATTTTAATTTTTATTGACATAAAAATTCAATATGTAGCTATATAGCAGTTGAAAGGATCTGATTTAATGTGTGAACTCATAGAAAAGCTTTTCAAAATGGTTTTAAATATTTGCTTTAAGGAGGAGTAGACTGAATTAAAATGAACTTCTTGCTAATTTTCTCCATAAAAAAAAAAAACCACTGTATATTCAGAAATAATGTGATGTAATTTTGGGAAGGATGCTTTTTACATACACTGACTAAGAGAAGCCCTGTTTCAAAACCAGGAAAATTCAGCTGGTAACCATGAGGATTTCTTTGCCTTTGGTTCTGTGGTGAGTGAGAATGTACACTTGTACTAAAGCAGCACAGAAACCTCCATTCCTACCCATGGAAATGCTGGGTAATCTCAGGTTTAACATTCCAAGTGGGGCAGTAGGATTAAATACAGTGCCTTAGGCAGCAGTGGTTACACTGATTTTACCTTTTCACTTTCTCACTGGCACCCACAGTGTTGCAAAGAGGTTGGAAGAGCAATGAAAGTCAGGAAATGCCCTGAGGTTACAATATTGTACAAGCCACTGCTACCCAATGGCCCACAAAACCCCATTTCTTCATTGACTCTGGCCCCATCTGAGCATCAGAGAGCAGCTGATCTGAGCATTTCTAAGCAGTTGGATTATGAAACAGCACTGATGATGTTTAATTAATGAAATCTGGGCTCATTCTAAACAAGGACAATACTGGGATGGAAGAAAATTGTTAATGGTGAACAGCACTGACCTGAGCTCAGAAATCTGCTCAAACACCCATTTGTGTCAATGGAGTGATATCATATGTGCAATCCTAATAAGTTAAAAAAGAGGAAATAATTAGGACTTGAGAACAGAAACTAGCAATGATAAAAAGATTTTTAAGGGAATTTTTTCATCCGTCATAAAAGTTTTAAATGGACACTGAGAATGGGAATTTTCATACTAAACTGTGGTTACCTAATGAGTCAGCATATACTTCATGTTATGCTCCCTTTTCAACTAGAGAGATAAGCATCTTCAGAATGGGAATAATCCTCCTGATTTAGCTCTTGAATGATCTTTGGTTGGATTACTCTCTGGAGACACTCTGGCCTCCCAAGTTTGTTCAAAGTAATAACAGAGTAGGGAAAAAAGTACGTGTTTTTATCTGGAATTACTTGTTTGCCTGTTGAAATTGAACCATAATATTTCAGCTGCAAGCATTCCAATATTAGAATGGTAGCAAGTTCAAAGAGGTCATAATCCTGTCTCTGAAATTTGGATAGTTTTAAAATTAAAAAAATTCGAGCAACAGTTTATATTTTTTTGATCTTTAACTTAGAGACCCAGCTGGATCTTCTGCATCCTACTGTATTCCTCTCTCACAATATTAGTGCATTCATCATCTTACAAGTACTTTTAAAAATACCATATGAGGGTTCATGGGGTCTGCTGTCTGTAAAATCATTCTGTCTGACATTTTTAGAAAACCTTCATCAAAAGGGCTCCTATAAGCCAGTACCCATTTAGATGAGGTCAGTATGTTCCTGTTCCTGTCTGGTAAACCTACTCATCTTTCTGAATATGAAATGATTTTCTTAAAAATGTCAGTTGCAAAACCATCTTAGCCGCAGTAATGCAGCCTATGGTAAGGATGTCTGTTCTCCAACCAACTTTGTGTAATCTTGTTCACTTAAGTGAAAAGTAACATGCATATATCTGCTTTAATCTTGATCTTTGAAAAATATCAGGCGAACAGACATTAAGCAATTCCTTGTGAAACTAATTTTATAAACAGACATTTGCATTTCATTAGCATAGAGTGATTGACATCAAGTTTTTCCAAGTTCATGTTCTCAGGCATTTACATTTCATAACAACTTTATTTTGTAAGCACAAAGTAGGAAAAAGAGGGATTTTGTTTTTGTTCCCCAGTCAAGTTTAGCACTGTGAACAGCCCTGGCAAGAAAACCAGACCGTGCTGAGCACGCCGTGTCCATGGTACACACATTTCAAGCATGGGGAGGAAAAGGGGGTTTCAGGACAAGTCTTGTCTGGTTCCATGGCCTGAGCTCCCACTCAGTGAATACCTGGAGAGTTCACTGAAGTTCAGTTCCATCCAAAGGGAGTTCAAATCAAGCACGCTGAGCCAAATCTGTAGTGTGCACAAAAGCATCATAAGCAGAGGGCATTGGAGAAACATTTTGAGATGGTATTCCTGATCCAAGTGAAGCAGTAATGCGATGCTCAGTGAGAACAGACCTCAGGAAAGTAACACAAACAGAACAAATGTTGTTTTCACCTGCTTTGAGTTTTGAAGACACAAGAGTCAATTTAACTCTCACTATCACCAGCTGGAAACTGAGATGGAGCAAAGACATTCCTTTCTTGTTTGCTTATAAAAATTGAATTATTTTAAATTCTGCTTGCTGGGAATATAACAGGAAATTTTGAGAGTTATACTAACACTGCCAATTGAAGACAGGATATCAAAACATATCCAGGTGTGGAAATAAAGTCCTTATTAAGTGAACAGCTGTGAAAATAATCCCTCTCTTATTGAACAAATTGCTGATTCAGAGAGTCAGGTTATCCTCTTCTTTCATTAGCAGCAGAAGTGTTAAGGCCAGCAAGGCACTCTGAGACAAAATTACCAGGCACCCAAACAAAAGTTTTTGCTTTGTGAACTACTGAAAAGCTAATGCTACTTATTCTATCTGTTCTCACAAATCTTTGTTGAAATCATCAAACTGGTAGCAACTAAAGAAATGTGTGATATAAGAAGCAGATTGTGCTTTGAGTTTGATATATAATACATGACCTGAAAAAAAAATTAAAATATGAGAAAATGAGTTAAAAATTACTTAAACAGAATAAATATAGACCATGGAAAATGTCAATGGGAAAAGGCCTTTTACTGATTTAAAATTTAATTGAATTTCAAAATGTTCCACTTCATTGAAATGCTGAGGAAGCTCTGTTGTGTATTCACAATTTCCTGTGTGTCCTAGAACTGACTGATGACAAAGTGTGTTATTATTTTGTCACAAGAGGCAGTTATATATGAAAAGAAAAAAGAAATATTTTCTGAGCATGAAAACTGCAAGTGTATTTAGCAAGAGACTTGTTTTTAATATAATGTTGTTGCACTTTCTTAATAGGTAAGACATCTGTGATCTATCACTTGGGCCTTAACACTCAAATTGATTTTGAAATGCTGGTATTCAGCAGTTTAGCCCAAAATTACACTGGGGATATGAGTTTAAATGCTCTCATTTAGGCCACAGTAACATATTATGGTTTAATCAATACACAGAAGCAATTGTTTACTGTTTGTGATAGTTAAGGTTGTTTAATTCTGAGAATTAATGATGGATAAAATGAAGAGTAAAAGCCATATTCTAATTTAAAAGTAAGGCAAGTGTCAGTTTCATAGAATTACAAACTGTTTAAAGAGTGAAAGACAAAAAAATACCACTACAATCACTACAAGTACATAATTTCAGCTTGGAGGGCATTTTTTAAGTACTACATTAGGGGAAAAATAAAAGATGGAAAAAACTTGTGTTAGTCAAAGCACAAACCAGGTTTTTAATGAGGTATAGAAAAGTCTCATAAAAACCACTGGAAGGTTGTTTAAAATGCTCAGTTTTGGTTCATAAAATTTACAGCTCTCAAGGGCATTAATTTTAAAGGATTTCACATGATTTACAAGTCATGTAACCAGACATAGTCCATCGTGAAATGTGAAGTATTAGCATATTTAGCAGTTCATATTTGAGACAGAATCATGGGATTTATCATGAACACACTGGGTTTTGTGTTCAGTTTTGTTTTCTCTCTGTGGTAAGACATGCTGAACATGACCATAACCTCAAATAAAATAGCAAATAACACTACTGTTTTACAACTACTGAATCATACTTGCTACTTCTTCCATTTTTTCTCTTCTGCAGCCTACTACATTCACTTGTGATTTGCTGTGAACTTGGTTAGCTATCAAAATAAATCAAATGTGATAATGTATTGGTACTGGATTGCCATTGTAAATATAAATTAAAGTGCTATTTTTAGTTTTAAAAATGTAAGTCAATAAAATCAAACTTTATATGCTACAGAGTGTCCAGAAAAACAAGTTTTTGTCTCTGATGCAGAAGAAAAATGTAAGATGCCACTGTGTTTAGGGATCTTCTTATAGACACTAGACCTGTGCTTTTTCAGGAACAATGTGTTATTTTAGATTTAAACTTTAGAAGAATAAAATCTGAGGGAACTTAATCAAACACTGAAATTAAGAGGATCCTGATTTACTTTCTCTTCGACAGAGATATTAATCTTTCTTTACAAGTGCTCCTTTGGAATGTTTCAAGTCAGGTCCCTGCTATGAAAAAGCTGATCAGTGCCATGGTACCAGGTCATGTTCTCAGTGTCTTGTGTTTCACCTGGATGCTGTGGGTATCCTTTGAAATGTGAATGGCCATAAATAACAAATTCCACCTCCCAGGCGGGGCAGGTTCTAAGGACAGGTGGGACAGCCCAAGCCATGACTGCCAGTCTTGCTGAGATGCACATAAGGCTTTCCTCAGGGTCCTCAGCTTTTACACAATACTCACAGGCTAGAAAAAAGGGCCTCTGAAATTCACTGCACTCCTAGAAACCAAAGCAGATAGCTTTCCAGTTTCCCATATATGCCCCCAAGAGCTAGGTAGGCAAAATCTAGAAATGAGAACAAAATTTTTTCAAAGCATTATATGTAAACTCTATGTGCTTACATGCAAAAGCTGTATAATTATTCCCATCAGTTTTATCTTCAGGAGGAAGAATAAAGTTGTGAAAACAAGTAAGTAATCACATGATTGCACATTTTTATAATGACCAGGTTATTCATGTTTTTAGAGATTCTGTACCTAAGTGAATGCCAATCTGGGTTAAAGAGGACTGTGGAAAAGAGACTCAAGGAGAGGAGAGGAGACTCAAGGAGACTCAAGGAGAGGAGAGGAGAGGAGACTCGAGGAGAGGAGAGGAGACTCGAGGAGAGGAGACTCGAGGAGAGGAGACTCGAG
>JAWWMU010000001.1:103441393-103473212 GCA_035048155.1 Cinnycerthia olivascens | reverse complement strand
GCCGCGGAGAGGAGAGGAGAGGAGAGGAGAGGTCTCTGGCTCTCCAAAACCCTTAAGCAGATGTGCACTGCCTTGGCATGCAGCCCCTCTTCAAGGGCTACAAGGCAATCCATGCAGGCTTCTGAGCTTCCACACTCTGATGCTTCCACTGTAATTCATATGGATGAAGACAATGGGTCAAACACAACCTTACTGTAAGTTCTCTAAAGTGAAACCAAGATTTAGCCTTTATTAGTGTCCAAATTCCTCCAAAAATTTGGGAAGATTTTTTTTTCCATATATTAAAGAGAAGGTAGTCCCAGAGACAAAAATTCAGAGGAGGCAAACTGAAGGGGAAAAAAAAAAGATTGGTGTGGAGTTGAGTTTTCCATTCTTTGAAATATATATTTGTGGCTCAGCTTATTTTTAGCCACTTTTTTCTGTTGCTAATGTAAATGTTCCTGTTATTCTTGATAAACCCAGAAATGTTACCTTTGTCTCAGCTTCATCATTATCATTAGGTGTTCTTGAGGGATAATTTTCCCTCAGAGGTCCCCATACCATATAAAGGGAATGCTACTGTCATTGAAGTTGAATTATGTTTTATTAAAAATATATATATTTAATCCAATTATATCAATGATATAATGTATATCATGTATATTAACCAGCTATATATACAATGATATGCTGATATGCAGAGATATTAAAGAAAGTACTGATGTGTGCCCACTGTTGGGTGTGTTCCCAAAAAGTCCTGTCACATTCGATCTTTCGTTCTCAGCACACCACCCCAGTTCAGTGGAATTCCAGCTGCTGGGGGTTTCTGGAAAGGCTATAACAATCTTCTGTGTCAGGTGCCTTCCCTGCAAGGGCATCTGGAGTTTTCACAGAGCACCAGGAAAATCCATTTCCTAAGCATGTGCTGGAAACTATCTCAAGTGGCACAATATGCTGGCAGTTTTCTTAAGGAGCCAATACTATGGATTATTCCAGAATGTGGCCCCAAAGCATATTTGAAGAATATAGAAATATAGTAAACCTGGTAGGTATCTTGTCTGCAAGAAAATTCACAGCTTTTCCGAAATATGGCCATGAAAGTAATAATAACAATCAACTCTCTCCTACACACACTAGAGAGTGCTCTGCTTCAGAGACCATGATATTCCATTTCAACTAATCTAACAGCAATGTCTTCTGAAAAACATAAACAGACACGATAAATATCTATAATCTATCTATAAATTATCTATGATATTATGTACATGTTCCACCCGAACCACATTTCCTGTTACCTGCCTATTATATTGGACCCTAAAAGGCTGCATAAATCCAGTAATGTGGTTAAGAATGAGACCCACTGTGTTCTACACTTAGCATAATTTTTACTGTTGTGTATATGGAACAACATGTGCATCTGATTCTTGACAGAGAAAGAGCTACTATGTTAAAACTGTCAGCAATTTCTGTACAGATCCTTTCAAGATTGTGATCAACCAAGCAAATAAAAAGTTGAAGTTTCCAAAATTTGGCAGTGGATACATCTTCATACTAAAGATGACTTTCCATTCCAGATCCTTTGAGTGCTTCTGTCATGGCCCATAACAAGGCTGTTCAGAGCCCTCGTTCTGTGTCTCCCAAACTGTGACCATAGGTTTTTAACCTGGATGGTTACATGGTTTGTGGTAACAGTCTGCTGTAATACTCATTGCCCTTCTGCATTTAGGCTCTCATCAAAGTTGTGCCCCATTCTGTTGTAGTGAATGTATGTTACCTTTCTAGTAAGGATTATGTGTAGAGTATTACAGAGACTAAAGGGGATGTGAATGTCTACTCTGTAGCCTCTCTCTGGATGCAAACTTAAATGACCATTGCAAAGGAGAGTTTGGTTTGTTGCTGCTTTTTAAAGGAATAAATGTACAAAAATAGTTAATATCTAGAACTTCATGTCATTTAGGATAATCATTTTGAGGGATATGCTGTGTTAGTAATAATTAAAGTCACTCCGGTTTTAGTTCCATTTTTCTACGTTGCACAACTGAAGTTTAGATTCTTTATTTTTATTGAAAACAGATATAAACACTGATAGAAAAGAATTAAGCTATTTGTCTAGGGTAACTTCATGCTTCAGAATTTTAGAAGGTTCAGGTTTTAAATAACCATAGTAACTTCTTAAAATTGTATAGTTATACATTTAAAATTCTACTAATACTTAAGCTTCAAATTCTAAAAACAATTAACTTTTCTTAATTTAATAAAAATAAAGTATAATTTAAAATTAATCTTCTAAAGTCTAAGAACATGAAGCTTGCTGTTGAAACAAGCGGGACTATTGAAAATCTTAGGTCACTTATGTGTTATAATTTGGTAATTGCTGGAAAATTAGTTTGAGACACTCTATTACAGATGCTGCAGAAACACCATGTACTGCTCATTCATGTGATCACAAGAATGAACACAGAAGGAATTTATGTCTTTTTTTATATTGCTTATGAAGGTAGTGATTTAGGTTATGCTTTAAGGTAGTTGAAGAATCACTCTTCCTCTGTTACCAAAATGGATTTTTTCTTACCAGCAAGAAGATGATATTGGAAGATACGAAACAGGGAGGGGGAAACAAGGGACAGATCAGTGTTACATGAAAAATCATCCATCTGAAAAATGAATGAACACAATTCTTGACAATAATCACCTATGAATTACCTTCAAATTGCTTTGCCTGTTGTGAAATTTCTCTCTGTCTGTCCTAGATGGCAGACTCCAATGTCAAGCCTGCCCCCAGAAAGTGCATTGATATTCCTTATTGCTGGAGCAAGAGCCATCAGATGGAAGAGGAAATGTGGATGCTGAGCCTGAATGTGGACTATGAGGATTAGAAAAAAAAATAAATATAGGTATGCATAGATTTTTTGATTTAGTTTTGCTGCTGACTTCATCTAACCAGAAATTATGTACCCATACATGTTTCTTAGAACTGCTTTAGAGATCTTTATAACATTCGGACTGTTGCAAAATTACCAATTCATTCCTAAAATACCTGAAGTTAGAGCTGCATTTGCTCAAATCAGTGTTTATTCTTTTATTCACTTGGGTTTGATTTTTTTTCTGGTGAACTTTTCATATGCCTACTTGTGCTGGTTTTGGCTTGGCTAGAGCTAATTTTGGCTTTGGTAGAGCTAATATTCTCCATGGTAGCTGGTACGGGCCTGTGTTGTGGTTTTATGCTGGAAACAGTGCTGATTACATAGGGATGTTCTGGTTATTGCTGAGCAGTGTTATTGTTATTTGGTTATTGTTATTGTTATTTGGTGTGGTTATTGTTATTGCAGTGTTTGCACAGTGTCAGGGCCTCCTCTGTCTCTCACCCACCCCACCTGTGGGGAGGCTGGGGGTGCACAAGATGTTGTGGGGTCACAGCAGGGACAGCTGACCCCAACTGACCACAGGGACATCCCAGACTATCTGGTATATATGGCTCAGCATATAAGAGGGAAAGGGAGGATGTTCAGAGTGATGGTTCATCACTGCATGATGGAGCCCAGCTTTCCTGGGATGCTGAACACCTGCCTGCCCATGGGAAGCCCTGAATTAATTCCTTGCTTTTCTCAGCTTTGCTCACGTGCCCAGCTTTTGTTTACTCATTAAATTGCCGTTAATTCAACCCATGAGTTTTTCTCACTTTTACTCTTTTGATTCTCTCCCCCTTTTGACCAGGGGCAAGTAAATGAGTGACTGCAGGGGGATTAGTTGCCCACTGGGGTAAACCATGACAGGGCTACAACAAGCTGTGTGTTTGAGAGGTATGTCTTGTATTCTGCACCCAATAGATGCCAGAGAGCTCCAGCTGAAAGATGTTATGCTTAGTGCAGAAAATATTGCTGAAAACACTGTGCCTTTTTTAAGCTAGGTATCTGTCGGACCTGAGCTTGCTTGATAGCACAGAGCCTTGTCAGAGTGTGTTTACAGGATTGTGTACAAAAGATATGCAAAGCCTAACATGAGAAAGTTGAGCCTAAAGAGAGACTTTTCTCAATTTTCGTGTCTCTGTGGGACTAGTGCAGTAGTTTCTGTGAGCATCAGTACAGCACTACCAAGAGAACAAGATAAGGATAATAAAAATAAAGGCTTTTTTGAAGATGCTGAGTCAGAAGCAAGAATTTTTGCCCTGTTTTCACAGTCTGTACCTCTGTCTTCTTTAGTGCACCTGCCATCTGTATCATGGTAGATTTCAATAAATTTAAATTGCTGTGTTTTGTCCATCTTTCTAAACCCAATAGCAATGAAAGCCCTCTATAATACATATCTGATTCACAATACATTGCAAATTATTATGAAGTCACTTCACCCACTTTAATACATCAGTTATTTTGTTTGTTTGCATAACTACTCCTGTCATATATTTATAAATTACTTGTTCCTGTTAGGTATACTTTTTCTCCTTTAATCTTTAAGGAAATTCAGAAAGGGGAAAAAAATCAACATTAAAACTAACCTGTTTAATTCCATTCAAAGAAAAGGGCTAGCAAGAGATTCTGATGCACTAAAGGCAGACAAGGAGAGAACAGGAACATGTTTTTTATTAATAGATATGAATTCTCCTTAAATGTAGGTAGTCTCAATACAATTTTCTTTTCATGCTTAAACAACTACAGAATTTTTCTCAACTTCAGGGCCAATAAATGAAAGAATAAATATGTTTACCAGGTTTTTGTGAAAACCTTCAAACTTCCCAACAGATAAATTAAATTTAAAAAAGCACAATAAAGTAGTGTATGGAAAAGAGAGGACTCTAGGGACTTTCTAACCGTTAACCAAAGCTGTAAGAAATCCCTTCTGAGACATGTTCTCAGACATGCTTCTTGATAGCCAAAAATCCTACCTAAGGGCTTTTCTGGACACTCATCTTCTACTGAAATCTTTGCATGGTTAAGCATCTCTTCTCAGGTATTAATCTCATATTTTATCCCATCCAGGCATATATTGTATGGATTTAAAATGAAGTCATGAGGGACTTCTGAAAACTCAGCAATAATCTGGTGTCAAATCCTTAAAGAAATCGTGTTCAGGTTTTTTTTCTCAATCTCCAAGTAGAAACAAACTGTGGAAAAGATCCCCAGCAGTATTTTTATCTTGTCTTAGATGAATAAAATTTGATATTACTACTTAATTGCTTTGGAAAAGTGTATGAAGCAGTATGTGACTGAAACAAAGCACATTGCTAAAAAATATCCATTTACAAAACAAAAGGAAGGTGACATCCACTGAAAAAAGCCCAGTACATTCTGAGACCCAGTGCTTTTGGCTGTTAGTTGGGAAAATATAATAGTTAATTTGTTGGAGAGGTTGATGCCGCAAACTTTAGGCAACATCTGAAAGGAATGAAGAGAGGAGGTATATGAATTTGGACATTTTCTTCATAAACAAGCTGCTTACCCACAGGCTACAAAGTCATTTTTCCTATGTTTTCTTTGGACTACTGAATATTTAATCACTGTATGTGAAGTAGAACGGCTTCAATGGAAGGACTCTATCCAGCCTCAAATATCCTTACCTGATAATGCTTAAATCGGTCCCATTGCCCTTGGCAGGATTAGAGGAGGAAAAGAGCAAAGCCATCACAACCTTTGCACCAGTCTGAGTTTGAGAAAGAGTTTTCATAGACACTGGGCTCAGGGGCTAAATTTCTGCTGGGGACAGACAATCTATATTGACCTGAGGGAAGTGTCTAACTCTGAAAGGCACACTTTATTATATATGTTTATTCTCACAGTTTTGTATCCTCTGGCATAAATGCTCATTACTCTGTGTGCTATTTTCCGTGATTTTCCTTCTTAAACACGAGGTTTTATTCCTGTACAGTGCAAAGAACATAAACCCTTAGGAAGGGCTGTGAATGTTGCCAGGTAACTGCACCATAAAGTTGGGCATTGCACTGTCAGTCTGCATTTTGAGATTAACTTCTCCTGAGCTGTCTCAGATTCCTCCATGAGGACACAGCATTACACCTGTGTTTTGACAGGTGGCAGTGACTCTGACACTGAAATACCCAGTGATGGGCAGAGCATGCTAGCAAAATGATACTTTTGTTTTTCCTTCTCCATCCAAAATGAGGGACCAAAATCATTCTTTTCCAACCTCCTTCTTTGTTCTTTTTTGCTCCGTGTCAAATCATACCCCTGTGCACATTTTTGGAACCCCACTTATTTCTCCATTCCCTCAATGAGCTGTATAGTCACATTACCTTCATTTAGAGTCAATTGTGGCACCTAGGCAACCTGAGGGCATCAGTAAATTGGATCACTGCCTCAGATTGCACTCGGTGTTATTTTGTTTATTTCTGGGGAGAACCCTCCATTTGAACACAGCTGTATCTGCCTATAACAGCAGAATAAATAAAATCTTACATTTTTAACCACATTCAACAGATAATACTCTGAATAAGTAACAGAAATGATCCTGTTTCATAGGCAAAAATGAAAAAAAATTAATTTAGGTACTTTTGCAGCCCTATTCTCTGCCCCAGCACTTTTCAAGCAACTGATTTAAGCTGAAGGAAGATAAAAAGATTTAAAATAATGCCTGACACATCATCCATAATCCTAACTTGGTGCAATTTTATTCCCCTCCTTCAGATTAGTTCAATACAGTGGCAGGTGGCAAGGGCATGTCAGGTGCTTTCACCTTAGATTTCTGGGTTTTCTTAGACCACTGGGGTAATTTCCATTTCATTGGTGCGTTCCATAACTAGAAAGGTACTTTCTCCTGCGTGGAAAGACAGTACAAACAGGCACAAAGAACCAAAAAAGGAATTCTAAAGGGTGGTATGTTGTTAAGCTGTGTAGTAACCAAGATAAATGAAAGATGCTTCCTCTGGGTGAAGCAAACCAAAATGTTGAATCATATGTGCTCAGATTTTACAAGGGAAGTATTGAAGAATCAAAATTCAGTTAAAAGTACCTTAATTGCTATTTCTTTGGCTGTGATTATTTGCTTGATATTAAACCTAGACAATCAGTGCTTTCTAGAGAGCAGCAATCATCTTTCAACATAATGCTGAATTCTATAAGCATCGAACCTCTGTAAACTGACACTATTTTCTTGGCAAATTCATGCAATGACAACTTAGAAGAGAAACAGGAAAGCTTTCCAGAGAATGATGAGATGAAGTCACTGCAGATCACAGTAATTGAATGTCGTGGGTGTAGCTGGCAGGGTTCTGGTAGCAGGGAAGCTGTGACCCTGAGAGAGCCCACGCTGGAGCTCTGGCCAGAGCTGTGACCCCACAGGGCACTCATGCTGGAACAGTTCATGGCAAACTGCAGCCTGTGAGAAGGGATCACACTGGAGAGGCTGTGGGAGGATGTCTCCCACGGGAGAGACTCCATCCTGGAGCAGAGGAAAAGTATGAGGAGAAAGAAATGGCCCCCTGGACTACTCAGAGAGAGGAGGCAGAGGAGTTTGGAATGAAGCTGAGCCTGTGAGGAACAGAGACATGTTTATAGATTTGTTGGTATTTCTCATTATTCTACTCTCATTTGATAATTGATAAATTAAACTGATTTCCCCAGCTTAAATCTCTTTCGTTCATGACAGTAACTGGGGAGTGATCTCTCCCTGTCCTTATCTCAACACAGAAGCCTTCCATTAAATTTTCTCTCCTTATTGTATTCGGGAGGGGGAGAGAAAGGTCAGTGTGGGGGTACCCAGCAGTCAGCCAAATGAGTTCACCAAATGAAAATAGAGAAAAAAATCCAAGATTCTACAAGAATAGTTTCACAATAAACAAACAAGCTAACAACCAAAATAAAATCACCATAGCAGCATGGATTGAGATATGTAAAATAAGAGAATTATTCAGCAATCCAGCAAATTCAGTTAAATCAAAAGAAAATATCTTTAGTGGTCCGTCTTTAAATTTGTCTTGAAAGCTGCTGGTGTTAGTAATAGTTGCACAAGATAGGATCTCAGTAATTCCACTACAGAGAAATGTCTCACAGGAAAAGAAAAAAAAAGTGATAACTTCACTTTTTAAAAAAAATCTTAATTATTAGTGTGTTAATCCCGATCAGGAACTTAGGATACTCAAACTTCTTTTCAACAGATTCAAATAGAACTAACAAAAAACCACGGTATTTTTGAGGCCTAAATCATGTCTTGGAAAAGCTTGTTCAATAGAACAAAAAACCCCAACTAAACAACAAAACCTTGAAAAAAGCCAGTGTCTGGCGTTTCAAATGTAAGGTGAAAGATTAACTAACATGTACCAGCTTTTTCCCTCTCCTTTTTTTTCTCATATTGCACTACTAATAATGTATTTTTGTTTCAACTTGTGCATTAGCTGAATCTCATTTTCAGATGCCACACAATAAATCTCATGCTTTCCTTTCTAATTATTTTTTTGGTGGGAAGTTGTGGGTTTTTTTTATTTTCTCTTTTTTCCTTTTAATTGGTTGTTCTCTCAAACTCATGAAAGGGATATTTCAGATCTTGCTTTCTCCAGAAAAATACTCAAGATTACAGTTAAATTGGATTGAAAATGTAGAAGAAATTATTAAAAACATCTTTGTTATGCCTGGTATAGAAATGGGGAGAGAATAAAATCAGGGTTCAGAATACCTTTTATAGAAAGTCTTGTGTTCAAGTAGTAAGAGATATTTTTTCTTTCTCCAGTGGTAAATTAAAACAAACAAACAAACAAACAAACAGTCAAACTGAAACTAAAAAAAACCAAACAAATACCCAGACCAACCAACTAACCAAATAAAAAAGAAAATTGGGCAAATTTTTTTCTAGAACACATAATAAAACTATTCCAAAATATTTCTTTTAGAGAATTTATGCTTTAAGACATACTCTAAAATTGTGAAATTCATTATAAGATCATGAGAATTAACAGTTTTCTGTCCTTGCTTGCAGGAAATGTGCAGGAGGAGCTGGGGATCACAGTGACTCATCTACATGGGTTAATTAAACATTGCCTGTGGTGCTCTATTATCTCACTGTCATGCTGTTAAAAGGGTCTCTGGCATGATTTTACTCTGGGCCACCAAGGGCTCTCCTAGGCAGTGCCTTAGCGAGTCTGCATGACTGCTCCTAATAGACCGTTTGGATAAGGCACCTCTTTTGGATGCCAAAAGAGTTTTAATTGCATTGATGCACAAGATGGCCCCAGGGCCATAGAACAGGCTAATCACTGTTTCCTTTGCTACTTTCAAGGTGACCAAAGTGAAGAAACCTTGTGAAAACACATTTGGAAAAAAGCAATAGTCACTGGGAGAATCCCCACCGCATAAAGAATGAACAAAAAACCAACTAAGAAATATAATAAGTGAGATACATATTTGTGAAGCAAACCTAGAAGTCTATGGTCAAGTAATATCAAAAACACCAAAAGTCAAGCTTATTTAGAACTTGCAAATTAACTTATACCATAAAAATAGTCATGTAAATAATCAATACCAAAAAAGGTGTCCCATCTCTACCCCTACTCCTGCTATATGGTAAGGTTAGAGCACAAATTAAGGGGAGTGTTGGCATGTACCCAAATGTAAATTAAGGCTTTGTCTTTTTTCTGGTATGATTGATGAAAAAAGTTAGTCAACTATCCCCCAAAATAATGGGAGACAATGTAGGCAAGCAGAATTATTAAATCTAAGACTGATGTAAAACTAAATTTGGGGATATCTCAATTTGGAGATATCCATTCCAGAGGTCTAAAAAATTTGCACATTAAATCTACGTCAAATACCAAGAATTGTTAATACATTTATAAGGCTGATAACTGTACCTCTTGGCTACACAACAGGAACTGTAGCATGCACATTTCATAAATGGAGAAAGACCAACAGCTGAATTCATTCCTTTATCTGACTTGAACAGTAGGCAGGGCTTTGGATAATTTAAAAAAACACCTGAAAGGTATAGAAGGGAATAAAAATGATAGTGAGTAGTGTGGGTTTCTCATCTGTGCATTGTGCAATATCATCCAGGTAAGGCCTCTTAGAAGATGAAAATAAAATATAACTAATTCCAGAGAACCAGACCTAAGCATGTTTTTTTCTCAAATTCTGGCTGTTATGACAGGAAAAACGTGATTGGAGCAGAGTGTCCTGTAGAGGCGAGGCAGTGCTGGTCTCAGCCAACTTCCCGCTTTCCCTTGGGTCTCATGCTCAGCTCCTGCCACCCCCAAATCACCTCCTGGAAAAGGGCTGGCTGGGCACACAAGGACAAAATGTATGGAAAGGCTAATTTACATAAGAGGTGTGCATCTGGTGAACTAAATAAGGGAGTGAATTGGGCCTTCTCCTGCTATTTTCCTCTCTTCTCTTTCTCCTCTCCTTTCCGCTTCCTCTTTCGCTTTCTTTGTCTCCCAGCTCCAGCTCTGGACCATCCACATGGCAGGACCAATGTGGGATCTAAGGGCTGCTGACATTCTTTGTCTTCTGAGGAAACATGTCTATCATATGTTACCCCTTACTCCACACTGAACTGTTGTGGAAGCTGGGGGATTATGGAGGTATGGTGTGACTTGTGAGCCAGAACAGGTGAATATTGAAGTGTACTGTACAAAATTAAGGGCTTGTTTGCCCCCACTCTTGGGGAAATCTATTGTACAAATTTAAGGTCTTGTTAACCAGTGTCTTTCCAACCTTAACCGTGGGCTGGTTGCCAAAGTTATGATCACTGTACAATAAAACCTAAGAGTTCCCTGACAATGGGGTCTGGTGTCTTTCTTCAACCTAATGGGAATTTACCAAACACAACCATTGGGTTGCTACACTTAACAATCCAGATTTCAGAAAAAAAACACACATGGGAAATTATTAGACAATACAAATAAACTGATAAAATAGAAAAAGTGGATTATGTTGGGCTATATCTCAAGTAAATCCTTTAGTCTGGAGAGGCTATTAATGAAACTCTTAGATGAGCATTGAGGACAATCTTTGCCCTTGTTTTAATTTGGAAAAGTTCTGATTCACAGCTTTGGGATGCACTATATAATACCACACACAAGCAACTTTAGGACTTAACTAAAGCCTAGAAGCTAATGAGGGACTATAACAATTGCATCCAAAAAACCAACCACTAAAAATAATGGTTAAGTCCAAAACCTTATGTATAGAGCAAGTAGTTTACCATTTAGCAATCCTGTCATTGTTCTAGACATTCATAAAAAAAAAAAAAGATTATTTTAATCAGGAAAACTACATGTGAAATAGAGATAGACATATCAGTGACATTTTACAAAGCCTTGGTGGAAGATTTCTTGCAGATCCTCAGCAACATACCATACCAGAAACCTTATAGATGTTGAGGGGGAAGAGAATTATGGGAAGACCAGACTATCTTGTCTTGTTTATTTTAATTTTAAAAAGGCCAAGATGCATGTATGATACACAATACCCAATATTTTCTGAGTAAATGCAAAGAATGAGAGAATTAATTGTGCATAGAAACAAAATTGGCTCAGAAACAGTATATTCAGGGTAAATGTATAATGACTTTTGAACAGTAGAAATTGATGGCCTGGAACAATAAATAAAAAGAGAGTAATAATAAAAAACTACTTGGATTTAAGATTAAGAAAAGTAACACCTTGGGTACTTAGGGTATTTATAATAAGGACTGTGGCATTTCTCCTAATGCAATATTTGTAGGACTGTCCTTTATTTCTGCTCTGTGGCACCTTCAAGAGCTGTCTGAAGTAGGTACCAAGCATTTTTTGGATTTCTTTTGTGTCATGTCTTTTTCATAACTAATAGAGGAGATTTACCTTTCTACTTCACACCTTCACAATTTATTTTCCACAGTGGCCACATCCTACAAAATATTTTAAGACAAGATTCTTAAGGAAGAAAAATTTCCCCAGAAATAATTTCACAATTGAAGAATGGGTGGGGAAATTAATTCACAACCACTGTAAATTCAATCATAATTCTGGAAAGAGGGTGAAAGTCTCTCCCTCGTATGATTAAGTGACCTACAAGTAGTAGCCAGAAGGAAAACCAGCTTCTTTCCTGTTGTTTCTGAGTGGATTTTTTAAATCAAGAGTAATATAGGAGTGAACAGCTGCAAAAACTCCTGACCTGTGGAAGTAATGTCTTCAGGAACAAAGCTCTCTCTTTCCACACTGAAATAAATTCTTCGTAACTCTATTCCCTTGTTCTCCAGATTCTGCTAATGTCCAAAACATATTAGATGTTAAATCTTAAAAATTGTCTACTTAAAGTGAAGCCAGCTTCAAACCACAACAGTTTTTGTAAAACGATCCATACAAGTTTGAAGACTAGATCTCATTTCCCAGTCCCACATTACAAGCTATGAAGGGAACTGTCAGCAGCTGGCATTTTATTTTATTGAGAAAACAGAAAACAAGGATAGAATATTCTTCTGGTTTTTTACATCTGATGTCTTTTGTCACTTTTGAATCAAATCCTTGATGGTATTTAGTATTTGTTGAAAATGATCTCACTTCTCCCATTTTTAATTAAAAGTTATAAAATCTGTTATTTACCCAGGAGATTAGATCAGAGCCATTTCATCCTATTTACAACAAAGAGAGTCTGTAATAAGTCCTTGAAACCCCTTCTAATCTCTAATATAAATATTTATTTAATCAGTTTAAAAATGATAATTATTTACCAGAGAGACTGAGGCAACTTCTACAAAGTTATTATGGATGAAAACATAGTTTTTGAGGGTTTTTTAAAAACTTAATAGTTCGAAAAAGTTCCTTTAGAAGATGCTCAAATCTTTTTGGCAAATGATCATTTAGATTGCCATCTTTTTTGTAATTCACTTACCTATAACCTAAGAAGACTTTTTTCTTAAGGGTTCTGTTGATTATGTTAATTGCTAATTAGCTATTTGTTTGGAAGAGTATGTTCTGTCATTGCAGTCATTAGAATAATGCTGTACTTCTGTCCTGGTTCAGCCTTAAACCCATGGCATCTTCTTACTTGACTGCAATTTCAAACTCACTCTCACACCACTCATATTGGGTTTGCATACCCAACCATAGGGGCAACTTTTGGGAATGACAGGGGTAACTTCTCTGAGAAGCTGCCAGAAGCTTCTCCTGTGTCTGACAGAGCCAAAGCCAGCTGCCTAAAAGAGAGACGTGCCACCAACCAAGGCTGAGCCCATCAGTGATGGTGGCAGTGCCACCAGGATGGCAAAGCAAAGAACGAAAAACTCCAAAATGTGCAACAAGCAACAGCAGCCGGAGAAAAGAGGAGTGAGAATATTTGAGCAACAGACCTGCAGGCACCCAGGGTCAGTGAAGCAGAAGTGGGAAGAGGTGCTCCAAGTGTCAGAGCAGAGACTTCCCTGCAGCCTGTAATGAAGATCACGGTGTGGGAGCTGCGCCCCTGCTGCAGATGGAGCTCCACGATGGAGCAGGTATCCACTTGAAGTCCATGGAGGACCCCATTCCAGAGCAGGTGGATGTTCAAAGGAGGCTGTAACACCTCAGGAAGCCTGTGCTAGAGCAGCTTCCTGGCAGGATCTGTGGACCCTTGGGAGACTCATGCTGGAGAAGTCTGTTCCTGAAGGGCTGCACCCTGAGGAAGGGATCCATGCTGAAGTTTGTGAAGGGCTGTAGCCTATGGGAAGGACTCATGCTGAAGAAGTTCATGGAGGACTATGTCCATAGGAGGCAACCCATGCTGGAACGGGATGAGTGTGAAGAGTCCTCCATCTGAGAAGGAAGGAGCAGCAGAGTCAATGTGCGACAAAATGACTACAGCCCCCATTCCCTGTGCCCCTGCATGGGAGGAGGAGGAACGATGAGTGATCTCTCCCTGTCCTTATCTCAACACCTGAGCCTTTTGTTATATTTTCCCTCCCCTATCCAGATGAGGAGGGCAGTGACAGTGGCTGGGGTGGGCACCAGTTATCCAGTCAAGGTCAAATCACCATATAACAAGATCCTCTCTTTTGTACATTCAAACAAATTTATACTCTTTAGCTTTACAGACAATTCTTCATAGAAAAAATGTCCTCTTAGATGTATTAAAAAAAGCAGGATATCAAAATCAAAAACCAAAGACACAAATGCAGTGTATTGGTAGCACACGAAATTCTATCCTAGCAGAACATATAATAATTAGTTACAGTTAGGGAAGTTTTGGAAGTTAACTTGGAGGAAGTCTCCTCTTGCAGTGGAGAGTGTAAAGGTGGCTGAGCTGTAACTGCCTGTAAGTGTTCAAACATTGTGGCTCAGCATTGCCTGTGGATCTCATTCATTTGGGGCCAGAAACCAGGACTGAGTAAGGCCTGGAGGATACAACAAGGAATTTGTCGTGTCAACCAGCAAAGGAGCAATAATTCTTCTTCTTGCTTCCTTTTTCATAGTATTTTTTTCCTTTAATGCTTTTGCATTCTTTCCATTCTCTCCAGTAGATGTGGTGCTACTATCAGGTGCAAGATGAGGCACACTGGAGAACAAAAATCTTGTGCTTGTTGTTGGCAGTGTATCCAGTGCTGCTGACAGAAAAGCCACAGTATATTCCCACATCAAATATTTGGGCTGTGTTGCTTCTGACAGCTGTCTCCACCACAGCCAATACTAAATCTGAAGACAGTCAACACCTAATTTCTCAAGACAGAAATGAGATGCTATATAAAGTAATCACAAGGGGCCCAGGCTTTGTCCTAGCTTTACCTTGCTCAGTGCTTATTTCCCTGCAGTAAAAGCAGGGAGAACATGATGACCTGGGTAAGGTTCATCAGCGTTCAGAGAATAGCTATTTGATTTTGTGGTTTGCATATTGATTTAAAAGAATGAACCCATTCTGCACGCAACTGGAAAGCAAAACACTTTAAAGATCTCTGTATAATTTTCTGGAACCTATTTTTCCATCTCTAGACAATGCATTTGGACATCACTTCTACATTACTGTTTTATCTCCTCTATTCACATTATTCTCAATACTGCAGTTCCTGTTCTGCAGAAAAATATGTTTACTGTTCATTTTACTTTTGGCATTTGTTTTCACTGAGCTTTGAAACTAATCTGTGTACAGTCCATGAGTCTATTCGAGGTGAGGGTGTATTTCCCAGACATTTTGGAGCAATTTTGAAAACTTAACTTACAATTACAGATTTATCTTGCATCATAATGTCTCTTTTTCTCAGCATCACTTTTTATAGTACAAGACTATCAGGGTGTCTTTTATGTTTCTTGTTTAAGAGAAGACCTTCTCTTAAAATTCTCCAGTTGAAATAAAACAGCTTTTTACTTTAAAACAACAGTTTTATTTGCTCTTCAGTGGATACTGTAAATACCTGAGCATTTAATGTTTGGTTATGTGTATTACTTCAAATGACATTCCGATCTCCCTGACCCAGTCATGGACATGAAGGCTCACAGCACGTGAATAGTTGCATTTCACAGGTCTGTTCATAAACCCATGTTTCAATTACAGATACAACATTGAATTCCTAGCAACTCTAACTTAGTACTTAAATGGTACGTATTTTTTCATTGAATACAAAATTCAATTATCTATGCAAAATAAAATAAATATGAAAAAACCTACTCCCAAAAAAATAGGTTGGATGTCCTGGTTTGGGAGGAGTTTGGAAGGGAACAATGCGGATACCAGGATACAACATCATAAAGTCACCCCAGGATATTGGGAAAAATAAAAAGTGGAAATAAGCACTCATAAAGAGACAGAAAATTGAATTTAATCAATCAATGCAATTGATTATAAGAATAAGTGGTACATGTCAGGGGAATCCAAGAAAGATGTCCTGAGGTACTCTAAATGTTTTGATCAATATTAGTGCTTGTTGGGGCTTTTATTCTTTCTGTTTATCTTTGTCCTTCTATTTATTTATTTATTTTTTGAAACCAAAACCCCAGCACTCTTCAAGCAATAGTCTTGTTTACTTATTTTTTCCTGTGATTGTCCCTCTTCAAGCATGCAGCCCTATGTGTCTTCCCAGCCCTTTCACACATACATGATTTTGGGAGACAATACCAGCAATTAATAAAATTTTTGCACTTGTATTTGTCTCAGTCATGTGTATAAGAATTGCAAGGAATGTAGAGACATACAGTAAAGAATGGAGAATTATGTTCTTCAATTTTTTTTATTAATGTCTGTTAAATAGCAGTATTTAAAAAATGTAACTAAATATACATAAATATTTTTTGAATTTACAGTGGATACCATATTTCTGTCCACATCACATGCTGGTAGTTGAATAATCACAACTCTTATGATGTCTAATCAAATGCTAAATGCATTTCCTGCCACCATACCAGGCCAATGAATCGTGTTGATACTGGTGAAAACATGATCATTTATTCAAATGATCTTACTAATATTTTGTATAGCAAAGATAAAAATCTCATGAGAAGTAGATGAAGCAGACAAAGTTCAAAAGGGTGACTGCCTGTAGAAACAATATTTTTTAATATAGTTCACCTTGACTTCAGATTGCAAGTGCAAAATACAGTAATATTAAAAATGCATTTAAATATGAGTTGCTGCAGGTAAACCAATTCAGTTGTCACATCTTAAAAGTCTTGTGATGCTCATGAGCTGCAGAGGCACAGGCCTGGCACAGGTCTATGGCCTGGGCTTCTGGAGCCAGAAGACCACCAGCCCTTTTGACAACTTAAGCTCTAGCTATGGCACAAAATAGACCTTTGTAAAAGTTGCTGTGCACTGGTGTCTGTCTCTTATTGCAAGGCCCCAAATTCCTGTGTTATAGAGGTTCAAATCTGGAGCAATTCCCCCGGCATCTGAGGAGAATCACGGCTTTAAAAATTAATAAAGAGCGGAAACAATTTCAGTTTTTCTTGCATCTTTCAGGACTTCAGATGGTGAGAGTCTTGCTAGGAAGGGCAAAACAAAAAAGCTGACTTCAATTCATTTGAGGTGAATAACATGGGTATGGACCCATTGCCTTGGATAATGATTTATGCTACTGCAGTTTAGAAGAGTACCACGGAGCTTCCAGTTTGTTCAGAACCCAAGAATGGAATTTGTCCTGACCCAGGCATGATGTCATATTCAACAAACTTAAAAAAAGAAAAGCATCATCCAGGTTTTCAGTAGTGCCCTTTTTGACATTTTCTCATTAGCTTTCATTAGTACAATGACAGCATTGCTGTGATCTGAGCTTCTTCTGTTCCACTCCTTTGTGTATCAGTCAGGATCTTCCATGATGCTCACACAAACACAGCACATGGACTGATAAAAATTATTCCCTACCATGTTACTCTATTGCCCACCATGTCATTCTATTCCCCTGTCACCCTCTGGTTCCAGTGGAGCTAAACTGTCACAAAACTTGAGCAATGCTGTAACAAATCAAACACGTATGCGCCACCCACACACAAACTCCTTCCCCCAGAGAGAGATATGAGACTGCACTTCTTACTTTACAATGATTATAACCATAACCCTTAGAGTTTTTAAGAAAAAAGAGTACACAGAAAAAAAAAATATATATCCTAAAGAAAATATCCTTAAGAAATAAAACAGTAGAACAAGTGGAAACAACAAGAAATAAAATATTAGTGGTCAGATTCTCAGCTGGTATAAGCTGGAGCAGCTCCATTGCCTCCAGGGGCTCTATGCCAGCTTATCTGGTACCTTCAAAGCTTTCCTTGTCATGCTGTTAAATTTGTATTGCTACCAGCAACAATTTCTTTAAAAAAAAAAAAAAAAAAAAAAAAAGTTTGCATACGCAAATTATTCACATTGCTTTATTTTATCTTTGTCAGTTCACAAAAAGAAGTATTTCAAGTTGTCATAAGCTTGCATTTAGTCAATGAAAGAGTAATCTTGAAAGGAGAACATTGTTTTACAAACTGGACGCATACCCTGTTTACTTTTCCTTAAAATTTGCACACTATAAAGCAAGTGGGTTTTTTGTTTTGTTTTAAAACCTTCTTTGTATAGTATCATACAAAAATATTCATATGCAAGTAATAAAGTTTTTTTTAAACACCCAACTTTTTAAAATCTAAATCAAAGTCACACCAATAGGGGTTTTTTTTTGTTTGGTTTTGTGTTGTTTTGTTGGTTTTTTTAATCTAGACAAAGTACACCTTGTGCTTTAACAAACTTATGGCATCATGTGCTCTTTACAAGGATTGTATTGAAAAAGCTCATGTGTTGTTATTCATTATGTAATGTAAAACTTGCCTACTTTTGTGGGTTTTATTTCTCTTAATCCTCTTCCCCCCCCCCATGTGTTATTTGTGTTTGTATATATGTGTGGAAAAGTTAAGGCAAGTGCAATCAAAGTTACAAAAATCAATGTTTCTATTGCTAACATGTGCAGCATTCATATTTAGTGAGTGATGTCTTTTCTCCTGTAAGAATAAAATTGATGAAAATACAAAAATGTTTAATATGTTATAGATATTACAATAAGGTCTTCATTTTTTTTTTTATACCAGGCTTGGTGAATTTTCCAAAAGTTAGGATAACATAAACCATATTTTTTTAAAGTAATATACACTGAAACTAGGTAATATTTTGATCATTACTCTCTTGCTTCTCAGCAATAAGTATAGTATTACTACAAAAATGCAGTTCCTTTTAGCTACCACTCATCTAATTTTTTAAAAAATAAATATAAGTTAATCTCTTTAGGTAAAATCTTTAATATACAGTAGCCATAAATATAGGTTGATGTATTTCTACTTAACTTTAGTGTTTCTATTTTAACTTTAATGATTTTGAACAAAGTATAGAAAGGAAGAGACATTTTTTCCAGTTTATAATCATACCTGAAGCCTTAGAGAAAACCTTGACAAGAATGCATATGTTAATTTATGGTTTGTATGGTAATAGTGATGAACATTTGGAAAAGGCAATGATGCTGAAACTTCAACTAAATTATAGAATAGACAGAAATTCATGTTCACAAATTTTGGGCCTGATTCTGCTCTTTATTCTGCACCAGTTGCACACAGCTGCAGTTATTTCTGATTACTTCAGTAGAAATATTTTTTTACTTAAATCATCTTTTAAGAAAATTAAGATAAATGATGCCAAAGCCTAGCATGGCACTTCCTTGTTTCACTCCATCAATGCAAAATTAAAGATGGTAAGTAGACATTTATATCTTCAATGTATGTGCATGTGTTCAATAGAAGCTGCAAAGCAGTTCTACTCTGCTGGTTCCTCAGATTGTGGAAGACCAGCTGAGAGCTTTATTAACAAAGTGCTTTATTAAGGTGCTTATGCAGGTGTTAACTTTGAACAATGGGCTCCCAAGAAGGGATTATTACTGCTTGAGTTGTGTTGTGCATTCTGCTTATGGACAGTCAGCTCCTTCTGAGATGAGTAAAGTAACTAAATAAAAGTAAAGAAACTAAATTCCCTAGACAAATTTCTTTATTTGTATTATTTTTGCCGCTTTTTTTATGAAAGAGAAGGTGATGAAATTTCTCTTCTAGTATTTCAACAAAATCTATGTTCTTTCTGTTAAAGATCTTTTTGGTAATTTTGGTTTTTTTTCATCTGAAGAAGGTGCAGAATGTTAAATATGCTAATAAAAAGATTTACTTATGAAACTGTGCATATGCTTAATTTTATATATTACGAATAGAATATAGTAACTGCACAGAATTTAATAGTGTGCTTTTCTTGCAAAATTTATAGGTGGCTCAAAACTGCCATGCATAACAGCAGTGGATATTTAGATGCATTTTTGGGAGATAATTTAACTCCCTTTTACTGTAAAAGCTAAGATTAGTAGTTTGTCTTTTAGCATCCTACACTCATTAATTGTTGCTGCTTCACTGCTGCCCAGCACTGGGCAGCTGCCTTCTTTAACTTTTTTAGCATGCTGAACGTGTATCATTACCAAATCTTCAAGCCCTCATGATGAAAGTGTTATAAACTATTTATGAGTTTTCTGAATAATATAAAAATATCTTAGGTCATATTTTTACAGGACACATAAAATAAATTATAGCAAATTACTATCTAGGGTAGAAGAAAGAGTTACAGGAAGAAGGGGCAGATGTCTGTGTTCTAGTAAAGTATTTGAAATAACCGATGTTTTTGTAAATTCCCATAGATTCACCTTGACTTTGAAATATTTTATTTTATTTTTCAAGACTTAGAAGAGCCTTAGAAAGCCAACAGATAGCAATCAGAGGGCTGGAGGAGGAAACCTCAGCTTTTTAAAGGAAGCTCATTTCTCAATGAGCAGGGGGAATCAGACACACTGTGCCTGAGGTTCCAGGTACAATGGCCCCTGAAAGTACAATTTTCCATTAAAATACCTATTTTTATTATTGACTATGTAGTGGAGAGCTGACTGAAGTGGGAGCTAAGGAAATCCAGCAGCTCTTTGAGCAGCTGCCATGTGCACAGTTAGGAGACTTTCAGCCTTGTTTATGACTATTTTACTCCAGTTCTCTGGACTTCCACTCCATCCTTTCTAATAAACTCATGTAGTGCAATGGTATCTCATTCCTGATGCTTCCTAATGAAAACAAATCAGAACAAAGCAAAACAAGTCCAAACAAACAAAAACACAATTCAAGGAGCTACAAGGAATGAAAACATTCTTGAAAATTATATGCATTTGCATCTCAGTCTGTGTCCAAGTCTTTATGCTCTAGATTGCTGTCTGAGGGGATCTTGAAAGTTCTGTATCTGGTAAGATGCCCAAGATGACTAAAAAGTAATTTTTCTTCAACATTCTCTAAAGAACAACTTGGCAAGTGTCATTTCAAGCAGATAGCATCTTTGCTGCTGCTTCTCACTCAAATAATTAACAACATTAAAAAAAATGTAGGAATGGCATTTGCTGTGTGGTACTGAGCTATTCACAGGCTTTTTTGTTTAGAAGGGTGAAGAGGTAATCGGAGAAAATAAGAGATGAACTGTACTGACACCATTATTTACAACAGGAAATTTGGCAGATATTCAGGTAGGTCCTATTAATTAGAAAAAAAACCACATTTCCTACCCCTAACAGGGTTCTATAAATGGCTTCAGATAGCAACCAGTTGGTGAAGGAAGCAGCTGCTAAATTAGGGTTTCCAGGCAAAAGATATCTGTAATTCCCTGTGGCAGCAGAACTAGATGAATGCTAGTTGTGTTAACCTTCCTGGTTACAACATGACCAATAAAGATCTTCCCTGTACCTCTCCCAGCCCATGACACCCCAGCTATGTATCTATGTCACAGAATCCCTAGCAATGGCTTGACTAAAAGTTTGTCATCTCCTTGCAGCACATGGGAAATGTCTTGCTATGAAAAAAACACAGATTTTTTGGACTTTCTTGACCTTTTTTTTGGGTGCTATTTATTTTATTTTGTTGTACAAGTCTATGATTAAATGGTTACAAGTTAAAATGCCTATGTACAGGAATAAAATGATATAAAGTGCTTTTTGTGATGTAGCTAAGATTTGAGAGTGCTTATTGCAACAATTTTGTCCCAGATATCTGCACAGTTTGCAGATTCACGTGTTTTGCTGAGGTAGGCATAGGTTAGTGGTCTCAAAGAGGGATCCTGGTGTCACTGAACTATTTTGCTGAGATAGATGGAGACACAGTTGTGTTACTGTTCTCCTCAGTGCTTTGTATTTACATAATTGTTCCATTTGAATTAGCCTGGGCCTTAAGATGACAAATGTACAACGTTCTAATGTGATGCTGAAGGTAAATGTATAATACTAATTGCTAACATTTTCTACTGAAACGTTCCTAAGAACTCAATTAGGGCTGCAGTGAGGTGTTCACCAAAGAATATTAACTCCGGCAAACAACTTCTTGTATGTCTGTAAATTCATTGTCACTTGTGTTTTAAATTTACAATGAATAATGGGATTTCCTAAACAAATCTCTCCATGATTTATCTCCTGTCATGCAAAGAATGGAGAGAAAATTTGGAAAAGTCTTTTACTTAACTTCCTACAAAACATCAGGAGAAACCAACCTTCTCTTTAAAAAGAATTGTCTAAACTCAGGTTTAAAAAGATTAAGTAATTGCATTGCTAATTTGCTTTTCTTTCTTTATGTTTGTTTTTCGAGTGTGTGTGTGTGCAGACTGCAGCTTAATAGAATATCTTGAGCCCATAACTTACATTTTCAAGACTTTCTTTTTACTTCAGAGAAGATCAGAATAGTATCAGGATGTTGCTTCATATGAGCAGTCTATGTGGGTGTGGATGTGAAAAATGAACAAAAAACCAGCCATTTTTCAGCTCAAAGCTTTACTCCTGTAAGTCTCAGGAAAGAAGACATTAGTCATCCTAAACATCTCTGAAAAGAGTTTTTGTGTGGACCCCAACCTGAGGCCTTACAGCAAGCTTTGAGTGCTTGTATTTAAACAAGGTAAACAGGTAAGACAGGATGGGATGGGAAGGATAGGATGGGATGGGAATTTCTGCAAGGGAGCTCAGATGTGGTGTTACCTGATTGAGATGGCAATTTCCTGTAGCTGTCATTAAGTGGACTGCACACTAACCAAGCAAGCTGACCTCTTTCTACACTCAGTGCTGGCATTTACTTTGAGCATGGAGCATATGGGAAATATTGTCAGCTGTTCCTGCTCTTCCAGCTGCTCTGCCATAGCGTACCTGTCCCTCAACATCTGATAGTTCTCATGTTTATTTTCATTAACGTCAATAGCAACTTACTGCCCACCTTCCCTGTGTGCTGCCTACAGCAGGCAGGACAGAGGTGACCCCTTGAGCCCATGGTTCCTTCTGCACCACCTGACATAGGAGTAATTAAACATGAGGTCAAAGGGGCCTGTGCTCTCCTCCTGCATGCACAGGAACTCACTTTCCCCTCTGTGGAGCTTCTCAGTTGTAGATATGTGGTGCAGCTGCCTGTTCAGGCTGGCACTTATCTCACAAAGAATGTTTGAGAGTATGGGCTCAGTAGGTATTCATTGCTCCTGGATGACTTTGTATTTTTGAGGAGGGCAGAGAGAGAGCTGTTGTTTAACAGAGAAAGAGAAGGTTAAAAAACACATCTATTTTATTTTTTCATAATTTGTGTGCTCCTTTTGACATGATGGTTAAGAGATGTCTTTATAAAAGAAATCAATAGTACCTCCCTCAAGTTCTTAGCTCTCACATTTTGCTTCAAATCATTTTCCTAATGATTTGATTCATTAATACTAGTGATCAAAAAAAAAAAGTTTGTGCTCTCTATAAGCTCAGTACTAGGTAATCTATTTTATTTATAATTTAGATTCCAGAGAATCATGTAACTCTTCGTCACTCTCAAATAAAAATATTTGAATTGACAACTAAATGTTCTGAAATTATGTTATTTAAGGTATTGGTTATTTAATATTAAGAATGCTGATAAGCTTTTGGGACGAGGCTGGTGCAATTACAATTGAATATTTCCTATTAAAACCCCTTAATGAAAATATATTCATTTTTCAGTAATCTGAACAGCTTCAGAATTGGCATGTTTTCCACATAAAGTATCAGACCTGCCTTTGTAATTTCTTCTCTAAATACTTCATGACTCTGTAGACTCTAAACCTATACCCAGAGTTTATTAGTCCAGAGTAAAAGTCAAACGTTATCAGCAGAATTTAAAAAAAACAAAAACAAAAAGGCATAGAAAACCTCTGAATAGCTGAAACATTTTTGTCATTTTCACTCCCCAGGGCAACAACTCTGAGTTTTGGAACATCAAGTCAAGGCTGTTTGATGAAGTGTGATGCTGCCAACATCTTGGAGGATAGAGACAGAGTCAATGGAAAATGGCCCAGCAGAATTACATCACAAACAACAGCACAGTATCCATGCTAAATTCAGTGAATCTGAAATTAAAGACATAATGAGATTCTTCAACCTCCACTCAGTGGGCTGTTTAGGAGATGAAGAGATGAGTTTATTAAAAAAAAAAAAAGCAAAAACAAAAAAAAAGCGAGGGAGCTTGCATTCCTCACAATACAAAGAAACTCATTGTTATGAGGTTGCTTACATTTTTTCTGTTGCCAGCCACTTTAACCTATTTCTCAACTGGGTTAGAAAAAGTGTTCTAATAACACCAAACCAGATAGGGGTGAGAGTGAAGGAATATAATTACTCTAGTTAATAAACTAAGTCTGTTACGGAGATTTTTTTAACGCTGACAGATTTTTGCCATCCTCTTTATAACAACAATAGAAGACAAACAAAAATCCCTCTGTGCTAGACTATCAACAAGTACAAAATCATTCGGAAGTGCATTAGACATACAGGGACATATTTGTGTTGCTGATCTGTCTGGATGGCCTCCAAAAAAGCCAGTTGCTTGATGTAGGTCAGCCAGAGTACAGAGCTTTGCATGACAAAAGAAACCATAATACAGTCAAAAAGCAAGTGGGTATTTTGCCCTTTATTCTCCATTGTCTATTGTTCTATTTTTGAGCTTATTTTACAACTGTGGTTTTTCTTCCTTCTTTGGATTTTAATTAAACTCTCCTTAGGCTTAATAGCTTGACATTTTCTTCTTCTTTTTTTTTTCTTTTTTTAGTTTAAAAATGAATTAAAAAAATCTTGTCTACTAGGCCACTTTTCCCCAAATCTCACTGCTCTATCTATAATTTAAATGGGTCATTAATACACAATATCCAAATAAAACTTTGTGAATTTTGATCAGGTGGGTATAATAAGCTTTCTGACTATTTTGAAACGGTTTCTCACCCATTATGTAAAATACATATGGGTTTCATAGTTGTGCAGTAATAGAAAATCTTAGTTTGCGTCTAAGCTTAACAGTACTGAACTCTGAACCAGAACATATCAAAAGTGTTTGATGTTGGCTGCCAGGTGAGAACTGGGTCCCCACTAAAATCCAGAAGGTATTTTGATGTTCCTTTCCTTGCAGCCAAGATTTCAGCTTGTCACAGGCTGCAAATATGAATTCCTTTTCCCTTTGCTTTTCCAATTTTCTTCTCCCACACAAACGAATCTTGCACCCATTCAGATTTATTGAATTTACTCTCAAATCATAGTGCTGTAACTGAGAACAGAATCAGACCCAGCAATGCATTTCACCTTCAAAATAATTAGCTGCATTCTATACAGTCTCCCATTTCTGTCCAGCTATATATGCTGTCTGGAGAACCTATATACTGAATTTACACAAGTTGTATAACAAGAGTCCATTTATAACACAGACTACCCTGATTAGAGAGAGCCTTATAGAGACAGAGCACCACACTTGGATAGTTCATGTGCATAGAATCCACATATGGACCCAAAGTTATTGACCAGGCAGAGTAAGTTTTTCTTATCATCACACTGAGCCTTTTTTAAAATAAAGTGCTGTTTGCTTATGGCTAAACCTAATATGTGGCTATTGCATGCACAGTTCAGGCTGCATTGTCAGAAACCAAAACACCTTCATCAGAAACGATGGAGCCTAAGAACTAGGGCAATGACAGTTTTTGATGGGTTTGGTTGGTTTGTTTGTTTGTTTCCATTTTATTTTGCATTCTAACAGAATTTTTGTCAAACATAAAGCATGTGAACATAAAACACTATCCTTCACTGTTCTCCACACAGAGCTGTTCACAGGAGAGGAATACTAAGGAGGAATGTTTCTAAAGCCACAGACAACTTCACTTATTTCAGGTTTTGTTGGGTTTTTTTCTTTTTTTTCCTTTGTTTTTCTTATATTTAATAGAATGACAAAACATTATAAGAAAAGCTTTCTTTAAGTAGTGAGAATATCAAATAGTATTTGTCAATCCCTGAATCATGCTATTCAAAGTGCTTAAATCTACACTAAAAATAGAAGAACAGAATAGTACTTCCCATGTGGCTAAGAAAAGACCTACCAATTGTCTAAATGTTACTGTGGTCAAATAATTATATCCTACATTTATTCCACATCCCAGTCTTTACATCAGGGCATGTAAAGGGGAAAAAAATAATGCATTGCTTTCAGAGCACCCTGGGATATTAGGGACTGTTGTTGTTTAAGCCCAAATGGAAATTAAGCACCACACTGCCACTCATTCAACCCCTTCCCTTCTCCCCACCTCAGCCCAGAGAAAACCAGGACAGGCATCCAGATGAATGAAGGAAAATGCCATCAGTGCCTGACAGGTGTCTGTAAGAGCAAATAAATAATAGCTTTCTTAAAGCAAAGGTGCAAAGCTCTCGAAATTTTATGTGACCTGGCAGCCTAATTTCCATTTTGTGGATGTTTGACACACGTCCAGAGACACTATAATAAAGGATAGATCGTAGAGAAGGACTTGAGCTTAATCTCAGAGAAATAAACATTTTAAGCAAATAAAAATCAGTGCACACCTCAAAGGTCTATTAGCTTCCTATGCAGATACTGAGATTTCTTGACTGTCACAACAGGAGCACCGTCATTTCCTCCCACACTGTCAGTTCTGGATTTCTCCCACAAACATCCCCCAAACTGCAGCTTCTCCATTCGCTTCTCACTAAGACCAAAATGTTATAAACTATACTTTCCTCATTGTGACAATCATGATGACCACACCCCACAACATCCATTATATTGGCCGGTATCTTTCAGCTTCCATAAAAACAGTTAAAGCTAATTAATTACATAAATAGACTCCAAGGCCTGTTTTCCAGGACAGCAGTTACAATTCTGCCAGGATAAATCAAACCCATGACTCTGTGACAATGTGCTGCAACCAGCAACCCTACTCCAGCTCCTCTGCCTCTGCCAGCAGGGACTAGCAGAGATCTTGGCCTGAATTTGTTGCAGAGCAGCCACTCCTCTCTCTTTCTAAAACCAGAAAGGATTTTTTGTTATCTAAAACATAAGTATGAGAAAGGTGCTTATTTAATTTGTCTCAAAGATGTCTGGATGTAAACATGGTGGTGGGCTTTTATTCTTCCCTGTCAGCCGTGGTGCATGCATTATTTGTAACTCCTCAAAGATAGAATCATACATAAAAAATAAAACTAATTTCTTTATTCATTAAAGTGAATAAATTGTTTTTAATACTTCCAGGTCTGATTTAAATATTAATTTCGTATAAATAAAGTTTGTTTTGAAAACAATTATATTTCTGTTAATCACGTCATTTTTTCTGCCTGAGTTCTTACTTAAATCATGTTGAAATTAATAAAGTTTTATTTATTGTTACAAGCTAAAACCAAATGAAAGAAGATTTCTTAATCTTGAATATATAATTTTAAAGCAAATACAATTTTTGGAACATTAAAATACAAGGGACTCTGAAATCCACAGGAAAATAATGTTTTGCTCTTACTTTTCTTTTTTGAAAATAACACTTTCTATAATACAAAGTGACAAACCATCTACAATTCTGTCTTTTTTGTTCCCCTTTGGTTTGGAAGCCATCACTGTACATATCAGCAGGACTCTGCGCTTCAGTGTCTATTGCCTCACTCGTCTTACTTGCCTGACATTTGCAAATGTTATTTGCAGAATTTTGAAAGCTGAGAAAGAAAAAAACTTGAGTGCTTAAAAAATAAAATCCACAACCACATTAATACTTTTCCAGGAAGTGTTAAAAATAGGGTTGCTTTTATATTTATAAAAGGGATACAACCAACTCATCCTTAAAATAAGAATTAAGAAAAAAAAACAAATCCAAGAAAACAAAAACCAAACCGGCTATAGTTTCTACACACTCTAGTGACTACTGTGAAGCAACCGATACAGATTGGGTATTTTCTCTTGTTTGACAGGTATCTACCAAGTTACATGTTAGATGCAGACTGAAGTGTTACCCCAAATGGGGGTCTTTGTAAGGGCAGGGAAGGAGCAGTGCACATTACGGGAATAGAAATGAAACTGGGGCTCTCAGTGAGCAATGGGGTCCTTCTAAGAACAAAAACTCTCCAAAAGAGGTGAGCTGCAGCAGGCATGGCTAGGCAGGCCAACAAAATGGATGGTGCTTCTGATAACATAGCTTTGTCCAAGCATTCCCAAGAGAGGTTATAAACAAACAAACAAAAAGTCTAAAACTATACTAATGAAGCAAAAAAGTTTCCTATCTATACAGCAGTCTCTTCATTTAAAAAAAATGTAAATATACAAATTCCAATGACATATAAAACAAAGTCAAAAATGTGAATGGGAAGAGACATGGGTAAAACAGGAAGACTGATGCTACAAAGAAATTGCAAAAACATATGTACAAGACCCTGTTTTTCCTCGTTTGTTATCGATTGTAATGCATGTTTAACAGCAGCAGTCGAGGATGTAGTTCCAGGCACCAGACTGCAGACTCTGCTCCTACTCAAGGGGGTTGGCAGCCCCTTGCATGTCGGTCACCAAATGACACTTGATATACTGGTCTCCCGTGGCAAGAGGGGCAGTATGGCACTGTTTGTGTGAGCCTCTTCGGGGTTCTGCTCCCTGTTAGTTTTTGTCTGCGGCCGCTGCCCGTTTATAAGTGTCATGGGGATGTTGCAGTAGGTGTGCTGGTTACCTATTGAGGTAAGAGGCAGGGTGCCAGCAGGAGGTACATCGTACTCATAGCTTCGATAATAGTGTTTCTGGCGCATCTGTGAGTGATATGTGTTATGGAAGGTGGAGCGCAGGTCTGGATGGGCAGTGGCAAGAGCAGTGGAGGTGGCAGCAGCCATGGAGATTGCGGAGACTGTCTGCAGTTCACCAAAGGGCCCCTGCTCACTGACATCTAAAACCTGCTCGTTTGTCATGGGTTCAATCCTCTTAAAAGGCATTTCGTACTGTAAACGTTTCCAGAACTTGGAATTCAACTTGTTGCATTTTGGTCCATGCCATTTAATGACAGTGAGGAGCTTGATGGTGTGTTTTAGGGCCTCAACCTCCTGGTAGTTCATAACTCCTCGTAGTTCACTGCATTCAATCAGTATCACTTTGATTTCTCCCGTGACTAACATATTTCGAAGCCTTGTTTCCAGTTCAAAGATGCTCCAACCTCTTCTTACCACGTAACTTGGAGTCATGACGATGATCAGTCGCTTGCTTTGGTCTACACATCTTGCCACATCTTCAATGTAGGCTACAAAACAAAACAATTGCTCAAAAAACAATCTTAGAAAACAGTGTGCTCTCATACATTGGAGAGGCAGATCCCTGCTCCCATAATATCTCACTGAAATATGGAAAAGCATGTTTTTTGCAATCTCAAATTGTAATTGTGCTAGGGTGGCATGGCAGAACATGATCTTGAACAACCTGCTTTATGTGGACCTCCTTGAGCAGGGAGGTTGGAAAAGATGACCTCCACAGGCCCCTTCCAACCTCAACCATTCTGTGAACCTGTAAAACATCTATTCCCACACGTGCTATGGATTGTGTTTGTCCGTGAACAAACTTTGTATCCTTTATATCGCCATTGGAACAAATATGTCCACCATGATTTTTACCTTTAAAAAGGCAAACCCACCCAGTTAGGCAAAAGAGCAGCCGCCATATGCTTCAGGACCTCAATCTCAAACCCAAATGACACTCAAAGTTTTTTGGTAGGCTTAGATTCTGTTTTTCTTTCATGCCCCTGCCACACACATTCATAAAAACAGTGTTGTCTCCTATAAATTAGTGTTTAATTTGCTGTCAATTAAAAAAAAAAAAATCCATGAGATTGTTTGATGTTCTATGTTGTGCTTTGTCTATACCAAGCATCCTTTCTTTTATGTTTCATTAAAGGTAATGAACTTAGTCACTGTCTATATGATTGCACTGAAGTCACGAAGAATATTACAACTGACAAAACATTACTGTACTTATGTTGGCATATGTGACAGAAACAAGAAAAAGATCTACTTGTGCCATCTGGGATCAATTCTAATATTCAGACACTGAGAATGATCAAGTATGTCCACTACACATACATCTGCAGTGGACATTGACAGAATTCACTACTTTTTTCTGGTGTAGCAGTTGCTACTCAACCATTGCCTTAGTCCAAACACAACTTTTTCTTTCCTGTGTGCATTTCTGTAATACGTAGAATCATGGATATCTTTCCAAACGAAATCTAAGGAATCTAAGGAAAAGAAAGAACTTGGTATTCATTCCTAGAGATGCAAGTTCTCTAAAAATCTGAAAAATGTTAGTCTCTTTCATTTCCTTTGCTTATGTAGTCCACTTTTGTACTGTTTTACCTTCAATTAAAACAAACAATTACTAAATAATAATCTTATTATCTGGGAAATGCACATTGATGTTTAGTGGCTTATCCTCACCATTCTCTAAGACGGGTGAAACGATGACATTCTGAAGGAGTAGATATAGAAACAAGACTAAAACAATCACTGCAATCACTAATTTTCTCCTTCAAGATCACATGAGAATAAAGACATGACTTACTTCCTGTGGGAATCAAATCTCTGTCTGGTATGAACAACTTGTATCCATAATGCTTTTCCAGCATATCTGGTAGAATCTCAAGAGCAAATCTTTCTTCTTCTCCAGTTTCTTGATTCCACTGGTCAGGATCCACTTTGGTATAAGATAGATATGCATCATAGTCTTTGTTGTCTAAGGAAAGAGGGAAATTAAGTTAGTTTATTCCTTATTCTAGCCAGTTTTCCCAGATATTTCCCCAGGTATTATTTCTGGGAGAATTTTACAAAAATAGGAAATAGTTTAAATAAGATGGCAAACTTTCATCCAGTCTCCAGATATGCATCCATTCAGCTTTCCTGTTTCACCTGGTAGAGATATCCTTAGTTACACAGATGCAAGCAAGGAGAGTCCATATTCATAGATAGAAGCCAGTTTATGTAAGAATCTGGATGAAGAAAATCCACTCAGCTGTAGGGTGACAGCTCATGACCACAAAAGTCACTGAGAAGAATTTGCATTCTTCTCTAGCATAAAAGGAGAAAGAAGAGCATGGAAATACCTAAGATAAGTGCAAATGTATCTGCTGCATGGTAAATACATTTCAGTCTTTCCAGAGTTTTACTATAAATTTAGGACCTGGAGCTGAAATGCTCTAAGTGTACATATAGCATTCCTTGTAAAACTCTTTAGCTTTCCAGATCTGAAATAATTGCCAAGCTTAAAACTTTCCAGCATCAGTTCCTGATAATGCAGTTGAAGTTACTTGAATTCTGTGCACTTCAGTTTGCAAATTTAATGTTGCGTTAATGTACATTTCATTACTTAACAGTGTGTTAATTCACTTCAATATGAGAAATAACCATGCCTGTGTTTTAAATGTGCTTGGTGTGCCTACTTGAAAGATTGAATCAAAAGAGCCACCATTAATTTTCATTAGGAGGTCAATAAAGCCAAGTGCTCTGGAACTAATTCAGTGGAATAAGAGGTCACGTTTTGACTTTTGTTGTGAAGAAAGCAGAGGAAAATCAATGACAAGAGTAATGAAATGTTAACATCCTTCTAACTCTCTTGACAACATTATGAACAGACTACCCAGAATATCAATTACTTGTACAAGAGATCTGATTGAATACTTTAAATACCGCGTGTCATAAGTAATGCTATATTCAGTCAGTGCTGACTTCATTTATTTATTTAGCTGCTCCTTTCTTCATTTTACACTTTTTTGTAGTCTGGTAGCATTATTTTGAAAAGCCTGCCAGTTGTGGGGTGGATACAAAGAGTGTAAATGAAACTAATGGAGCAGCGCTAATCTTGAGCAGTCATCTCTGTGTAACCATGTGCACTATGCTCATTAACATTTGCAGATGACAGAACAAATTTGGTTGTACTGTTACTACTTTTAAACTTTCTAAACCCATGAAATGGCCATGAGCTCATTCTGTGCCCTGCATGTCTTTTGTGGGATATTATCTACTGGCTTGTGATAGCCACAGATAAGAACCCTAAACAAATAAAAAACAACAACCAAAACAACATCCAAAAAAGGGAACTAAGAAAAAGAGAACTCCTGCCTTCTATGGTTCA
>JAWWMU010000001.1:103410152-103440605 GCA_035048155.1 Cinnycerthia olivascens | reverse complement strand
ATGACATTGCTATATTGCATATGCAAATATCACACTTATGCATTTATTCAAAGTACCCATTTTTCATAACATGGAAGCTCCATCTCTACTAACTACAGCTGCATCATCCTGTATTGCAGGGAAAATATCTTTCACTCCTAGTTTCATTAGTATTTGTAGGGCAAAGAATGGTTGAGGTCTAGGGTATATCTGCAGAGATGTGTTCGGGCATGGGGAAGCCCTGGATTAGTTCATCACAAGGAGGTCAAGTGCAGTTTGTGCTCGAGGTGTGATGCATTCCATCCACAAATATGTTTCAGTCAGCCCCAAACAACTGGTACTGCAAGACTCCAGGCAAAACAGACTGTGAGTTACAAACTGTCCTATCATTCTATGGAGTTGAAAGTGAGGAGTTTGCAAGGGAGTAATGGTCATGGAGCCACACTCAGCCACAGGTTTAGACAGACCTTAGAGGTAAATACTGAGGGTCAAATCTCATCTTCATTAACATGGAAAGATGACTTCACTTAGAGCCCAGGATTCTAGCCAAAGCACCTGTTGCATGACTGGAACATGCATTCCTTAACACTGCCCATTCCTTTTGGTACTCATCTAAATGCAGACTACGCTATCATACTCCCTGTAACTTTCTACCATGTTAATCCAACAGAAGTGATGTAAATTTTTAGGGGATGAAGCTGCAAATGCTTCTTGTTATTCCAAGCTTGTGCTCAGCAGCAGTCACTTAAAGGCTCAATGTAAGCATAAAATGAAACCCAGACTCTATAAGCATCTACTTCTTCACATGCAAATGGGATCTTTGGGTAAGTAAATTGCTATCAGACATCTAAGAACTCATCTATATGCATGCTTTCTTAACAGCTACACATGAAATGATAAGCTGGCGCCTACAGAAAGAAAGATAAAATTTCCTCTTCTACGGGGACCACCAAACACATTTAACATCAAATTTGCATTATAGATATATGTGTTTTCTAAGGATTTTCATGTTGCACTGCAAGAAGTCAGCAGTTTGGGCCTTTGAGGGTTTATTAGGCTTAAACATTGAAGATATTTCTGCTAATGGGGGACAGAAAAAAGTCATATATATATTCATGAAAAATATAAAAAAAGGAAAAACTTTCTAGAGTAATTATTTTTTCTTATCAGCCATGTTCAAGTCAGTGACAAATTCTGACTTTTAGCTGGCATGATGCATCTTCGCACAGAACAGATTAAGAGATCGAAACAAGGAGAAATCCCACAATGTTATATTTCATAGTGGGCCTCATTTCAATGAAGCCCTAATGAGCTGACTCCCTCCTAGATGGTGGAGTTAGCTCACGTTGTCTGTGCATCCTGAAATCCTCAGAGTAGTTTGCAGTGCCTTCAGAAACACTCAGAGCACTGGAGGCAGCTGCCCATGCACAGGGGGCTCCACAGCTCGGGGTAGCCAGCAAGGTTGGGCAAATCTTCCACTTCCAGATTAACAGGTAACTGGGGAGCTGATTCCTCTCCTTCAGCAGAGCACGTGCTCTCCTCTTCAATACTCAGATACTCGTACAGGAGTTGGGAGCAATGCACTGATTTAACTCAGTGTTTCAGGATTTCAAGGGGAGCTTTAGAAACAGGAGATTGGTTTGCTGCAGGGACCTGGAGCCAAACTGATACTGGAAAGTTTTGTCTTAAAAAAACATGCTATGTTCAGGAAAGGTTACAAAGAACCTTTCAAAGTTTCTCAGAGACTATAGTTACTTCAAAATTATGGCATTTCTTAATCTGTATTTACTTCACTATTTTGGGGGCCACATTTAATATATACATTGGTTTAGTGGTTATCCTTAATATAATGAAAAAATGTCATTTAATGCTGTGTCGAATAAAATGCTCAAATCCTAGGTCTTTCAAAATACTTATACTTTTCCTCACACTATTTACTGTTGCTGATGTAACATTTTCTATTATTTTTAAATGTCAAGCCCTTTTAATGTTAATAAAAATTAAGAACTATCCACACAATTTTTTCCAAGGCAAAATGTAGCATTCCTTGTGATAGTTCATATTTTTGTGCAAGTGAGTGATGTTGAATTGTATGGTAGTCTCTTTTTGTCTGTTTTTCTTTTTCATCTGAACTATTTAACCTATAACAACCTCTTAGTTTGAAATCTAAGGATGATGTCAATATTTTCTATTTTAAGATATATATATATAACATAAATTACACATGCATTTTAGATGCTATGAATACAAAGAGAGAAAAAAGCAGGAATTTTCCTTTGAATTAGCACATTTCATGCACAGAATCTAGAAAATCCCATATTCATTGGAGACATAAATTGAGCTTTTATCATTTGAATTGCATTTCAGATGTAAATAAATAGCATAAACAAGAAGAGTTAAAAGAAACAGTTTTCCAGTAATAAAATTGTAATTAAATAAGAGAAAAATCCCTTTTTGTAACCAGTAATGTTTAGAAAGAAGAGAGCTGCATTTTTCTAAGGTGATTTTAATAGAATTTGAAATTGACATTCATAGAGCAGGATTTCTTATCGTCACAATTTGCCAATAGCCAATAAGAATATATAAATGAGCGGTGAGACTGCTATTGCAAACTTATTTTGTGCGTCCCCAGGGAAGATTCAGTAATTGCAAAGTCACTAACTTCAGCAGTAATTTCAGTCTAGCTATACCTGCATAGCATAGTCATTAACACAAGTGCTTTGGTGGTGCTTAAACCAATGGTAAAAGTTATATTTGAAAGTTAACAACTTAGTCACACAGAAAGCTGAAGAATCTCAAGGCATTGCCATTCTTTGCTGCTTAAGAGTTTCACTGGGACAAAAACCAGGAAACCACTAAGAAATATTTCTTACCTGCTCTTGTTCTGGACAGTTAATAAGGTATTATCTAGGCATTCCCATAGGTTCATCCATGAACCCTGCTAATCTTTCACAGCTAAATAATAGCAAGGACAAAATCATGATTACATAAGGACTCCCAGGTGCAACAGGAACTACTAGGAAGAACCAGTTTCATCAGTCTCCTAATCTGAGCATTGATTTGCTTCCCCTCAGCATGAAGTAGAAATTCATCTCTCATGAAAGGGCAAACAGCCCAGCCAAGAAACAGTACAGATATCATGTACCAAATCCAAACAAGATTTCCAGAACTCAGAGAGCTCAGCAGTGGCACATTTTAATCTTATTAGGAGCACTTTGCTTTATTTCAGCAATAGTGTAAAACAGAAAAAAACAAACAAAAAAGCTGCCACTTCCCTCTTTCAGAACTGAAACTCCCCAGGCCTGAGCCCAGTTGTGATCCTTCAATCCACCAAGGTTTCCATGGCAAAGAAAGCTGGGAAGATTGAGGACAACACGATCTCCTGCCCAATACTTTAGAAACAGCTGATGGAACATAAAGGCTTCAAGGGTCATTGTGAAGGTCATAATTTCAGCTCTTAAACAAAGCTCTCCCTTTCTAGCTATCAGTGGCCTACAGTCTTCTTTTTCTTTTGAGCCTAAAGCTTGACTTCTTGTCAGCATAGATGTGAGAAAGGATATTTATGTAAATTTTATTAGAAAACTATTCACAACATATTTGATCAGATTTTGTCCTTTTCATCAGTCCTCAATTACTACTTGTTTTTGCCAGCCTCCCAGTGTAAAACTTCTTCTTTTCTCCTTTTTTTTTTTTTTTTTAAGATCATGTTCACCTTTGCTTATTAATTCCTTGATAAAAACTTCCACCATTTAAAAGATTAAAAATCTACCAAGGTAATGGTAGTCGCAGACACCTGCAAATTGTTTCTACTATTAGCTGTACCATATGATCTTACCTCTGAAACTAGAATCTAAAACATAAACACATGTAGAAGTTTTTGAGTACTTTTACCTATCTGACCATGTCCAATGGTATTTAGCCTGTCATCCATAGACTTCTGGATTTATCCATAATGAAAATTAAAACTGGCATACAGTCATCCATATATGCACTACAACCTCTCAGAAATTGAAATGGCAGAAAAAGAGTCAAAAATAGTTGATTTGGTTACTTTGAGCCTCCTATCCATTCTGAGGCAGGATCTTAATAGGCACTTCTGAGAGAAGTGAATCTCCTCTCCAGCCTCACTGTGGCTTAAGTGGCTGTCATGCCTAGGGACTGATCCTTGCACAATTTGATGTGCAGGAACAGTACAATGGAGAAAGTTGTCCCATGTGAAATAATAGGAAAATTTCCACTGATTTTAGGGTGCCTGGAAGTCAGCTTATATCTAGATAAAGAGCAGATTTCTATACAGTAGTAATATCTCTTCTGCTACAAATAGCTTTTAAGGTCACACAGTGCAAGCTAGAAAGAAGGCAGGGCATGTGTTGGTCACAGGTACTTGTAAATGATTATTTACATTTTCACTCTGTCAGTTAAAGTACAATACTTCTTTTCATAAACTCAGTAAAAAACTGGGAACAACAGCAAGAGAAGGTCCTTAGAAAGTAAAAATACATGAAAAGCAACTGCTAAAAAGCTACACAGAGAATGAACATGGTTTAAAATCTCTTTTGTTGGAGCTCAGTGTACAACAAAAATGAAGAAATCATCAATTCTAAAAGTGGCTTTCACTAATATCATTTTAGTCCCTAAAGTGTGCTTTATGGACAAGGCTTTTTAAAATAAGCTTTGAATTTTAAAGCTGCAAAACTAAAAAGGTTACCTGACATTTGTAAAGATTAGCCCTCAGAAGTTCCCAGTGAAGTATCTATTTCTGAAAATGTTGTTGTTTTCAGAACAGTACAGGACATTTCTTTGTTTGCAAAGCACTTCAAGTTATCATCTTTATTGTGTATGCAGAGAGATCTTGGATCGGATTTTTCCTCTTAAATAGATTTGGGAGTTTCTGGCCACCAAACTGGTAGTGGTGAGTTATGGCTCAGAGATGCAAGGTCATGCCAAACACCTGCAGATAAAAAAGCTTCTGCTTTGCTCAGGGTCAGAGTGTTTCTCTTGGCCCTGTGCTCCAGTGGCCGGGGGAGCAGTCAGACATTCACAGTGACAGGACAGGGGCACTCTGTGCTCCTCTGCTCTGAAGGACACACACTGTGGTGTCCATCACGTCATCCCCTGGTGTGGAGACAGCTCCCACTCAGCTGGAAAGCACAGGCATGGAGTGAGAGGGGAAGCAGCAATATTACTATATTCCAAATTAGTAGGAAAGGCAGGGGATCAGCCATGAAAACATAAAAGGGGGCTTTAACTCCCATTCCCACGACTGAGATGCAGTGTCTGCAGGAGACAGAAAAAACAGGAGAGTCTTGTCCTTAGGCTGAGAAAAAATATTGTGAAATTCAACACTGTAAGCTAGAGAAATGAGGAATCAACAGCTATGATCACTTGTTTAATCTGCAGTATCCCTACGGAAAGTTAAAAATTAAGTTACATTAGCTGTAAGGGTTAAATACTGTGTTTTCAAATACTCACAATTTACCTGTGCCTCCCACAAAAATGCATATGTTAGCCTAAGAAAAGCTGATGTGTCTAAAGCTTGAAAGGAAAAAGGAATTGTGATGAGATTTGACATCCTGAAGGATTTGTTCTCTGATCAGGGAAGAAATGAAGCATTGAATTTTAAAAGAGATTTTCAATGGAAAACTTTAATTGGACCTCACCTTTAAAGTGTTTCAAATCCTCTCTGGGTACAATACAGTGCACATAAAAAAAGAGACTGTGATATTTTGATGTTTGCTTATCTCCATGGTGTCCTGAAGTATGACAGAACATGGTGTAAATTATGAATAGAACGTGGGCGCTCTGCTGCTGCGCTGCAGGAGATGCGGTTAGAATAGGATTTTAGAGTTCAGCATTTTGTGTCTGTCAATAACAAACTGAGCCAAAGGAAGGGATCTCAGTGTACATCTGCAATTTATTTCTGCACAAGCCATGTCTTGGGCTTCTGCGGAACTTTCTCTCCATCTTCTTTTGCACTTGTACAAGTGAAAGAGACAGAGTGAAACGTGCAGCTGCAGTCACTTCACTTCATTAACACAATGGGTTTTATCTATGTTGCCAGCATATTGAACACAGTAGAAGCTATGTGTTTTCATTAGGAGTTTGTAAGTTGTATTTTTCTTTTTGTACTGCTGTGGTTAAGCACCCAAGCTATCAGTGTTTGCACTGATCTTCTAAGGAGAATCCATGCTTGACCTTCTTTAACAATGATCTTTGCTCAGAAGGATAAACTTTATGGATATTGGTTTTCCTCCTTTTGAATAACAGAACAGTATCCTTCAGAGATAACTTTCTTCGATGTTTAAAATCCATGTTTCAAGTATTGCTGCTCCCAAGTGACCAATGTTTGGGATGGGACAAAAAAAGTCAAGAGTGTAACACCTGGCAGAGTAGTCCGCAAATGAATTTGAATTATTTGATAAAATGATAAATGAGAACTATAAAAGCGAGCATTAATGATAATAAGAACGAAAAAATTAAATTACATCTATCTAAATAATTAGGTGTCCATTTCTGCATATTCTAATATGACTGTTATTAAATTCACATAATTTATAAGTAAGCATAAGTAAGCATGCCCATTTAAACTGCCAGCTGCTTTGTGGATAAGAGAGGATCTCAGCTTCTGAAAAAATAAAGAAGGTGACTGTCAAAATTCTCCATGACTCACAGTCCCTCTGGGCCTCAGTTTCCTCCTCAGTAAAATAAACAGAATAACCTGACTTTTTTCCTCACTGAGCTGCTACATTAATGCATCTGTTTGTAAATCCCATAGAAGGTTACAAAATGTTCTGATGTTCTTGGATTGTTGTTCTGAGCATTTTCTATTTTGAATCCTTGTGCGTTTTTAGATGAGAGGCAGAAATGGGTCATTCCCTAGTGATTTTATTATGGAAGTCTTATATAAGGACCTGTAATTCTGCAACTGCTCTTTTCCTTATCAGTGACAGAATGAGCCATCACTTGTTTATCAGTACATATTTATTTTAATATATCACAGTGGCTTCTGCCTACAGGCTATTACCTTGACCTGTAAAAAAAACCTTTTATTTGTATTTCTGTAGGAAAAAAAGGTCCTGTCACCAAAGATATAGTGGTAGTTCAAAACATCAGGAACTCTGACCCAAGAAACAAAATCTAATTAATCAAAGCCTGTAGCTCAACCCAGTTTTCTGTTCAACAACAATTTTGATTAGTAAGGCTAGAGGCAAAGACGACCTTTCTCTTCAGTCCTTAAAAAGATAAAGATGAAAATGCTTGACAGGGCATTTGACATATGTTTGAGAGAGCTGGTGCATATATTGTGGATTACTTTTGTTTGGGTTGGATGTCTCTAAATCACAGAACAACTTTAAGGACCATTTGCAGCCTGCCCAGTGATTAAGTATATGAAGTCAAGCAAATTTCAAAACACTCAGTACGGTTCATTGAAACTGATCAGTTTGAACAAGCAGTAAATTGAGATTCACTCCAACATCTACCTATTTGTTGAATACAATTAGGGAGAAGACCCCTTTGCTCACAGAGAAGTAAAACTGGCTTTCAGTACTGACAGGAAGTGAAAATCTTTAAAGCATAGATGTTGGCAATTTACATCCAGTGTTGGGAATAAAAATCTAAAAGACATGGATGTCTTCTGGAGCTCCAGAGAGCAGCACATCCATGAGCTCAGCAGAGACTGTGCTTCTGTGCTGTATGAGGAATATATATTCAAGTCAGCACCTAAAATTGCAGTTGTTAACACATCTTGAACTGAAATGAAATTTGGGCCTTGGTAGAGAGAAATAAAAGACAGATATTCTTAGAAAGGAGGAAATGTGCTAAGAAGCTGCCTTACCTCCATCTAGTTCTTCAGCTCCAAAATGATTTCTGTAGAAGAGCATAATCTCTATCTTGTAACACTTGTAGATAGTCACTAAACAAACAAGCAGCAGCAGAATAGCACCAAGCCCACCAGCAAGCTCAACTGTGTACATCAGCTCTGCAAAGAATTACAAAACGTAGTAACAACCACATTCAAACTACAGAAAGATTAGCAGCAGACCTTGCACTTCTGTTAAACATTAAAATAAAAAATAAACGATGGGTTATGTATGTATTTATTTCATATAAAGCCCTTGAATTAATACCTTATTGATGGGGTTTTTATTCTTCAATAAACTGTTTTTTCCCTCTGATACACCACATCATATGAATTGCTCATTTAAAAAATAAATTTTGCTGGGGATGTGTGTGTATGTGTGTGTGTGTGCGTGTGTTTGCCTATGAGTATGTGCATATATATGATATATTTTATAACTGTATTCTTTTTTTCTTTCTGTAGATAGATCACAGTTTGCTTTCCTAGATAAATCCTGCATTTGACTTAGAGTGAAAACAAAGGCGAATGTTTCCTTTTTGAAGACTATAATGCAAAACCAGCTCTTCCCTTATTTCATACACAAATAGGATGTGGGACAAACTGGAAAAGATTAAGAACTTTATTCTTTTCTCCAAAATAAAAATAAAAATAATAATAACAATTAAGAAACCTCACAAAACACTTGAGAGATGTGAAGACATATTATCCAAGGAACCCTACAACGTCACATCTCAGTTATATTTATGTTAGTATTTTTGTTTCCCAGAGGCCTGCAGTATATTCTCACGTTTGCTCCAGAGGGCTTAGGTAATGCAAGACACAGGAAACAGTCCTGGTTTGTCTGTTGTGACATTCCCATTCAGACCAACCCCTGGGTGTCTTCACTGCCCTGTGCTCACAGGATGGATTCACATCATCACCATGGAGCTCTGATCCTGAGGACAGGGAGTGGTCAGTTGTGACCACCACACGTGTCCAGCACCAGCAGTGGAGCCACTTTTCAGGCCAAAGGGAATATGTCACCATGGACTTTTGCCTCCTCCAGTTTGAAGGAAGATCACAGAGCTTTGTTACTTTTCATTTGGTCATTGACTGAAAACTGGTAGTGTCTAAAAAGGATGGTAGGAGAATAGTTGCTAACAATTTTGTAATTTGAAATCACTAGGTGGCAAGTCTGAATACCTTCCATGCTTTTCCAAATCACTCAGTTCTGATGAATGGAAAAACACCAGAACTTAGAAATCTACAATACAGAGTCTACTGCATAAAAAATCTGTGCTGAAACAAGAGTTATTTTTAGTGTCCTCTCCTGGTGGGCAGTTTCTATCTGAGTGAAGTAGTGTGGACCTGGAGTAACCTTTTTTGTGTATGTGTGTTGTTTTGCAGGTTTGATAATCCAGCGCAATACAATTCAATTAGAGAAATAAAAGTTTAGAGGAAAAAAATGACAATAGCATTTATTTGACAGCATCTACTGAGAATCACACACTTTTTTTTTTATTATTGTGAGGCACCTGTTAGAAGATTTCATTGCTTTCTAGAAGACACTAAGAGTATAATAAAATAAAATAAAAAGGCATTTATATTCCATGTCATTCTTTCCAAAACTGTGCTGGAAACTCCTTTGTGTTAGATATTTTTAAGACTGACATGGTTATTTCAAAATCCCAACACTTTTCTGGTCCAGAGAGAGAAATTTTATTAAAAACATTCGACAATATATGGTTTGCATAGACAAGCAGTGCAGTATTTTAGAATATAAATGGAAATGGAAATTACTCTGCACTGGCTTACTACACCCTGTTTATCATTTTGTAATACAGGTGATGCATCTGTTCAATGGTAACTAGAAGAAAGGCTATAATATTTTGGGTTGCTAGGTACAAAGTACTCTATTTATGTGGCTGCTGTTATGACTCACTGAAGGCAAGGAAAAACTTTACAACTGGAAAACAGAAGTTTTTTTCTAAACAAGTGATTTTTATATTAAATGGAAAGAAATAACTGCAGGTATTCATCTGTTTTCTGACATTGTGCATGAAACCAGACAAATACACTGCTTCACTTTTGCCATCAGAGTCCCTCTCTAGTTATATGTTTCCCCATAAAGTAAGATTATGCCTTTATGTTTGCTTCAGTAAAATTTATCTGAAAGCACATGAAACTATCTTTAATTAGGCCATCAAAGCAAACAACAAAATTCTGTAGTCAGCCTGAAACATATCAGCAATTACCTTTTCATGTGTTGCTGCTGAGCCATCATGATTGTGCACAGATAAAGTGGTCCTTTCTTAAACAGATTTGTTTGCACAAGAAGTTTCATGGTCTATTGATCTACCAGAGCCAGCTTGTACTTTCCCCTGAGCTGGCCAGCATCTATCAGCACATGTTCACTCTGTGTTTTGGATGCAGTTTGTCAGGGTTCAGAGGCAGTGACTAGCCCAGCAGATTGTTCCATCCCTACAGCCAGCCCCTGGGATGCCAGAGCTCTCCCCAGAGTGCTGGATGTGGGACAGCCACACCTGTGCAGCACCTGGAGGGCAGGGGGCTGGCCTGGGCACAGTGTCACACCAGGCTGAGTTTTCTCAGGCCTTGAGTTGGTGTTTCTGCAGGATGCTAAACTGTGCCCTTAAAGGCCACTGGCTGGCTCTGAGAAGCCCCAGGGATTTTAGGAACAGTGTTACTCTGTATTGAGCTGAACTAAAGGTGCAAGAAGCAGAAGGCTCAGTCCTGTTTGCCTCTAAGGTGACTGAAGCCATTTGACATTTCTGTGCCAATGTGAATTGGGGAAGGTTCTCCGGCTCTTCCCTTGCAGAACTTACTCGTGAAAAATGCTCTGTGGGTGCCAAGAGTGTTGGTGATGTGTGTGACAACAGTTTCAACAATGATGTAGTGACTGTTAAAGACAAGTTAAAGAGTAGTATCAAGGTTGCAGCCCATGGTTACCTACACCATAACATTTTTTCTGCTTCTTTATTCTGCCTTTTACAGTGTGATTTGAGCACAGTTGCTGCAGCAGGCATTACATTCCTTTTGAAGTGTGGTATGTTTTTCCTGCTGAAATTCAAGTTTCCTGTAGTGGCTCCATACCAAAAAGATCCAATTTCATCATAATTCCACATCAGAAGCAAGACATGAGAAGTGCAAACCTTTTAAAATCTATTTAGCCCCTGTATTGGGTTGCTCAAATTACAGACCTGGCCCTCCTAAAGGAGCTGAGACTGGATGTAGAAAATAGTGGAGGAAAATTACTGGGCTACCCCTTAGGGGGACAGGCATTCTGTTAAACACAACAAACGAGCGAGTGCCAGAGAGTTACTTCTAGAAGCACAGCAATCATTTAGTTACAGGCGATTAACAATAGTCTTCCAGTAGCACAAGAGTAGTTCTACTCCAAGGAAAACACATTGATTGCTGCAGCAGTAGTAGATTGGTTTCTGAATAAATAGCTTCAATTTAAAACAAGATTTGTTACAAGCATTTTGACCAGTGGCTGCAATTTTTTTCCTTATCAGGAGGCTTTGGCCAAGCAACTCAGTGAAAGAGACAGCTAATTAAAACAAAGCATGTGTCCCCTCCAAATATCTAGCATTTATGGCTTGTAATAAATGCACTCATTTTATGTACCTTTTCTTTACTAATTATTGGACACATTTGTAGCTTATATCTTTGATCTTCACCTGTCTCTAATATTTGATAAACTTCCTCTCACTGAATCATATAGGCAATTCACTTATCATAGCTGAAGTTGTAAGAAGAAAGTAAATAAAAGTGTTCTGTCAAAGATTCATATTTTTTACTTATGACATGCTTCATGCTTTATATTTAATGATCTGCAAAATTTTAAAATTAATTTAATTCATTAATTAGCCCTCATACAGCTGATCCACAAAGAAAAAAAATATATTTTAAATATTCTTTTTTTTTTGGTGATACATAAGTCTTTGAGCACATGTGATTTATAGCTGTGTATTCAGTTTCCGAGCCTTTTTCAAAATCCAATTACAGTCTATCTAAGATTTCAATTTTGCAATCACTTACGCAGATTGCTCAACTTCATGGACTGTAAGTAATCCCTCTGAAGTCAACAGGACAATTCACAGAGCTTCAGGTTAGCACATAAATAAATCTTTGCAACTTTGTGGCCTAAACTGATTTCCATTCTCTGCTTGTCTTGGATCATTTAACTCCCAAAGAGATAGGGTTTGGTTAGAGGCGGTTCTCAGTTTGTTTTGGTATACCTTCATAGATTTCAATTATTAAAGGAACCATAAAGATAATGAACACAGTTTGGAAGGGGAGCAGAGACTGCAGTGTTATACCTGCAGGTTTGGATATGAACAGATGTATTTCTTTTAAAGGAAGAATGAAGGTGGCTAACACAGGAGCACTTCTCTGAGTCTCATTTCAGAGATCAGCCATAAAGAGTAGAAGAGTTTAAGTTAGTAACAGAGAAACCCATACTCACAGTTTTAAAATGAAGAAGAATGCATTTTTTTTCCTCTTTTTAAAATTTTGTTTCTCCTTTTTTTTTTTTTTTTTTCTTTCCCTGCTTAGTATTTGTTATGGCATGGCTGTAAAATAAATTGTCTTCCCAAAGTGTATGGAACATTTTATGCTTTATACAGCATACATATATCCAATACTTTATGTATATAATCTATTCTCTACTTTTTAGGACTTTTGTTTGCTTCTTTCAAATTGCCAGATAAAATCTGGTTGTGCTAAAGGTACCTAGATGGATATGTGTGAATATCCTATATGGATATCCAATATGGATACTGTTGTGAATAATTACTGAATGATACTGTGCTGGAAAATAGTACTTCTGATAGCACTGGCAGCAGATTGGGGCTACTCATTAGCTTGATTACAAAATCATTTCTTATCACAAAGTATATGCTTTCTGCCAGCATGGGCCATGCACGCCTGTGGATGTCTGCAGAACTGGCTGATGCTGGCTGAATTAAGTTATGGTTTTCAATATGGTTTTCAGTGCAGTAGTTTCATTTTATTTATTAGAACTACTGGGACCTGCTTGTCTGTCTTTATTTTTATACTACTAAATAATATATACTCCTGATTCCCTTATGAAAAAGAACTAGTCAGGTTTGTGATTATATATACATAAGCATATATGTGTGCAAATGCAACACAGGGATCTTGTTAATCTATTCATTAGTATGGCAGGAAACATATTTGAGCCTAGGTGCTGTTGGATTTCCAGTGTTATTAAAAGAGAGATAGTAAATTATTATAATAGAAGTATATTCTTACCAATGGCATTTTTATTTCTGCTGAGAATTGCAGGATACCTGTTTCTAGTAGGAGAGTAATTACACTGACTATCACCAACAGTTCAAAAGAGGATAAAGTTGGGAAAATATAGATGCTGCAATGTTACTGAATCTTACTACATTTATCAACACATTTTAAAGGCAGTTTATGATACAGATTGAAGGAAAAAAATGTCATGGTGTGGAACAACCATAACGATTTGGTTATCTTCCCCAAATTAATGAATTGTGCATAACCTGAAATCTTCCTCATTAGGAGAGCTTCTGTTTGTCAATTGTATTACAGAAATCAGACAAATCCACACTATTACTTTGTTTACATCTTCTGAAAGAAATGAATCTAAGAGACACCTAAGAGGCACAAGGGGTGCTAAAAATGTGAGGAAAAAATTGAGTACTGGGTTCCAAGGAAGTAAGATCATAAAACACACTAATTGCATTTTTTTTTCTGAGGATAGCATTAATGAATAATTTAGCTACTCATGGATTATGGGAACAATTTGTGGCATTTTATTTTAAAATATTTTCATCCTTGCCAATCAAGGTTAGACTCGTACTTAGATATACATAAAAGGAAGAACTGTGATAAAAGTGGTACCAACAAGTAATCTGTTAAAGAAACCAACTTGTTTGACACATTGTCAGCACTAAGATTTATCAGAGGAAAGTTAGATATAGGCAGATGCTGAGTAATCTTACAAACCTTTGTACTGGGGTTATCTTAGCCCAATTTTCTAAAGGATAAAAAAAACCTGACTGATTAAAAGAGTGGTCTTAAGAAGAGTTTCCTTCAGGTAGAGGTCTTTAGTATTCTATTCCTCAACTGATTTTAGATGAGGTTGAGTGCAAAAGGTCAGTCACTCTTAGTTAGGTTTGGGACAAGAAGGGAGTTTCTGTTTGACCTTTGGCCATGGTCCATGAACCCCTTGGGAGAATGAACCTTTGCATTGATGAGCACAGCGACAACTTGAAGACTTCTTCCATGGCCATAGGTCAATGAAAAATCAATTTCCATCAAATCCAATCCAATTTCAATTCCAGTTCTAAAACCTGGTGAGGGTCTTGGAAAAGCTTTTCCTGCAGTGAAGAATGAAAACTGAATGCTTTATACAGTGGAAGATAGACTCGTGTAAGGTCAGAACTGACCAAGTGGGTTGTTGTTCTTCAAAAGTTTTACTTTCACTGAGACTCAGAGATTCACTGGATTGAACAAATACTCAGGCCCACTAGTAGAAGCTGAAATATAACTCATTGTTCTCATATTTCATATGATGAGCTTCCTTTCAGAAATTTCAGAAGCATTGTGAAGCTTTTTGGTAAAAAGAGATATAACACCTGGGATTTCTTTTCTCAAACTAGTTTCTTTTCTCTTTTAAGTCTTAATTGTCACATATCATTACCACTGTGTGAAATTGTGTCCAACTGACTGAAAATGCATATAACACACTCAAGTCTGTAAGTAATAAGCCAGATTTACACTATTATGTGAATGGCATTGCGATTTAAGGTGCTTGTCAGCAATTCTATTATCATTAATAACCATATGAAGATAATTTGGAATTACTTTCTATTCAGAACTTGCAATTACATTGTACAGGAAATATTATTATGCTGTTTATGCCCCAAGAAATGATGAGTTTAAAATAAAATAGTTTTCCTCAAGATGCATTCCATCTAGGAAATATTATCTTGCATATTTTTCAGACATATATTTTCATAAGACACTGTTAAGAAACACATTGTTTCTCTAGACAATTTATTTCAATGAAAAAGTTTTTTTTCTTGACAGAAAAGAACCCCCAAACTTATTTTAACTACCCCTCATTAACTTACATTCAACAAGATTCATATATGCCCACTGAGAACACCTATGACAGAGGAAAATAAACAGAAACCATAAAAGAGGCAAAGGGTAGGAAATTAGATGATAAGGCTGTGTAGATGACCATGGGAAGAAGGGGAAGTAAATACTTTGAAAAAATGCAAGAAAGCATGTTACCTTAGTTCTGGTGTCTGTCCCAGGAAAAATATCAGTATATTATTAAGCTTTATAAAATAATATCCATACTATTTGAAGAATAATGCCAAGATAGAATTTGAGATTATTTTTGCTGTAGAGCTCTACTTGCAAACATACAAAGACTTTCAAAAAATAATCACATAATTAGATAATAACCAGTATTTACAAAACAGTCTATGATAAAATAAGATTATGAAGACTTTGATGCCACATGAAAGTCATGCTTGTCAATATATAACATTGCAGAAGAGCATTCTTTTTCCTTATGCATTGCATTTTTATCTACTGCATTGATAGACTATAAGCTTGTCTTCTTTAATTAAAATACTTATGAAAAAATAGAATTATAGTCTGTGATCCAGCTATTATATCATCTGCAATCTATGGTCTGTCATTAATAAATTTCTGCTTAGCTGCTGTCAGTACCACTCTCAGAATTAATTTATAGAATGTTTCTCTACCTGTCTGAAGATTAACCTGTATCTGCTCTGGATAATTAATGGCACTTATCAGCAGTAAGTAACAAAATCAACCTTAGATTATAACAAGTAGATTTTTTTCCCCACAGAAAAGAGAAAATAACTTGATTATTGTAAAGGTGGCAGGGATTTGGTCAGAAAGTTGACAGAAGGGATGAAAAGTTAAATCTTTTGGGTTCCGATTGCTCTCTTTCTCCTATTCTTTTTACAAATTTTGTTGGAATGAATGAAAAAAGAAAACAGCACTGGCATTGTCATGCTTAAAATACTCTACTGCCTTTAGCTTCGAGTTAAATGCTCCCTTATGCACAACATCTGAGGAAATTTAGGACTCTAAAAATGGTTAGCTGGCAGCAGAAAAACATAGATCATAGGTTTTATCCACTGGTGTGAAAAAGTAAAAAAAGTTCAGGAGAAAATAAAAGTTGGACTCCCTGAGATACAAATTACTGGTGTTTGCACTAGAGGGAGGTTCCAGGAGCCTCAGCTTTTCCCAGTGCTGGATGCTGAAATTGGGTTCACTTTTCCTACACCAGTGGTGTTGGAGTCCAGGGGCTGTGTTCTGCTCCCCTCCTGAGAGTGGTTGATGTCAGGAAAGGAGAGGCTCTGGCTTTCCATTCCAGTGCCACGCCAGGGGAAGAGCAGAAGCCCCCTTGTCCCTGGCTGAATGTGCCAGGCTCTGCTTTGGGCTGGAGCCACCCTCTGATGGACCCTGCTTGGGGTTTCCATGAGGTGAGAGTGTCCCTGTTGGGCTGACTAGTGGGAATATTCAGGACGATGCACCCAGGCTTTTTCTGGTGGTTTAGACTGTTGACTTCTATGCTTTCAGGGCCTGTGTTAAGTGTAGGTATGTCTAAAATCTCCCCCTGGAATTTTAAGAGTACAGAGACTACTGACCAGGTGAAGCAGCAGTTGCAAGGGTGTTTGAAAGGTTTAAACTTTGTACCTGAATCCCCACTGCAGAATTTAGCCCTAAATATCTCTTTTTCCAGGAACTCTCTTTGTTCAGTAGCAGAGTTTTCTGCTTTGCTGTCTCTCCTGATCCTGGTGATAATGTTCCACACAGGAAGTTTAAGAAGGATTATAATTTCTTTTTCAGGTATGCAATGAACATTCCAGATTCATCATTTTTGTACTCTTATACTGCTGGAAAAAAAGATTACTAACTAGAAAACCAGCCAAAACTAACACATCTGCAAATGTCTTGGTGTTCAGGATGCAAATTTTCCTAATTGTTAGGTCCCAATTGTTCTAAGCCAGCCAAATAATCAGAAATTAATAAACAGTTAACTCATCCCTAGCAGAGACTAAATATGGATCTAAACAAGGAAACCTAAACTGAAAGGTTGTCATGGTGATGTACAGGAGACTAAGCAAGCAGTGCAAAACTCCTCTTCCTAGGAGACCTGAGAGACTAGCTCAAATTTTATCTGTCATGCTTAATTTATCATTTCACTGAAACAGTTGTCAACATGCAAAACGTGTAGAAGGCTTGTATCTGGTACCTTTTGTCTTTTGAGGGCACAATAGATTTTGCTTCCAGATCTGTTTCAGATTCAGCCTTACTTAAAGAGGAAAAATATTTTTGGGAGTTTTTCTGCCATTTTTGTCCTTTTACTATTTATAAGGGCAATTAAATATTGAGATTACTTCTTCTTAGGCATGTCATCATGAGGCCACATACTGTGGTATGTCTGATTTATTGAGTTCTCTAAGAAAGGGAGTAAGGAAAGTAGATTCCTGTAAAATTCATACACGCACAAAGTTAAATTAGAAATCTGGTGGTCACAGAACAGAGAAGACTTACATGTTTTCAGTCTTGGAGCTACTGCCTTTATGGAAGAGAAAATAAGGACTCACCATCAGCATGTGACTTAATAGATATCAGTTAAAAAAGTATTTGTTTTAAAGTAATTTGTGCTTTAAAAATTCTTTATTTTCAGATTCCATTAAGTAATTTGATTATTAAGGATAAGCTGTTGAATTTCAGTGGTTTTTTGCGTTCAAAATGTCTCTGAACCACAGTATATGACTACTAGCTGGTATATTGTCGAGGTTCAATTACTTTATAAGTTAATTTCTCATCTCAGTAAATTCAAGAAAATATGACAAATGCAGAACACCTGGTAATTCACATCTGCATCTTTTAAGAAGCAATGACAAGAGTTTAGAAAAATTGCTACAAACGAAGACATTTCTATTCAAGTAATTGGAGGTATCCAACAATATGTTTAAATAAATTAGTCTCACTATCTTGATTTATGGTTTCCTTCTAAGCTTAGACAGACTGCATGCTGCAAAACTAAATTTAGGGAAGATATCACTGCTTTGATATAAATTGAGATGCCACAAGTACTTCAGCACTACAGTAAGATCCTGGTTTGCTCCGTTTTACAAACAGTCTAAAAAAAGCACGGGAATGTCAGCAAAATGCAGACACTGCTTCTACTTATTCTGTGCTTTCTTAAGTGAACAGGAAGATGCATGAGGATGGGGAGTGTCAATCCCAGGCATGTGGAGCACCCTCTAGGAGGTAAATGGCACAAAGTGGGTCTGGGAGCTTTGCTCTGCAGGAGTCTCTCCATCTCCCTGTTATCATCCCGGTGGGAGAGGGCTGTGGCCATTAGGCAGGCTGGAATCGTGGGATGTGAGTGGCGAGGAGAAACAGAAAGGTTCTTAGAAGCTTCTGTCATGATGCTTCACTTCAGAAATGTTGATGCTAAACAAAAGTGTTGGAAGGAAAATGTCCAGGTCAGGCTATGCAGGAAGCCCCCAGCAAGAGGGTTGGGTGGCATTTCTGATAAAACTGGAAGGGTTTATATTTTTGTTTTCTAAAATTTGATTTTTTTTTTACAGAGAATAATTACACTTGTATCACCTGTTGTTTCCTACTATTTTTCTCTATTGAACCTTTATTAATTTTAAAGATAATAAATTATTAAATTCATCTTTTACAGAGATCTAATTAAAAGGCGTTACTGTATTTTTTTCCAGTGACAGCCATAATTAACAACATCCTTTCTCTTCTCTTTTTCAAGTTGTACAAATACCTGGGGAAAAATAATCATTGACTATTAATTCTTCGGAAGCTGAAATTCATGTTTGCATCAGAGAGAATCTCTACAAACTGACCACCTCTACATTTTACCCTTTCATGGAGAAAAGCTGCATATTTACCCCTTTTGTGCAGGAGAATGCTGGCATGCCGGCGTCCATTCCCATTCTCCACATAGCAGGAATAATTTCCAAGGTCTGTCTCTTCGACTGAGTCAAGGATCAATGAGATGGAAACCTCCTGCTCCCCGAGATGTTCCTTGAGAACCCTGAGAAAAACACAACCATCGCTGCTGTTCTGCTTGTACCACAGTGAAGCTTTAGATAATCATGACATAATAATGCTGCTTACAACTCACAACTCTGGGGCTTCAAATTTGGTTATGGTTTGATGCAATCTTAATTTAAGCATATCATTCCCTTTTCTTCCTCACTTCTAATGAGAAGGTTTGGCTTTGTAAATGTTAATGAGAGCTGCAGTTCATTGTCTTTTTAAAGCAAAATGATATGCACATGGATAATATATCATTGCACACTTTGATGGAGACCCTGATCCATGAAGTCTTGGAATAGTAGAAGAGAGAAAATGGAAAATAGTTATTCTGTGGGGTTTAGAATCACACCAGGAGTTTGGCCCAAACACAATATTTATCCTTTTTATGAGGCTCTTCAATATGACACTCAGAAACAATGTGTTCATGCCATGGTCTGAGAGATAATTTCTAGAATGTATTATAAAGTTTGTTAATGTTTTATCAAACAGTATGAAGAACTGGCATAACAGGTGCCTCTAGTTCATACAGACTATAAATAAAAGGCTTCCTGTGTAAGACTCCACCTGTCTTCCCATTACTTTCTTTCCCTCTTAACAATACCATCAGTGCTTTCAGAAACTCAGGAAAACAAATGACAAATTATTCCAAGCCCAACAAATGAAGTGGAAATGAGTTTTTCTGCTCCTGCCTCCACAAAACAAGAAAGTTGTAACATGTTTCTTGTCACTTTTTTTGTCACTCATCAGATATTCAAATCGCTGGCTAAAGGACTTGGGAAAGGTTTAAACACAAAATATAGCTGATCTTATTGCCATGTGCCATTTAGTGTATTGGCCTTGACTTTTATAGAAAAACTTAAAGTACACCAGGGTGAAATACACCTTTTTGTCTATATCTGGGAATGATGACCTTGAAAGTCTCTGCAGTCTTCTTGATTTTGCTAATTGTGATTGTATTGTGCATAATTTCCTTTTCTTGGGTTTTATTAGTCTATGTCTCCTTGTCATTAGAATTAATATTAATAATAATATGTTTAATATTATAATGGTTATTCTTGCTATTATTATAATCTCTTATTTTGTCTCAATTATTAAACTGTTTTTAACAAAACCCACAAGTTTTATTCTGGTACTTCTCCCCACATGAGGAGGATAGTAGGGGAGTGAGTGAGTGGCTGTGTGGAACTTACTTGCTGGCTGAGGTTAAACCATAACATGCACACTAAGATTTGTCTGAATTTCTGAGTTTTAATTTCTATGATACATAGAAACAGTGATATTCATACATACAGAGCTACAAATGAAAAAGGAATCTCTTCAGATCCAAGCAGATACTTCATATTGATTAGGATTTTGTGTGCTATGTCAAGCATGTAATTCTCAATAAAAATCCACTTTTGTCCTTAATTTCTAAATGAGGCAGCACTTTTAGAAGCAGCAGAAGAACATGGCATGAATTGTCACATCCTCTCTAAAACAAGTATTTCAACAGATATATGGAGCCCACATAACAGGATACTTGGCTCTCACAAGCCAGATAACATCCCAGGAAACTCAGGGTTTTTTCAAGAAGAAATCAAAACATTCCAAAAGGGAAGTCAAACTTCACCATTCATTTGACTTCATGTTTGAAAATACTTTTTTGAGCTGATTTTCCCAAGATATTTATTTTTCTTTATTTAATCTTACTAAGTGTCTGCATGGTTGTTTTTGTAGACTGCCACATTTGGAAAAAGTCACCCAGTAAATTGCAGCTGGTCAGCACTAGAGCTCTTTTGGGGTAGCTATTCTGCTTTTGGAAATGTCTAACATCAGATTTGGCTGAGGAGGGCATTTCTGTTTTCTACTGGTGGAGGCAAAAAGGAAAAGGATGAATGTTGCAAAAACAAAGATGAGACCCAATATGTTCCTTAGTTAGTCTGTGATAAAAAGTATAACATTAACCATCAAAAAATATACAGAAAAAAAAAAAAAAAAGCCTTTTTCTTTTACCTAATGTCACTTTCCCAGACTCGACTATCATCCAAATCTTCAATAAACTTCTCCCCTTTCATCCAGTAGATTAAAGGACTGACATCTCCACTGTATCCAAAGAAAGCTCTGCAGGTTAGATTAGCAGAACTGCCTGTTGCAAAGAATGCAAGAAAATATGTTTATTTCAATATTTAAAATCAGTTGCTTTATAAAAACCAAAATATTCAGAGAGCTCCTCAACTTCCGGTTGCTGTTGAAAGTTTCTGAGTTTGCTTGTCTTGATACTATGTTCAATACATTTTCTGAAAATAAATACATTAAAAATTAAATTAAATTATATGTAAAAACAGAATTTTTTTTTCTTCAATATATTTTCTATTTGGTAAGGCTATCAGAGACTATGTCTTTTCAGAAGGAGCTAACTTACCAAAATATTTCTATCTTTTCCCTGAAAAAGATAAAATTTAGGTAAAATAGACACGCAATTACATCTGTGTTAGTTCAGCCTTGCAATGGTTTCGGCAAAGAGGCTGGTATATTCCTGTAGAGCTCCATTCCCAAGGGATATCTGGTAGAAAGACGTGCTAACAGGAAAGTTTTAAGCGTTGACACTTGAAAAAAACACATGTGAACTAATTCTGAACATTTTAAGCCATTAGGATGGGAAGAACCATTAGCAGAACATGCAGCAGGGAGCAGAAAATTCATATATATGTACAGCATTACTTATTTAATCATGATAATGAGGATTTTAAAAACTAATATTCCTTCACTTTGTTTATTTTCATTATGGAATCTTCCATTGTGTTTGTATCACTTGGCTTTGGGCTTTATCTCAAGCACATACAGGGATCGAAATGGTAACTTGCACACTTTTTGTGTGTTGGTAAGACTGGGTAAAGCAAGAGGACAGGCACAGCTGAAGATCTCCCATTCACTGCTGTAGAGATTTGTCTCAACATGCACCAACTCTTCTAAACTGCCATGTACATTCCTTTAGGGAATAATTACACAATGACTTAAGGAAGTGTTGAGATTTAAGTGGTCTTTTCCCCCCCTGAAGAGAGTATTGTCATGGAGTTTATATTACTGCTGAGACCAAATTCATATATTATGGACACTTTCAGTTTTTGATTTTTGGACTTTAAAGGTGACTGACCACAGATCCTGGACAAAAAATAAGAAAAAAACATTGTTAGCACTGTTTTGTTTGTACCAACGTGCCATAAGTCCATCTGGGTTCAATTAATTTCCTCAAAAATACACTGTTTTGGGTCAGGACCTGGTCCTTCTCAAACATACAACATAAATATTTGAATATCATATTTACTTTTTAGCATGAAAACAAATGCAGGATTCTGTGTAACAAGAAGACAAGTAATTATTAAATAAATGTCCTATAAATGCTTCCCAGTCTGGCTTGAACTCTCACATCAACGCCGTGAAAGGTACTGAACCAATGTTTGTGTCCCAAATGTGCAACGTCAAGGCAAGTACTATCTCTGCTACTTTCACAATCTGTTTTGAAACTTTAGGAACTCATTTTCTTTTAGTAATTTCAGGAAGGTTTCCTTGTTAGCATACCTTTTACAAGCAATGCCTGCTAAGGAGACAGAAGTATTCCGGTACTTGAAACTAGGATGGAGAGAAGGGTCTCATTCATAATCAAAAAGTATGAAATCAAATCTCTGAATGATAAGAAATTTTAATAATCTCAAATATTCTAGAGCAAAGTTGCCAAATGTAAGATGAGTATCTTCAGTGAGAGGGCAAAAACTCTCTTTCTAAAGACAAGCATAGCTCCTGTTTTCACACCCCAGGGAGCAATGGTCAGGACACCTCCCTGGAAATTCAATTTCTCAATCTCTTCATGGCTCAAGAAGTGCAATTTGGATTCACTGAGGGAAAGATTTTTGCAATCTTGAAGCAATTTGAAGGGAATGAGATGAGCATGGGGACACCACTTAATGTGGGTCAAGTGCAGGAAAACCTGTAATGGAACAAGATAAACTTCTTGGTTCTTTACCATGCAAATTCTGTTTCTTATAGCAGCTGCATTGCAGATACAAACCAAGGGGAGAGTATGCATGGATGGGGTGATTTGGTTTTGGGGTTTGCTTTTGTTTTGTTTTTGCATCATAATTATGATACTCGAACTTGCAAAAATGAAAATATAAAACCTTAATGGATTGTGAATGTCTTGGCCACAGTAGAATCTGAAATGGGAGAAGGTACCTGCACATCTGAAGCCAAAGTAGGCTCCTGTGATAATTGGACAACCCCTATGGCATTATCTTAGAGAGAAGAGTGTCTTAGAGAGAAGAGTGCTACCTAATGCATCACTGCCACTTCCTGGGCTTTGTCCAGAGCTTTCCTACCAAGCTAAGGCTTGGTTGAAACTTTATAGCTTTTAAGAGCTGGCAAGATCACAGCTAGAGACTGTAACTTCTGGCCAGTTTATCCATGATTCACAGAGATTAGCCACCACAGATGCTGAACCATCAAAGCTCTCCAGGCTCCTGCATCTAACAGGTACCCCTGAGAGATGATTTTTGCTCTGAGTGGGCTTCTGAGCCTTTTATAGATGAATATTATGAGCAGAGATTTGTTTTTTAAAAATAAATGTCTTCTGATAAGTGCAAAAATTGCCAAAAAAAAAGAAGAGTTTTTTTAAGATTAAGGTTGTTTTCCTTATTAAATTCTTAAAGAAGTTTCCCCCCTAAATAAAACATGCAATCTTTAGGCATAGAATCTGAAGTTTCCATTCAACATGAAATAGTTGCAACCGCAAAATAAATTAGGAAGAATGTAATACCACTTAGTAGTACTGTGTTGATTGCAGTTACTCAGGGAAGGCCATTAGCATGCTGGGGCTTCAGCTATAAGTTACCTGTACTGTCTATCTCGACCAATTTTCACAATAAGCCAGTGGGATGTTCATTAGCTGGCCATCAAGGAAGATTCAGTGATCAGCTAATGACCAACTGTGACCATTAATAAGGGGGTCTGTTACTCCAGGACTCATAGCTCCTTGCAGAGGGCACAGAGCTCCCCTGGTGAAGCAAAGAGGCTTCCAGCTGCAGGCTCATGTAAATAAAGGCTGACTGCAGGGCAATGCTAGGAATGGACGGAGCATTTTGGGAGCACATTGTGATCTCTGCTCCGGAGCTTCCTTCAGGAGAGTGAGGGAGTGTGTGCTGTAGGAGGGGCTGCATTTCTCCCTGGAAATTCATCTCTGAAGTGAGCAGACAGACAATCTCTTATCTTGGCACCGAGCAGCTGCTCTGCATGGACAATCTGCTTTTAAAAGTCTGCAGATTTGTAGAAAACATGAAACATATAATAAACACAAGAGCTGCTTTCCTTCCTCTTTAAGTTTTAAACAACCTGTCGATCAATTAATAGAAATCCCTCACAGTTAACCTGAGACAATTGTTTCTCTCCATGTGTTTTCTGTACTGAGAAAAACTAGAGAAGAGATCTGAAAGTCATAAAAGTTTCATGAATGGATACATGATGCTTTCTATGCTCTCAGTTTAAATTTTTCTGTAAATGCTGAATTATTGCAGTTTTATCGTTTGTTTTTAAAGGATTTTAATTTTACATTCTAAATTCACTTAATATTTTCAATTAAATTACTAGGGAAATTCATCTATTTCTGTTCCCCTTCACTGTAAGATTTATATTCAAGTTACATCCTGGGTAAACTGCTTTGTTTTGGTTTAGGTTTGTTCGTTGTGGGTTTTTTTTCATCTTGTTTCTGTTTGTTTTTTTTTTAATGAACCCTGGAAAAATCCAAAGACATCAGAATAGAATTATTAAGTGAAACTTATAGTGCTGTTATTTTTATTAGCATCCCCTCAAAACAACAAACAGAAAAATCAAAACAACTTAAAGAAATGATAAAGAGACCAATTATACTTTTGACTTCTTAGTATAATTATAATTCTTTCAGTGAAATAATGCAATAAAGACATCCAAGAGAACACATAAGAAGTAAATTCAACTGCATTTTTCTCCATCACCCTTTTTTCTAATGAATATACTTTTACAGTATTGAGTTTATTTTTTTAAAAATTGGAATGTATAGGACTACATGCTCATGCTGCTCACTGTGATAAAATCACACTGTCAGCTCAAGCCAATTGAGTTCCAATTTAATTAGTCAAAAGCTATTTGCCATCCAAACTGAGACCCCTTGCTGTTGCACAGTACGCTTCCAAGTCGAGTAGAATGCAAGAAGGGAGCACAACAAGGTGTGCTTCCTTGAAACCAGCAAATACCTTGAGCAGAACAACACATTTTGTGCTCTTTTTCACGAGCTGCCAACGTTTGGGGCACTTGGCAAACTACTGTTATGGGAGCCTAGGCCCAGCAGAGGGCATTGTCTAACTTCCAAACATTATTTAAAGAAAAAGGAAATTCCTAGTGAATAACTTATTAAAAACATCAGCCGGCTAAGAACGTGCTAGTTATAATTAGGAAATAGTGAATGTTTTGTGATTGCTGAAATGCCATCTTGTATGGTCAGTTGAGATTCCACTTGCACAGTTACTTGTACAAGTTGCCATGTAGCACGAGAGCATCTTCCTCACCTTGGATTTGGCAGATTCATGAGAGAGGGGTAACCATTTTTTGTTGGCAGTGACTATAATAATCAGAAATGCTCTGCAACTTTTTTTTAGAAGATCTCTCAAAGACATATTATGGAACTATTTGAGAGCTGTGCTCAACATCTAATAATATTGAGGGCCAAAAGACTGAAAATGTTAAGTACACTGAAATATGGGACTTTTACCATGCAATGTAAGCCATTTATACAACTTCTGTGCAGGAAATACCTAAGTAATACATACACACTTACAAGTATGCCATTTCTTTGTAATGTTAACCTCTCGAAATTATAAACAGTCAAGACAGATGCAATCAAAATCCCTCACACAGGACTTAAATACTATTCTTCCCATTCATATTTGAGAAAAAATACTGCCAAAATATCAGTCTCCCAAGTGGAGGGCTGTGAAACTGGTGACTTCCTATGTGTGACAGATCAGCATTGACAAAAACAAGTCAATGACCCACTTGTTTTGCCAAAGTGGTCTGATAAGGCCAGCAGGCAGGTCAGTGGAAGCTGCTCTCACTTTCAGAGAAGTCTTGTGTTCTAAAGTAATTCAACAGTATTTGAAAGCTTTCATGCAAATATGGTTAAGGAAAAAAAAAAAACAACCCAAGAAAAATGAGGTACCATATAGTTTTCAGCTGTGTGACTTGACATGGTCATCTGCCCTTGATCTGTAAGGATCCTCTTAGAAGAGGGTGAACTGCAGAGATTCTTCTGCATTCCTTCCTTGCATGCACAAAGCATCACCTACAGCTATCTGCCCTCCAGTTTCCACACATATTCCTGCATGTTGATCCTGCTGCATGTTTCCCATAATGAGTTAGGTAAAAACAGACAAACAAACAAAAACCAAAACAAAACCAAGCAAAACCAAATATTATTTTCTGAAATTTAACTGCAACCTGGGAATTGCAAAATTTAATCTCATCCCTGAGTAGTAGTTTTTTTCAAGTTTTTGGCAAGTCATCAGGTCTTGCATCCATACAATTGTGAAGATACAATGTGCAAATGCTCTCCATTTTGAATTCAGTAGATGTAAGTTTGAGAGGGTTGGACATAATCATTCCACTAAGTGTTATCATGCAAGCATCATACAAATGTGATTACACAGCTATATTTCTTCATTAATAGGTCTGTCCATATTTTGCTGTGCTGCAGAGTGGAATTTTGATTGCATTGGAATCTAAATCACATTTTGAATATGTCCTTCAGGCCACAGTGGTATAAACTCAGAGTAAACACTATCATTCCTTCCCAATAAAAAAAAAAAACATCAGAGGAAGTTTCTCAACAAGACCAGAGAGAGATTGTAGTTTATGAACTATTATAGAATTCCTAAATATCACTATTTATGGGAGAGGTTAAACAAATCCCTTCTTTCAATTTCTGCATTTTTTTTTGTTTTTGGTTTTTTTTTAATTGGAAAGAAAAAACCAAAATCCTAATTCTTGTTCATTAGATTTTTCTTTGTTGTATTTTTTTTACTAAGCAGATAGTTCTCGTTCACCACAGAGCTGAACTCATTCACCTGTTCCTGGTTACCCATTTCCAAATGAAAAGCCCTTTGCCTTCCAGGCCTTCCATCTGCTGAATTACAGTTCTACAGCAGGACCCCAAAGGAGGTGTCTGTGTGGTCCTGCTGGCATGTTCCTGCAATCAGCTCTAAGATACTGGAGTCTGCAACACTTTATAAGGTGCTAAACTCAAATATATATGGTGAGATCTAAGATTAACCAATGAGTCTAAAAATTTTGTAGTGGGCTTCTTCATAGCTTGTGAAGGAAAAGAACCCCAAGTCCTTTCTGCTTTGAATGGGCTTTTTAGCAGCAGGACTGTCAGAGAGAGTCAATGAAGGCAGCAACCACCACAGCAGACTGCAGAAAAAGAAGTGATGTATGGGGCTTGGGACTCAAAATGTCCAGAACATCTCTCAGGTGCATAGATTGTCAAACTTGCCCTCATTTCACAAGAGGTAACAAAACCCCTGAACCAATAATCTTGATTTTCCTAACAGCAGGCCTCTTTTGATAGATGGTAATGTCAGGCTGATAAATTAGCTGTTCAGCAAGTATTTTTCACTCCTTCCTCTTCAGAAGTAGAGGCTGGAGTGGTAGACAACTATCACAACCATGAAGCAAGTATTGCTAAAGAAAAGGAAAGCCACTGTAATTGTTTTACAAGCTAGACTTAATTTTTACTCTAGAAGCTCATATTTTCCATTTTTTTTTAGCAAATGCACTTAGAAACACTTTTTACTGTGTCCTCTCTGGGAGATCAAAACACATATTTTTTTAAAAGCTTAGCTGTTTTTAGATATAAGTCACAAGAAAATATCCTAGGTAATAAAACATCTCTAATTGAAAAATAAAAGAGAAACAGGGGGGTCTAAATATCAAACTTCACGTTTGTTACCTCTTACAGACTTGTGTCTTGGGAGCTTTAAATCTGTTCATACCATGCATAGCTCAATATTGTCAAATGTTTTGTTGCTGGATTCTCTTTAAACCGCACTGCCTTTGATTGTGGTGTTGTGGTTTTTCATCTTAATGATGTTACATGGTAAAAAAACCAACCTTAGCTGACAGCTCAAAGTTCCCAATGCACAAAGGATTCCAAAAAGGCTGCCATAAGGGATTGCATGGTCTCTTCCTGTGCCTGAAAAGAGTCCCCAAGTTCCACACCTGGGGCTGCCACTGCCCCTCAGCAGACCCTGAGCTCCAGAAAGGCCTTGTGTCTTTAGCTTTGTGACGTTCTGCTCTGACCCATATTTTGGAAAATTCCTAGGAAAGCTGAGAGATTTCCTACTTAAGGCCTTCACATTTTGGAGAGTTTATATTAGGGAACAAAAATAAAAATAAAAAAAGAAAATCAATATATGTCCCTCTGGTAGAGAATATTTAGTGGCAAGAAATGCAAGAGGACCTATGAGCTCCTGGAGTTCTGTAGGTGACTCGGGGCCTCAAGAAACTACAAAGCTGGAATAATTTCTCCACCAGTTAGGAAAGATAGTTTCAAGCTATTGCAATTCTCACTACATATTTCTCCAACCCAGAGTCCAGAGGTAAAACAGCAGCAGGCTCAAAGAGGGACTTCAGTGGCTCTCTTGGTCAGAACACAGCTGTTGCTAGACTTGTTTTGCTGTGCAGCCACTTGAAAAACACAGAACAGCGCAGCTCCCTTTCCACTCTATTTTACTTGTGAACACTGTAGATACAATTGCCTTTTTTTTTTTTTTTAACTTGAAGAATGTTCCAGCAGATAAAAACATTCAAATGTCTTGCTGTGGAGGTTGATTTTTTTTATAAATCCTATTTTCCTCTTCTTTCTGAACAGACTATAGTAAGTTTGCTTTGGCCTCTTGTGGATGCTAGTCCATGTCAAAAAACTCTGCTCATAAATCATCACAACCAGTACCTTCTCCCAGCCTCCCTCTCAGGTGCACTGCACAGTATGTTCTGTACAAAGAATAGCAGATGATGTTCTGGATTCTAGATAATAATAAATGACATACTTATTTTCTCAGACTTTACAATGAACTTAATATGTGATCTGACATATTAAATGGAAATATCAACAATCCTAAGAAGCAGCCTTATCAATTCTGGTTAAATACAAATTCAACTTCATGTTGCTCCTAACTGTTTATCTAGTTGATCTTTGGACACAGAATTTAATGAAAAGCATTGGAAAATGTGTTTATTGGAATGTCTTAAAATAGCTGCTCTTTAACTGCTTTGGAGAGAGGGACTGCAGTGTTTGTATCATTATTAGGTAATTTGAGTGCATACATCAAATTCTCAACTTTGGAGTCATATATATATACTAAATAATAAAGTGTGGGTTTATTTTCCATTGGTCAGCCTGATTATTCTTTTCCTTTGCTCTTTCTTCATAAGCAAGTCTACCATGGACTGACTAGGCTGCAGGGAATTATTTGGGTAAGGAGGTATTCTGAAAAATGCTGTAGAGATGGGCTGCATAGGGAAATTATTAATAAAACTAAAATCAGAGCCTTTGAAAGTAGCATGCACAGTGTCATCTATATCTGAGTTCTTACTAAGGAAACTGGGACTCCATCTTACAAACTACAAATAATTAAACACTCTATCTTCATCTAGTGATCTTTCTCTTCAGCACACTGCAAACTCCTCACCAGTTCTAAGATTTTCATTAATTAATCTCTTTTGTCAGATTAGATCATATGATGAAAAATGTAATTTGGAAAAGATCCAGACTAGTTTGGCAAGCATTTGAATGGGGAAAACTACTGCTCCCACGAAGCAATGCAGCACAACAGGATAAATACCATTAAAATAAACCACATCTATGGTGTAAACCAAAATACTTCAGTTTGGTTCTAAAATATGTGAGACCACTAGTCTGCTCAAATTTTCGCCAGGAAAGCCATTAAGAACCACTGAAAATTGGAGCCCTGATGAAATCAACCTACTGATTACTAATAAAAGAGATAAATAAAATCAGCACCAACTTTCAGTTTACTGCAGTAATGTCTCTAATGGTAAGAAGAGATTTTATGTTTATTAATACTGGGTTTTTCTACTTGATGAAGAAAAGTGATATATATATATATAGTTTAAATGTGCTTCTACTTTAAATCAAGGAGGTGCAATGCAATGGACAGGGAAAATACTAATTCTTAGCATAACCTTAATTTGCCATTTAATTAAGTATCATATGGACTAGTATCTGTTTATATAACTTTAAAATCCTAGCACATCAAATGTTTCTATTGCATAAAAATGGAAATGCATGCTGTTCCTAAAAGCACTAGGCTTTCTGCTTTTACACTGTAGTCATTATATTATGTAGTATTTCTATTTCTATTTCTATTTCTATTTCTATTTCTATTTCTATTTCTATTTCTATTTCTATT
>JAWWMU010000001.1:103313587-103410052 GCA_035048155.1 Cinnycerthia olivascens | reverse complement strand
TATTTCTATTTCTATTTCTATTTCTATTTCTATTTCTATTTCTATTTCTATTTCTATTTCTATTATTTCTATTTCTCTTACATGTGTTAATTGTTTTCCTAAGAAAACACTGAAACAAAACCCATTAGAACAAAACCCTCTGGTTCAGAAGGATGCAAGTGGAGAAACTAATTTGCTTCTCAGTGACAAATGTGCTATACTCTTGGACCATACACGTGCTGGAATAATCCACTGCTATTGACTGGCTTCCTTTCCACATGAAAGGCAGGCAGGCATCTTTTAGATTATACCTCAATAAATTACAGATTGATAGACAATGCTTAGTGAAGGGAGCTGCACAAATACCACCAAAGGAATAATAAAAAAAATCTAGCTAGCTCTGCATATGTGTTATCTGTCCTTAAAGGAAAAAAAAGTTTATAAATGAGAGCAAGCATGAATTCTTGGAGGTGTACCTTGCTTTCTGACCTGTGGAGCAGAGGACCTGAGTTACAAAAGTTCCCACAGGGAAAAATGTTTCTGGCCAAAGGCAGGATTCCTGCCACACATTCCTGGGCCACACAGCTCCACCCTCCAGATCCTCATTCTGTATGAAATCTCCTCTTCTTTGGCAGAGCATACCCACTGCTCCCAACCCCTTATCTCACTCTGGTTTTGACATGGGTTAAGACCAGTGAAATTCATTCCCCTCTGCAGAGAGTATCTATCCCTGTATCTCACAGGCCAGAGAGGGAGAGTTTCTTGTACTCCTAAACAACACCTGATCAAGGGCTGGCTTCACGTTGGCTGCTGCTCTCTAATGGGAAAATGACCTGGCCAGACTGGAAGTGCCGCAGGAAGAAGCAGAGCCTCATCTCCCGGTCTGTGTTTGAAGTAGGTGCAGACTGGTCATCTTAAAATGTGATTCTCCAAAAACAACTTCTCAAAAACAATTAGTCATCAAATTATTTTGGTTTCTTGCATATTTTTGTCAAGAGGGGAAGCTCTTCAATAGTGGAAAGTCTGAACAGCATCAAGGCTGAAATGATTTATCTTCTTGCAGCAGCCTTGTGGGCCTCGTTTCCCTAGCCCATCTTCATACCCCTTTAGTTGTAATTTCCATATTTGCACAGCACAGGGTCCTGCCAGCAAAACTTCTGAGAGATTTAGGGCTTCGGTGTCTGAAGCCAATTTCTTGGGGTCAGCAAGCAGGATATTAATCCTGTTTACTTATATAATTGTGAATTTCCTGAACAATCTACACAACATACCCTCCTCCTGCTGCATGCCCACCAATGCTGTAATTTCTCCTTTTTGTACTTTTTGTTTTATTTTGGTTGTTTTTTGTTTTTACCCTTTTTAAAAAATTTGTTTGTTTGTTTGTTTCTTTGTTAGGGGTTTTTGTGTGTTCTTTTGGTTTTGTGTTTGGTTTTGTTGTTGATGTTTGGATGGGGATTTTTTGTTGGTTGTGTTTAGTTTGTTTTTCTTTTTATATTTTCTAAATGTTCTGAGAGGCATTGGAGTTATGGAATTTTCAAAAAGTAGAAGGAAATAAAGGAAAACGTCACCTTTTTGCATTCAAGCCCTGGGAATACAGAACACTGTCTACAACATTTGTGCTTTTAACAGTTTCTAGAGGTCTCAAAGCAAGGACTAAAAGCAGGATTTGAGTGACAATAGAAATATAAGGTATGACAGCTGCTGGTTACAGGAACAGAGACAAATAATCCTTATGCAATATTTATGATACAGACTGTCTAAGGAGAGAGGTGGCAGGCTGGTGTCCGTAACAGCACAGGTCCCTGCACAGGTGTGTGCCACCATTCACCCCTGTCCCCCCAGAGCTGAGGCTGTCAGTCACCCCAAGCAGCACGATGGCTTTTTCATGGGGACAACTGTCCACAGGGGACCAGAATAACTTTGTAAAACCCATTTGCACTTGTGTCTTGGAGCTAGAGATTTAATCCAAGTCTGGGGAAGCAGAGGGTGCATTAACCCTTGCACTACATCACTAGCTCTAAAGAATACCATTGCAGCTACAGGCTTTGATTTTTATAGATTCAATTACTTGCAAATGCTGTTACAAAGTACTGGGTAGTAAAACATTGATGGATTTTCCAAAAATGCTTAGTACAGAGTTTATTTTCAGTCCTTTGCCATCTAAATGGCATCCATCCCTATAAAAATGTGTCATAAATGCAGACATGAAAATGAGTATTATTTATAAAACAGCCCAAAATGGATGGCCTTAAGCATTAAGTATTACATGATCACATATCCAGCAAGTTTCCTGAATATGTACAGTGTATATTCTCAATGGAGTTTAAATCCATACTTAAAGGAAGTCATATGGATCATCTGAGGTGAGAATAGTAAGGCAAAAAAGCACTTTAAAACATTATAATAGTAATCTAGGATCACTGATTTACAAACACAAAAAGTAGGAAAGAAAACAGCCATCCATACTGAATGAGATTAAAGATCAACTACCCCAGCATCCTGTATCTGTACCATTCAATAGCATGAGAGACAAATATCTAGATATGAGTGTCACTGTCCCTGAAAACAACCTTAACAGACTTTAAATACAGCGATGCAAATAATAAAAAGCAAGGTCATATATTTGTCCCTCATAAGCAGTTAGTCTGTCTGTTCTAACAGGATATGCATATAAAATAGGACCAGGAATAAGCTTCACTAGCACTGGGATACAAAAAGAAAAATAAAAGAAGAGAATAGACCTTCTGATGGAAGTTCAGAAATGTGCTTTTTAAACAAAACATGCATTTATATGAGAATTTAAAAGATGTAAATTTATTGGTATAAGAAGAATCTAAGTTATCTTATCCAATTGAGTGCTTTGCTTCCACCTTGTTATCATTTATTTTCTCCACCTCTCAGTATAATCAAAGATAGCTAAAACTCAAGTTTGGAAAGAGCTCTTTAGGATTTTTTTTTCTTTTGAATGCATTAGATTTTGAGTAGCAAGTATGTTAAACTATACTTTACATAAATTGTTGTCCTAAAACACTTTGTAGTGTGAGATGCTAAAGTTCAACTGCTAAATAATGAGCTCATTTAAGAAGCATGAAAAAATAAAGGAAAAAAAATAAAAGACAGAGGGAAAATAGGCAATTTTGCTCCTGTTCTAGGTGGTCATTTAAAGATGAAGTGAGGTTTCTTGTCAAGAGTGACATGGCAGGCAGCACTTCCTTGGTGTCAAAGGCAGGTAATAGGATGACAAAGGATGTTTGGTCCTGTATCTTTTTTATTTTGTTTCAGCCAGTCTCTAAAATGAATATCTGTCCTGATGAGTGCGAGGAAAATGCTAATTCAATAGGAACAGCAATAACTTTTCAATGTCTGCTCATTTTCCCCCCTGATAATGCTATAAGGAATTCTTGTAAAAGCTATTTCCATCTTGAATGTTTAAATCAGCATTGTGTGGAAGGAGTAGCTGAGAAGCAGAAAAGGATTGCTGTTGATGTTAGGACCTGACCTCTTCGAGGGTATGTACATGGAAAGCTGGATGATGGCAATAAGGTAACTCTCAGAGTTGGGCTACTGGCACCTACCCAGTGACAATGCAATAGCCAAAAACCAGGGTCCAAAAAAGGCTGAGCTGAAAGAGGAGGATATTGCTCTTTCTCCTCAAAACAAAAGCCCTCAACACTCCTGTTCCCACAGCCACCCTTGTCTCATCCCATCCCTCCTCCTCATCCTAAAGATGTCCTGCAACCCCCAATACCTCCTTGCCTCTAGATAACTCCAAGCCTTGATCTCCAGCACCCAGGATAGGTAAGAGGCAGCCTGAACTGATGTCTAAAATTTTAGTTTTCATATTTTCCAAATTCTATACTGCATTACTATATAACTCTGAACTTCAAATAAAGTGTTAGCAAATTCTCCTCACAGTTTAGTTGGACAAAACAATCTTTTTCCAGCCCAAGAACAAAGGACACCATTGTAGCTCCAGACACAAAAACTATAAAAAATAGCAGATTAAAGAGAGCAATCTGGGAGGATGGAACTTCATAACCTGAAGCTGTAATTGGACAATTAACTCCAAAATATAAATGGACCAAAATTTATAGAAGTGTGAAAACTCATGACCAGGCATCCATCTTGGTGGAGCCACAGCTGAGCTCTTGTACTGCCCAAGGTGTATCCTTTGAAGGCCTTTTTAACAAATCCCTTCTTTATTCCTTTCACACTCTCTGGCCTCTGTTCCAGGTAGCCTCTCAAGGCATCAGAACCCTGCTGACATGGAAATTCGTCTTACACTTCTGTCTTCACATATAAAGTTAGGAAGGCTGGAATGTGCCAGGTCTCTAACATAAGAGATCATTAAATATTATGAAATTACTTTGAGGTGTGATCATGAAAAATAACAAAATAAAACACTGCAGAAAATGTGTGGAAGAACTGGCTGAGAACAGCCACTTTCCTTCATCCTTGAGAAAGATTATTCTGCTGTAGTTTAGGAGTGGCATTACTAATAAGAACTAGCTAAGAACAGCAGTTTACCATTCTGAGTAAAATGAATCATTCCTAATATGATTAGCACATGTTACATATTAGAGTGAATATGAAATTTAAGTTTGAAAAGAGCATTTGTCAAAAAGGCAGAAGAAAAAGGTTGACATGACATTTTCTGCATAAATGAAGACTTAGAAGGAAAAATCCTTGCTTTTTATACTCATTGTAGAGTTATTTCTATTAAAAAGCTATGAGTTACTCAAATGTCAATTTTATGAATAAAAACTTATCTTGGTGCCATAGGAGATATTGCAGATGAGATCTTGTTTGTGCAAAGAACTGCAAACCTGCAGATTTTCACTATGGAAGACAAAAAATACAGAGCTACTAGCTCACCCTTTCACTAAGTGGGAACATGAAAGCTCCAAAAGATTATTTAAAATCACAAAGGCAAATTGTTAAATAGGTTAGACAGGAATAAAATCATCTTTGATAGGACTTTTATGGTTTTGTTTATCAACTGCTCATAAATGAATAATTCATTGACTGGACACACTGGGTTCAATAGAATCAATTTTCTGTGGCTTAGACAGTGGTATGAAAAGCAGAGATTTCCAGGGGACATGATTTCTGATAAAAAAGTTTTGCCATCTATCTGTTTGCTGGTTTATTTAATTTGAATAGATCAACACCTTAGAGCTGTTAGACCAGGATAGTCACAAAAGCAAGGCTGGCTTGCTAAACAAGATTCTGGGATCTCTCCCAGGACTTGCAGAATCTGAATTCAAGAGATGCAGGAAAAAGTTTGGCAGCCCAGTTGGACCTTGACCACCTATTTTCCCAGAGTTTTAGAACTCCTTTAAGGAGAGTTAGTTACTTGGGGCTGGAGATCCCAAGGTTTTCCTGCTACCAAGCTTCACATCGGTGGTCTTGGAAAGTCATACATGTCTTTCTGCCTGGAAACACAGCCCTTGGAAGTTCAGCTTGAGCTTTTCAAATCTGTAGCTTGTAGGCTGCCTCCCTGTTGACCACCTCAAGACCCAGGAAGCACCAAGACCACTGGCAGACTGGTCATGTTGGACAGAAAGGTATCTTCCAAGATGACAATTGTAGCACATAGAAAATTCAGACTTCCAGCTCTATTGATCAGGTAGGAAAGATCCTGCATGACTATCAATATTCAAGACCAGGGCTTTGTAAGCTTGGTGATCTTTACTGACTTCCATAAATCTAACATGTTTGATTTACCAAAATGTTGTGAAGCCCATTTTTTTTCTGGCTGAGACTATCTTTTCCCAGAAATTACTGACCTTGATATTTAGGTGTAGTTCCAGCTCTACTGCATGTGTTCTGTTGGATTTTGGGATACTTGCTGTCACTTGCTGTTCCAAATTACCTGCCACCAGGGCTCAGAGAAATTTGTCCTCTAATCCTCTGTTTAGTTTAATTCAACTACAAGGGCAGTAAGACAGTGAGATTCCACAACAGAGGCCCTCTAGGATCAGCTGAATGAATGGTATGCCTGAGTATGTCCCACAGTAAACCAGTATTCAGAAAATAATAGCTAAAATCCTGAAAGTAATACAGCTGTAAAATGCTGTATTGGATCATCTGCACTGCTTCTGTACCAGAGCTTATTTATTCTGAACCCCATTGGTGTGATAAGTGTAGCATGCATTGCTTACTGTAGGTCTAGAAACACTGTTTCTTCTGTGAAAATTGAATTTAAATTGCAATGGAACCTCCTTCTGGTGGAGGCCAGTAAGTGTCACTGTGATAACAAGCATTGCTAGTTACATTTGTGATTGCTCATTTCTTTGTTCACTATTTCTTCATCTGTTCCTCCAAGAGGTCATTTGTTTTTGGCAGGCTACTTGAAGAAGTGTGAAGAAAGAAGAATATTTATTAATGCATTTATATAAAGGGTGTCAAGTTTAATTCAGTATAATCTGTAGGGCAATATTACTTTCAACTTATTAGGAAAAGAATAAATAAAATCAGAATGGCTAGGCACTGGAAAGGGCTCTAAACAAATTGGTAGTGAAACCTCAGCAAAGCAGCCTTGTTATCACTCTTGTCTAGGCTGCACTTCTGCAATGAGGAAACTGCTTAACACTCTGTAAACTTTGAGATGACTCATATGCTTCAAATTATGCATTTACATAACTATTTACAGGCTGGGGGCATTGCTTCATAACCTCCATGGGGGAAGAGAATAATCTCTCCCATGCTCATTACGCACCAAAAAATTTAATTCTTTTTCTAGAAGTCTTCCTACTTCTAGTAGGAATATCTTTGCAGTTTATCCCAGATATCTTTTTACTTACTTTTATTTTCACTACTGACTTGTAGTAAACATAGTGCTTTTGGGATGCTTTTGTATGAGAAAGGCAGAGGTAAAATGAAAAAAAGGCAAAGTAGTGAACATGCAAATCAGAGAAAGCATTTTGTAAGGTAATTCATTGTACTAGAGAAGGAAATGTGGAATTAAAATGGGTACTGGTCACTGCTCTGTCTTATATTGATATTGCATGTCATTAACCTACAATTTAGATGAAAAATATAGTAGAGAAATAGTATATGTTCTTTCATGGATGTTCAGATGCTGCTTAATGGATCAGGTACTACTTGAATACATCTTTTAAAATATAACCTGTAAATATAGGTATTGCAATAGTGATAAATTTGGACCCTAACACTATAATCTGGCAGGGTTTTATTGGTTAGAGAAAATATTTACTAGAAGATGAAGATATGAAGAACTGGAAACATTCATCTCAAAGCTGGGATAAGCACTTGTCCTGTTCATCTCTAATTAAAATCATTCATTCTGACTTCCATGATATAAAACTGGTATGTCTCCCATACTTTATTAGTTCACAGAATCAAAGACTATTTTGTGTTGGAAGGGCTCTCCCAAAACCATCACGTCCAACCTCCCTACAATGATGAAGGGGGGTTCCTGTCTTTTTACTGGTTTCACTGTTTTTTCTTAATTCTGCAATCCACTGGGAAAATTTGGGCCCCCAAATTACATAAAAATTCTTTTTTTTTTTTTTAATTTTTTTTTTACAAAATGATTAGTTTCACATCTTCTATGGATAGCATTTTGTATTTTTATACTGCCTTTGTATAGACCACCTAAGGTATTCTGTAGTGTTCTGAAACAGTACAAAAACTTCTCTGATACAAATGGCTGGGTCTCTCTTTTCTATTCTGTTGAACACAATTAATACACTTTTATGGTGACTAATATTGTGAGAAACCAGCTGCTGAAGAACTATCTGGGCTCAGATAGTTCAGCAGAACTCCCATCCTAGTCTGGGATTTCACTCACTGTCTTCACAGCACCGCAGCATTTTGCACCGTAATGCTCCATCTGTTTATGGCTGGCAAAATAACCCTGATCATTACCACTGCCCAGCTCAACAGCTGTAATAGGGTAATGAAATATAAAACCATTTAAGGCTCCTATTGCTGTGAGATAAATGCATGAGTTCAATACACATAACTCCTTCTATGCAAAGGTGCCTCACTTTGGAGTCTTTTGTAATGAGTGAACAGCAGGGAAATGGAATCTGGGTGTTTATGTGCGCTAAGGACAAGGGGGTTTTGTCACTCACTCCTCCACGGGTCTCTGAATAATTTTAACTGCTCACAAAAATTGCTGATGTGCTTCTTGTATTTCTGGCTCATGTTACCAAGTAGAATCCTGTCCAGTGCTGCCTGTCTTCCCCACCAAATGCCATTGTGATGACCACAGACAAAGAAAGATTGTGGTGTACATGGAAAAGAAATATGACAATGGCTCCTTTGAGAGCCATGAGGAATGATTAAATCTTATCTGGAGGAAGTGGCTAATTGAGAAGAGAGAGAAACAAAATCAACTCATACCTTGTAAGAGAGGATTTTATTTCTGGTGTTAGGGGATGAACACTTCCTGCTAATTCGAAAGGTAGTCATGGAAACACAGTGGCTGCAGCAAAGACCTTTCAGACCACTGAGTCCATATCCTTCATGCAGGATATAGTTTTCCTGCTTCTAAAATACTCAGAATGTTTTACTGGAGCCTAGCCAAAAGACCAGGAAGAAAGTTGTAGGATTTGGAAAGAAGCCAAGACAAATCCTTTTCAATTAAATACTGTATAATTAGTTTTAATTCACAATAAAATTCTCTAGAATTTATCCCCTTTATTGGTAGATTGAAATATACTCCCTTTGGGAGAGTTTTAGTAGGAATATTTGCCCTCATGAAGTAAATATGCATTCCCATTCTCTTCCCAGTTGCCTAATAAAACAGTCGGGGCAGTGGTTCCTTTGCCAGCTTTGCCAGTAATCTCTGTGGCTTGTTTGGATACAACCTATATCTTCTTGTGTGGGTAAGGGTAATAACTCAGTTTAAATAATAATTCTGTCTTCCTCTTCTGATTTCACAGAAAACATAATGTTTCTACACACTGAAGACATGGTAAGAAAATCCTTTTCTTTTTTGTGCATAAAATGGAGAACTATCCAGCGACTATAACATCATGGGAATTGACCTATTTAGTAATGCTTCATAACTAATTCTTATCCTCCAAAGAAAGGCATGTTAAGTCAATTAAAAGGTTCATGCATATAAATTGCTTGGAGCTATTAAAGGATGATGATAAAAATATAGTGAAATTTGTAATCCTGTTGGTAGAGAGGGGAACTTTGCAAACGGAAGAAACTAGAGTGAGTAAAAGGCAGAAATACCTGCTGTAGACTCATTTGCAAACAGGGACTGTCTAAACAGGTTTCATTTACTCTCGTTTAGAATTATGATAATCCCAGTTACTCAGGAGATGGCAAGGAACAGAATTCCCAGAAAACTACTACATAGACCATGACTATGTCTGCTTCCTCAGATGTGCACAAAGCTTTTACAAAATTCACATTGCCTTGACAGAGGTGATTTTTTTTCAGTGAATGTCTAGTTATAGAAAGGAAGAAAGATGTAAAATTATTTGTGAATTCAGATGAACTTTGGCTAAAGAAGGGTAGAATATATCAAGATGGGTGTTTCTTACATTTTCAAAAAAAGTTTTTCAATATTTCTTACTCTAATTTATTTTATTTTGGGAAATGACCTACCCAGACAAAGGAAGGAGTTTTCTAAGGGGATTAAAACACTGGAAAGGAAATGCAACTTATTTTGTGCTAAAAGACATAGTTGGCTTCTCCAAAATGAGACACTGCATGACATCATTGTTACACCAAATATTCCTAAAAAGGTTATTTAATTTCAACCCTAAAAAGTGCTCTCATTTCTTAGCCAAGTATTGATCCCTGGCAGATTCAAATCACAGGGATTGAACTCTGCTCATTATTGTGAGAACAGACTTTGATGTTTGAAGTTCCCATGTCTAAATTGTCTTTTCCTACCCTCATGCAAACGGCATTTTTTACAACAAGGAGGAAGGGAGAGATTGCATCTGGGTGAGATGTGTCAACACAACCTAACATTTTATATTCCTTCAAGTCCCTTATACTGAGATTATCTCCTGTGATTTCAAATTTCCTTTGAACTATTCCATCTGAGTGACCTGTGACAGTTTACATGTTTGTAGGGTCACTGTCATCTTGTGTCAACGAAAAGCGGTGTGGACGCTGAATGACACAGAGCCTAAAATCTGGAGCAGCCTGCATGGATTTGACTTGACTTTTCAGTATTCTAAAAACAACAGACTCAACCCAAGAACTTGGAAAGACCACATGCCAGAAATTTTCTGCAGATCCTTTTTGATTTTTTTCTGGGCAAAATATCTCCCGAGATGAAACAATTTTTACAGTAAATCCAAGTTTACTGTAAAAATTTTAACAGACAAACAGAAGTTTATTTATTACCATCTGTAACACAAAATACTCCATAAAATTTTTTGGTGGTGTATCAAAACTGAAATGGAATATGAATCCTTAGGCCTGGAACAAAATATACCATCCCAGAATATTTTCTATCCAGGTTACTCTGCTTTCAGCATCTTAATTTGAGGTCACTTTGACCTTTGTTCTAGTACTTCTTTTCTATATAAAGCCCAGATAATTGCTTGTAAGTGTCAAAATAATAGAAAAAAAGGAGTTAAAATCTCCTGAACTATTGAGAAAATGCTTTGTTTAGAGTTTGACTTCAAATAAAAAATTAGTTTCTGCCATATTCCATGCACCTCTGTCATTCAGATGTAATCATCTCAAATGGGGTGCTAACCCTCATGAATGACTAATGCCTGTTGTAGCCACACTATATGAGTCAGAGAGAATTATGGTTTACAGAAAGGTTTGCCGAGTTGGTTTTGGGTTGGTTTTTTTTTTTTTGGTGTTTTGTGTTTTGTTTTGGTCTGGATTTTTGTTTATTTGTTTGTGGCTTTGCTGGGTTTTTGATTTTATGTGTGTGTATGTGTATATTTGGATTTTTTGTCTGTTTTGTTTGTTTTTTCTTTTGTGTGGTTTTTTTTTGTGGATTTTTTGTTTGTTTTTTTGTTTAGTTTTTTTTTTTTTTAATGTACAGAGAAATTTGGGTTCATATTAGGGAAGCTGGGTTGAAGAAATGTCCCAGGCACCTGGTGGGCCATGCTGGGAATTCTGCCCTGTGATTCATCAGGAAAGTCTTAGCCACAAAGCAGGTTTACAAAGAAGTTGTCAGTGTAACCAGAGAAGTAACCAAGAACATATCAGAACTTTCACATAATCTCACTTAAACAGAGGTAATTTACTAAAACAAGAGTGCAGCTGATATTTCCCCATTCCAAGGTGCTGTGAGGATAACCTAGGGGTCTGGTGAAACTGTCAGACAACCACAATTAACCACAGATGTAGGATAGCACTTTTTCACATTGATCAAATCTAAATACTCTGGAGATGAACTCTTGTTTTAAATCTGATTGTGGTTTTGATTCAGCACTGTGGGGAAGAACATGGATTACCTTTAAATATTTCACTCTTTTCTCTGCTGGACTCACACAAATAAAATAAATTAGGTAAAAATCACAGGTTACAATAGAAAGTGAATAATTAAGAGCTAAATTGAACTAGTATCAAACTGTCTAGAGGGAAAAAATAATTTCCATCCACATCGCAGTGCTTGTGTAATAAACATTGTTACAATACCACAGAATTACTGAAAACCTATATCACATTTTTATCCTTTCTTTCAATGGTCTTTATTACAGGCATTAAACTCATTAGTCAAAAGGTTAAACATAAATTATAGAAATAGATTAAAAATGTACACAGGTGTTTATCCTCGCTTAAATTTAAGCTGCTCTTACTGCCTTATTCAGATTCTTTAGGTTGGACAAGGGGTTTTTTTTGTTTGGTTTGGGTTTTTTTTTGTTTTGTTGGACAAGTATCTCACAGTTTTGAATCTTCCCAGTAGATATTCTCTGTAATTAAGACTTCATCAGACTTTTCAAATTCAATCATTTTTAACTTCTGGAAGAATTCTTTCATTTGTTACTAAAATTTTTCTAAGAGTGGTCTCAGTCTCACTCATGGCCATTACCATTGCCTAATTAAGAATAAACGATCTTCATACACAAAACAAAAAAAAGTTAATCCAATTGAATATACTTGACAAAAAAATTACTGGCTATTTCCAGTATTGTGAGAAAAAAAATCCTTATTTTTAAATCCAACTCAAAAGGTTTTATTCATGAGCATTTTCATAATTTTTCATTATTTGAATTCATATAGTGGGAACATAATCATGAAAAACGATTTTAAGCATAATTTACCACGTTAGATATCCCATATATCTGAGTATTGAAAAGTAGCACAATCTTTCAAAAAAAAATAATGATAAATATTTGGTAAAAGTCCTTTTTTATGATTACAAGATTAATTAAAAGAATTTCAGGTAACCAAAATACATATAAATAAATATGTAATCTTAAGTTGACCACACTGTTCTTTCATTAACCATATTTAAGTTATACAAATCAAGAAAATATTGAGAAATACAGTTTCATATTTTAAGCACGGGCTTACTTAATATAGATTTTCATAACAAAAGATGACTGTCCTTGCCAATCACAAAGTCCCTCTAAATCTATAAGTTATTAATCTTTTTCTTGATTGCAGAGTAGTTATCCGCAAAATAATAAATTACATAATATAGTTAGTCTTCTATTTTAAATATTCTAAAGGCAGGAACTTAAAAATACTAGGCTTAGACGTGTACACAAATGGAAATTGTACATGCAAAGAGAGAAGCACAATCTGCTTACATGCAGTTTCCTCTGAAATATTTAATTTGTACACTTCTGACTCTCAGTGACGACAGGATTAATCCTCAGATTATGTCTGCATTGAATGTGCCCTTTATTAAAGTGTGAAATATTTCAAATGACTGACTAAAATGTTATAAAAACCTATTTAATCCTCCTCTATCTTCCCATCCCACCCTGAAAGATAAGACTCTTCAAACACTATTCTCATATGACAACCTTCCTGAAAACAAGCACCAGTCTTGAGACCTATTGTCATTAATAAAATTCAAAGCAGAAGGTGATATCTATCCTACAAAAAGGGGATTTGATGGAAATAGATCCAAAAATTTTCAGTTCATTGAAAGTTATTAACTTTTTCGTTGTCCTCTTAAGATACATTCTTTATAATCATAATCTGGATCCTTTTTTGATTTTGTATTATTATAACAGAAAGCTTGAAATAGATCGACATAATATGATAAATTACAACCACAGTCTCTCTGGGTCTAAACACTTGCAGAAATGTTCCTGTATAAACCACAATTTCATCTGAACACCAGGTACATTTTAGGCAGGCACACTCTCACAGGTCCCTCCTCTTTGGGCACTGCATCTTTTGGCTCCTTCCCTGCTGTTTCTGAGCAACTTGTAATACAGTGTTCCATGGAAGAAAGACTTCAGGCAGAAATCCAGAGAAAGAGGCAAGAAAAATGTGACTGCTATCTCTCAGCAGGCTCTAGAGTGTGAAATGACAGGAACTAACTACTGTGGCCATATTGCTCACAGGGAGAAACAAAAAATAAATCTCTGATATGGAAAAGATTTTTATTCAAAGTAAATTCTATATGGTCACAGCTTCAACAGTCTTCATTAAAACCATGCTACTGAAACCCCTAACACATAGAGTAAAAACCCATGGATTTAGAGCACACTAACTCTTTTTTCATAGATGTCTGTACAATCACTGTCAGCTAAAGAGAGACTCCACAGTAATCTGAAATCAATTTACATTAAGAGAATCATTGGACATCAGTGTCTCATCATTTGTCACTATATGAAACAATCTAATATTCTGCCTTAGAAGGTGCTCTACTCCAATTATTGAACATAAATTGCAAATCCTTTCCTATTTCTGTACGTCCTTTGAAGTATGAATTCAGAAGAATAGTGATATCTAGTATTCCAGGATCCAATCTCTTTAATTTAAAATGTTGTAAACACACTGCTCATAAAACAAAAGAAAAGAAAAAACAGAAAAAAAGAAAAAAAAGGCACCACAGAGTTTAGATGAGGGGGAAAGTAATAGGGAGAATTACATTAAAGAAGTCAAAAGAAAATTTCTTTACATCTTCAAAGATTTGGCTGTTTAGACATTCCTAAAAATGAGGAAATCAGAAGAAGAAGAAATGGATGAAAATATCACTTTTTTTCTGCACCCACACATAGGATAAAAACTTTGACTGATGGCAATTGCTTGTGTGAGAAAGAAGGAAAGCAACTGTGAACATAGCCAGATCTTGTTCTTCATGCCATGAATGTAGATAAATCTTGTTATTTTCTTCTACAGTATTTGTGATATCTGCCCTTTCTGGACATCCCTAACCTCTGAAGATCCACATCTCATGTAATTTCTACACCAGCCTTCACTCTAGCATTCCTGTAAAAGTTTCCCACCCTGACTACTAAGATCTGCTTATTTTAAAGCAATTTTGACTATTGAAAATCCTTCATGTTCCCACCTGCAAGGCTATCCAACATAATTTTATTGTCTCATTATTCAATATTTTTGTTTGTTTGTTTAAATGTCTAAATATTTTTCCACTCTTAAATTGCTCCAAATAAAAAAGTCCAACACAACCTTTTAAAAGGTGAACCTTTGGCTAGAAACATAAACGGAAGTTTTGTTTAAAAATGGAAACAAAACTTAAAAAAGATCCCTCCAGAAACTATGGTGGAAAGTTTTGACTGATCTGATTTACCCTGCTTTTAGTTCTTTTAGGTTTTAGTTCTTGAAAGCTTTTGTGATCTTGATGTTTTTTAATTCCAATTGAATAATATGGGGGAAATGTCATTGTCGGACATGAAAACTGCCTCTCAGAAGTTTCAGCTCCTTGTATAGATGCTTGATTTTAAGTGGGTATGTACATTATCTCTAGAAAGAAAGTGCTTTTACTACTTTACTTTCATCTTAATCCTTTTATTGACCAAGTTAGGAGGGGTTTCACTGGCAGAACAGAAATGATTGATATATTATCACGGTTTCAATAGAGTCAGGATAAAAGCATAAATATTTGGTTCATAGCTTTAACTTCCTCCCTCCTGCCTGATGCTGCCAATCTAAGGATTTGTAGTGTCAAGTAACTTGTATTTCTGGATATAAATTTTTTTAGAGTTTAGCTGTGATAAATAAAGTTTAAAAAGGTTCAAGTTTTCAGTAAAGAAAATTCTTAACTAGAGATTTGGAAAAAAAATTAGAAGCGTAAATTGTTTGCCAACTGCTGGGCTTTAATCTTCATTAGCAAAAGGATTCTCTATCCAGAGGAAGTATTTCAGGACATTTGGACTTTTGGAATTTGAGGTGTTTGCAACACCTATTCTATAGCTGATACAATCATTTCTGCAAAGGGGCACACAAGGAGATGTGTGGCAGGCAGAGCTGACAGAGGAACACACAGAAGGTGGAATATTTAGGGCAGGACTCAGAGCCAACCAAGAAAAATCATCCATATCCATCTTGGATTACCAGCAGACTATTGCCCAGCTGTTGATACCACAGGAGAAACCAGACACCAGATCCTTGCTAACTAGGGGAGGATTTGTTGGCATTAGGTCACCATCTGGTAGTTTGCAGACCTCACCTACCATCTGAGCCTTTGACAGAGAAGAGGTTGTAACTCTTGAGTTAAGATAAAATGACCATGTTGAAAATATCCCCAGGAAAAGTGGCATAACCTGATTATCTCTGGTGAGTGGAAGTGCCTTTTGCCTCAGACTGTGTTGTTGTAAGATGGCAGGCTTATTGTGCCTTCCACTGTTTAGGTCACACGTACTTGGATAAAAAAGACGGATTTTACCTGAATTCCTGGTCCTTCAAACCCACGGTGACATTCACTGAGCCATTTTCACATGTTCACTCTTCAAAATGGAACAGTATTTTGAAGGTTGTCTCATGAACTTAAAAACTGGTATGTTAGGAAAACTTCAGCATAAGCCCCCAGCTGGATGGTGTTTATCTCTGTCACACCAAATATGTGATATCTCAGTATCCAGCTTCATGCCAGCAACCCTTTACCTACCACTGTCCTCTTAAATAAGAATTACTATTTGAACTATTTAACTGTATTGGTATGTGTGCAGAAATAGATGGAATTTTCATTTTTTCCTTCAAAGGATAGCTGTATTGGCTCACTATGGAGTTAATCTCACACAAATTTATCGAATATAAGATGAAATGTGAATCACTTAGATCAGAAGTTTTAAAACTGCTGTTGTAGTTATCCTGAAGTATTGATTTTCCTTCCTATCAAAACTCATTCAAGGCATAATAATATTGACAACTTTTTCTGAACATAAACTTGCAGCTTGAATAAGATGTAAATAGCTACCACCCTTAGAAATGAAGAAAACTAGGCTACCCGTATATTTTGCAGCACAAAGTTGAAACTAAACATGCCATTTTTCACCAAAATATTGTTTCCCATTACCGAAGAGAAGTGATGGGCCTGAGGGCCTCATGCATTACAAATCTCATGTGCTTTAAATTGCTAGTAAATCACTTGCAGTTTTGCCTTTAGTAGTTTCTGCCGAGCTCAGCATTTATTGCTTACAGCTGAATACAGCCACCTAAATCATCCATCACAATTTTATAACCTACTGTCACTTTCCATTTCATACACCAAAGAACTGGCCCATCTTCAGGATGGCAATGGGTGAGCGTGCTCTATTCACACTGAATAGTTCTGTATGTGCAGCTTGATGCAGAGTTTTCAGTAGCTCTGGGACAAACACCCGTGAGTTTCAGCCATCAGCCTTTGACCTCACCTGGGGCAGAGACCCAGAGCAGAGCTTTGCCCACAGGATGGAGCTCAGAGCTCTGGTGCTTGCTGCCCTCACATTGTTTACTGTGACATGAACATTTCTGCCCCTCACTGACTCCACACAAGAAATAAGGTGAAACTTCACCCCACTAGAGACACTAAGCCATGGAACACTGAGCAAACACCTGCACCTGGTTGCCATGGCAGGCCAAGATTTTGCCATGTTTAAGCTTTTGATTCCCTAGGCAGAACTCAAATATGAGCCAAAGTCTCTCCCTCGATGTAAAGTGTGTGTAGCTGGAGATAGCAAAGTGTCTCTTTCTGGCATTTGAGTCCCTAAGGAGGTAATATAGAAGTGGTCAAATATAGAAAAGGGTAAAATTCAGATCTGTGCTCCAGGCTGGCACCTCTTCATTCCCCTGGGGGTAGTGAACAGATCACAGTCATGGAGAAGTTGAGAGGTTCAGTGGCTCTGGGTTTCTGGTGGCTTAAGGAGTGATAAATAGCAAAAATTCAAAAGTTTTAGTGAATCCAGTGTTGAACCAAGTCCAAATTTGATGTCACTATGTAGTACTTGTTATTTAGCTCCACCACATGCTATTGGAGGTTCTCTTGCCATACACATATTTTCTTGGGATCCAGACGTGTTGACTCTAAACCATCTAGTTTATGGGCTTATTTCAAAAGGATCTAATCCAAATTCCTAAAATAGACTTTTTTTCCTCCTTAAATTTTACATTGTTCTTGCATAACAGCATCTGAGTTCAAAACTCTGAGGTTACACCTTACTACTCCGACTCTGAATTTTATGATGAACAACTCAATCCGTGGAATTTTCTTGAAAAAATTCTACAAGCTTCATTTTACTGTCTCATCTGTTGCCCTCTTAATAGCTGTCATTTCATACTGTGTTGAATTGCCTTTTTATCCTTGAATGGCAAACTAAATGCATAACATAATGGACATTTCCACACGTCTGTTAGAAAGTAGCATTTTAGATTATTACAAGCACATTACTTCAACAGCAGAATCATGTCCTGTTGTCATAGAGTTGGTAAAAAAATATCCAACAGGAACTACAGAGACTATCCAAATGGATATTACAGACAAACCAAACCAAAGACTCCACCCATTTACACAACAGTTGTAAAGTCACTTAGATTCATTTTTAAAGAGAACAAGAACATTTCTCTGTAATCTGATTGATCTGCACTTTAGATGCTGTGGGGATGGATGCTTAGGGAAAGGGATAAACAATTTTACTGCAGACACCCTAGAAGAGGAATTTATAATTATAATCAATAATAATAATCACCATTAATCATTAGTCAGTTAATAATTATTTAGTAACTAATCACATCCACCTAAATATTATCCATTAACTGATCCGTTTTAATCAAGCAATAGTTTATAACCTATTATTATTAATTACCTAAAAGCAACAAACCTCACAAAGGGATGCTTTTCATAGTTTTCAAAACTTATTTCATATTTATTTTCTTCCTTATACTTTTAAAGAGGCAACCCCTGCTCTTATTGATATGTCCTTGGAACCTTTCATTTGGGCCAGTACTAGCCTGCCACAAATTAGCCCCTTATCCTTTATTTGTCCTGGCTAATTAACTTGTTCCAATGGAAAAAGATGGATTTAAAAGAAATAAAAAGTAAAGGTAAAAAAAAAAAAAGGCCAGTTGCTGAATTGGTACTTCAGTATTTGGCTCATTCCAAAGGACTGAGTGTCACTTCAGGAAATTTCAAGACACCTTTAATGAAAGCCCCTCAGAAACCTTTTTTAAATATTCTGATGTATACTTTTAGCTTTTTAATTTTGAATATCAAAGAATGAGATGTATCACCCAGAGATTAGGAGCCCCTTGTCACCATTCTGAGGGTCTATCCAGGCAGAGGCAACCTGATGCATAACAGATCTCACAGATTCCTTTGTGGAGAAGTGAAGAATAGAGCTGCTGTTCTAAGCACATCTACAACTTTGCAGGTATATGTCAGAGTGCAGAGTATATCAGGAAATGCTCTCTTATTTTCTCTGGGCATAATACACAAATCTTAAATTTGTGTGAGTCGTGCTGAACATTCAGGCTGTAAAATACGTTCATAAGTCCAAGAGTCTTCATCATGAAGACTTTACTGAGGAAAAATAATAACAATATTTATTTCCATTTTTTTTGTTTAAGATTCTCCTGTTCACCAAATTAATATGTAACAGGATACAAACGTGAGGAGAGTGAATGTAATAAAACTGGGAACTCTCATTTCAGAAGCCAATGTGTATTACCCAAGGTTAGGCTGTGTCCATAAATGCATGCCATTCACATTTTAATATGACTAATAGAATTTAGTTCTATCAAAAGACATCGAGTTTAAAAATCAACACAGAAATTCAGAGAGCAATATGATGACTCATTGATTTAGGAAAAAAACCCCCAACAAAACAAAAAAAACAAACCAAAAATGCAAAACCAAACACAGAACTAAATGTGCTCAGAGCAAATTCGCATTTTTATTTGGTTTTCTACAAATAAAATGAAGTTTTAAATGATTCTGAGCTGAATGTGCCTGTATGTGTGGGAGGTGATTAATAAGGGAGGGAGGTCTCTAAATGTGGTAGGTCTCTGAATGTTCAATTAACTGACTTCCAGTTATAGTTTGGGTCTTCTCTTTTTATTCAAACAATAGAAATGTTATAGCCATGCTGGATATGCTTCCAGCTATGTTTATTCATCTGCTGTTTAGGCCATAGTAGCTTTTCTGGCTACATCTTCATTCAAATAGTGGGAAAAAAATAGAAGGAATGAACACGCCTGGTCCACAGCTGGTATAAATCAGTGCAGCTTCTCTGTCTTCAGTGGAATGACACCAATTTATAGCAGCTGAGGATCTGGCTCTTGAAGGCGAGTTATGAGCCAGATGAGCACAATGGGATGCAAAAAGAAGGCATAATGTGGCCATAAATTTGCTCAAAGGCTCTTCACATTTCAATGATAGTCTCTTTGTAGAATTCAATTAGCATTGCTGTTTCTACTCATAAAATTTATGCTCTTCCTGAATTATATTTTCTTGTTCTTTTACACTGTCCAGAGGCCAAATCTTACAGCTGCCGCTGAGGCTAAATTCTATGGATTTCACAACATGCCTTCGGTATGTAAGCTGGACTACTTAACAGAATTTCTGTGTTAAACAATATGAACTTGAAAAGCAGTCTGGAAATATACTTTGGAGTGCAGAATCTAACTTTTTTCAGTTGTCTCAGTCCCTCAAAGGTTCAACACACAGTGCTGCCTCTTTTCAGTCATTTTATTTCTGTAATTTATCAATTACGTTTTATGTCATTGTTAGGGTTTGTGTTCTGATCTATTAAAAAAGGATATTTGTGTGTGTGAAGCATGTGCTATAAATCAACAAATAAGAAAGAGTCAGAACCAAGTATCTTATTTACTGTGTGGTAATAGTGAAATAGAAAAAAAAGAAAATTACAAGAATAGCTTTTTCAATCTTGTAAAGCAAGGGAGAAAATAATTTAAAACAAGTTTGTGATAGTATGTCATTTGCAAACACCAGTGCCTTCAAAGGTTTATTAGAATTTTGTATGTGTAAAGCTCAAAATTAAGAAAAAACAGACAAAAACCTCAGCAATATATCACCACTGTATTCATGCATTTTCCTGCCAATTTAATCTTAACAGCTAATTTGAGCCTTTTGACTGAGTCAACAGCCTAGGAGGAGCAGCAATTGTGACAATCCCTTCCCTGTTCCTCCTGGGCTGAAAAGTCATGGCAGCCATAAAGGTCAGATCTTTATTTTCCTTACACACTTCTGCCACTAGCTGCTTTATTTAGGTGCTAAATCAAGACTCCTTGTTCTTTCTACCAGAGTAATATCTGCATCCCAAGAGTGGCTGACTTTCTGTAGCCTCTTCTATGTACCATCCAGAAAGTTTTTCAAAAGCACACTGCAGGAAAAGGAGAAAACTACAACTCCTTGTACCACCCTAATATTCCATTGAAGATTTGTATTTGGCATTTTTCCAATTATACCTCAAATTTAATCTTTAACTTTGCCTGTACAATTTTTTCTTTCAGTTCATTTTTCAAGATGTGCCCCATCTCTTCCCTTTCCTTTCAGATTCTTCCTCAACATCCCTCCTTAGAGAATATCCACGAACTCTAACCAGATGGGTTAATGGCATTACAAAGGAACTGAAAGGAACTTTAAAAATACTAGACTAGCATAGTTGTCTGGATATGAACCTTTTTAGAAGCATCAGAAAAGAAAATTTATTATAACTTTTGTGTCTAACACACCTATTCAGTTGTTGCCCATCTACTTTGTCTTTAAATTTTTGTGCATGATCTATGCCTAATTTTATATTCTATGGCACTTGGATGTGAGTGCTTCCCAAAGATGAATCATCAAAATAAATGACAAATAGTGGTCAGGATCCTAAGCAGCTCTTGAGCTGGGAACACAAAAATCTAAAGAACATTCCAAAAGAAACAGCAAGAGCTGGAGGATGTGACTACACTGCTACAACACAGGCCACTGAATTACTGAAGAGAGAATAGATCATAAAGTGAAACATTTAGGAAAAACAAATCCTTTAAAACCAAAATCTGTAGTATATTGGGAAATACTTACTCAACATAGAAGGATTCAAAAAACTAATTTTATAACCAAAACTAAAAAATATGAAAACTTTCTTAGAAACAAAGCCAAATATTCAAACATAACAGAATAAAAATATTCCAACAGGAAAAATAATGAAAAAATTCTTTTTAAAGTCACAGTTTTAAGACAATTTGTACAAGATTTTCTGTTCTATTTTATAATAGCATCAAAACCCTCTCAGAAAAATTTTACTCAATGAATATAAATTTCCCTTTAAAAAACTTCCTCTGATTTGAAGGAGTAAATCTTCTATTTGTTTTTGAGGTTTGCAATTTTTCATTATGAATGATTTTAATTTTTCTCATCCAGTCTTATAATTGTGCAAAACCAGAAAAAAGGCTTGCAAATTTTGCATGTTAATTTAGACTAAACCAGTATTCAAAGTGAACCACTGTTTTTGTTTGCTGCTATTAACTTTGGAAGTGACAAGGCAGCTCAAAATGAATTGCAGTCAATTTTGGATGATTTTATCTGGTCAGATAAACTTCTATCTGATTCCTTACCCATACACCAGAAATAGGATTGGTTTTTTCTCTTCTCTCACAACGTCTGTTGCATATAAAAACAGATACCTATTTTAGCAAACAAAATTGGTTACATGTGACCTTACTTTGGTCTTCATCCTTCATTATCTGAGGTCATTAATGTCTGTACAAAATAAGCATAATGAATCTGCTTCATTTTGGCAGGACATTGCTCCTCAGTAAGCAGTCTGTCTATAAGAAATTGAGGTTCAAGAAAATTCCTTCCACTCAACCCTTCTGTGCAGCTAGACTGATAACCTAAGGGTTTTTTTTTTCCTCTCCAACAAACACAAGGACAATACTTTTTAAAAACACCCAGAACTATGAAAAGAAAGGTGAACTTTTACTTTCCAGCTATTTTTATTTTATTTTCAGTGATACAAAATCCTCTTCCAGTTCCCAGGTGAATTTGTTCTAATGCACTGCCTAGATACCTAAAAGAAATAATAGGAGAAACTATCTTCTCTTCATCAGACAGAAAAAAAAAAAAATCTTCTTTCCTCTCATCACAACATGAATTCCCTCAACTTCAACATTTGCCAAAGACTGTCCTCTAATCCCATTTGACTTTTTTAATCCGATTTTCCTAGGTAATAGTTTGAAGACACTAAAAGCAGAAAACAAATTATTCACCTAAAACATCAAAGTCAGATTTTTCTTCTATATGTCACTGGAGGCTAACAAAGCCTGAAAATAACATACAGTTAAAAAACTTTCAAATGACCACAGTAAATCATTGGGATTCAATACTGATATGTACTTATGGAAGTTTTCTATGGGTTTGGATTTTAATCATATGGCAATTTTAAAACAGGAATCTATATGGCTTTACCAATTAACTTCCCATGGTAAAGTTATAAATAATTTTGAATGAAGATTGTGAGTGAAGCTGTCAGTTTTGGTGTCCAAATTATTAATATTTGATTAAGGGGAAATTTCAGTGCATAGCTGAGGCTGTGTAGTTACATAGTCATGTTCATAGTTTGTTCCTCTTCTGTCATTTAAGTGATGTTATTCCATAATTTTTCAAAATAATTATATGCCTAATGTAGTTAATTTCTTCTTTGTCAAGGGAAGTTCCTTTGAACAGGAAATGCCTCTCTTATGAGAGATAGAACACTTTGTATTTTGTGAGGTGTGAAAGAAGAATGCTGTAGGTTATGTACATTCTTAACTGAGATGCTCTGCTAAATGGCATCTGAAATTCCTATGGCTGTAGTAACATGGTCTTAAGATATGCAAAGGGATAGCTAAAGAATATTGCCAAATATTTTGTCTTTAGACAGTTTCAAGATTTCAAGAATGAAGGAGGAGTGAAACACTGAATTTGTACAATGACATTTCAGATCATTAGAATATTTAAAGTATAATTTTCATGTAAATATATATATTAATTAAGCAATAGTTGGCTAGGCAATGACCTTACTAGATTAATAACTGCTCTAGGGATTTTTTATTAATTTTTTATTTTAGAATCTTATACCTTCATAGCTTTTGTATCCAATTTTCATAAAACAATATTAACATCATAAACCAGTGCCTAAGAATATGTTTAAGTGTTTTCTTCATCACAGTTCTTCATATATTGTTACAATCACACAACCTTGTACATTCTGTTCTTTTGTGCCGTTTTGTTTTCTGTTTTTACTCACAGATCTGTGACACATCCTGAGAACTACAGTGGAAAGAGACAGCTCAGTGACAAAGCTCCCCGTGTATGCTTCTTGTCTTACACTTCAATCCAAGCTTTCCTGGCAAATGGCAACATTTCTATAATGTACTTGACTGCTGCCTTGTGCAATTATTCCAGGGCCCTAACACAATACAAAGTAACACATAAATAAATAAACAGCAAATCCAACATTGCAAGTCTGTTAAGATGTTTTGATATGCCTCAGTTTTTGAAATCTTGTTGGAAATTTGGATTAATAATCTGTTACTAAAGTTTCAGTTTAGAAATTCAGAGAAATTTTCTTGTCCACTGAATTATTTACAAATATGATTTATTATTGGGTTTGAGTCTTGCTGCTTATGCCATTCTGTTTTTGCTCTTCAGACAGCTTGCGAGGATGGGAACACTGCTTCTGTGTGTGTCAAAATTTTCATTTCCAGTCACTGAGTGCCACACAAATTGTGTCATCTTGGTGAATTGTATTCACCAAATTTTTAGGAATCCTGTGTTGAAAATCTGTCTCATAACAGCTGGATTCTACCCACAGGCCACTGATTTAAAACAGGTTTCAGACAAACTATTCTTTTTCATCTTTCACCTTTTTATGACACTTATCTGCATGAAACACTAGGGACTTTTCCTTACAAGCTATTTCATAACTTTGGCTACTTTAAGTATGAATGATGTTCCAGCACTGGTTTTTAGCTATAAAAGGGGTCTAATTAAGAGACATGAATTTTTTCTCTTAATACTCAAACTTTTAGGAGGTAATTTAAGGTAAAATGACATCCTCTGATGATTAGACAGAGCCTTGATATCAGCTTTTTTTCTTCATTTTCCTACCTAAATAATTCTATTATTCTATTATGCTGCTAAAATTTTTAATTTCAGGGGATTGAAAATTTAAAACCATACTATTCTTGATATGGGAATGATGGTTGAGCTTTTGTCTGTAAAAAGCTAAGACATTTTTAAGGAGGTATAGGCTGGTAATGCAGACAGTTCTTCAAAAAATGTTTATTATTCTCATACAAAAATCTGTTGAAGGATTCCCAAGTGATGGAAGCTGATCTTTATGGGAGGGACCATATGGTGAAGATAGGACAAGATCAAGCAATCTCCAATGGAAAGGGCAGAAAAAATTCTGTTGATAAGGTATAAATTGCTGATGTTCCATGAAAAATGCATAAGAGTCTCTCTTTTATCACGTTGGGTTTGTTTGTTTGTTTGTTTCATTGCTAGATCTGATAATTTAATAAGAGATATTATTTCTAACTCCCAACCTTGTCTAGTGCTTGATCAGGGCACTATGAGGACTCTCACATGAGGTCCTGTGTTCTGGAAGATTCTGCATGCTGGCTTACTGAAAACAGCAAAAAATCTATTTTGGAGTCTGAGTGGTGGAGTGGTGTAGAAGGATGACACTGAACTCTTCTTGCCTAAGCAGAGAACTTCTGCCTGGCTTTTCCTGGACAGCTGGGAAGCTGTGATAACCAACTTGATAGAGGTAGGTAAAGCTAACACTGCTGCAGGCAAGAAACTCATCCATATCCCAGACCAAATTAACCCAAATTATTGTGGAGCTCTGCTGAAGGTAATTATCTGTAATTCTTATCATGGCTGTTTATGCTGCTTGTCCTGGGAGGTGCTGCTGGAAGCAGGTTTATCTTCCATGTTGACTGGGAAACATCTCTTTTCTGCTTTTCAACTGTCTCATCATGAAAAACTTCATTTGAGTTCATCTTTTAAAGCCATTATCATAACACACAAGCAACTTGAGATAGTGATTAAAGGTGCAGTTTTGCATCTTTTCTGCAGGGAGGAAAGAACAGGTTGGTATTTTACCTGAACAATATCAAAATGGATAGTTCTCTTTTGGAAGATGTCTTTACTTCACTCTATAAAATTTCTGGGTTGATAAGAGAGGCTTTAAATTCAACACTCACTGTGCATGATTGATAACTGGAATGAGTAAGCAGAACAGAAGGATTATGGAGAAAAACACTGAAACATGTAAGAGGTCTGAAGGGATTGACATACAAGAATATATTAAAATTTTAATATGTGTAGAGTAGCTAAACAAAAACTGAGAAGGGATTGATAGTCATGCAGGGAGTAAACACAATAACTTGAGGCAACTGAAGGAAATTAATAAGAAGAAAAATTAGTCAGAAAAAAATTAGGAAAAGTAGAATCGATTAATTTCCCAGAACAAAAGGGGAATTCCCAACACTTCAAGCCTTAAATCCAATATAGAGGAAAAACATAATAGAGTGTTCTCTTGGGATAATTCCCTCATTGCAAAGAAATATTACTTTCTGACCTACTAGATCCTTTTTATCACCAATTTCTCTGTATATGTAATTAACAGCAAAAACACTGCAGCAAATCCTTAAAATACTGTCTTACATTCACATGGGCCAAGGTGGTAACCATTAATCATGTCATACTATAGGAAAAATTTCCTAAGGTTGTGCTTTCTAAGAAAAAGATGGTAGACTGTAGGTCACGCAGGAAGCTTCATGAATATTGAGATTAAGTTATTTTCCCTTTTTGTCCCTAGTTTGCCACCTGTACATTGTAGTAGCTATTGCTCAAGAGGTTATCCAGAAACAGGCTTTGGGAATATATTGTCCCTTGAGAAATGTAATTAATTACTATTGTTTCACCTAACAAATTTCAATTTCAGATAATTTATTTTCTAGAGTCACTGATGAACTGACTGGGAAAATGAAACACTTGAGTTTAATTACCAGTCAAAATTACAGCTTTCTAAACAGGTACTTCATCTCATATCCTTTTTCTAATTGTCTCTTCTTATGATATAATATGTGGTTATGTCTGATGCCTTTCACATTGTTAACATCTTACTACAGCTTTCAAGCCAAAAAGAATAGAAGGTGATTGTAAGATGACTTAAGTGTGACTTTAGAGTGCACTAAAGAGAACAGTTTAATCTCTCACAGATGCTTACTTATATTCCCACAACTGATGCAGAAATGAAAAAAGTAAATTGCCTAAAAATAACACGCTTCCATTAAAATTATCAGGTATTTTCAAACATAAGTTTATAAAATACAGTTCAAGTGAGACAATGGATATAAACTGCAATATTAATGTCAGTGTTACATCACCACGACTGCTGAAAGTAGAACCTGAAGCCAGATCCCCTCAAAGACCCGAGCTCTGCTCCAATGTGAGCATCTCCAAGGCCACTTATAACAAAATACATATCAACACTGCCAGTCTCAAAAAGACTAAAATATCAAGAAATAATATTTTAATCACCACTGGCTTTATAAGATCAGATTCTGCTCCTGAAAAAGAATTTCTTTCTTCTTCCTGTCTGGCTTGCCCAGTTACTTACAAATATTTTATTCTTTACATTGCTTATTCTGGATAATTAAATGGAGTTGCATCTGATTAATTAGCTGAACTAATAACTTTTCATATTTGACCTTCATCTTCTATGTTGCCACTCTCATATTCTCTGGTATGATCTTTGCAGCATAATTCTTTCTCCTAGGAGATGAGAAAGATGAATTCAGTGTTGATGGAAAGGTGAAAATCAAATTTAGGAATTGACTACATCACAAGTCCAGCTCAAAATGTAATATTTGGTCTATTCCAAGTAGGAAAATGTTTATTTCTATGATCTATACCTTATAGATCATCATTAATTATCATATTTATCTAAATATACTTCAGGAGTTTTTACCAGTAATTTTATTTTTTACAATTATGAATTACAATTACTGGAGCTAAGCAAGCTGTTAACGGGATTGAGGTGCCATAAAGCTAAAAGATGATCAATATTTTCTTTTTCAGCATGGGTGCAATTTATTCTTATTAATTGAAGATGTGAATTAATGAGACAAATACTATGATTTGAAACCATGTTGTATTTCCATTTCTGTTATGTGTTGCCTAATTAGAGTGACGGAGAGAAGATGTAAGACCAGACAAGTATCAGGTCAATTCTGAGGCTGTTGACAAACCATTTGATTACACACAGTTTAATGAGTTCTAACAAATGCACACATAATTTAGAACTAAAGATCTTCAGTATTGTTGTTGTTCATCTAACTATAAACAACACTCATTTCAAATCATTGTAATAAGAAAAATCTGATTCTCAGTTGTTTGCTTATGTGGCGCTGACTACACATCACTTTACTCTTGTGTCCAAGAAAAATGTTTGCGCTTTGATTAATTTGGAATTCTCTTATCTCCTCCACTAAAAAAAAAATCACTAACACACATCCACCAAAGACAAAAATGTCTCTCCATGTACTGTATATAAATTGCTGCACATTTCTTATTTTCTACTTCTGGTTAATATATGTGGCCACAAAAACACACGTAAAAAAAATTGTCTCAGTTATCATTTGGGTTTTACTTTTGTTGGTTTTGGGCCAACAGGAAAAAAACTCACAAAATGACAACAGAAAAAAAGGACAAAAAACCTGCTGAAATCAGCTGTAGAGATGACCCTAGGGAAAAGTAACAAACACAAACACACATACACACACACACACACAATTTCACCCTCTCTCTTCATGGTTCTGGTATGTTTGTTGCTTTTATATTGATGGTTTGATGTTACCAGGGGTTTCTTTCAGTTTTTGTTTGGCTTGGCTTTGGGTAGGCTTTTTTTCTTTGTATGTCTTACACACAAGATATTTCTTAAAGTTTTTCACATATAAAATTTGGTTTCTTGTAGTTATTTATTTGATTTTCTAGATTTGAGACTGGGTACAGATGTTTCAAGTGAACAAATGTTCAGAGTAGTTAATTTCTCGTGATGAATCAGGGATGGTTCGGGGTAGTTTTGTTCGTTATCCCTTTCTGCCTCCCTGGTCTCCCCTTTGGTCTTTATTACCTTATGCTTTCAAATTTCTGAAGTTTTATATGTCCTGATTACTAATATTTTTGAAGGCAATAGTAACTTTTTCATTAGCATTTATATAATTTTATTTCTAGAAGATGGTAGAGATAACATTATCCTAGTCATCAAGGATAATAAAATCTTGAAAATACAGACATTTAAATTAAGGTGACAAGAAGAAGCACATTACATGTGAATGTATTGAATTAAACAGAATCATCTGAAACATAAGGTCATAGCACATAATACATCTTAGGAAACATTTTTCACAAAGAATGGATTATGTGTCTATCCTTCAAGATCTTTATAGATTTCAGATGCAATAGTGATGACTTTAGGAATGAAAGCAATGGAGAGAAAACTGCTTAAGTTTTTGATCAGGAGTAATTCATGAACAGAACAAAAGAAATGTCTTGGGTCATCAGATGTAACTCTCTCATGTTGTCAGCAACTAGAGACAACAGCCATAACACAGCACCCCTTCCTTAGGATATGCAACATCTGTACCTTCAGGTTAAGATTAAAAGTTTCACTGAACAACAGAGACTCAAGAATCCACAGTAAAAATAAAAGAACTGGAAATGTGTTTGCTATGTGTTTCCAGTCATAATAAAAAACTGGCTTGTCTCAATAGCTTATTACTGATCCTTGCAAAATGGCATATTCCTCCTTCAGAAGGCAACATTTCTACATGACATTTAGAAAGCAAAATTTCCAAACAGCTTCTCCCCTTTTCCCACTTCCATTACATCTACAATGAATTAATATTTATCTTTAGAATAAGTTAAAAAATTTTTAAAAACCAGTTCTGGTCATTGCAGACACAGAAAGCTGGGAATTTTGTCATCCGTTTTTGTATTAAGATGAAACAATGTCAACTTTTAGGCAAGCTAGAATTAGATAGTTCACATTAAATAAATTGCGAGCATTTTAATCTGCCTCAGGCATTTTCAAGTGCTTGCTTAAAACCCTGTGTTTTTTTTCTTAGTCATAAAATACATCATACAAGAATTCAGCCATTTATATATTAAACAGTATAAAATATGTTTTTTCTTGTTTTCCCAATATAACAAGGGAAAACAGAGCAGCACCAATTTTATCATTGTTATTTTTACCATGTTAGCTAGGCAGGATGACTGCCACATTTCTGTTGGCAGTGCATAAGCACAGGGACAGCATATTCCCTACCCTTCAACATCAAAAGTCACAAGTCACTAAGTGGGAATCAGATTCAGCAGCTTCCCGTATCACCAGAATTTCAAATCTGAGATAAGAGATCCTTTGGCAAAGCTTAGACCTAAAAAGGTTTCCTTTGCCTTCTGTTTTAAGGAAGGAAACCTCTCACCTGCCCCGATGTATTTCTGACCTAACTCATTTCCTGCATGGCTCACAGTGATGCATTTTCTTTATCACAACCTCCTTCATTTGAATGTGCTGATATTAGTGTGATAATATGCCATTATCATTAATTATAAATGAGGTGGAGTGAGTGTGCTGGTTTTGACTTGGGTAGAGTTAATTTTCTTCCCAGTGGCTGATAAGGGGCTGTGTTTTGGATTTGTGCTGAACACAGTGATGATAATACAGGGATATTTTTGTTATTGCTGAGCAGGGCTTGCACAGAGCCAAGGCCTTTCCTCTTCTCGTGCTGCCACCCTGGTGAGGAGGCTGGTGTGCCTGGGAGACTGGGAGGAGACAGAGCTGGGACAGGAGACCCCAAATGACCCCAGGGATGTCCCACACCCCATGGTGCCATGCTCAGCACATAAAGCTGGGGGAAGAAGGTGCAAGAGGAGCATTTTTGGAGTAATGGGGTTTGTCCTCCTGAGTCACAATTACTTGGGATAGGCCCCTGCTCTCCTGGGATGGCTGAACCTGCCCAGCCATGGGAAGCACTGAATTAATTCCTTGTTTTACTTTTCTTGCACTTGCAGCTTTTGCTTTCCATATTAAGCTGTCTTTATCTCAACCCATGAGTTTCCCAGCTTTTATGCTTCTGATTCTTTCCCCAGTCTCTCTGGTGGGGAGTGAGCCAGCAGCTGCTTAGGGCTTGGCTGCTGGCTGAGGTTAAACCATGACAGTGAGTCAGCGACTTTTCTGTCCTTTTTTCAGCTCAGATCCAGCCCTGCAGAGGCAGCTATTGAGCTATCAAAGGCAGGAAGATGTTATGAGACCTGTAATGCCCCATAACTTTGATATGCAGCTCAGCCAGGCACCTCATTCAGGCAATAAATATTTTAGAAGGGCAGCAGACAGATAAGCGAGTAAGTGAATTAATTCATGCGTTCTTATTTATGAAATGCTTGCTCCCAGATTCTGTTAAAATTTTACATATTGGAGAAATGGAAATTTACTTTCATAAAATGACCATCAGCTTCTCTTTACTGTAGAACTGGCACTGCAAGCAGCACTAAGGCAAGGGCACAACCTCCTTTTGATGACCAAAAGCCCTGATAAAATTGTCCCAGTCTCATCATACCATTTCTATGAGCATATATGCCTATCATTTAAGAACAAAAAAAGTAATTTATTCCATTTATTGCTCATTTTCCTTGATCTTTAATTAACTTACAGAGGGTCAGAAATCCTGTTTATGCTTCAAACAAATCTGCTTTTCCCCTTTGAGATACTTGGTCTCTTTCAACTTGTTCCCTGATAAAAATATGTTTGTGTTGAGTCCACCCTAATATTAAATTCTTTCTTTCTTCTTTCTCTGACCATCTGAGACTTCTGTAACTTGGAATGCATTTTTTCTTTCTGCAAAATATTTACCTATCACTTCATTATTGGTATTGATCTGCTATAGAAACTGAATATATTTCCATTTTTCAATATATTTACCAGTAGGATCTAATAAAAGATCATTAATAAAAGCCAAAATAATGCATTTTATGCCATTCTGTTACATTAACTGGGGAGGGCAGGCTGCCTAGGAGAAGTTTTCCCCTGCCTCCACAGCAACAGGTGTGCCTGCACCATGCTAGCCAGTAATATTGAGAAATGTTGGTTCATTTTAGCCATCAGTCCTTGATCAGTCAGAACTTTTCATACTTTGTCTGTAACCTTTATTTTTCTTAGATTCCTTTCAATTCCCAGCATGTGCAACAAACCCACATGTTTATATCTGAATTCTCTAGTTGAGAATTTCTTTTTCTGAGCTCTTTCAGGAACTGTTATAATGATACAGTGAGGGTTTATGATATTTCCTCCATCATACCCAAGGTGTTTGTTTCATATCCCATGGGGTATAAACCAACATTCTAATTTAAGAAGAAAATAGCCTCTGAGATTAAAATCTGACAGTAGGAAGACAAAGAAAGCACTGCAAGTTTGTAAAGTCTAGGTGGGACAGGGATCTTTGCTTCAGTGATATATAAAGCCCTCAGCTGCACCTATATTTTAAGAAAGAATAATAAAAAAAGAATTCTTATCCAGATAAAATTATTTGATTTAATTTGAAAAGCAGAGCCTTGGATTTATAGCTACTATGACTGAAAAAGAAGAAAATCAACTGGTTTTTTGAAGAATTTCTTGGTTTTTTAGCAATATATTGTGTCTATTTAAGCATATAACAGCCAAATCATATAGGTAGCATCCTGGTTTGACTGAATCTGGGGACAAGAAATGTTCTACATCAAGAGCTGAGTTCTTGAGCTTCCCCTTCCCTTTCTCTATCTTTGCAAGTCTCCCCTAGAAAGAGTTACAATCTCATCATATATTTTGCATTAAATAAATATATAAATAAATAAGTTATGTGGATTCCAAATGTATAATGCATAGATACCCCAAAACTTGCACATCAGCTGAAATTTTAGTGCAAACTCTCTATACTTGTAAAATAAATCTTTGGAAAAAAAACCTCTGTTTCCCTTTTACTGTAATACTGAAAAGCAAGACATTGTAAAATGCCAAAAAAAGAGACATGTCACCTAGGAGCATATTTAAGGCAACAAATAAATTGTTGTGAATTCAGAGCAATATTTCATTTCAAACAGCTTTCCATTCTTGAGTGCTAGAAATGACCCATTGTTGAAAAGCTACGTGATTTGTGACAGTGGTGGTGTGAGAGTTCAGTGTGGGAATCTGTAAATGCACTTTGGTTCTATTTCAGTAATTACTGAACCAGGCATAAAAGATGTTGTTAAAGATTTAGATTTAAATTTATTTTTAATGTTCCTTAAATCCATACGAAAGCAGGACACAAACCTCCCCTTACTTTTCACCCTCTTATTGAATTACTCACAAATGACACAACACTTCCTGAAAGAGTGATATTGACAACTAAGGCTTCCCAAAAGTAAACATGCTGCAATTTATTCAAGGATACAAGCGTGTCTCACCTTGTCAGCTTTCAGACTTTTCAGCTGAGAAAAATAGGTGCAACTTTCCGTTAAAGGTCTGCTTTAAGCCTGGTAGTTAAGAACATAAAAGTGGTACCTTAAAGATGATTCCTAAATTCTGACTGTGAAACACTTAGAGCATTGATTTTCTGAAGTGCTGAGCACTCTGCAGTTCAGGACAAGGTAGTGGTGTCTGTCCAGCTTTAGGTGTTCTTTTATACGGATGCTTTGGGTATTCAGGCTACATGTATAGGCACTTAAATAGACTTTACTAAAACTGTTCTACAGGGATTGTAGGCTAAACATTGGCTTTACTCAGACTTCAAGGTGTCAGATGGTGTTGTCTGCTTAAAACTCCTGTTAAAAATGTTCAGATGTGAACTCTGGGAGCGTAATCAAAATGAAAACATGCAACAGAAGCATAATGGAGAATGACTGCAATTTGTTTCTCTTGTTTACCTTATGATCTTGAGCCTTGATTGGCTATTCACAGCAGACCAAGCTGTTTATATGCACTTATTCTAAATTGAAATAGCTCTATACTGTGCTTGGTTGGTAACACAATGTTGTACAAATATATTCCAAGGCATTTTATTAAAGAGCTTTCAGTGAAAGCCAGCTCCAGACACTAGGCAGCACTAGATGGGATGGTTATTGATGCCAACAAGAAATGACTGGCTGAAGGAAGCTTGGGAGTGGTCTGTGAATGTTGGAACAGCAGTAGAAAGAAAAGGATTGATTTAGGATGAGAGTAAGATAAGAAGCTAAGCCAAGTCAAGAGAAGAAGAAATAAAGGGAAAAGAAGAAGTAAAGTATTTGCAGATGAAAATAAACTAGAAATAGAGATATCAGTGCAATTGCAAAGGGTTTTGTCATCAATAATTAATAATTTTAACATGACAGAAAGGAGAAAAACAGCCAATAAAGAGATTGAGGACAAGCAATATGATCGGACCAAGAGATAGGAGAGGAAGTTTTCTTTGGTAAGGGCACTCAAATTAAAATGGAAAAGAGTAGCAGGCAGTGGGAGTACACAAGTTCAGGAAAACAAATCTATCTATGCTCAACTCATAAACATGCATGGATTTCAGCAATGCAATGCTTTGGAACCGGTGGCCCCCAGACACATTAAATGGGGAAAAAAATTGCATATTCTAAGTGTCAGTATATTTTTGTTTTAAAAACTTATTTAAAAACATACCATAAGTGTGTCTGTACCTCACTGGAAGACACATTTATAGTGTAAAATTTCTTCCAAGAATCCTGAATCAAGGACATACTTCAGTTTGTCCTCTTGAACTCTAGCCATCATTACCATAATGGGTTTAACTCAGACCCTTAATCACATATAATACTGTCCATTGCTGCAATGATATCCTTCATTCATAGAAGGAAGACAGGTGGCAGCCACAGAACCGCTGGCCACAACAGGCTGCTTTGGCTGGTGCTGAGTTTCTTTGCAGTGAGGTCAGGGGGATAGGGCCACCTGCCACAAGTGCTGATATTCAGCAAGGATGATCACAAGGAAGCTACACTTTGTTTGGTGGCCTGGTACCTCATTTTTCACCTGTTAATTAAGACTGAATTAGGGAAGTTCTGCGGGAGGTAGTGATGCTGCTGCTGCTGAGCCCTGCGTTCCTGTTGGCCGACTGAGTGAGTTCCAGGCAACTGCTACTGCTCTTCACACCCAAGATACCTGCAGCCTTGAACTGATACTACAGAGAGATTTTACACAGAGGAAAAAGGCATCAAAGAAAGAGGTTAATTAGGCAAAGAATTCTGACCCTAAACGCTGAAACAAGTTCCATAATGAAAGCCAATCTAATGACGCAAGTAGGATGGACGACTTTGACACAGTGATCTGGTCAGGCAAAATTAATTTGTTTTCCTTGATAAATCATAAAATATAATTCTAACTAAAAAAAGTCATCTTAGCTCTATAGAAGTCTTCACAGGCATAGATAAAAAGTTGCTTATTTCCTTTTTATCACTTTATAAAACATTCTTTCCTGTGCTCTGAGAAAGTGGTCCAGGTGAAAGGAAGATTGTCATTGACTCATGAGCATGAGTCACCTGGAAAAAGGCTTGACTGTTAGTGCTGATGTACAGATCTTTCTCTTTAGGTGTCTTTGCAAGACATCTCTGTGAAATTCTAACAGGTAACTTAGCAATATTTTTTAAATTCAGAGAAGCTTTTCCATCACAGAAATGTCCCAGTTACTCTACGATGAATGCTATTATTTTAGTACTCAAAAAGAAATTCAATGAATCATGTAAGTACATTATTATTTATTTTGTTAAAACACTCTAACTTTTGAGAGCAAAATTGGTAAAGCAAAACAGCAAGAAAAATAAAGCAACCAAATTCCATCCCCTTTTCAAAACAAATGAAAGGAGTCATTTTGGTGGAAAAGTAAATAGCAGGGAAAAAAAACCTATCTGAAAGACCTGAGGGGACTGGTCATAAAATGAGCTACAACAAAACCAGTCTCAGAAGAATCTGGCCTTCATGTGTTTCAGTCAATTTGAGACATCACAGAACTTGCAGTGTCAAAGCACTGGTAGGACATGACAGCTTTGTATCTGAAACCCAGTCAGGTTTCAAGGTTAAAGCCATATTTATGTTTTCAGAGTTTTTCTTCCTAATTTTTAAGGTTATACTTATGAATATTATAATATCTAATCTGAAAATTTCTAATAGGTTAAAAGGCAATCTATCATCATCTTTGAAATGTGATGTTAACAGCTTTATAGTTAAATTAGGCCATGAAAAATGGCTAAAGGTTGTTGAAAAAACTTTTTATGACAGAGATAATTGAACCCATAGAGAGGAAAGTATAAGCTGAAAATGATTTAGCAAATTCATCATGAAAGTGTGTCATTATATTAATTTAGAGAGAAAATAACTTTTTTTTTATTATTTACCATTCTCTGATGAATTCATCTTTGTCTGAACAGATAGGCTAAGTGAATGTCAAAATGTTAATGATGAGCAAGTTGAAAGTTAAACTTTAACCTCTGCACAACGCTGAGCAGTTAAAACGGTATTTCTGATGTCCTTGTAATGGAACATGAGATGGATATTTGTGAGCCTTTTATTTCTTTTTTGTTGAAGGATGAAAGAAAGATGTTGAGGAAAAATTGAATTAAATCAATTTGTTGGCATTTTTTTTCTTTTCTCATATCAGTGTATTATGCAATGAAAGAATGTCCTAAGAGAACTGAAAATTTCACTTCAGCCTGCATATATAATGACTTACATTATTCTCAAAACCTCATTCTTTATCACCTCAAGATAATGAAGGTGACAGAATGGAATATGAAGAAGGTAATTTAAAGTCCTGTTACTGATTTTTAGCTCTGCATATTAGCTGCAGTGCACACTATCTCAATTTTTTTTCCATTTTATCAGTGTTTGTTGAGTAATTTATAGTCAGTGCCATTAATTGCCCAAGTAATGAAACCAATGAGAGCACCTCTGTAGTGAACAATAACGAAGAAGAACAACCAAAGTACTGGGTGATAAATAAGCTGTGTCAGATCCCAGAACATTTTTAAAATGAGTGTTCAAATATCATTTAATTGTTCACTTAGACATTTTTCACAATGAAGCTTTATTTTAGTGTAAAAAGATAAAAAAGATTGAGCATCTTTATTTAGTGTCAAGACTCCTTATAATTTTGTGAATTCTTATAAGAAAAAACATATGAACAATATCTCATTTATTTAAAAAAATGAAAGGATGAAATGAAAAAAGTTTGAACCTACTTGATACTTCAGTGGTGTTCATCATTCCTTAAATAAATATTTTGCTATTATTCCTATTTTACTGAAGTACAGATTCAGTCAGGAAAGAAGTCCTTGTAAATATGGAGTTGAAAGATCTCTTTGGACAGATTTTGTAAAAACAAGAAGGTCATGTATCTAGGGATATTTAAATTTGAACTTGTATGTCTTGAAAATCTCCTAAATGTTGCAACAAATTATGGAGAACTGCTGGCATTTAACAGTAGAAAATTGGGGCTGTTTCTGCTCCCATTTACAAGGGTTTCATATGCATAGACGCTGTTTACTTCTGTTAAATCCATTTTAATTTACATAAGTGTATCTGAATGTAAAAAGGGGTCCATTTGGGTTATTTATTTGCCCATTATGTGCATATTTCTATACATTTCATTATAACCAAATCACAGCTGAAGAGCTATTATAATGCACTTGGTCAAAGTTCAGGGCTGTTGCACCTTTATCCTTCCTCCCAGTTTGCTAAATAGAACAGACCAAAAAAAAATCTGTTCAAAAAAGGACAGGAAAAAACAATATATTGTTCTGCCTGCGCTTCTCTGTCAGTAGCAGAATGTAGTGTAAAGGAATAATTGTGATGATCCTGTAGCAAGTCAGTGTTCCTTCACAGAGAGAAAATCAATAGTTCAATCAAACCAGCTATTAGGACAGCAGAGAACAAGCTCCCAAGATACAAGGAAGAATTTTTTTACAATGAGGGTGGTGAAACACTGGGACAGATTGCCCAAAGAGGTGAAAGATGGTCCAGCCCTGGAAACACTAAAATCCAGGCTGTGTAAGGCTCTGAGCAGCCTGGTCTGGCTGGGGATGTCCTTGCTCATTGCAGGGGAGTTTGACTAGATGGCTTTAAAGGACCCTTCAAACCCAAAGTATTCTGTGACTCTATGATTCCTTGAAAAGAAATTGGTCTGCAAAAACGGCTACACTTTTGCATTGCATCACTTTTGGTATGGATGGAGTTACAGAGCGAAAAAAATAAAAGTACACGTCTTCCATGCACAGTGGATTTAAATTCAATGCTTGTCACTGAGGTACCTCATAAAAATAAATTTTTAATCAATTTAAGCAGAAAGTATGTAGAAAAGAACACAGAAATCTCAAAATCTCCTTAATATGAGAATATAAAATGTATGTACTTGCTTACATGAAAGAAGAAATAGGTCAATAAAAGATTCATTTACTATTTTTCATAGACAATATTTTGCAAAAAATAGAGGGTCAAATGAACAAAATATATTATCACAAGTATAACTTGGGAACACCAGTGACTTATTTCCATAACAAAGGACTGTTTATTAAAGACAAATGAGATGTTTATGCTACCTGTAAAGGAGAGCTAGCTGCAGATACTGAATCAATAACTCACTGCTTTATGAAGCTGAATTTTAAGTTAATACACTTATTCAGATATATATTTTCAGATCTTTATGTAAGCACAAGGGAACACATTTCAATATTGTAACCAGAGTGCTTATCATTATCAGATAAAAACAAAAATAACACTATTGAAAATACATCACATGTGAAGAACTAGTGACAAAAGGGACTCATCCCTCTTGTATTTAAATCAATGAGAAATGGTATAATACAGAAAAAAGAAAATCTAGGTGTTTACAGTAATTCTCTGGAATACATTGTCCTTTTTAATTAAGAGGCAAATAACCTTATTAGAACAATGTTCTTCAATCATTCAAATTAGTTTTCTCCAAGAAACACAATTACTAAATTCTCTGCATGAGTTATTGTCACAATTCCACAAATGAAGAAGAAAATGAAAGGTCATCTTTGATGTTTCATTTTCGGCATACTTTGTCAGTGTTCTTAAGTTGCATTTCTGTGGATTAGATTCCTGTCAACTGATTGATTTTTGCATATCCTTATCTCAGAACATTAGTGATATTGTGATATGCACTAGTGAAATACAACTTTTTTCACCAATAGACTTTCTTGTGATGCTCAGATGTGTTTTTTCCTTGGTAACATCTCTCTCTCTCTCTCTCTCTCTCTCTCTCTCTCAAATAAGTAAGCCTTAGATGAAGAACATCTTAACCAACATGAACATGCTCAAATAATTGGAATGTATCCTTTAAATCTATGCCTTTCAAAAAGATCAATACACAGTAGAGCAGAAAAGTTGTATCTTCATCTGTCCTTGAGAAAGGAGCAGTGCATAACCTCTCCTCCCTGGGTACAGTTTTGCTGCTAACAAGGAATGTACTTCTGTTCCCAATTACTTTTTCCAAAGATGCTTTTAGATGAGTAAAATACATGTTTTGGAGTGTAAAGAAACCCTACATGTCATCATGACTCAGATGGTCTGTCCAACAAACCTTTATTTGTATTTTGGGTAGCTGAAACGGAACATTGAACCATATGTACATTGACATTCTCATATGAGTTTTAGACTTGTTAGCATGACTACTAGGAATGATCCCATATCTAAGTAAAGTTTTTAAGATTTTCTCAAACTGTTCATCCATGAAACATGATTCTTTAGTTTTCTTTACATCTGAGTGTAAGTATCAAAGGCTTCACTGAATATCCCAGAAGAATGTATTGATGGAAAAATGGCTAAAAATGCTTCACATGAAATGTGCCATTGTGGGTAAGCTTCTAGTGAGCCTCCAAAATGGCAGTGCAGAATAAATGTCCTCCCATGACACATTTCACCTTTTAGTGAAAAAGGAACACTGATCATCTAAATCTTTTTCTTTTCTGAGTCATGAAAAAGGCAGTAAATATGACTAGTTTGTCCTGATGTTTGATAAACAATGAAATTAATAATGTATTGAAGTCTACTGTGCTGTCTACACCTGCATTGACTACAATTGCAACAAGCTTGGCTCATGTCTAGACATGCACAGGTTCCTGATATTGAATCTACCTTAATCTGTAGATTCAATATCAGGAACAAAATTACAACATCTGAGGGATTATAAGGAGAGATTTTACAATTTATGAGAAGATACTGAGCCAAAATTATAAGGTTGTGTCAGTGTGGAGAAAATGAGACAGTGGGTACAGCATCAGAACTTGAGCAGAATATTATTTTCTGAACCTCTTATATACCAAGTATTTTGTCACAAAAATCAGGGAAGTGCAATACTTTTGCATCCTCCTTTTTTACCTGTTTTTATCTAAGCAAACTCTATGTGGAATATATTGTTTGATTTTCCCAGGAAGGCAAACTAGGTTTATGGCCAGGGTAGTCTGAAGAAACTTATGAAAGAAATCACAGTGTGAAATCAGAGTGTGCAGTATTTCAAAACACCTATATTGAGGCTCTGCATGTTTATCACAACTTAAGAAATGACAGAAAAAAATAATAGCAATAACTAACTCATGTTTTGTCTAATAATTGCATGTATCCAGGGCACTTTTAAAACAAACCTGCTTTTCAGAGGAAGCCTTTGGACATTTTCCTTATGAAGGTACCTAGAAACTCCCAGATTTTAAAGAGAGGTAGTTGGAAGATGTGTTTCCAAAAGTAAGGTAGAATCAAAAACATAAGGTGTTCCTTTTGTTTTGCTCCATCTTCCTCTGAATTCTTCTGTATCCGGATAAAATGCAGAGAAGTTGATTATAATGTCCAATGCAATAACTTTTCTCAAACAACCACTTATTTGAACTTTTGTATTACATCTGAAATCATAATAATTACAATTCTTCCAAGTACCCTGCTTTTTTTGTCTTCTTTTATAAAGATTTTATTGTTACAATAGAGATAGAGGAAATTTCGGAGCATTTATTTGGGATTTTTCTTCAATTTCTCTCCTACTGCTCCAAGGACAGGAGTGTTCCTCTGCATCATAATAATTACAATTCTTCCAAGTGCCCTGCTTTTTTGTCTTCTTTTATAAAGATTTTATTGTTACAATAGAGATAGAGGAAATTTTGGAGCATTTATTTGAGATTTTTCTTCAATTTCTCTCCTACTGCTCCAAGGACAGTAGTGTTCCCCTGCATCACAAAAGGGAATTTTTTCCCTGGATTTAGTTTTTCTGTTTGCTTCAGATTCCTCCTCCCTGAGCTTACTAAGTCCTAGGATGATCCACTTTATTGGTTGCATTTCAGATTTCAGACCTGTGGTTCTGTTGTTTCAATCCAAGGTCAGTCACAAACGTTTCTATACAAACAAATCACAAAATTCAAATCCTGCTAATTGGAATAAACTAAAGGGAATTGGAGTGAAGTATTGTAGATCTAGGCCAAACTGGCTTTTGCTTTCCATTTGAGATTTTAAAAAACCAGTTCTCCTTTTCAGTTCTCTATGGCTATATCAGCAAAGACTTTAACTATTACCGACAAAATTTTTAGGATAAAAATATTTAAGCTAAAATACATCTTAATATAAGGGATTATTGCAACAGTTCTTCTGTCATTGTGTTCACATGGTTCATGCTTAGCAACAACTGAGACTCCTAAGCATAACATTGTTCATGCTTAAATGAGATGATCTTGAATCTGGCTTAAGTGACACTTTGCTCTTTTTCACATTCGTGTCTTACTCACATTTCTGCTGCGTGATCGCACTTGACCTGAGTTTATTTGCTGTCTGACTGCAGGCGTGTTAAACCAAACAGAGAAGGATCTAGGTATTACAAGGTGATGAAAGTATCTGTGCACAACAATTGGTACTTCACTCTTTTCAGCATTTGACCACTCCCTGATGGCAGGAGATGGTGCCGATGGCAGGAGATGGTGCCTGGGGCTCAGCTCAGGCAGCAGTGCAGATGCATCAGGTGCCATTTCAGTTGCACAAGATGCTTTTATGGGGTGGATTTGGGACACCTGTGGCCTTGCAATTGCAGAAAGAGTGGTCATGAATGCTAATGAATCCTTCCCTACTGATCTTATAGGTTCAATCAAAAATCCACGATTTCCTCTTAGTCAAGAATTTGGATTTGAAGCTGATTCTTCTGTTTATATTGCAGTAAAACTTGCCTCCTTATAAAAATATGACTGCTGTTACATCCTCTTTTAGCAGGACTTCAAAACTCACCATCACTTATCTCCCCATGGAGAAGGTTCTGCACAATTAATTTGAGAGGTTTTTTGGTTGATTGGTTAGTTGGTTGGTTTTGGTTTTTTTTTTCTCAGACACATGAACTAGAATATGCTGGAGAAGAAATCAGTCAGTTCTGGAACTTTAGGCAAAACATAAGCACTAATAAAACAGCACTTATCTTAACAGTAAAGGGCTACACAGTCATTACAGAGCTCAGGACACCAAATCTATAAATATAAATAAACATAAATATATATATGTATATGTACTCTTGCACTTCTAATAGGTTCCAGACTGACAAAAACTTGCAATAATAGTGAGTCTTTCAGTGAAAACGGGCACTTTCCATACACATTTTAAAAACTTCTGTTTTAAAGGTTACTGTAACTGACTGGGACTGAGACTGCTCATACTAGGTCAGTTCAAAGTTCCCTCTAGCCCAGTACCCAGGCTTCATGATGGACAAATAGAGGGCTACAGAGGTTAAAACTGAAGCAGAAACCATGTTTGTTCTGCAATTAAGAAAATATTGCAGTGTATGTTAGGGCATATAGATTCTTTCTTGTCCATGCTCTCAAAGCTTGTGAAAGTGTCCTCTTCCCTGGCATTTAAATCTGCTTGTTCTCTGTTATTTCTGCAGAGTGAATAAATACAATCAGGACTGCATTAAGAAACGATGAATGTACAGCCCATTAAGAAGTTCTTCCTGTGGACTTCATCAAGCTGTTCAGAGCTGCCATGCAGTTCTACAGGCTATTTGCTCTATTTACCATGTACAGACAAAGTTTACAAAGAAGGCTTGAATCAAATTCCTTTCAAAGAGAATGCCATGCGTGCACCAAATCTGCTCCTGGTGGGCAGCTTTGAGCCACTCACATGGAGGTGGCATGCAGTCACAGCCTGAATCTGTTCTGAAGTAAAACTCCAAAATGTAAAAAGACGCAAAATTTAGGCCTTGACACAAACCAGCTCAGTCTATTTGACTGCTGATATTGCACCAAATGATTTGTTAAGGTAGAGATACTCACTGCCTCCAAGCTTCTGATTTCAGTTTATAAACTCCAGTATGAAAGTGATTTTCGGCTTCTTAAATCTCAGAATTCCCCACACTGGAAGGAAAACATTAGGATTGTGTATGTTGTATCTATCTTTCAACTGTCAGTATTATTAAACCATTCAGGGGCACAAATACAGCTTTTCATTTTAGATCAAAAGCCAAAGCAGATAAGTGGGACTCTTGATGGCAAGTTATATGCTAATAGGAAACCAAAAGATGTTTATGAGTTTAAGTCCTTCCCAATCCTTTTTCTGATTATTGAATTCACTTTCCCATTATTCAGCTTTGATTTGAGCATAAAACACAGTACATAATTGTATGGGATCTGGTAAATTTGTACTTGAACAGAACATTAACTACAGATATAGCATCTCTTATGGAAACCAGTTAAAGGTGAAATTGGTACATAGGAGACACAAGAGCACTTCATAAATGCAAGAAAGTCATCAATTTAAAAGGCTAGCTACATGAGAGCACAAGAGTTTTGAGAGAAAAAAGAAATTAGCATTTCTTCTGGGATAGGGAATATTCTTCTGGAGAAAGGATGAAAAATGTAGTCATCTAAAAATATAACAGATTTCAGATCTTTAGAAAACATCTGAAAACATTGGCAAGAATGGTGGATTACAGGAGGTAATTATTCTTTACTTTTTAAATTTTCTAATTCTTACAAGGAGAATGGAAGATATGGACAGTTGGCAGCTTGTTGAGTGGCATGGTGTAGTCCAGTAATGGCTTTAGAATATTCTCTTTTATAAAATTAAAACTTCTTAAACCTAAACTAATTTAAATAAAGGAAAAGGCATATGGCGTTCTTGTGAAACGAATCCATGCAGATGCTGGGGGAACTGTAATTGTGAACAATTATAAACAGTTTAAAATAGACTGTATGTATCCTATGGGTACTCTCTGATAGCATGAAGAGGTTTGCATTCCCACTGTTTTGGCTGGTGTTACTTCACAGGGCAATAAAACAAGAGACATTGCAAGAGAAACTTTGCACGCCAGGAGGAAAAGGTCTCCAAGTAGTGGCAGTTATACAATGGCTTTTGAATCAAAAATAGGAGAGAAAAACAGGCTGTTGCAGTCCTCAGACTCAAATTCCACCAGTAACAGAGAGAAAGAGAATGCTAATAAAACTGAAAAAATGAACAGCAGTTTTCTTGGCATCATTCAAGTTGACTAAAATGGTATCAATGCAAAGCTACCTGCTTATTTTGTTTGTGCTTTGGAGAGACAACTCATCCTCCTGTTAAAAATTTGAAATTAGTATTAATTGTGTAATATAACCAGTGATAAACTAGTTTATCTATATCTTGAACATGTTAAAGCTTAGAAACATTTTTTAGGCATTTTTTCTCACAACTTATTATTTCTTCTCTCCCCTTCCTTTTGCTTTATGCCAGGTCTTATATTGTATTTGGAAAAAAGAGAATGTTATAAGGTTCTTCAAAGACAAAAGCTGGAGTCAGTTGTCATAAACGTGGTCACCACTTCAGAGAACCTAATCTATAATCACATCTGGTCTCAGTTAGGAGCTCATAATGAAAAAAGGTATTAATCTCCTTTATTTGTATAAACACAGTTTGCAACAATCATGACTGTTGTTTTATATCATTTGGTAAAGTATAATGCTTGAAAAATGAAAATAAATGTTGAAATATTGCATTGCTGTACTAGGTAAGAAAGAATATTTTACTCAGACGTTAATAACTTGCTGGTTTGAGGAAGAGAGAGAAGATGTCTGCACCAATACTGTCCAAATTACGTTAGCATTTAAAGAGAAGAGGCACTGATGATCCAGGAAAGAAACTTCTTCATGATAAGCTGTCTGTCATCATTTTCAATGACAAGAAAAGATTTTGGAAGTTAAAGAAAAATGGCATAAACATGCAAGTTAGCATTCTGTCCAAAACATCTTTCTTATGAACATAATCTGGAGATCTATAGCTGGATTTGATACAATTTCTAGAGAGATCTCCACTCAGCTTTACAGGGTTTTGATTTTGAAAGAATCCAAATATTTTCTTTTTTGACACTTCTGTCTTTACAACTTTGGTTGCTTTTTTTTTTTGTTTTTTTTTTTTTTTTTTTTGCCAATTATTTGGTTTCATAATGTCAAGGCATTTATTTAGAATTATTTAAAGATATATGGATCATAAACATTTCTGGGATATACTTCCAAGATATTCTTACAGCACACCAAATTTCAGCAGATAATTCACAGCATACTTCTGCACAGATGAGTTTGAGACGCTACTGTGATGTCTAAATGGGTCAGACATGAACCGGCAACTGTTCTCAGTTGAGAAATTTCCCTTTTCTGAAGGAAGCTACACTGAAGGAGTATACTTAAATCTTGATAGACCTCAAGTGGTTTATGATATAAATATATATAAAAAGAAAACTTAGATGAATGAATCTCATAAAGATTATAAATTTCAAATTGGTTGGTTATTCTCCAGTTAAGTCAGAGGACAAAAATGTCATGATTCTGAAATTACATATTGCTTGAGAGGACATAACAGCTACTTTTAAGCTATATAAAATAATGAATCTACAATACTAATATGAGCCTTTTCTTCTGCATAGATTTTGTGGTGCTTTTATTTAAATCATAATGTTAAAGATGACATAGTAAAATTTATAGTTCTGGGGAAGAGAATTAGAGACAAAAGTTATCTCCATTTTTAATATTTTTAATATTTTGTATGAGCTAAATATGGGCAAAGAACAGTTTTGGCATTTAAAAGATATAAATTAGACTGTATTGCAGATCTATCTCTGATGATCTAGTGCATGGAATGTGAGTGGGTTTATAACAATTGTTTTCAGAAAAATGACTAAGGATTAAGTCACTTTTAGTTAGGAGAACCTGTGCATTGTCTCCCTAGATATTTTTAGGCTTTTTCTCTTTGATACAAAGGGAAGTACTGAATGTATATGGGATGAGGAAGATCTATTATCAGAAAAATTGATATTTAAAAGCACAAGATAGCTTTTAGCACATTCAACTTGCTATCATTCTCCTAAAGTGCACCTTGTCAAGACTTGCTATAAGCAGCACTACCATTCCCTTAAGGAACTTTTGTAATCCTTCAGTGTAGATAAAAAACACATAAATAGATGATTTTGAACATCCAGGTCATAATTTATATGAACACTGAAGCATGGAGTGAATAGGAATGATAGCTCTAAATTTACCAATCTAATTCTGTGAAATTTTCTTTTTTCTCAAGAACTGCCAGCCCTTCACTGGAAGAGACAATGGACACTTTATCAGGCCACTTCTAATCCCAATGGACAGGGATGGACACAGCCAAAATTTCATGTCATAAAATATTAAAAAAGAAAAAAGAAATAATATTAAATTTGTAGTAGTTTCCCATTGTATACTGTTGGTTTCAGACTCAGCAAAACTGCTACTGGAAGTGACCACAAAAGAATGAGAAAATATGAGGTTGGCGAGAAAAAACTGTACAAGTCCTTGAGCAAAAGCTTACACTGTATGTAAGGATCCACAGTTCAAACAACAGAAATAAACACTGTTATTTGCCACAGGTTTCCCAGCAGCATCAGACTCTAAAGCAGATGAATTTGAAACGAAAATGTCCTGCAAAAATGCTAATGACAGGACAACTTCCAGGCTGGTGTCCTGAGGTTAGCTGATGCTACATCAAAATAAACCATATCCAACAGTGATGCTATCTGAGAACTCCCACCTCAGAAAGCAAATCAAATCCTGGGCTGCACCAAAAGCTGCACAGGCAGCAGGTCAAAGGAAAGGATTCTCCCCTCTGTTCTGCTCTTGTGAGACCCCAGCTGGAGTAGTGTGCACAGTTCTGGTGTCCCCAACGTAAGAAAGACATGGAACAGTTGGAGTAAATCCAGAGGAGGCCAAGACATTGATAAGAGGATGGAATTACCTCCTTTATGAAGCGGGTGGAGAAATTTGAGGCTGGAGAAGAGAAGGGTGCGTGGAGATCATTGTACTGGGATTAAATCACAATGGAATGATATTCTAACCAACAGAACAGGGAGTACAAGCCAAACAAAATGGGAAGAAATGTTAAATTGTCAATGTTGATGCATGTGTTCTACAGGAAAAACAAGGATTTATTTGTGAAAGTAATACCATCAGGGCCTAAGACATTTGTCTTGACACTGAAAAAATGCCATTTTGAAATACATCCTGAAGAAACTTCTGGAGCTGTACTTGTGTAGGAAATAGATGTGTCTGTATGAGAACTATTTGTAACACTATCTTCACAGATAACACCACTGTAGAAATCAGCAATCACTCAAATATCTGTAATTTTATTAGAATTGTGAGAAGTGACTTTAGTTATTCCGCTCATGTCATGACCTACTGACTGTTATAATCTAACTGCACATCATATAAAGATTTATTGCCTACCCCCACTGGAATGGATCTTTGGTAAAGAAACTACTGCAATATGATGGCTTGTGTCAGCTGCTGGAACATGCCTGAAACAATGGACAGAAAGCTCTAATCCATGTTCATCATGACACAGAGAAGATATACTATGTCCAAGAAAGAGTGAAGAAAAATGAAATCATTGATGGTGGGACACCTTATTCATAAGGTCATCAACAGTGACAGAAACTCAAAACCAGATGCTGTACCACATAATCACTTTGCTAATTCCCATTGTATTATACTTGTTATTGACTACTATTTTTTATGTTAGAGTGGAGAAAAGCTAGGAGAGTGACACTGTTCCAAAGACTGCCTTGCATATATAATACTATTCACTCACACTTAGCAAAACCTTGATAATTAGGTAATCTAACAAAAAAAAATTCCCTCAAATTAAAATTAAGTAGGGCTTTAATCTCTTTACAGGCACAGAGGCAGGAGGCAACCACACTGCCACTCTATGGAGCAAGATGGATTTTTAACACGTATGCCTTTATGCATTTAAATGTATACATCTATGTGTCTTTGTGTATGTATTGATTTGAATACCCTCTAGCTAGTACAGTATGAATCTTGCTGCTCAGACCTATAATTAAATCACTGGTTCAATTGTAGTAAGCTCCATCAAACCACTTTGTAAATGATAAATTAGTGCTCTTAAACCCTTTTACACCCTTATCCTTTTGCAACCCTGGTTTCCATGTAAGTCATTCTAAATTGCTTCTAACTAGATTTCCTTTTGCATGTTTCACCATGTAGTAAGTAATAGAGTGAACCTTGCCATTGACTCTGTTAAAATCACAAATTTATAGTAAAATCTGCTTTGACCACTACCTTTGACAACGATTCTTCAAGTGCCCTAACTCACTTCTTCATGACAAGAGAGATTATTGATGGACCCTAACATTAATCATGCTTGTGAATCCTTAATGAAAAACATGACAAGAGCCAGGGAATTTAAATCCCTTTCATAGCAAAGGAATAATTAAGACTAGATCTTACTTTAAATTTTGCAAAGTCTACATTTTCAGTCTACCTCGAAGCTAACTGATCCTTGGTCAATGGAATTAAATTAGTAAGATGCCATACCTCTGACATGTTCTGGATACCAACTGTGTTTACTCCAAAGGACATCCAGGTCAATAGATCAGAATAAAATACCTACATTGCAGATTCCTTAATTTGTTAAGATGACTTTCACTCTTTTCTTTGGATTCTGTAGGACTTCACTACATGGCAGAAAATTCTGGGCACTGATGTGTAGTCACAGATGTGTCTGGTGACAAAAGCAAGGAACTGCTCTCAAATAAAATTGAGGCTTCCTGCTAGAGGTAGCAATGAGTGCTATTTCAAATATTACAGTTCCTCCTATAGAAGGCCTGAAGATTCCCGACACCGTTCAGTGCCTAATTTCTTGTACCAAAGTCTATTGTAGGAGGCAGAACTAGGTTTTCAAGAGGGTTTTTTAAAATAACTTTTTGTTTTGTTTTGTTTTGTTTTATCACACCTTGTTTTCAATCTGGTATCATGAACGGTCACTACTGGAGAGAATTTTTTGTTTAGCAACATATCAATACATTGCAGGCAAAATACTTTGAGGTTAATGAGTTGACCATCTCAAATTCTTTTCTGAGACTGTTCTACAGGCATGGATTTTGTTACTTAACACACTTCTCAAAACTATATTTCTTAGATTTAAGAGCCAAGCAAAAAAAAAATAAAAAATTAAAAAATCCTCCAGTCACCTGTGTATTTCCTGCTATTATGAAAAATTCTATTTTTTTATTATTTTAATTTTAATCTGTAATAAAGATTAGGAAATCATATTCCCACAGAAATGAGCATACTCTAAAATTGGCACATCTAGGGTTTGTTGTGGATCCTAAAGAAGACAGAGCTGCCTCACTTTATTTTAAAATGGACACATTGAATATATAGCACATGTAGGGAAGAGTTAACTAACTGTAGCAAAAATGTTTTGCAGAACTGCTTCTCTCTGCTGGGAATCCCACAATCATACTTAAAATCTAAGATAATGAGAAAGCCTCCAAGCTGAAAAAGTGCTCCCTTTTAACCATTTCAATTGCAGTATAACATATAATTTTCTAAAAGAGAACAGCCTTCTCTTTCCCAAATGCAAACTGAAATTCTTTTCAATTGCTAAGATATTATTTTGCTGCAGATCCTTATATTGCACTGCTACCTGCACTGGCATCTGAGTAAGGGCAGAGGCTCTTGCTACTTGGGACAGCAAGATGAAACCACAAATGGCCACAAATGAAACACCAGCACAGGTCACTGAAAGAAGCTGGAGGGGTAGGATGTGGAGTGCACACTGAGGGGGGACAGCAGAGAGCACAGCACTGCAGCAACACTCAGGGAAAGGTCACATGGATGTGACAGCAGCAGGATCTAATCTGAGACAGCCAAGGTAAGAAATATGGGCAGCTCCAACAAGAGTTCTACTCAGCTGGGAGGAATTTCATTCAGATGCAAGCACCTGATACTCCAGTATTGAACTTGAGGGGAGCTCCCTCCCCTGCTTATTTTACCAAGGGGAACTGTGGACAAATACTGATGGTGCAGGAGCACAGGACGTTCCATGCGCTCTTCATAGTGCCCAACAGCCATTTAAAAACTGTATGTGGTTCAAAAAAATTCTACGTTCTTTCTGGTATTATTAGCAAACATCTGCTTCTTGGGGAAATTTAACCTTTCATGTCTAAGATGGGGTAAACCTCCACTGGATCATTCCTCTCTTTCCCCTAAAGATTTAACAATGCTTAACTTTCAGAGACAAAACTAGGAAACTGAATCCTGTCAAGTTAGCAGGAGTGGAGCAGGGAAGCAGAAGAAGGGATGGAAGAGATGAAGAGGCTTCTCATAAATGTTTATGTTCTTTTCCTGTAGTATCAAATATTAAACTATCAAAGATTAATATTAATTCCTGTGAATAGATCTTGCAGTGCCTAAAATAAATAGTATCTTATTTTTTAAAAAAAGCCCCTCCAAACATATTGAGAAACATTAATATATCAAGGTAATGAAGAAATGAAGGAGCTCTGCATGCCTTAAAAACCTGGCAACCACTTTACTGTTAAGTCTATTGACTGAAAGCAAAAATAACTCTCAAAATCTGGTTCTGTTCCACATGTTTTGTCCTACAAAGTGGCAAAATGGAAAAAAAACATGTACACCAATAATGCAGATGAGGTTTCTGAATAAATCCAAGGCTTTCAGCACACCTCCTCACCTCTTCACTGAAGAAGCACATCAGGAATCTGGCTGCCATACTGGGACATGAAATGGAAATTCATATGTACGCAAAATAGATCAACCTGACTCTCTAGAAGATATTAAATTAGACCTAGACAGCTTTCCAAGTAGGTGAAAATGGTAAATGCCAAACATGCTAGCCTATATTAATGAACTTGAAAGATATGTCTTTCATTGCTTGATGGCATAATAACTTCTTTTTGAAAAAATATTTTTTTTTTTTTTTACCAAAAGGCTAGTGTTGGATTTGATACTGTCGATTTTGAATTTGTATATTATTTGTAGATTTATTTGTAGATTTTGAATTACTAAACTTAATTATTCCATTATTGTAAACTTAGGCAAAACTGTATTTTCTCATTGTTTTGGTTGGGATAAAGTTGACTTTCTTTTTAGCAACCGGTAAGTTGCTGTAGTTTGGATTTGTTTTGAAATCAGAGTTGATAAGACAGGTTTGTTTTAGTTGTTTAGTTGCTGAGCTGAGATCACAGTGTCAGGACCTCCTCTGCCTCTTGCACCATTGTCCTGTGAGCCAGCTGGGAGTGTGCAAGAAGCTGGGAGGAGACACAGCTGAGACAGCTAAACCCAACTGACCACCACAGGGATATCCCAGACCGTGTGGAGCTCGTGCCCAGCAATAAAATCTGGGGAGTCAAGAAGGAAGGGGAGCATTCAGAGCTAGGGTATTTTTCTCTCCATCACTGCATTGGTGGAGCCCAGCTTTCCTGGAGCTGGCTGAACACCTGCCTGACCATGGGAAGTGGTGAATGAATTCCTTCTTTTGCTCTGCCCATATGTGTAGCTTTTGCTTTACCTGTTAAACTGTCTTTATCCCAGTGAGATTTCTCACTTGTGTCCTTCCACCCCACTGCAGGAGTGAGTGAAGTGCTGTGTGGTGCTTGCCTGCCCAAAGGGGTTTAACCACAACACTACTGACCATCTCAGGACCTCCGGTACAGAGGCTGAAGTTTTACATCCAAACATTCATTATGAGGAGAAATTTCTACTGTGAACGTATGCAAGATTTTGATGGGTAGATTTCTGCCGTCACTCAAACATGAGTTCATATAATTTCAAATCATTATATAATAATATCCAAATCTGAGGGTATTATTGTTGAATTGCACAATTAATTGTTTAATACAATTGGATCTTTATACAATTATTATGATTTTTGTATTTAGAAAATAAAATAAGGAAATATTAAGTAAACATAAAATTTAAAATAATTATTTAAATTAAGAATAAAAAAATATAATGTGAGTACCTGAATATATTCTATGTATATGACTTGGCCTAGGTGCTGGTTTTCACATTACATGCTTTAGATAGAGCAGCATTATAATGCAAGTATAAAACTTGCATTATAATAAGAGAGGCAAGTTAATAACATTTGTGCAGTACATTTTTTACAAGAAAGTATATGAGCTATTTCAAAAGCATGTTGTCAGTCTGCTAGTTATGCCTTCTGGAAATAGTCCCATAAAATGAGAGCAAGCTGCCCTCTAAATTACAATGTAATTTTCTTATTTTAGTGGAAGGTAAGCATTTGGAATACCATCTTGTTTATCACAAATATGGAACACCACATTTGCTCAATGGAAAATTTTAATCAGTTAAGTGATATTTGTGGATTCAATTTTACCTTTCTCAGCAATCTGTTTTAAATACCTAACTACAGAATATGCTGCAGTTTAGTTGATGAAAATGACCTGTCTGTAGAATTACCATTATTGCACATGTAAAGTTATGTACTTCAGGAAAATTTTTGTACACTGTAATATCAATTGGATTTATTTTAGCCAGTTACAAGAGGACATACCATAGCATAAAAAAATGGCTCTTGTAAAGGCTAAATATTTTCCTCTGACCCAACTCATCTTCCATCTGGTTTGGGTTATTTTATCTGTCCTTTCTTTTAGTTACTGTACATTTAAGTATTTACTTCTCTAAGAAGCCTCTAAGATATGTTGGGCCTATTGTACTTGTCTAACACTGATCAATTTTTGTGAATAATTTTTCAGTTGTAGTTAATCCAATATATTTACCAAGGCAAACTTCATGAGCATGCTAAAATCACTTTCTTTGAACATGCTATAAATCACACCAGATATGTCAGAGCCCTCTTCACTATGGCATCCTCTTTATTTTATTCATGTTTTGTATTTTAGAAGTAGGTCTTCTGTGTCCCAGGAAAACAAGCTCATTATATATGTGCAATTCTATTTAAATATCTATATATGATCAGGGAAGAAATTTCTATCCAGAGAAGATGAATCACTACTGTGGAAAGTCATGTTCAGGTCCACTGTAAATAGACCAGAAAAAGTGTCACTATCCAGTCCTTGTTACACTGAAGTCCAGAGTGTAGAAAAGGTTATCCTGTAAAAAGGAGATTCTAGTGGCTTCACTCAGTACAATTCAGGATGCTTCCATGGGTTGAGTAATCCTGGGTAATCAAATTTAAAAATTCTCCAAGGGCTTTCTTCTCAGTCAATGGAGGTCACTCATCACCCTGCACAAAGATGTACCAGGGTGGAAAGGAGGGGGGTAAATAATCAACTAACACTAAAGAATGTACAATGATTTCTGTCACAGTCATAATACACGTGAGGGCTATATGTCTTACAAATTCAAATATTATTTTTCTTACTGGTGCTAAAACAGAATGAGGTTGCAGAGCAGTATTCCTGAGAGCCAGATCTGTCACACATATTGGACATCAAGTTCCAACAGTTTCAAAAGAGGTTAATTACAAAGGAAAATAATGATCACTATGAGAAATGACAACAGAATATAAGCCTCAGAAGTTTCATAGGGTTTTATCCAGGGGGAACCATTACGATCATCCAAATCTGATTTCCTGCAAAACAGCTCCAAAAACTTCAACCACTGATTTCTTCACTTTACCCACAACGCTGGTGTTTGTGTATGTCTTTTAAAATGACAGCTAGCCTTAATTTAAAGATTTTAAATGGTGGAAGATACGCTACAAACTCCAGCATGTTTTGCACAGTTTAATTAAATTCTATTGCTGAAAAGTCTACCTCATTTTGACTTTGAATTTATTAAGCTTCTGACTCCAGCCACTGGGTCTCATTCTCCATTCATCTGCAAGATTAAAGAGCCTTCTACCACCGGAATACTTTCCTCATGTGGGCAGCTACAGACTACAAAAAAATCACCTCTTAACCTTCTCTTTGTTTAGTTAAATAGATTAACATTTTTTTTGTCTTTTAGGGTTGAGACAGGTTTTTCAACCTTATATTATTCTTTGAGTTCTTTTATAAATAATTTCCAAACTGCTGACATCCTTTTTATATTCTTTAAATGAGAACTGTACAAAGAATTTCAATTTCCTTGTTAGTCTCACCTTTATTAAAACAAAGTCCATGTGTGGCTTCAGAGCCAAAAAATCACTTTGCAACCTCAAGTTCAGATGAGAGTGCCCTGTGACCTCCAACTTCTCTATGGGAACTGGTAAAGCTTCTTTTGGAATATTTCATTTTAGCTAGAGATTCCTTTAAGCTACACTTCTAAATAACTTTCAAACAGAACCATGTTAAGAAATTCTTATATATATGCAAAAAGCCAAAAATCTACCTGCTCTTATGGATGTATTATTCTGGGAATATAACAATTCATTAGCTGAATAGACAACAATTTAGTCCTAAATAGAATTAATATTTTAATTGATTATAAAAAATTAATTAGCTAATTAGAAAAAGACAAAAGGATTATAAATAATTGCTTAAAAAACAATTTCCAAATGGCTAATGTAAAAGCTTAAATCAGGAGCTTTAACTATCAGCCATTAAACGCATAAACAAATTATGCTTACTAAGCTGAACATTGAAGGATATAGCTCTGACAAAAAGAGTTTTTAAATTAAAAATGCCAGTCCAGTGTGAAGAAATCAGTTTGAAGTATTAAATATCTTTTCTGTATCTAAAACCATTCTGTTTACAGTCAAACTGAAAGGAAAGCATTACTTCTCCTCCAAGTAAGTAGGCAAGCCAAAAGGAAAGCAGACATTTTCAGATATTTTTATAGCATTTTTACCATCCATGTTTTGGTACCCAAGCAGCAGAGAGATACTAGTTTTGGTGTTTACTCCTGGCAGGGCTTTTTTTAGAGCAGCATTTCTGTCTTCACAGAATTTTGATGATTATGCTGCAAGACAACTGCTTAAATGTGAATTAAAGTTTGAATCAGTGGCTGAACTGCTTTTGTTCCAATCAATTTTAAACATGACTTTACAATTCACAGTCTAGTGATAAAGTTATTGTTCTTGGCATCTGCTGTAATGATTGTCCATTTTCCTGAGGGCTAGACTGATCCTCTCCTCAGCATAATAAAGGCATCCTTCTTGTGAATGAGGAATCTGGGGAGCATATTTTCCTCTGTTCCATACTTCTCCCCAACTCCTTCTCACTTTGCTTCACTACATAATTTGTGGAATGGACAAAGGACAGTAGTTAGTTCCTGCCACAGGTTTGAAGTCTGCATACTCTGCATCTGTGGGACTTCAAACTTGTCCAGACCTTGGAAAGAGAGCCATCTCCCTTTCTTCAGACTCCTTATGAACACACAGCCACACAAAAGAGTCACCAAGAATGAACATTATTACTTTTCTATTTCTGCTTTCTCTCTTTGATATTAGACACCCAAGGAGAACCCACAGGCTTTGGCTGTTCCATCCTCCACAGGTTCAGACTGGTCCTTAGAAAGAAGAGGCTGTTCAGCAGCTGGTATTTCTTCAATATTACTGCTGCCTTTTTGATATTCTGAAATAAATTCTAATCCTCACACAGGTAAGAGAAGCTGATGCACATCTAGGGACTAGTGACATTTTGTAGGTGAGCTGTATGCTTTATATTCTGCTTCTAAAGAAATTACTAGAAATTGCTTCAGTGACACAAAACTGGAGGTATTTTCCTTATTTTCTTCAGGACTTTTGGCAATTATTTATAAAAAATTATTAGCTGTTTTCTCATTAGTAAAGCAGGGTGAAACTGAAATCCTCACTTGCTGGAAAGTGTGCATTCAGTCCTTGTTTATTTGACTTTTCCTCATTGGTGTTCTGCTTGTGCATGCTGAGGAACTTCTGTGAGAGCCACACTATGACAGATTCTAAACCTCAAACAAAATTGACAAATTTTGGTTTTCTTTACATATGAAACTATGCAAAGCCATGAACTCCTTACAGAATTGCAAATAGCATCTTACTACACAACTCAAATGTTTTTTAGAGCAGAGTGAAAGTTGGATGAATTCCCAGGGACTGTGCAGTTCTGTTACGCTGGGTTTAAAGTTTTGCATCGTGCTAAAATGTAACTATTTTCATAGACAAAGGTGAATTTTCAGCCCTGTGGAGTTTTAAGGTGCTCCGTGTGGAGTCTGTTTTGGTTTGTATTGGTTGCAGTAAATGATGCAAATCATACTTAAAAGCATTGCTGTAGTTTAGTATCTTGATCTTGGGTCCAGTCATAGAAAATAAAGAATTTCTGTTAGGGAATGGACAGAATCACACAGTGAATTCCAAGTATAAATGTTTGCTGCTATTTGTAAGGATTTCTTATCCAGACATCATAGGAAGCTCATCCGTTTCACTGTCCCAGAGAAGTGTCTTAGACTGAATGCAAGTTCTGCACTGCTCCCTACTGAGATATAAAAAATTCCTGTCAGGCTCAGAATAAAGTTTTGTAAGCCTTCTGAGCACCTGTATTACATGGAACACTGACTTCAGCTGCTGCCCAACATTATGGTCCCTGGAATACATTTTAAGATGTTGCTAGACCTTGTTTCATGTCTTGAACTGAAAATGTATTATTTTGCTGGAAGTGTATTCACTTTTTTTTTTTTCAAGCTGATATTTTTAGGTTAAATTTCTAAACTTCCCATAAATATTCTATCTCAATATAAGTTTTATTATTTCTTTGTAGCAATATCACCACATATTAATTCTCTCTCCTGTTTTAAGTATCATCAGTAAAAACCATTCATGTGAGAACAATTCCAGCTTCCACAGCAAAAATTAAGATATTAATCGTGATGGATAATAAAGTCATGTCCTGTGGAAAGCCACTTGATACTCCTAGTCAACAAAATGCTATTTATTATAATTATTAACTTAGGATAAATTAAGCTATAATAAAGGTTAATTATATAAATAAATCAGCTTGGACTTCTGAACAACGTAAAGCAATTTGTTAATATTTCCTGTACAGACTCTTGCCCTCCATAAAACAACCAGCATCCATTTTTAGGAAAGAAAAAGGCAAAAATATTTGTGAGCTATTTATAGTTACTATGGAAACAAAGCAGAATCAAATAAGCATCAGAGCTTGTGTTATTTTACTTTTGTTCAATTGATAGACTATCAAACCATACTCTTGCTTTTAATAGCATTTTCTTTCAAATAATTATAAAACTTGGCATTATGAATTTCACATTCAGGTGTACCCTATTTGATGACAATAAGTGGAAGCATCAGAAGGCTTAAATTCTACTAACCTAGAAACATAAGCAATATGCAATGTAGGAAATTTTGCTTGCCTAAAAGAATAGTTTTCAAAGTAGGCTGTAGAACAGAAAATGCTACTACTCATTGTCAGATGTTCTTTGCTGCAAAAACTCACCAAATTTCATGCTTTAAATTTTTGTTATTGTACAGATGAAAATATGATTTTATATGTAGGATTACGCACCCAGTCCTATCAAATATCTAAAGATGAAGCAACAAGCAGATTAAAGGGGAGAGGTACTTAATGACATTTATGAAACATTAAAAAAATGTACCGCACAATTTATCATGTATGAAAGCACTTGTGGTGTTTTACACAGCCTTTAGATGCAACTAATTTAAAATTTATGAATCAAATTGGAAAACACCTCAATTTAAGTGTATGCAAATACAAAAAATACATTATGATCAGCTTACTGCATTTCACATCCAGGCAGGTACAGGACACCTGTCCCTGACATTCAGCAGGAATTCAGGGACATTCAGCAGGAATTCAGGGACATTCAGCACGAATTCAGTGACATTCAGCAGGAATTCAGGGACATTCAGCAGGAATTCAGGGACATTCAGCACAGATTCAGATGTATCCCATAGGTTTGCTACTCTGACTGTTGTTACTGCTTGTGGGCATTCAGGAACTTTGCTGTCTCACACACAAGCCTGCCTTCCTGAGACTCATTCTATGATCTGCAGTATCTTCTGACTTTATCTTTTCTCCCTTTCTTGGAGTGGGATGGACTTCACACCACTGACAGAACAGCAAGGCTGCTGCCACTCCCCTGCCTCAATGCTCCTCCCACAAAAGCTCACAGGGATAAAACACTCCAATGGAAATACCAAGCTCTGGATGAAAACTGATCCCCCCATATACAGAGGCCACAGGCTGTAATTGTAATGGTAGCTTTATGGCAAAAAGAAACAAAATCTGTTGATTAGTAGAGTCCAACTTGCTCTCAGAACCAGAAAGATTCTGACTGAAACTTGTGCTGTACTTCAATTAATCACTAGTTCAAAGATCCATTTCAGACATGTAAAGAGAATTACAATGATGGTAGCACCTAACCTTTCTAATGACAAGGGACTCACAGGTACTTAGACTGCAATCAAAGTTTTAAAAATATTTTGACAGCACATACAGCGCACACATTACTGTGGTATGGGATAATCAGCTTTTATTGGTACCACTTTGGAGAGCATCCTGTTTCCCTTGCTTCCCTTCATGCTGATGAAAACATCAAAACTAAGATTGCTTCTTCTTCACCCAGCTCTTGAATCTAGTTCCTCTACCGGGCTCGTTGTAAGTTCCATATTTAAATCAGCTTTTCTGTTAAGTAGGAAATTACTTTATGGATGATATCCTGGTTCAATTTGCATCAATAGCAATATTTCTGTCCCTTCATTGGAGACAGAATTTCATAACTCAAGCTCAAATTAACTTTAAAATTATTACTGTAGGAAATGCAGCTTCCAGAGGCAGAATTTATCTTGTTTCCCAATGGTTTTAATAACATAATAATGAACAATTCTTCACACTTTCCTATAAGTAAAGTGTGTCTTTATCCAGAGGGGAAAAAAAAAAGAAAAAAAAAGGGACAATGAAATATAAAAAAAATAATTTCCTATGGTGATTCAAACAAAAGGGGGAAAATAATTTAAAGAATAAATTAAGTATAATTGTGTACTACAAATGCTACATACTAATCCACCTTATTTTCTTTGTAATGCTATTTCAGAAGAATGCTGTTCTGTAAGGCTATTTTTAAAGAATATTTTAATCTATGACATATTTCTATGTATCCTGCTTTTCCATATTTGAAAATAATGGCTTCATTTACAGTACAATGAGAACCGCAGAATTTTCTCACTTTAGAAGTATCAAAAAAATCTTTGTGATGTACTTAGGTTTCCAAAGAACAACAGCTTCTTGAATCTCTAATTTTAATTTGGACTTGAAACAAATATGTTATTATGCTGCTAATTGTTGTTATCAGTCAAATCCATGCTTGAAAAATATGTCTATCATTTTGATGATTGACTTCCTTTGGAAGTGTTTTTAATGCCCTGATAAATAAATCGCTTAATATCAGATTTTTTTTTCTGAACTAAAACAGACACTTACATAAAGATCTTTGAAGTAATGAAATTTAATAAAGATAGATGCATTTTTTAGCATCTCTTTCAGGTTTTTTTTCAGGTTTGATTTTCATTTTGCTGCCATCTTTCTCCATTTCTGACATCATGTTGGATGAAATGAAGTGAGTCAGTAAGAAAGAATGTTGCAGACTTCTGTTTCTAACTTAACATCTGACTGATGCATATTAGAACATCTTGTCAGCCACACAAGTGAGTACAATGTGTCTGTTAGCTGGATTCTTCATTTAGGATGTTTCTGGGTTTGTTGATATTATTTCTCCAAATTCTGTATCATCGGGGAAAGAGCAATGTTTCCTCTTTCTATTACAATTAAAGGATGCCTTCTGTTGCCAACAAATGCACTTGTATTGACTTCTAAAGACACAGTCCTCATGAAAGAATTGCAATAAATACATTTTGGTTGGGTTAAACAACAGATGGCTGTCATCTTCTACAGTTTCATTTCTCTGGTAGTATTTTACCACCCTCTGAAAAGCTTGATTTGTAGCACTTGCATTTCTGTTGATTTTGCTATAGGAACCAATCTGGAAAGTAGTAATGACATCTCTAAGAGTAAATGTTTTTCAGCAGTTTTCTGCTTGTAAAGTCTGGGATAATGAAAAAGAATAGGTAATCTGAAGGGTTTACCTTTAGATATGTAGCTTATCTGGTGTGAGATTGGAGCAAACAAAAACTATGCTGATAATAAATTTCTATAAATGGCAGCATGCCTCCTTCCTCCTTATTGAAAAATGCGAGAAATTGTTGCAAACTTCCAGTTCTTATTTTTATGCCAAGACCTTTGAATTTGCAAATAATTGACATTGTAAAAGCTTCTTTTGTCTCCTCTAAGCAGTTTAGGAATCGGAAGATGAAATGGGAAGTTGAACATGTAGGGAGGCCCTGGAAGGTTTCTACATGAAACAGAAACATTTGGTCTGATCTCAGAAACACCTTAGGCATGGAGTCCCTGGTGAAAACATTCAGAGCGGCCAGTAGAAATAAAAATCTAAAACTTTCTCTTTGCAAACAAACATTATCATGACTGACCTTCCTGTCAGGAAGAGGGTCATGCTGCATACAGCTCCTTTCATGTTCTGTTGGGGTCAGGCTGTGCTGTCCTCCAGGTGCCCAGCAAACAAAGCTCACCTGTCACCCTCACACATGAGCAGCAGACACACACTGGGACAGGCAGTGTCTTCATGTCCTCCCACCCCTTACCTACCCTGTGCTCTGCACCACACCCAAAATACCTTCTACACTTCTGAAAGATTGAATCTGTCATGGGTTATTCAAATGAATCCTTGGGAGGCTTACACAGAGCAGATCACTGATCGTTTGCAGGAGGACAATAAGTTGCTTTAAAGCAGAGTTAGGTAAATATCAAAATGGTTTTTGCAAAGGTGAAAAACTGCCCAGAGTTTGGGCAGTCTAAACTGTCAGTTTAGACAAAGATGAACTTTTTAAAATAAGAAGTGTGTGAAGAGAGAGAGAGAGAGAGAGAAAGAATTCAGGGTACAGTCATAAAGACACCCACATTCTTACCCCAAATGCTCAGCAGCATAATTCTTATATAATTCTGATATACAAAAATGCTTAGGACTTTTGTCTGCCTTCCAAGAACCAATTAAAAAAAAAAAAATAAATACCAAGAAAATGGAAAGCCCCAACACATTCGTATTAGCTGCTTTATTTTCTTTTTTCTTTCCTTCCCACATTTTCTGAGCAACATTCCTTATCACAGTATATCCTGTCATCCGAGCTAAAGAAAAGCCTGGAAAAGAGCTACATATATATCATACTCTGCATAAGTTTTCTTTGGGGGAAAGAAAATAAGTTCAAAGCACACTTCAGTATCCAATACATCCATATTGATTCATTGTAAAGATGTGCTGTGCTAGGAACTATGGTATGATACAAATTTTCAACTTGGTCAGCAAAGGAATAAATATCTTGGAGTCTAAAATTTCCACTGCTCATTTTTCCACTGCTCTCAGATGATAGTGTCATTTTTAAGTGAAAACTACTTGGCTTTAAGAATGTGGGATAAAGGAGACCAATACAGTGCACTAATCTCTGAGAGAGAAAACATTTTGAAGAAGCTTTTGGGAAAAACAGTCGTATTAATTTGGAAGGCAAAGAAAGAAGATACTGACAGAAGAAAAGGCTAAAGAACTTGTACACGGCTCTTAATGACCAGAGCAGAACATGGGCTACTCAGTACATTTTTTAATACTGTTTTCAGGGGGAATTCAAGATATCTCCTAATGTTTAGTTAAAATAGAGATGCTTTTTCAGCATTTGGATTTGGGCTATTTTGTGTAAAATTGACTTGCCTCACTTCTTGACAGAAATTTAGAGAATGAAATAGCAGTGGTTATAGAAGTCCCCCAGAGGGCATCCTGAGTGCCACTCGCTGGAGTGGGAGCTAGGACAGCTACAAGGAGATCATGAGGAAATTGGGTTTCATACCAGATGAGCTGTACCAGTGTGAATTTGCCATCATAGTGATGGAGAAATGAAATGGAATGGGACACAGCCTCTCTTTTTCCATGGCATACAGAACACAGGCCACTTTGGGAGGTCCTACCTGGAACTCCAGAGCACTGCCCCTCTCCCTCTTTTCCCTAGCAGGTGGATACTACTTCAGATGCAGACCCAAGGGCGGGAAAGGATCATTTCCTCAGACATGCTGGCTCCACCACTGCCAACACAGCCCAGGGTGCTGGGGCTGCCTTTGCCACAGGGCCCACTGCTGGCTCATGTTGAACTGGGTTCTCTGGACCTTCTCTGCAGAGCTGTTTGCCAGCAGGTCTCCCCCACCTTGAGTTGCTTCATGCCATTCCAAAGCAAAAGGATTCACCCTTTTCCCACACAGAGCACAAGTGTTGACTTTCAGTGCAACATCTTCAGCTTTTCCTTCTCACCTTGAGAAGGGCTCACAGGCCACGTGAAGAGAGGATGTGAGAAAAAGCAGGAAGGAATGTTACATCAGCCTCTTTCTGGAGATAGAATTGATACTATGTGTTAAACAAAGATAAAGATATGTGTGTTAGGCCTTATTAATTCACAGAGCAGAGAGGGGATTCAGCAAACAGATGAAAGACTGGCTGCTGGTACTTCTCACCTTATATCTCTCTACATGACTGTAGAAATATTTTGTCCTGGAAAACAGGTCCTTACAGGTACAACACTGAGGTGTACTTGCCTCCACAGCCATAGACCCAAGCTTTTTATCCCTGGGGTCAGTGAGCAGTAAACAAGGGTTTTATTTCACTGCACTGCTACCTGTGCATGAAACTGTGAGTAGGTGAGAGAATGAGCATAAAAAAGTATTTTCATTCCTTCCTGTTTAAGCTCAGAACTGTCTGTTTCTGTCTCTCATAAAAGGACACTGCGTAGAAACTCATAATGCAAACGCTCTCTCCTGCTAGAATAAATGAGTCATAGAGATGCAGCCATTCTAGAGTCACTTTTTTATATTAGGACAGTATTCATATAAATATTTGTTTTTAAGTTTGAAAAGCAATGGAAATTTTTTTTTAATTAATTGACTGGAGTTATTAATTAAAAATATAGACATTAATAATATAACCAAGAAACAATATGAAGTCTTGAATATAATGCAAAGAAATATTTTGATTTAGGACTTCAAAAATGAACTAAATCTAGTGTACAGAATTTATTAAAAAGATTAATAATGACATGGAATTGTTATTTTAATTGTTTTACTAATCATCCACATTATGCAAAGTTCTCTAAGATGAACAACCTCATTTGCATGTGTGCTATTGCTAATTAGTTTGATGCTTTATGCTAATAAAATTGTCCCACAGCAAGAATGTATATTTTGGGTATTTGTAACAAGTAATTTATTAAAGTATAGTCTTCTATATTTGGATATGGTGGAAGAGTTGGTGACCTTGTTGAACACTGGATGCTGTTATTGCCCTTTCATGACTGTGATAAAGGAGGGCAATGCATTGTCCTTAGAGACTGATACAAAGAGGTGACAAGAGCCATTTATGTAGTTAGGAGAAAATAACCAATAGCACTTTGTGGAAATTATGTTTAGCAAAAAAATAAAAACAATGACAGCCTGGTAAATTCAAAGCCAGGTTGGTGGGACTCTGGGCAACCTGGTGTAGTTGAAGTCATCCCTGCCAGGGGGGCTGGAACTGAGTGATCTTCAAGGCCTCATTCTAACTCAAATCATTCTATGATCCTATGAGGACACTTCTCCAGAGAAGTATTTGAAAACATTAAGACAATAAACAAAAACACCATGGTGCCATTAAAGAGGTTTTCAATCTACTTTCAGTTTAACAGAAAGCAAGTTAACATTGAATTAAATATATATGCCTATTATTACTTTGAATAAGGATTTCATTGTTATTGCATTGAATATTTTAATAAACTTCATGCAGTAAATACTGAAAAGAACATAAGAGAAAACTCATTCATTTTAATTAGTCCTGTTATAAACTATACAAGTGACACTGCTCAGCTGCCTAGCAGTAAGTAAAATACCATTTTTGAATTCACATGTAAATAACTTTGAGTGACAATTAAGAATATGTTGATAAAGGAGTATATAATTACTGCTATTACCATTATACCTAAAAAACAATTGAGGACTGAGTTATACCTGTTAAAATAGAAAGCTCCTTTGAAGAGAAATCCCAAAATATTTTTTCACATGCTCATATCAATCCTGTTTATTATATGTTTAATGAATGCACAACACAAACCAATATAGAAAATAAAGTAATAAGAAACAAAGAAAAATGTACTCATTTTTCTGATGATTACATGCAATGAATTCTAACTTATGGTAATACAGATTTTAATTAGTCTGTGTTAGATGAAAGATGAGGATAAGAGGCAACAGCTTTTTATTTAAGTTTTGCTTTTCTGTTGTTATATTTCATTTGGTAATTGTTGGAGTTTGTGAGTAGATACAGACCAAACTTCTATAAATATGAAATAATTTCTTAATTCATTTTACAATGGAAAACTGCTTAGATATAAAAATACATGTGCTTCAAAAGTAAAAATATTTTAAAGCAATTTAAACTAGCATGATCTGGTTTGGTTAGAAGTTTCTTCATTTTTTTTTTTATTAAATGTAGACAGAATTTATTAAAATAGTGTAATTGTCACACATCTGTCTTGTTTTATGGTTAATTTGATCCAAAAGTAGTAGATTTCCGTTTTCAGAAAATTGAAAGATGTTACTTTTTTACTTATTAAAATACATACTTATTTATATATTAAGAGCTCCAAACTTTTACTGCTGCTTATGTAAAGATATGGGACTGTGCCACTGTCATACAATTGATATTTACTAAAACATCATCCCATGTGTTGGTGATATATTGACAAAGTTACAAAATATTAAATAGTTATTTCCTTCATGTACTGGCTAGGAAACAAATACCAGTAAGGGTGTCAACCAGTTTTAGTTTGGTTGGTTTTTTGGTTTTTCTTTTTCAATTATAATGTAAGTTAGTTTCCATTGGTCACATAATTGACATTTTTTCTAGATAATGGGATGAATGCTCAGGAGCATAAAAAAATAGTCATACAATGGTATCAGGTTCTGTCTGCAGTGATCTTCTCTGGTCATTTCTGTAGTGTGTGCACAGAATGTTTTCTACTGCTTTCCCTCTCCTTTCCCTCCCTAAGGAGTCAAAATAGCATGAAGCCATGGTCCTTTCCAAAGTGCTCTAAGCCCTTCTGCATTAGGGAGGTCCTAATTGCTTCTCACTACACCAGAAATACCCTCATGACTCACAGGTTATTTATACTCCAACACCTCTGCCCCTAAATTCTGCCAATTTTCACCATCATATCAAGTCAAAAAAATGCTCTGAGGTTTTTGTCTGGATGTGCAGCAAGGATGGATTCATCTGGGTCGTACATGGAGCACTGTGTGCCAATAATGCCCTTCACTCATCTCTGAGCCTATTATATGCTGAACCAGCTTTGTTAGTGTGCATCCACTCTCACTTACAGGTCATAAAGCTATGCCCAGACACCACATTAAGCCTGGTCTATAACTGTTCCTGATTGCCTAGGGTATTCTGTCTAAAAAACTTTTAGAAACAGAGTAATTCAGTCATTTTCAAATTGCTCTATGCTGATTTACTTGTCCTTAAAACCTGACATCAAATCACCGTTGCTGATGAAAGTGGAGAGGAAGAAAATCTGTGCATAGGAGATCCAAATGGAAGCACTTCAAGTAAAAAGATATGAATGCTGCTGGGAGCACTTGCAGCAGTGACTGATCTGGCTATAGATTGATCTCTTTTGTTCGAGCCAAGCCTGCTGTCAGCAATAGCTTGTCTCTCTTTCAGCTGATTTTAAAAGCATCACCCAGAAAATTACCAAAATGAAAAAGGATGCTTCTCCTTTCTGAATCCCACACCATGCCTGTGACAGAACTTTGTATGGTCTGGCAAAAGAATGCAAAGCAATGAACTTGCAGGTAAAATTTAAGAATCTAAAATGACTTCCAGCTGGGGAGTAGTGTTAGAATTTAAAGTGTCTGTGGAGATAAAACATTCTTACCTATGGCCCCTGGAAATAGGGAAGAGAGTAGTTCAGGAAGGGCTACAGTTGCTGCTGCTGAAATGAATGATTACCAAGTAAAAAGAGATGCAGGAAAGACAGTCTAATATTTGCTTTTGAGGGCAGAGTGGCAATGACAATGTCTCTGTGCATCATTAAGCTCCCAATACAAATACTGATGCCTGTGGCAGAAGAAATTTATTATCTTGCTTTCTGACACATAAAAGCCAAGTTTGATGGAAGACTTTGCCTGAAAATTATTTTTCTTAGCAGTTCCATCATATACCTTCATTTTGGTAGAATTCAAAGCTTTTGGTAGTGGGTATGAATAACAAGTAAACAAGGAATTTAGTTGGCAATGCTCATTTGCCTTTTTCTCTTTTTGGTAACAAATGGTACAAACAGTAACACCGACACATATATTGCTGCAGTATGCTATCAAACTTCATTGTGAATTCAAATGAAAGGGAAAAGAAAATCAGACTATATTCTACTTATAAACTTTCTGTAAAAAATAGATTAGATGCCATCCTAAGAACTATAATTTCCATGTTCTTTCTTTTCTACAGAGATGGAAGGGGATCATTAGGAATATATATAGCCCAGCAAGCAAGAGACTGTTGGATATCTCTGCAAATAATGCATAATAAATCAGTGAACAAAAGCTATGAAGATTCCACTGTTCAAAATATTGTTTTTAAATCCCTATGACAGATGTAAATGGGCAGCCTAGCTTAAAAAAAAAAATCCCCCCAAAATATAAAAGGTTCTTCCCAGCAGCAGAGCCCTCTCATTATTTCAAATCTCAGGTTTAAGGCTTGAAGAAGCAGCAGCAGGGTTATTATCCTCTGTAAGATTCAGTCTCCTGTGACAATTTTTTGACACACTCTAACAGGATAACAAGGCATGGAAGGCTGACACAGGAGGATGATAATGCACTTGAGATTGCCTTTTGAGTAATTATGTGATCCCAATTAAATTAGTTTAGAATGTCTTAAAAGGCAGGTTAAAATTCAGTATTCATTGTCCATCTTTCTCTATGAGTTGAAGTCCTGCTCAGTACACTGAATAATTGCCATGAAGCAATGATTAGAGCCTCATTGCCAGGATTCATTACTGAGTTTCCTTTGCAGTGCTCACAGCTAAGTGAGTGCAGTGCTCGCCAGTTTTTCTTGCATTTGAATGCATGAGGTTCTGGTAATAAATGTCATTTAGGATATATGTAAAGGTGCTGTCACCCCAGAGACAACTTCAATGCTAATTAAGCATTTGCCATATTTCTAGAAAAGAAAGCATTACTTATGCTTGTTCTTTTAATGACATATGGATCTGGACTCTCTGCAGTCAAATACACCTTCTGATCATAATCTGAACATGGGTGTGCCTTGGGAAAAGCTATCCTTTGGTTAAAAATTAACTGCTTTACCAATTCTGTCTCAGAAGAGTTTTTGCACTAGTATTCCAGAAGTACTTTTTCAAAGAGGTATGTTTCATTATCCAGGCATTTTTGATTATTTTTCTGCATGAAGTACATGGATTATTTGTCCTAAAGGATGGCAACAGACAGTAAAGAGACTGTTTCATTTACTTTAAAGAAAAGGATTAACATGTCTTAGCTGCTCTCCCTTTTTACTGAGACAGCAAATGACTTGTGTTTGAATATATGCATAACTGCAATGTAATTATTTTGATCAGTGAAAAATAACTAACTCAGGCAGGTTAGCAAGAAATATTGGCCACAATTGGTCATTTAATTTGTCTTTGTAATTAGCTGTACCCTCCTATGGCTCTCTCTTCTTGTTTCTAGAACCCCAAAATACCCTTGTAGTTAGCATCATTTATGCAGTTTCTCATCTAAGCAGAAGCAATTGGTCCACCTGCCAGCAGTGCATTCTCAGCTCAGATATCAGAGGATGAGATGGCACCCAGCTATTCAATAGCAGATTTGATGCAATTCCCTCTAGGTACACAGTGTTAAATTGGTTGAGGCTCACAATTATTACTTGAATTAAGGGATATCTTTCTATGATTTGAATAAAAAATATCAAATCTCCATCTGCCTGCCTGTACACATGAGGGTGAACAATTGTTTACCTCTTAGAAAACCCTCAAACCATGCCCAAGCTAACAAGACCACTGCACTTCATTGGAGTTTCCACCCTGTTCTTTGAACCGAAACCGCCACAGAGGGAAATGTGAAAAGATCAATGACAAAAAAGAAAGGCATGAGTAGTCAGTAAAGTTTGAGTACTTATTTAAATTTGCATTAAGTAACAAATTCATGAGATTTTACTTTGATTCTTTCTTAAATACAAATTGCTGTAAAATTATTTGGTGGATGAAGGAAGCCACTGATAAGCTATATATGCCTTACGGCCTGAGATGGTCAATGCCTTCTTCTGGAGAGGAAGGTGCTAAACTATTATTTGGATAAAACAGTAAAACTGACGATTTAAATACACCAAATTCTCATAAAATTGATTTAAATGGTTTATTTCGTGCATATATGTATATAGATAATCTTACATTACAAACATGATATGGCAATGTGCAATATTGTTCAAGTAGTTGCTATCTACAGTGGTTCACACTTCTTAATCCCAAATATCCCATTAGACCAAACAAAATAATCACAAGAGCATATGACCAAAAGCTTTTCAGAGTATAAGTATTTGGGCTGCACTAGTAAAAACTTACTCAGACTCAGACTCAACAAGAGGAAAGGGCTCCAGAGGCTCAATGACTTGCTATAATCCTTGATAATTAATTGTTACCATTAATTTAATAACTCAGTTGTGAGTTGAAATCCAGATCCAGAGGTGAAGCCAAGAGCATCTTAACATCTTCAAAAATGTTTAGAGTTGGAAAGTCAAGTTTGGTCAGCTCATTTCCAAAAATAAATTTTCAATTCTATTAAAAATAAAAAAAAAAAAAAATCCATCTTTTTAGGAGCACATCCAGTGTGTGCAGCTGGAATTTTTTGAAGGAAAGAGCATGGCGTAACATTTGAGTTGATATGAGATTGGCCTTTCCCCAAGAGAAAATTACAGATTTTTCTACCAATCACAAAGTAACACAGAGCTTGCCAGACTTAAAGTGCTTAGCAATATTCTTGGCAAAGGCTGATATATAATCATCTGTCAATTACACTACTGCAGTGTGTTGGAAAAAGAATTAATTTTGACTACATTAAAATTTGATCTCCTTAATCCAGGCCTTGATATCTTTGTTCTAGAGGAATACCTTTTTCTATGCAGTATTAGGTAGAGATTTCAAGCTTTTCAGATTACTCCTACTATGCGTTACCTGGAGTAAAAATAAAAGGGGAATATTTTGCATTTCAAGTTGAAAAAAAGACAACTACTTGAAGCATAGTTTGAGTTTTCTTTCAATAGAAAAATACATCAGTTTTAGTTCTAGCCTAACTCGAAGATGGAAATCCAAGATCATCTAAAGCTTAAGGGAAAAAAGATGTATTACTTCACAGGCAACAGAAGATTGTCTATTGCAACAATAAAACACATTTGTGGTAGAAACAGAGCTTTGGTTCTTCTAGAATTAAAAAATGTTTCCATAATATTATTTATGTCTCTTGGTAGCTGAGGAAAGCTTTGTGTTTTTCTGATTTTCTATCCACATATGTGAGCATCTCTCTGTGCTCATCTCTAATAAACTAAACTTATTCTACTTTAAGCTTGAGTTCTATGCAGTTGAACAGTTTGTGATTCAGACATAATGTTTCCACTTTAAAATTGTGATCCAACAATCTGCAGTGAAAAATATTAATGTGTCCTCAATATAATGTCATTTAGGAATTCAGAACTCTCCCAAGCCTCCCTTTTTTCAAAATTTAGTATTTCCTTTTACAGTCCTTGGAGTTTTAATTTTGCTTTCTTTAGGCTTCTTTTCCCTGTTGCGATATTCTTTCTCCTTTTTTCCTTGGGAATCATGGGGCCTCATGAGTCAGAATCAACTAATTCATTTCAATGATCAGAGTCAAACTGAAAAGGTCTTTTTGTCCCTCCCATTTGCAAGGGAAAAAAATCCCAAGAAACAGCTTCAAGCAGTGTCAGACACTTTGTGCTTTGCTGCATTCTTCATCTGGCGGCTGCCTGAGTACATCAAGTTCCCTCTTACTACAAATCATGTATTTCTTTAATCACTAGGAAGTCTCATCTTCATCTGTAAGATTCCTCCCTTTATCTGGTTCTCCATTTTACCATAAACACATATCTTTCTTCTATTGTACTAAGACAATGAGAATTCAGTATTACTTCTGATGGTTTTTTTTGACACGGGCACACGCAAAAACCCCCAGTAGCAAAATAGAATATAAAAAGATTTTCAGTAAATTTTAAATGGAGATCTTGAGTCTTTGTTTTAGAAATGGAAAGAAAAAAGTTCGGGAGAAAATTTCTTGCTCTCTGAGTACACTGAAATAGTTTGCTTAACAGTCTATTTAATTTTAATCTCACAGGCTATTAATAGTCTTACATAAATACTTTAAATCTTAGAATTTTATTTGCTTGAACACTATTCTGTACAGTACAGAGTTACACAGACTATTTACATGTTATATAAATTAGGACCTCTTGTTTTGAATCTGCTGCATTTCCATTTTAAATGGAAATATACCATATACACACCACTTGGTATAGGGAAAGGGCTATAGATTTTAGTCTATAGATTCATGACCTTATATATCACCTGATGTAAAGTTTTGTTTTTCTTCCCACAGTAAATAGGATTAGTCTACATAGTCTCTTAAAATAAATGTTTCTGCTGTTCCTGCCTCTAAACATAGTTTTGCAGTACTTTTCTGAATTCTTTTAATTCAATATATTTGTGATATTAGCTAAAATAGACTTGTATGTCTAAATCCCATTGCAAATCACTGAGATCAGGTATTATCAAACCTGCCACCTCAGCTATTCTTCTCCTTGCAAGGTGAATATAATCTAGCATCTTTTGCTATAGACTATAAACTTAATTGCACCAATAGCATGCCAGTTTAAACTGCCTCCCTGCTATTTGCCTACCTCTTTTGGAAGGAAAGAAAATTCAAGATGTTTAGAAAAACTGGGAAGAAGGATTCCTCCCTTCCTCTTCCCTAACCTTCCTTTCTGTCCTTCTAGAACACAGTGGCTCTTTGAAATCCCAGCTGCCTCTCAGGTCTTGCTGTGCTGTGCCACACAGGACTGTTTGCCACTGAGGATCTGCAGGACACTCATGTGTCCAAACAGGTGCTGTTTCCATGGTGTAGCACAATGTTTTGGCTGTACTTGATCTCAGATGGCCTTTTCCAGCATAAATCATTCTTTCCAACATAAATTGTTCTATCTCTGCACAAAGGATGCACCACTGAGGCTGGTGCCAGTTAAGGAAGTGGCTGAGGGAGCTGGGGGTGTTTAACCTGGGAACAAGGAGGCTGAGGGGAGACCTTATGGCTCTCTAAAGTTTCCTGAAAGGAGCTGTAGACAGCGGGGGGCATTGGTCTCTTCACCAAGGGCCAATCAATAGGATGAAGGGAAATGGCCTCAGGTCTCACCAGGGGATGTTTAGCCTCGATATTGGGGAAAATTTCTTCACTGAAGTGATAGTTAGGCATCACAAAAGGCTGCCCAGGGAGGTGGTGGAGTCAACAATCCAGGAAGTGTTCAAAATGTGGCACCTGGGAACAAGGTTTAGTGGTGAACTGGGCAATTCTGGGTTAATGGTTGGACATGATGATTTTGGAGGTCTTTTCCAACCTAAGTGATTCTGTGATTCAATGCAATTATTTTTTTCTTCTTCTAGGTGGGTCATTAAGCTTTTGGTGAACTTTGCCTAATTTCAGGAAGTTATCTTATTCTTACTCTTCACAATTTACTGTAATTTATACTAGTTGTGTGTAGCTGCATTAGTATCTTTTTGTTCCCTGAAAAAGTTAAACTTGAGGATTCAAGTCCCTGATGTGCAAATTAATGGGGAACTAGTATGTATTTTCTCTCTATGTTTTTGTTACAGTCTGTCTTTAAATGAGAGAAAAGAACTAAAGGTCTTTGTTTTGGTGTGATTTACCAAAGGATGCAGGCATCCTTTCATTTACCTTCTTGAAGCTTTCTTCAAATGTGCCTGCTAGCTACACTCAAGAATAAGTTAACTGTGTAATAAAGGACATGGAAGATGCAACATTTGACCACAACAAAAGGAAAACAGATTGAGAAATCCACCCATTCACACCCCTGAGCACAAACATACACAAACTGCAGTGAAAAACTTGGTTTCCCCTTACAGGTGAACTCCCCATGAACTCTGCAGGTTGGCTTCCAGGAAGAATATCTGCATATATTTTCCCTACGCACTTTGTTGGAATATAACAAAAAAATCCCCATTATGTGAATTTAAGTAACTCACAAAATCTATTTATTGTTTAATATTCTGTCATCACTATTTTTATGCTTCAATTAACTTTCTGCCATATTTTCCCATGTTATATGAGAAAACTATTTGTACAAAGTCATCTTTTTAAAATTAATTTTCCTTTCTGAAAAAGGCCATCTGCATGAACATGCTGAGAAAATGAAAGGAAAACTTGACATCTTTAATTTTATAAATCAGAATTATTCAAATGATTAAGCTTTGTAGAGTTTAAATAACAAACTGACTTGGTATGCCCCTAACTTGCATAACCATTGTCTCAGGAAAGTAACTTAGATACAGACTGTCTGACAGTGTGTGGAATTAAGCATAGAAAGCCTTGCCAGAGGTGGGTAGAGGGGGTAGGAGATGACCTTCCATTCTTTCTCATTGCACAGGGTTTTATCTTTCCAAGGTGGGTGGTTGCCAGGAAACAGTAAATACAACTGAAGAAATGGATTTATTTGACGTGAATCCCTTAAGCAAGGCGAGGGAACAGAACACCATGCAATGATTGAGCTGAGGATCAGTTTGAGAAATCCACATTTGTTCAGGTAACTGCTGAGAAAGCTACACACAATATTTTATTTTTACATCCTTTCTTGCCCTATTTCCACCTCCTGCAAGAAGGGAAGATGAGCACAGTGCTGGCAGCACCTTGATCTTTGAGGGCAGATATTTTCTGAGGTGATGCTGCCATCCAAGAAACATCTCTGTTGTTCTCATGTGCTGGCAGGGATCCTGGGAGACAGAACCTGCTTGACTGTGCCAGTCAGGGGCCAGGGTGCTCCCCCCAGCCCCAGATCCATTCCCACCTCCCTGACTCCTTTCCTTCCCATCCTGTTCTTACCTTTTCCCTTTTCCTCCTTCCCCTGCTTACAGCCATGGAATTAATGTCAATTTTCTTCTAGCTCTGCTTACACAACATTCTGTGAAATATTCATTTCCCATGCATATATTTCATCCAGACTGAAATTTGCTGGATGCAAAGCACATATCCTTCTTGGTATTTTCTTTTTTTTTTTTTTTATTTTTGCTTTGTTTCTGTCTGGTACAATCAAGCACTATTCTTGTTTGTTTCCATGCATCATCACAGCAATAAATATAAATAATAACAGTATGTGCAAATTATCCATGATTAACTGTTTCTGGGGTAAGATTATCAGTTCTCTGGGATACACCCCTCCCATAAGAAGTCTGTAATCTTATAGACATATTAAATCATTGAAATGATTCAGAAATGTTAAAGCAGGAAGATTTCAACAAGGGAAGCTGAAATCTGCAGTTCCCTAATAACTGCTCTGACAATTTTATGTAAAGATATTTTTCAAAATACACTCTAATTGATAAATTTTGTTATAAAACTTGAGGCTATCCCACCCCAGTAATTATATGTACTATTAATTTGGAAATGTGCTGGAGAAAAGAATTAGTGTAATTACTTTCACTGTAAAAATTGTGGTATCTCTGGACATATAATTTAAGACACCATTCAAAAATACAGCACTTTCTTTTTTATCTGTTCATTTTTGGAGATGATAATTGGTGATAAATTCTTGTTTCATGGCTCATATCTCTGATTTATGTTTGTTGTAAAGTTACAGAAACACAAATAACATAGGAACGATGTTCTGAGCTGGGTAAAAAGATATGTCTACCTAAGCAGCTAAAAAGATATGCCTACCTAAAACTCTGTTGTTCCCAGAGTAATCATATTTTATTCAAAGATGCTCAGAAGTTTAGACAGAAACTTTGATCTAAGTAGGGGTAATATCATTTATCTATTCAAAAAATACCTGTAATTTATACATATTTGAGGAGAGTAGGATATTCTTGACCTTGAATTATTTAAATCCAGAAATACCAGATTTAAGGATGAGTAAAAGATAAAATTCTTCTCCAATTAAAAAGAAAAATTATATTAAACCTATAAGAAATGAAATTTTGCAGAGAAATTGGGAATTCAAAAGTGTAAATATATGTTGTACTATGTAAATATCTACACCAGTTCTGACATTAATGCATGCCCTGTTTTACTGCACACATTTTGCAGAGAAAGAAAAATGAAAGTAGAGAATCTAGCCAGTACACTTGTACAGCCCAGACTCTGGAGAAAAGCAGGGCAAAAACTTTGTTTCTCATGGAGACTGGCTAAGAACTGGCTGGATGTTTTCAGCGGCTTATGGAACTGAAAAAGACACAATTTCCTGGAAGTGGTACCTGCCCTGCTGCCAGAGGAATTCATGCTATGAAAATCTGGCAGATGCTTGCCCTGAGGAAAGTGGATGTCCACCAAAATACAGAGATATCATAGAGGTACAGCTTAGCCCAAGCGACTCTCCCAGTGTCAGGGCACACACTGTCAGGGGCACAGTGACCAGAAATCAAAATTTCCTGAATTGCAACCCTATATTGCTTCTCACAAATCCCATTGCCTTAAATGTTTACAATCTTTACAGTAAGATTTGCCACAGGGAAATGCTATCGAGGCAGGTCACACTTCAAGTCTACCAATTCTGACAGCATCCTTTCAGTGCATTTCCTTTTCAAAGGATCAGTGTGAGCAACTGCCACTTCTTATCCTGTAAGAACACTTGCTGATCTTACTACTGCCAACTTCTTCACTGCATTGCTTACTCAAAATGTGGTGACAAGCTGGAGCTGTCAGGAAATCATGTCCTCTACAAAGATCTGACTTTAGCAAACTACTAGCTCATACCAAATCCGTACTATATTGCATCATATAAATATATATGTTTCAATACATACTTAATAAAATATTATTTATACAATACAAACAGCCACAGAAAATTTGCTATTTTCATTATGTATATATACATAATGCAGAAAATAAATATTTATAGCATTTTGTTATTGTTACTTTTGTTGGGTTTTCTGCCTTTGTTTTCTTGTTAAAATATATTACTTTGAATTAAAACAACACAGCAAATTGCCTATTTTGTATATGCACGTGTGCATATACACAAATCCCTCAAATGACAAAGACAAGAATCTAAAAATAATGCTTGAGTTGTTTCAGTTCTTTTGATGTTCTCAGTTTATCATTGTGCTCATTATGCTTTTCAGAATATCACCCATATTTTCATCCTTTTTTTATTATATTTTTAATCTTTAAACAGGAATTTTTAAACTTTCAAAAACAGGTCAGTTATTATTTCTGTTTTCTTAATAGGAGAAATGAGGCAAAGGTAGATGAACAAACCTACTGATGTTCATACAATGTCAATCATGGTATTTGTCATGACAGAAGATTGCTTTCAGTTTCCTACACATGGCAAAGTCCTGCTCTTCTCTCTAGCTCTGACTTCAAGGAGCTCAACACTTTTCTGGCCTGTCCAGTGGAATAATTTCTAAAAAAATATTTAGGACAAGAATCACAGAATATTGTGGTCTAAGCAAATTCCATGAGCCTTTTACTGATGACTGTATTGTATTGGATCACATTTTTTTACCAGATTATAAGGTCCTAATTACATCTAAAATCATTATTTTTTATCTAGAACAGAAAAAGTGTTTATTTCCAGGGAAGATAATTAATCCACAAGTTTCCTTGCTTGGACAGGAGGTTCTATAAAGGTTCTATATCAGGCCTCTGGAATGGCATTAATTCCCTGCTCCTGCTATTTCTTTTTTCTTAGTGTGTTGCGAGAACAAAGCTGTGCATTCTTTCACTCATTTTCCTATCCCTGAAATATGGGGAAAAACAATGCCACAGCTGTGCAAAATAATGCATCAGTCTGTCTGTGATGGAAAAGCCTGTACAGGTCTGACTTCAACGATCTGGAAATGTGGGTGTGCAGAAATGAAGCAGCCGTGGGAGGGTGGAAATGCATTGCAGGGAATATGACAGGAGAGAAGCAGAAGGAACAGGGATTTCTGTTTACTCTGTCACTTTATTCTACCTGCTAATCCCAAACCTACAAATCCCAATAGCATTCTTGGTCTGTCCATAACCAAGAGATCTATTATTTGATGCCCTGCCAGACCCATTTAGATCCCAGACAATCTGTTCCTATAGTTATTCCCATTTGTAATTAAAATCACAGCTATATCTATACTGGCAGCCACATGCCATAGAATACATGATGATGGTAGCTTTATTCACTAGTGGCATTTTCTAAGGCTTAATTTATAAAATAAAAATAATATTTGCAATTGTGTTATGAAAAAATATGATTTCAAAATACGCTTTGAGAAAAAGATACTATTACTTGAGAAGAAACTAAACACAACTACATGCAAACTTAATAAAGGAATTTTCTTTTACAAATTTCTGAAAGTTTTTGTAATGTGGAAAACATATGTCAAATCAGGAGTCTCTTCAGGTCAGGACTGACAAGAATGTTGGTGCTCAGTGTGTTTAATTGTCTAACATAAAGAAGAAGAGAAAGCTCAGTCTTTGTACGTTTCATGTTCATGCACTTTTTCTATGGTTAAACTATGAAACTTGTTCTTACTTAGATTTTTTTTTACTAGAAAAGGCAGTTAGTGACATTCTCCACTGAAATTTGGCACAAACATCAAATGTTTCTGACAGCACATGCTGACCTTGCATGACACTTTTACTTTTTCTGATACAGTATATAGCAAATGGCTGTAGCCTGGTTCCAAAGCAATTTAAACTACAGTCTAATTTTAATAAGCCAGAAAAGATCCCAACAAAACCATCAACCAAATAAAATCCACTCTTAGCAATTCTTTTTGATGAAATAATCAGTTTCCATCTCAGTTATTTGGAACAGAAACTTAGGATAATTCAATATTTTAAATAAGGAAAACTAAGAAGAATTTTTTTCAGAAAATTTCAGAATAAATTAAAACATCTCAAGACTAAATATAAATACACAGATAAACACATTTGCTTGTATTTCAAAACATCTGCAAAAGTAGCAGTAAATGTGTTTTGTTAGGTTTTCAGAAAAAAATGTAGTAAAGAAACTGGAGACAATTTACAACCAACATTTCTCTTTATTGTAGGCTTAAACTGCTTATGATACTATACTGTGGTGTGCAGTGAAAGCAGAGAAAGTATAGTCCAACAAGAATAGTAGAAAAAATATATTTCTCTTCTGAGCTCTGGTGAGAATTGATTCTGGGCATTTCAGGCTGCCCTTTTGCAGTGCCACACTGCCAGCTCCATGTGGTGCAGGTCCAGCTCATGGTCTCACTGCCACAAATGTTTGTGTCTTGGTCATTAATATTGGTATTGGAGAAGCCCCAAAAACATTCTAATATAAATCTGTGAAGTCTTAATTGTTTCATTGATATCAATATGGTGTAAAACAAGGAATACTTCAATTTGTAATTCTATTTGTTTGATAACAGTTGAATTTAAAGGATTGGCTCGTGCAATGGGTTGATGCCAGCCAGCAGCTAATTTGTATAACCTGTATAACTTGTATAAAACTGCTCACTCACTCCTTCCCTATGGTGGGATGAGGGAGACAATGGGAAGGCAAAAAAAAAAAAAAAAAGTTGGGAGTTGAGAAAGTTTTACAAGTGAAGAGAAAAACCTAAAAGCAGTGTAAACTGCAAAAGCAGAGAGCAGTCAGAAAAAATCCCTGGAACTGAATGTACAGTAAGAAAGGGAGTGAGCAAGAGGCTTAAAGATCCCACCTGCACTAAACACTGTCAAGGCCACAGAAGGAACTTGCCATAAGCTGCTGCAGCAGCAACTTGAGATACACAGAGAAGAGAGGAATTTGTAACAGGAAGGCCCTAATTCCAACCCTATCAGAGGTAAGCAAATCCTAGTTAATGTATCCAAAAAAAAAAAAAAATTCCCATTGTGACAGATTGCAGGAAAGGAAGGGATGCTCCAGGATACACAATGTGGTGATTATCTTCTGCTTGATCTCTGCCTCTCTTTCTCTCTGTCTCTCTGTCTCTCTCTCCTCTTCTGCCCCCTGCTCCCCTTTTCCTGTTTATTTTTATCTCTCTACCTCATATTTAGTGTTAAAAAACCCTGTATTTTGACATATGATATCATGTGCACCTTTATTCAGGCAGAGGCATCTTTTAATAAGTTCGATCATAACAACAACAGGTCAGGTGAAGGAGCAAATAAGTCAACCCTGGGACCAGCAACAGAAAGTAGTAGCCCTCCAAATCAGAGCAAAACTCATACAACAGTTTTAAATTCAGTCTAGCACACTTTGGTCCGATCTGTCATTTTGAATCCCTAGAGCCAGATAGATCTCTGTTGGGTTGACACTACCAGCAAGCCAAGCATCTACACCAGTGCTCACTCAGTCCCTGCTCCAGAGGAACAGAGGTGAGAATAGGAAGAAAAAACACTAAGAAAAGTTGTGTTTCAAGTAAACACAATTTTTCAGGTGAAAGAAAATGAAAATAAGAAAAGCAATGTAAAGAAGATGCCTCACAACCTCCTATAACCCAACGGATGCTCAACCAGTTCTGAGAAAATGCCACCTTGGAAACCAAAATTAAAATAATTTTCTTTGGTTCTACTTTAGTTTTTGTTGCTGAGCATGGTGGTAATATAGCATTGAATATCCCTTTAACCAGTCTGGATCACCTGTTCAGGCTGTGTCCCTTCTCACCTTCTTACCCACTCCCAGCCTGCCTACTTGCTTGGGGGGAAGGAGACAGAGAGGGAAAAAGAGAAAGCCTCAATGCTACGCAAGCACAGCTCAGTGAAAGCCAAAACCTTACCAACCAACACTGTTTTAGACAAAAATCCAAAACATAACAACATATGGGTTGCTGTGAGGAAAGTTAACTCCATCCCAGCCAGTGCAAGTACAACTTGCTACAGAAGATACTCAACCACTTATCTGCAAAATTAGCCACAAGATTAGCTATTAGTTAAGGCAACTTATGTCCTTACTTACGTTACTTAATGTCCTTTAATGTAGCTGGATTTGTAAGAGGGCCAAACCAAGCCCTGCCTAGTCCCTGGGTGGGTCTCAGGAGTTTCTTGGGCAAACCCTGAAGGTCCCACTTCTCCCAAAGGAGGTGGTCATTTGAACTTCTCCACGTAGGAGGTGTTTGGATGACTACAGCATTAGCTGAGTAGATCCTGCCTACATCCTGATACATAAAAGCCTGACTTGATACTGAAGCTGTCTTCTGGGCTTGCAGGAATACACTAGTCTGTTCAGAAGGGAAATGCAGCACTAATAGCACCTGGCTTTTGAGTGCCAAATCTGGCCAGCCAAGGACGCCTCTGTAGTCACTGAAGGGTATAATACATTTCCTTAGGGAACTCAGCCATTACTTTACAGCAGTGTCAGGAAGGGATAAATGATCCACTTTAGGTACTTACTGCTCTTCAGGTATTGATATACTTGTCTAAGTGCCAAAATTCAGTATCAGAAAGAAAACCTGAATATCACTAATTAAAGAAATATCTTGAAACAAAGCTTAAAAATATTATATTTAGCAAATGTGACCAAGGAAGTCACAGTTCATAGAATCATAGAATAATAGAGTCATCAAGGCTGAAAGGGACCTTTAAGTTCATCCAGTGCTGCCATCAACCCAACACTACATATTGTACTCTTAAACCACATCACCCAGCACCAGATCCAGACATTTCTTGAACACCTCCAGAGATGCTGTTCCACTCCTCCCTAGGCAGCTCATTCCAATGCCTGACCACTCAAAAAGGGATTTTTTTTTTTAAATATCTAATCTGAATCTCCTCTGTCTCAGCTTAAGGCCATTTCCTCTGGTCCCCTCACTGCAGGCATGGTACAAGAGATCTACCCCCGCCTCAATATGACCTCCTTTCAGGTAGTTATAGAGATATATGACCATGACTGATGATGGGTTCATCACTGATTAGGATTTATTTGATGTTACTGACTGGGATGTTTCTTCTCCAAAGAGGAAATAAAATGAAATACCACCAATAAAATGGAACAAAAACCATGATCAACAAAGATGTATACAAAACCAGATGACTGTTGGACATTTTCAACTGTAAAATCAATTTTAGGCAAAATTTTCTGTCATTTGAAAGTGGTTATCCAACACAAGCAAACTGGAGACCAGTCTTTCATATAAAGTGAATTTACTTCAAACAATCTGAATTGAGAAACTGCAGAAAACTAAACATTATGAAACCAGGGAAGGGGGGTGGCAATTATTTTAGGTTTATTTCACAAGATATAATATTTCTAAACATTCAGTTAACATTTCTAAAAAATAATTAACAGATTTTACTTAGGTTGAATAAATAAATAGGTGACAAATAAGCACTTTGATGGCTCTTAACAGACACCTTCAGTCCAAACTCTCCAGTGCATTCATTGCCACTAATCAGTATGCTGCAGTACTGTCAGAATAATAATTGATGTACACAGAATATAAGCAAGTCTGGTAAATAAAATCACCCACTCTGACAGTTATATATGCTATAGTCATTAGTAATTAAAGACAAGAAGGCAGACAAAATTACGAAATTTTCATCCATGTAATTAACATAAACTCACCCATGCCTGGTGAAGAGCGTCATTCAAGAACATACCTAGGACATACTTCTCTTTCCTAAGGCTTAGGACATATTTAGTTTTTACTACATTAAACCCTTGTTCTGTTTGAAACCATATTCAAGACCATAGAAATATCATGATTGTAAAAATAATCTAAATTATTCTAGGGGATCTAGCATGAGGCGGCCCTGCAAGACAGTAAGGAGCAACTACTAGAAGTTTATAAATACTACTTCAATGACCATTCCTTTACTGTGGACAACTTTAACATGACTCCAAACTCCATTCTTAAGCTGGGACAGTATGGAAATGCTCCCAGGAGTAAACACTGAGAGGATTCTGGCCCTCACACCAAAGCCATGAGCCTTTACTTCTCCTTAGAGAAGAGCACCTACCTGAAAGCTGTGGCAGGAGCACTGCAGGCTCCCTTTCTAGCCTGCCCCACTCTAACTTTCTAACCTCAACCAACTGTGTCAATAGGAAAAACAGGTATGGGCAAGCGTTCTTCTGGTTTTTATTACAATAACATTAAAATTCTCCTTGATAATTAACCTGGATTGCTTTTCTGGTAATTTTTTGGTGTTGAAGAAAATGAATAATTCATCTCTGCAATTTTAGCTAATAAAACTGCATTAAAAAGGAGATAATATTTTTTACAAATTAGAGCAGCTTTTTTCTAGATGATAGTGACACCACAGAAATGTTTTACTGCTTGCAAAACATAAAAATACATCATAGCATAGAACTAAGATATTTTTTCCTTAAGCGAGATATAATTCATATTATTATGCTTTTAATTATAGCCTCAACGCTTTTATTTTAATTTCTTGCTCCTTTTTTTTTTTTTTTTGGAGGGAGAGGGAATATTCTGTAAAAGATGCATGGAAAAAATTAACAAATTATGGTTTCATTTATATGTACTGTTGTCAATATCAGCTCTGGAAAATAGCCTACAGTCTCTAATGTAAGATGCAATGGGAAAAGTAGAAAAAAGTACAATCTTTACTGTTTCTGTAATATTTTACACACTTGTTCCTGAAGTGTTACACGGTCTGTGAGAGCCTGCAAAAGTTACAGACAACAACAATAAATGATCTAGTAAATCGCAAACCTTTCATTTCACAGACTATCAATTCTCAAATGCTCAGAGAAGCTACAGAAGGCAAGAATTCCACTGCAGAGGGGTTTTAGGTGTGTTTGGTTTTGTTGGTTATTTTTTTTTAAAGGTGGCATCTTACTTATCTCTTTTTTTCTTTATTTACTTTGGGAAACTTGTGTAAAATCACAATACTTTTTCTATGATACAACTCCTTTCCAATTTTTCCATAAAGTGGTTAGTATTATACCTAAAATTAACATTCCTCTTCTATGCAAATCCACAAATGATGTTTCTATAATGAGTGTGAAAGATAATAAAATATTTAAAAATTGTGTGTGTGAGAAAATACTCAAGTATCTTCAGACTCTCAGAGGAGCTGTTCAGAAACCATTAAAATGAAAATCAATCCTCTCCATCCTGAAATTTATGGCCCACTGTTTCTGCCATCTTTGAAGATACCATCCACAAGGGTCAACACATTTCCAATGTCAGCTCCCATCTGACAATCAGCTGTAGTGCAATTCCTAAGAGTCATCTATCCCACGTGAGCTCCAATCTTTCTTATACTCTTCACTTTTCACTACCTGGAAAACCTGAATAAAATTTAAAATTTTAATGGCTGTTTGATAATTATATTTGACAAAATTAATTTTGCCAATCATTTCTATTTTCAACAGTGAACTTGTGAAAGGTATGATGGAAGTTCTTCATTTTGTCCAGATTGTAGACAAAAAAATTTATAACCAAAAGTAGACCATCTTTAAATTGTTGGGCTCATTCCTTAACTCCTGAGATTTAATGGATAAAATTGCATCCAAAACCCTAAAAAAGAACAGCAATTATTATTTCAGTGACTATTAATTCTCTTCCAACAAAAGATGTAGCTCAACCAGAGCCAGTCTAGGTGAAATATTAAGTGGATGGCACATAAACAAATACATTCATTCCAAATCAGTCAGGATGCAACCAGTAAGATTCCAAATTAACAAATGCCACCAATTCACCTAAGAATAGTGTCATCTGCATGGAATTTCTGAAAATGCCAGCATTTGTCACTATTATTTATATGGTACATTGCATGATTTTTCTGGATTGCAACTATGTCTCAGTGGTTATTCCCTCTTTTATCAAATACACTAATTGATATAAAAGCTCAGCATTTACCAGCAATTAAGTATATTCAAACAGTTTGTGATAAAACAATGTTATTCCCATCTCTGGAAGTGTTGAAGGCCAAGTTGGACAGGTCTTCGAGCAACATTACCTGGTGTCACTCAAGTTAGCCCTGCCCATTGCAGGAAAGTTGGAACTAGATGATTGTTAAGGTCTCTTCCAACCCAAACCATTTGGTGATTCTATGACTCTACACCTCAGACATCTCAAACAGTGGTCATATATTAGTTACAAAAGTGTATTAAAACAACTTAGACACATAGAATACAGACTGTTTCAATTAGTTGAGGAATTTCTGGGAAAGATTAATTCAGTTATCAAACATGATACTCCACTTTACAAGCTGAGCAGAAGGATGTCAACATATTTTCTCTACAAATTGCCAACTTTTGGAATATGTATTGTAACCCTTTTTAAATTCACAGGAGTCTTAGAAGCCTTCAGTTCTGAGAAAACATTGAGTTTCTTGGGTAAGTAGTAAGACAGCTGTGTAAAGCATTTTTCCTAGCCAGGCCAATGTGACAAATGAGCTACTCTTTAGAGTATTTTAACAGCTTCGGTGAACTGCAACAGGAGGTGAAGAGACACCCCATTGTCCAACCTGTATATCTCAGGAATAGGCATCAGCATGATTTATTACAAGAGCTTGAACCCAGCCTGCAGCAAAGGAAAAGCAGTTTCAGATCACTAGGGAGGGCTGGGCTGGGCTAACTACTTCACTGGAGTCAATCACTCTTACACAAAGCATCTGCCAGAACTCTGCTATGAGACATTTACAAATCAGGGATCATGACAAGTACAGAATGTTCTGTGCTGCTTCTTCTGTTTTTCTCCTTGTTGAAGTTAGCAGTAAGATGATTTGTATTCAGTGCTCTTGTTTTTCACCATGTTACAGCCTATTTTGCTTTAAGTGCAGTTCAAAATTTCTCACCATAGCATGACCAAATTAACTCAAATTTTTCGCTGGTTTTGCTTATGCAAAGGTGCTCTATGAGAGATCACTGGGAACAGGCACATTGCATTTGGTTAACAGTGCACAAACAAAATGTTTTAGCTACCCTCACTGCCCTTTAAATTAATTTCAGCATATGTCCTGAAGCCAAGCTCTGCCATGGAGCTGACTTCATAGGTTGTGGTTAAAGGAAAACCATACTATATGGAAGCCAGTTACTTGGCTTCACACTAAATAGTGATCATCATTTTGGCAACCACATTTGCCAAACCCTCTATGTTCCTCCATGATTTCACACAGCATTTTTTTAATGTCAGCAACTTATGAATGTGATAAAATATAATTATCCATAATGGGATACAAAGTATAGCACTATTACTTAACAATGATTGTCAAAATTGCATTTAGAAAAGCATATGGGCTGCATCTGTGAATGCACTTCCACTGCTGCCCCAGTGAATTTGGCAGTAAATTTTGCTAGTGGTGCTTCAACAGAAAATCAGGAAATTAGGTATCAGAATATAAGAAATTGTAGGACCCCCAAGTGGTTTTGAATGAAAGATGGTGAGCACACCAGACATTTTCACGCCTGAAGTTTTAATATCATTGATGTATTTTATTGAAGTATTTTATATCATTGATTGATTCCTAAATAGATGTAAAAAGTAAACAAGTCTGAGCCTGGCTGAATCACAGAATAGAGAGTACAGTTCCTTCAGTGTATATGATAGCAGCTTTACTCATTCTGACTTTGTAAGGGATGGGGAAAGGTGACAATTGTCGCTACTTATGCAACACTTTGTCGAACATGAAATGTGCTCCCTGCCAGGAAGTGTCTTTTCAGTTTAACCTCAAAATGTCAAAATATCTCTGTTTCCTAAGTTTCCTGATCAGCTCTTTTCTCAGCGAAGCCTGTTCACAGCAAAAAAAAGAAAGGTTTTAGTTTGCTGCAGAATGTGTCTAAGAATAAATATTCTAACACTGATTTCAAAAGCTTAGTTATTGGCTGCTTTGCACTGATTTTGTGGTACCATGTTATGTTCAGCAGTGATCTTTAGGCCACTAAATATAAAAACTTCTAAACTTAAAATATACATAATTGCCAAAAAGTAAGCTTATGGTTGGAATGCACTATATATCTTGCCCAAGAGCTGACAAAGAAGAGCTGAAGGATTTGATGGCTTTGTGTTTTAATTGGCAAAAGCAAAGTGTGCACTCCAATTTCAGAAACTGCATCCTGATTTCAGCTAAGACATCACGATGGTTCAAAACAATTACCTAATCAGCTTTCTTCTACTGTAGCCAACAGACGGGGTATTCATCCCAAACTTAGAGAAAAATAATATTGACAGCTTATAATGCTGTTTTAGGGTTTATCTAATGTATAAATTTGCTTTGTAATGAGAGTAGCTTTCTTTCTCTTCAGTCTTTAGTACACAGGTTACATTGCAGTTAATCTTCTCTGCTGATAGATTAAGAGAGTAAGAACTACAAGAAATATCTTCTCAGTGTGATCCCAGAAGTCATTCAGCATAAGATTTTATTTAGAAATAAATAAAAATTATGGACATTCCAACAGCTGAAACAGCTTTTCTGAGTAGTTTGGCTTTATCTGCATTAAACAAGACATAGTATATTATTCCTTGTGAAAAGGGAACACTTTGAAAGTATTTGCCTCTATAAATCTGTCATACATAAGCTTCTGAATGAACATAGCAGAAAGAGACATAATTTTAGAGAGGAGATTTTGATTTTTCTGTTGCAAACCTAGTACCAATAGGGACACAATAAAATCTAACTAGGATATCAATAATAATTTTTTACATTGGAGCCAAATGCTTTTGCTCCCCACTAGAAACCAGGCTGCAGACAAAGTAAGCTGAAGTCCTGTAGTGAACAGATTCATACCAGATGGGAATTTCTGCCAGATTTTTTAGGCTGGCAATATTAGAGTTTTCAATATGTCTCTCTTAGGCTTGGATAGGGGTCTTAAAAACATTTTCTTTATCTGCTCCTAAACTGACTTTTCTTTTATATAGCATCTTTTAAAGACTTTTGAATGGGTGAAACATTACTTGAATTCTTCCCAATAGAATATTTATTTTTGTATTTATATTTAGTAATACATCATATAGGATTAGTAGTACTAGTAGCAGTAGGATTATTATTATTATTACTATTATTTATTTTTACCACCATTAATGTATGCTTCTAAATATTTGTATCTTTATATATACACAAACTTATATGTAAATTGATGTATGTATATACATATATGTAAACATATGTATGTATACATATAAGTGTGTTTTTATATAAAGTGTAGATATATATATGTACACTTATAAATATATCTCTAGAAAAACAACCATAATATAACCACGTATATACAGACAGATATTAGGGCTCTCAAAGTGCTTAATCTCAGAAAGTGTGTAAGAGCAGACACATAAATCCTGTGGCAGCCTAAATTACACCCAGTGCATGATGAGACAGTTGATATTACATGCATCTGTGATGTGATAAATTACAGCTTTCTCTGACTCTCAAAGGAAAAATATCATCCTTTTTTATTTTGATTGTTCATGGTATTTAAAAGTAAGTATATGGAATTTCTGAAAAAAGTGTTAACACTGGAAAATAAAAGAACCTGCTAACTTTTGAAGAAGAAAGTTATTTCTAACAATAAGATGCTTCATTTTCTTCCGTTTTCATTTCTAAATGGCTAATACCATAAAATAGCAGTAAATTTCAAAATAATCATAAAACTTACAAGCAATGTAAACCCTGTTGGAAAAAATACATAGATATTATTGATTATAGAGAAATTCTTAATATTATTAATTATAGAGAAAGACTTTCAATTTGATCTAAGTGAGTAATTTTACATTGTACTTTAATGTGATTTGTGAAAACAAAATTTTAACAGAAATAAAAAGATGTTATTAACTGAAAATGAATGTATGATAATAAACACTGGTTTGAATAAATGTTCTGCCTCTATCATTTGCACATATGTATTTATTTGAGAATTTAATTTAAAAAATATTTTCTATTAATTTAAAAATATAAAAGAACAGATAATTCCGTAGTAAAAAACAGCTGAATGAAAATATTATATAAATCCTTATTTAAAATATTCCTTCAATAATAAGAATAAGAATGTATTAGATACCTCATACTGTTTCCTCATAAAATGACTTTCATGCCCAAGAAAGCTTGGTTGCTACTCTGGTTATTCCACATGTAGTTACACATTAAACATTCCTAAATTTAATATCTGTCCTAAGGCTTTCTCAATTTTCCAGTGGTCTGTTTTCCTCCTAGCAAGCCAGATCTCCTTTGTGGGAGATTGCTGCTAGAGGAGTTCCACTTGATGTCCTGAAAAACAGGATACCTGGCTAAAGACCAAATCCTGGATTCCATCCCATCCCTGGGGAATGAGGACCAGTTGTACCTGTCAGTGGTGAGCAAGGTGGAAAATGTGTTATGAGTGTCTGATAGCAGTCATATGCTGATCAGAAAATGCTTGATGTCCCTATCAGAACACTCTGTTACACTGTGGGGCTGCAGTCTGCAGGATCACCTCAGGGATTGCGTGACAAAGGGGAAATGGAAAGAGGATTGTCAGCACTGCAAAGAAAGTTAGCAGAGAGGTGCTTTTGGCTCTGGCAAATCTCCTGGTCTTGCATAATTGATAAGCTATTTTCTTTCAGTCTGACAAATTTTAAGCAATGGCTTTTAGTTTTGAAGGAGTATTGTTGTTCTCTGAAGAAGCACAGAGTTTATAAATTGAGGGAGAAAGTGTTGTAACATGTAGTTCTCTACTTCTGCTCAGAGTTAGTTCTTTTCATTTGAGAAGAGTACTGGACAGAAGTCATTAAATAAAATTTTCCTTTACATACAATAATCGTCACTTCTGGAGAGATTAGGTGCCTGAGGTCCAAACTGCATACAAATATTCCTTATTTTACCCCAGGAAGAAGCCTAAAATTCACATTATAAAGCTGAGCACTTGATCTGGGGATGCTGAGGTGGACGTTTTATAGGTTTCAGACTTGACTTCCTTAAGGCTATGACTTCAGATTTAAGAATAATCACAAACACTGAAAAACACATTCTGAATCCTAGAGAATCAGGAGTATCTCAGAGGATACTCCATGAAAAAGGTGAAAAGGTCTATTCCTCTGGGAAGCAAGGGTAGGGAAATTAGAGGACTATGTGACTTAGAGGAGACATAACTGGTTTTCTTTCCTAATCCTAAAACTGACTCTTTTTCTTCAGAGAATATTACAGTGCTGTGATACACCCTTAATACTTTTTCTTATAGAGCAGCAATGCAAGGAAGCCTTGATTCCTGGATAATGGTTCCAAGAGGATTTAATAGATTTTACAAATATTTTCTGAATGCTCAGTTTACATAGCCATTAGAGTTTCTATTATGCAATAATTACTTGAAAGAAAACCAGCATACTCTATGAAGGAAAGTTTGCAAACAACAAAAAAAAAACAAAACCAAAACTGCATAAGTATTTAATATGTTTTAACATGAGTTCATGACTTTTTTTTTTTTACTAAATGTTCATTAAGCTCTGCTGGCAAGTTTTAGAAAATCTTAAATAAATGTAAAGAGAAACAAACCAAATTCCTCTATGCAATTCACACCTCCCAAGATTTTGTATACAACACTCAGATTTCAGGCATGTAACAGACCATTAACCTTGCAGACTACAACACTCACAGTTGACCCTTTTCTTGATATTCCTAAATCTATAATACATACTTAAGATGAGAGGCAAGAGATTGTTATAGGCAGATGCAAAAATACAATGGAAAATGAGATGATGGCATTAAAAACAGCAGTATTTTCATACCAGTTATCTATTTTCCAAATTTCATCACAGTATCGCAGCAAAGGGATAGTAAATCTTGCTCTAAGGCTTTCTTTTGGGCAGTTATAGTCCCGTGCTGGTCTCTTTACACTGACTGCCACACTGGGTTTTTTGAACACAGACTTCCAGATTCTGGCATCCAGGGCCAAATTTCAGTCCGTGGTTTCCTAGTGCAAGGTTTCCCAGGCTTCCTTTCCCATTGGCACCTTGCTTAACTGCTCCTTCAGGAGGCCAGTCGAAGGAGGAGGCACGGTGCCTGCCCTGCCTTTTTGACAAATATAGCCCATATCTGTGAGTTCTGTGTGGGAGTGACAAACTCAGGTTATATCTCATTCTGCATCACCATAGGGCTTTCCCAGAGTGGCTAGGTAACCTGGAAAGGAGTGGTTCTTCAGATTAATGGCATGAGATAGATAAATAGATCTGCAGTTTAAGTGCAAATTACCTAAATAAGCAGTGGAGAGAAACAGCTGTTTTCAGAGACAGATGGAGAGTAAGAAAATATTCAAAATCCTCTGTGCTCCCTCTGGAAAGTTTTTGACTCACAAAGGAGAGGAGGCATCTTAACAGCTACATAAAGGAGGGATGAAGAGATATCCAAAATCCTTCTGAGCTTTGAAGAAACAGCCCACACCACATCCATGGGTAAGAGGGTTGGTTGAAAAGGTCATGTGCAAAGTACTGGGTGAAAGATCTTTGAGTTTTTCTTACAATAATGCAGTGCGTTACTGACCAAGGATAAACAGTGCTTTGTCATCTTCCCTGAGGGCCAGACACTAATCTGTGACATTAATCTGTACATTATGAAAGAAGGTAGATAGACAGCCAGGGCTTGTCTCTGTACTAATAAAATTTCTGTCTTTTTTCTGAACTGTGAAAAAAGAGGCAATCCTCCTTGCAGTGACAGCATGTCCCCAAAACTCATTACAAAAAGCTTATGTGCTTGAGAATGAACCAAGAATAATCATTTAAATGCTAAACAACAATGGAGTTTGACCTCAAATTTGGGGAAAAAGAAAAAAAGCTTTAAAGCACGTTATTTATGAGATGCCAAGATGCTGCACATTCTCAGTGGTAAAACTATGTTATTATCTAGTCAATGTAAGTGAAGAATAAATACTTCCATTGATTGCTGAAATTTATAAACCAAAATATCATGAAAAGAAAATTTAAAATCCTAATTGACATAATGAAATATGAAAGGTAAACTGTGTTATCGAAGTAACAAGCAGAGATTTTTCTTTTCTCATCCTGTGTTTTGTTGCAGGGCAACACCAGTTAGACACACATCAGTGCCAGGAAGATCATGGAGCAGCTCATCTTGAGTGCCATCACATGGTACATGCAGGACCAGGTGATGTGTAGAGAGGCACCTGGGGATGTGTTTTAATTGAAGATTTGGCAGTGCTGGGTGGGACTCAGTGATCTTGAAGGATTTTTTTCCATCCTAAATGATTCCATGATTCTAAAGAATCTGGCCTAGAGCTGATAAAAGAACAACAAAACAAAGAATTGTGTTTTGTTTCAAACTTGTTCTCTTTGTCTCTTCATGTTTCATGATTTGTTTCCAGAGTGCAAGCCATTCCTATTATTCTTCTTTGAGAATTAACATCTAATTTCTTGATAGTATTAGAAATATACTGTCATAAAATCTATTTCAGTTTTGCTGGCCTTCTTGCCAGATTTTAATGCTACATTTTATCAACTCTTTTCAATCTCCTTGCATGAAACAGAGAAAGGATAATCCAAATCCTTTTTGTTCTTTTAAGAGAAAAAAGTCTTAAGCCTTCCCAGATGTTCAGGTAGACCTATTCATTGATCTCATGTTTTCTGAAATGCAGAGGCAGCACAGTACAAAGATTCTAGGAGACATTGATCTTGTTTCATTGCTACCCAGCTCTAATAACCCTGGGCCAGAATAAACACGGGGATGATTTTAACAGACACTTTCATCTATATCTTTCACCTACATTCAGCAGTAAGGTATTCATATGAGGCCAGAATTTATGCATTGAAATCCACAGCACTGTGCAGAACAAATTGTTTCAAGCTTTGCTGCTTAAAGAGATTGTCATCCACTGAGTGACTGTGGTCGACAGCTCTGCTACTGAGGGGGAACACAAATTGTCCTGGGATTTGGGTACACAGTAAAAGGTTTGATTTTATCTGTGAAGATACAGTCACAAGTACTAGAAAGGCTACAGCTACAATGTGAACATATGTACATATGTGTTTCAAATATTACTGTGTATATTACAGATTGTGCTGATAGATTTAAATGTAATTAATAGATCTCTTCATCTGTTCATGTTTTCACATATCTGCCTGCACTTGAACTACATCTGTAATAAGCACATTTTCTGCTAGTTTCATTTATAAAATTATTATTTTAATACTGAAATAACGGTATAACCTTCCCTTCAATAAGAGCACATGTGAACTCCGAATACGTTGTTCCTATTAGCCAAGAGACAGTACTTCAGTCTCAAAAACTCTGTCAAAAACAACAAAAGATGGTTACACAAAAGTGTTTTGCTTATGTCTATACTTTGGACAACTGAAACTTATCCTTTCTATTAATGATATTCAGGTAATATATCTGTGCCTATCTCATGGTTGCACATTTATGTACATACCAATAAATCAAAGAAATATGAACTTTCAAAATAAAGAAACCACTTTAAATTATTCTGCAAAATTGACTTAGGTATTGTTATCTTAGCTTTCAAACCTACTGACCCAAACAGGGAAAGATTTATTAATAATGAATTCTTACTTCATAGATTTTATAATAAATTTTCAGTTATCTCCATACATTAAGAGCATGGGAAGAGCTTACAAGAAAAGAAGACCCCTTAAGAAAATAAAACTTACATACTTAACAAACGTATCTGAGAGCTATGCTTTGAAATCATGCTTGTGAGAAGTGTTATTATGTCTGTTTAGGCACAAGTTAAAGTCTAATTAATCTTTAGTTGAAATTATACAGAGAAAGCAGAAAATTTAACGTGTTTGTTCAAGGGTGGGTTTCTGTCAGCTTTAGGTAGATTCTGTTTTTAATGGGTTTGTTGTTGTTTATTTAAACTGTTCTATCATTTCTGTTGAAAAATTAACTCACTTGCCCATTAATAACTTTGACATATTCTTTTTTTTTCCTTTGGCTTTTAGTTGCACTGGTATTGCCAGTAAATACATAAGGATTGTGTGCACACAGGAGTCTTCTCTGCTGTTGTAAAACATTCTTCAACACACAGAAATTGGAAATAAGCAGTTACCCAGAAGAACCTATATTTTCTTGTTATTCACCTAAACAATGTATTTCATGACATCTTTTATTTGAAGTAAAACTTGTTATAATCTTATCCATTTTTTTTAACCCGGTTTAAAATCAAAGGGATTTTGAGAAGTACAAAGTACTTGATATTTGTTAAATGATGGGTGTTTTGTTGTTGTTTACATTTTAAAATTCATATTTTATGGAATGTAATGAAACATGAAATCACTCTCATATAAAATAATGGTGTGCAGTCACAATGCATTGGATATCTATTACATTGATCTTCAAACCTTAGTCTGGGTCTATAGTGAATTTCCAAAAATGCAGCTACAATGGAAAAATGTGGAGCATAGTTGTTCATAATTTAAAGTCAATAACTGAATAATTACTTTAGAAATTCTATGGGATTTTTTTCTAGCCACTACTTTTTTAATATTTATAAATACAGCAATTTTACCTCTGTGAATGTTCACAAGAACAACTTTGACACCTGTCAAATATCAGCCAATATTGCAACAGTAAGTGAATTGTAAGTGAGTTATAAGTGAATTTTAAGTGAACTGTGAGTGAGTTGTAAGCCAACACATACACACTGGAGCCATGCTTGTACTGCTGTTCAAAGACTAACTACTATAGCATAGGCAAGAGACACACAAGAAAGTTATGCAAATGGGAACACAGAGAATCTGTTTTGAAATAGATTCTTTTTCTTAACTGTTCTGAATAATAACTGCAAAAACACGACATATCTTCTAAACATGATCTACACCAATAAGCAGCAATATAAAGATGTATATTTACCTCTTTTTAAGAAATGTGTTAGGTAAAATAAAATAAACAGGTGTCTTGTAACCTAAAAATGCTAGAAATTATTGCCTTGGTGTATCTCAGTATACAGGCAAACAAAATAAAGTGAAAATAACAAGAGGACACATTCAAAAATGGGATTTGTTTTATAATACAGCTCAGTACTGGTCTCAAGGACATGACAGAACTTCTGAAAAGAATCCCATCTGAGTTTAATTTGAAGACACTGCAAGTTAGTCTTGAAGAAGGAAGCTAACAATTATAATTATCATCTTTCACTTGAGGGTAATGGTGTTAGGGGGGTGTATTTTACCTCTTCATAACAGGACACATAGGAAAAAGAACCCAAATATTCATTAGGTCAGTGAGAAACCTGAAACATGACTGTTCTCTTACAGAAATAAATTTTCAAGTGTGTATTTATATATTTTTTTTTAATTCAAGAATTAGTATGTTCAAAAATACATAGCTCTCTGTTTTGTCAACCTGCTAATATTTTTGATTTCGCTTTTTATTTTCTTTGAGTTATCCCAAGTAGGGAAAGTTCATAACAATCACTGCCAACAGGTAGATGGTGTCCTTACACATGCTTGATGCTGGCTCTCATCCCATTTGACATTTAACAGTGGTAGCACTTGGCATTTCTGTTCCCTGCTCATCCCATGAATGCACAGGCCAGTAATTGCAACGTCTTTTCACTGACCAAACACTGTGGATTACTGAGGATACAGTCCCTGGAAGCAACCTAACCTTGTGAATCTTTCACAAGATGAGGCTGAGCACCATGCTTCTCCACTGGGCTAGATAAGCAGGTTTGATTTTGCATCCTGGCCCTGAAAAATGCATAGCTTTTAGGTAGATTTCCCAAGAGAGACACCTTAAAAGCAGATTTTCTTGAGATGGAATTCAGGACTCTAGGGGAAAATAAAAGAAGCCAAAACATAACCTAGAAATGTGAGACCTGCTTTTTGGAATTTTGGTGAGTTGGCTGTAAATCACAAATTCCAGATTTCTGACAGAGCTGTCCAGTGCCGAGTGCAAGAGCCTGCAAACCTGGGCTTTAGTACAGGCTGGACAGTGTAGACTCCAACCTGTGCAAAAAGCACAAAAGCCTCAGCAGCTACTAGATCATTTTTAAGTCCTTTTTTAGTTTTAATGAGCAGTCTGAGGTGCACGCACACACTCACTAAGGCACAAGCACGTCTGCATTTTAGGTGTGCTCAGGGTAGTGGTAGAATTTTACCAATGAGATGTTTCATGACTTGCATGCCCACTCAAACACCCATCAACACCCATACTTCAACATTATTTATTATCAAACTTCCTGCACAAAGGACTAAGGTAGGTCAGAAAATGATTGCATGACCAACGCCTCGGCTGTCTCATCCTTAATGTCCTCAAGAGCAGAAGATTCTCCAAAGGTAAAATTCTGTCATAACCTATGACAGCACTGGGTTTCTGTCCTTCCCTCCTCTTGGTTCAGGTTATTGCACTCTACCCAAACCATCTAAGGACCCAGAATCCCATCCTTTTTGTTGTTGATGAGCAACTTTATTGCAGCAATAAGGAAAGAACGAATCTAGCTTTTGTGATCCCAGCTATTGATCCCAGTGAGGTGGGAAAGAAAGGATTATTACTGTAGATATAGGGGAAGTGAAGAGGCACAGGACAAGGCCAGCCTTGACATGAAAGATGGTTGGGTCACAGAATTGCTTCAGCAATGAACAATGAGCAAGTCTGGTATCATTCAGCTAATGCAGATTTAAATTTCTCTGCTGCCACCCTATTGATAGATTGCTTGTCACTAGTTTAACAGCTTTCTGAGACAAACTATAAAGCAAATAATAAAAGAACAGCTTCAGAAACAGCCATATACGCAAAGAAAGCAATAGGAGTGGAAATAGGATAAGAAAAGAAATGTTCTCAAGATGATGAAAATGTGAACAATATTGTGAAATCATCCACCCCTCACTGGTACTGAGCAGCTAATATACACAGCAAACTCTTCATGGAAGGCTGTAGTTACCCATCTGGCACAAATATTAGGAGACGAAAAGGAGTTGGGACAAAATCATTAAATACTTTTGAAGGAAAAAGGGACCACAGTGCAATTGTTGATTCTGATAATTTACAATTTAAAATTGTTGAATATTTTGAAAGCATAGCTCGTCTATAAAAATTGAAATACGGTATTACAGTGTTAACTACTGAATTATGATTTGTTGACCCTTTGATAGTGACTTTTATTCATGAATGGCCCTGTTGGACCTCTCTTCCCCAGGACACTCTAAGAGATGACACTACAGAGAGACTATCTGACTCTTTCCAAAGCTGGTGGATGTATTTGTTGTTAAAAGAGAAACTTTGGCATGAGGTTCAGTGAGACTACCAGCAGGTAGACTCTCTTGGGTAGAGCTGGAATGTTTTAACAAAGTGCCTCCATTACCCCCACGTGTGCATCCTGCATGTGCTGATTGAAATGAGGGGACAATAAAGAGGGCCAGCCTCCTTTACCGATGGACGTGGCAACCTGAGATATGCAAGAGAAAAAAACAGATTAAGGGAAGCCTACAAGGAATTCCTATTTTCTTTTACTCCTTCATCATGAATTAGGTATAGCTCTCATGAAAATATTTCCATTACGCAGCCTAAAAGTATTTATGGGTTCAAAGAAAATCCTTGTGCACATATCACAGGGAATTGGCACTTCAAATCAAACTTTTTTATTTAGGTTATGAAGAGAAAATTTTGCAAAAAGCTGGAAGACCTTAAGGTTTTATTTAACATTAAAACACAGAGTCTCATCTAAAAGTTACCTATGCTGCAGAAGTAGATGCAAAGAAATAATTTATATCCCCATGATTCAGGACATAGGAATTCGGAAATCCCTAAGCCTTTCTTATATAAGGAAAGGAATTTTGTCAATGCATCTGGGAAAGCACTATTTCAAATGCTGGGGATGAAATTAAACAGTAATTTATTTTTCTATGAGGAGACAGGTTGCCCACAGCATCTCTAATGTCTTTCCATGCTGAAAGACAAATAGAGCTTCATGTCCCAAGTTTTCCCAGCGCCAGCATGATAACCAAGACTTCTATCTTCCTGTGCCTCAGATTTTTATTCTGCCTAAAGAAGAATACATCTTTCATATACTTTGAATCAATAGAAAGTTGTTGTCCTCCTTGCCTTTTTTTTTTTTTTTTTGCCCTTAGATCATATTTTAAGTATCCATTCCTCAACCTATGAAAATAATGAAATACCATGGAAAATATAGAATATGGACAAACTGTATGTTCTACCTGTAGACATGCATAAGAAATCATAAAAACTATGTGTTACAATTTAAAATAATCTATGAATGCCTTAGGTTTTAGTTTTTGTATTTTTTAGATTCTGTGCTGTCTTAGAGGGTAGTTTTAGGTTTCATATTAAATGCTACTGAGTTCTCTTCACAGAGTAGAGAGACAAAACAATTTCTTCTCTTGCTGAATACCAAGGACAACTTTCAGGGTCAAGAATGAAAACAGAGGTGAAGTGAGAAGAGAAAATAAGGAGGATGGAGCTTCATAACCTGAAGCCATGATGGGACAATTGATTCTAATATGCCAATGGACCAGAATTTATAAAAGTGTGAGACCTCGTGATCGGGCACCCATTTTGTGACCATTTTAGGGCATCTTGGGTGTGGTCCAGCTGGGCTCTTGTGCTGCCCAGCTGTACCCATTGAGGCCTGTTAATAAATAT
>JAWWMU010000001.1:103284694-103295818 GCA_035048155.1 Cinnycerthia olivascens | reverse complement strand
CCCAGTAACTGGTGACCTGCTGAAGAAATCCTGGACTGCCCCAAGCTCCTAATTCCTTGCTCTGTCTTCTCTTTGGGAATGGGAATACCACCCATTCCACTTCTCCAGCATCCAACAACACTTTTATTTTCCAAGTAAGGGACAAACACACCATCCCAAATACATTCTGAAGGACTAACATTTCAGGCAGTGTCTAGACCAGCCACAAAATGTGGCCACCCCAAGAGGCTGAGCAGGATTCTCCTGGCTTTGACAGCTATCTAAGTGAACTTTGGCATTATTCCAACATTAAAATATTCTGCATCTTTTGCAAGGCATGAACTGACCCCCAGAAATGAACACTGGCTTTCCTCAGGGAATCATAGACCTTTGGAAGGTTATCCAGCAGGATCAAGGTATTAAATCCAAGAGCGGAAAAATACAGTTTTCATATTAGGGAACTATCCATTTTTTTTTTCACTTGTTCCAGTTCTCACAGGTTTTTCATGGGCTTCTAAACAAGAAATTAATATATTCTTGTAGCTTTTTGATATAAGGCTAAGTAGTGTAACTTCACATTAATTTATCGTCAGACTCTCCAATCTGCGAATGAAAGTGACATTTTCAAGTCAACTCTTTTATATTCACCAACAGCTATTTAGTTTTGTGAAAAGTATCTTTTTCAAATCCAGCTCTTTTCAAATTATTTGATATGTTTCTTAAGACTATAAGAAATCAAAACTGAGATTAATTCAAAAATTTATTGATAAAAAGCCTCTAGCTAGCCATTAATATTTACACTCTTCTTGAAATAGTCTCACCAAATAGTATATTTAGCTGGACAACATCAAAGTCCAGAAAGGTTCTGTCTTTTGGTTTTGGTTTTTCTTTTTATCCATCAAAAATATCTCAGTAAGCAACATTAGTTAAAAAAAATATATGCAATCACTTTGTTGTCTGTTCCCTAGTCTTGTGTTCAAACAATGTAAAATCATTTAGGATTGGCAAACAGGAAAGATTTTCCGAGACAGCATATCAGAAACAATATCTTCAGAACAATAAAAAATAGCTCTAGAAGGAAATATGCTACATGTCTCCTTTTCTATATAATAGTTTCTAAAAAAAACCTGTATAACAGCATATCAGAAATTTACCTGGATAGTCTGAATCATTCTAAGTAATATTTTATTAATATCAAAGAAAATATGAGTTATTCTCTGGCCACTATTAGCCATAAACTGGTAATCACCATAAAATGCTCTGCCAATGACTGTCAGAATTAATTTGCAAGCCTTCTGCTTTGTCTGATGTTGTGTTGCAGAATGTACTGAGCTTTACTTGCAGTAATTTTTTTCTATGAGATTTATATATATTTTTTTCTATGAGATTTGTTTCCACCAGATTGGTTTCCATTTTCTCCTGTAGCCAACATGCTAGAAAATCTATCAATAGGTTACTGTTCTGACACCAAAGCATAATTCCAGTGTAACCTACTGTTTTTCTCCTACAAGTTGCCCTCATTGCCAATCCGTAAATGAGAAAAATTGCTATATCCTGCAAAATCTAGTAACTCATGCACTCAGTTTTAGAGCCTTCATCACCTCTGCAGCAGTAGGATGCTAAAGTGACCAATCATACCCATCATCCACTAGAACAGAAAAAGTGAAACAAAATGCTTTCTTCATGCATCAATTCCACTTCATTCATCTATACATATATATCCATACATTTAGAATTATCAGATGCTATTATGATAACACTACAGCTGGCTGGATGATTTGCCCAGCACAACCTTTGTAATTATGGAATATCTTTGCAATTCAGTAAACAGCCAACAAAGTACAGAAGTCTTCCCAAAATCTCAATGAATCCCACAGTAAGTGTGTATAAATACACAGAAAAGGGAAAGTCCAGAAAGAAAAGTTCAGGTACTCTTGTAACTGTTGACTTTCAGCAGGATAAAATCTAGTATCAGCAACCAAATCTTAGCATTCAATATTAACTATTAAATTTTTTCTGTGAACAACAATCTTGTAGATGATATATCATACATCTCTCCATGGAATCAGCATATGTTTGATGTCTTTTCAATGAAATTACAAATGCCAACACGCCATCACATTACCATCGTACATTAACACATCAAATTCCTTCATACAATTTGAACAGAGGTTTCGTTTGCTACTTACCTAACTGGGTCTCCTGAATTGTTAGCTTACTCTCCAAGGGGTGTAAAAGCTTTGGTGGTTTATCTGTTAGTGGTGCTAGAAAAGAAAGAAATTCACATATGTAGTGTTCTGATTATTATTGGGTAGACTAAGACTTGGTTTTATACTTATAATTTCAAGAAGGCTTTGGTTTTTCTTTTGTTTCAATAAAGTTCATGCATTCAATAGCTGCAAATGTTTCTGCTTAGACAGAAAATATAACTCCAAAATTAAAGGCCCTTGTATTAAAAAAAGTAATCTCTTTGACTCCCACAAAAAAAAAAAAACCAAAAAGAAATCACAAGCAACAAAACAAAAACAACAAAGCCTTCCAAATCAATCGAGGAAAAAAAAACAAATCAGAAATATACTGACATTGTAATTTTTCTCTTTTTGTAAATATTATCCAGAATTTCATAGTTTGCTGTGATATTTAATTACTTTTCAGTAATGCATAGTCATTAAAAGATAAATAATATAAACGAAGTTACTGAAAAACAATTTTGAATATTTGATGAAAATTTTATTTGAAAATATATTCTAAATATATTCTAATATATTTGAAAATATATTCTAAACACTGAAACTTTGTTAAGTGGAGTACTAGAAAAAGGCTGTTTGCAAAATCCAAGGAATGGATACAATGAAATAATATCAAGATTCCTAATACAATGGTTTCCCTTTTTCCTTTGGGTCTACCCTGAAATAATATTAGTAGATTTATGCAATAACGGAATAGAAAGAGTTTTGTAGTGGTCAAAAACCTTCTGAAGGTTGTTGAAGTGTGTTTAAATTATACATGTATACAAACCACGTTATTCTACTAAATATAATATCTGTCTGCTTAATTCATAGAAATGACATTGATTATTATTATTTTTATTGTTGTAGCAAGTGTACTCTTTACTATGTCTGGCAGATGAGTGCATGCCATACAAAAAAAAAAATTTTTTTCTTCTTTTAATACTGATAATAATATTCATGGGAAATTTCCAACTTTTCCAGTCACCTGCAACATTTTGATATTCTGCTTTTCAACATCAATTCATACTTCTCTTTTTAACACAGATTATGGGCTGTCGCAGATTTAAAATGCATTTGACATTTTGATACAGCTCTAGAATATTTGTTCCCTTCAACTTGTCAAAATCAATGCTCCTTTCCTTACTGACACACGCACATACCCATATGTGTATGGGCTTAATCTACTAAACACACTCATCTCCTGTCAGTGGAATTGCAGGACAAGCTTATTTGCATTCTCTTCACTGTGTTTCCTCTGGTCTTTTAGTAAATTATCACCGTTCTTTAAAAGGTACAGCACTAATTCCAACTTTGCAACAATGACAGAATGGAACCATTATCGAGTCGTGTTTCTCTTTTACAGAGATTATCCTTTTTATGATAAAAGCATTAACCCACTCAGTTGGTATCAGAGGTGTTAACACATCAGACCCAGCAATGAATCAAAATTCAATGGAGGGGTGAAAGATGTGTACTTGGTCCACAAACCTTCTCTCCGTTCATTTTTCTTACAGCTCCTAGTCTCTGTGGGAAATCATTCTGCACTACAGGCTTTGGAGAGAGCTGAAAGATTTTTGGCATCATCACTAGTTTGCTATTTTTCTTTACACTTTTTATCTCTTTTGTCTCTCTTTTTTTTTTTTTTTTCCTTAAAGGCTAAAGTGGGTGGAAGGGAAAAGGATTCAAAATATATTTTCCTCTTAATCTGTAATATTAGTCATTCCCATTTCTTAAGTTCTCTGTAAAGGCTCATAATTCATCAACACATTGCCATTTTTTAAACATCCACTATGAATTTAAATTTAATTTTGCAGTTCTGTCATTCTCAACTCAATTACTATTCATCAGATAATGTCTTCTGAGTCACTGTTGTTCTAAATCTGTTTTGAAACTGTGAGCAAAGTTCCCCCATTTTAAGTAAAGATATAGTAACTTGTGGAGTTAATCTGAATGCAATGAATAAGGAGACTAGAAACCAGCATTTTTATCAGTTTAAGCAAAGATCAACATTACTTCTATGATCCTGTATCTCAGACCTCTAAGAAGCTTTCTACTTTTAAATGAATAGGCCCAGGATGTGTGAAGATAAATCATCCTCCATCAGAAGTATGAAGTTATTATAAAATTTATGCTCAGTTTAATTTATAAGATTTAATGCATAATTTAACAAATCAAATGATACTGAAAAAAATAAATTGGACACATAACTTATATATCAGAATCATAGGAGCATGTAGGCTGCGAGGATCCTTAGGAAGCCAAGTGATCCCATCTCCAGTTGGAGCAGGTTGTCAGGACCTCATCCAGTCACATTTTGAACATCTCTGTGGTTGCAGATTTTACCACTTTGAGTGTTCCAGCTGCCAACTACCCAGTGGCCCTGCACTGGATTTAGTTCAGTACATCTCTCTTTTTGAACAACAGAGCTGAAAATTTGTCGGTGTGGTCTCACAGACACTACAGGACTGGGAAGGGTCACCCTCCTGGACATGCTGCCCAAATTCTTGCCAAGAGTTGTGCAGTTGGACTTCACCAACTCGTGCTCAACTTATTTTCCACCTGGGCTCACAGGTCCATTCATGTAAAGCTTTTTCCTACTCAGTCAGTCCCAGATTCTGCTCTGCTGCGTGGGTTTGTTCCACTTCTAGAGCAAAACTTTGCCTTTGCCTTTGTTAGACTCCATCATTCTCCAACTTTTCAGGGCTTCCTGAAGGAGCATCTCTATTCTCTACTTTGTCACCCATTCCTCCCATTTTGCTAAGAGTGCACTCTGTCCCATCCCCCAGGAGTACAAAACCCCCCTAATCAATAGTAAAAGAAAGAGGCAATGGACGATAATTGTGTCATATGCTTATTTTAAAGGGATAGTTACCAATGTTTGTAGCCAGTAAGAGTTAATATTTAGTAAGACAATACAACCTAAAAAAATCTAAACTGGGGAAAATATCACAGCATTTCATTCCTTTAGATGTCTACCAGCCTCACACTGTTGTATGTCTGTCCTAAAAGCAAACACATTTCCCAGGGTCAACTCCTTCACCTGGCCAGAAAAGTAAAAGTATCCATGGGTACTCTGCATTCCCGAGCTTTAGACTGTAGGGAAATACTATGAATATGAGTTATATAGGCAAGGAAAAGAATTTTAATAACTATATGTGCTTAAAAAATCAAATTTTCCAAGGTGATCAGAAACTTTTCCTCAGTCAATTAGGGCCTTTAGTGTCTATTTGATCCATTTCCTAGTCTGAAAATGTGTGTAAATTCTGGCATATTAATCCCAGTGGACTGATGCAGAGGTGGGAATTTCTCTAGCTGCCTCTACACCTCTGAAGTGTACATTCTCCAGAGATAGCAACATTAAAGGACAACATAGAGTTACTACAATCCTCATTTAGTTTAGAAACTCTAGAGTGGACCTATGTGTCTCCTATAAGCTTTTTCATATCCTTAAAATCATGGGGAATAACTTCTTAACTAGGCCATGTCAGAGGCCATTTGAAGTCAATACTATTTTCAGAGAGATTTATTGAGCCACAGTTATCTACTAAACTGGACAGCAAAAGCATAATTTATTCCTTTCTCTCTAAACTTTTACTAAATAGCAACAACCTAGCAAAATTTACAAAACTCACAACTACATCTGGTCTCTTAAATAAGTTAAATACTTTTTATTCTTTTTTGTATAAATAGATGCAGGAAGGCAACAATTTTCGTGTTCTACAAAAATATCCATGATTTGAAAGCAATTCCTGTTCTGTATGGTATGCAAAAAACAAAAATTCTTTTGAATTGTTTAAAAATATAAAGAGAAGATCCTCTTCCCACCTGGTAGTACTCATCAACATGGTTGTCACACAGGAAGAACAGAGTGCTCAGATTCCTATTCTTACATGAGGGAATTCTCAAGTCTCTTGGCAAGAATCTTAGTTCCTGGATATTATTATCTACTGATGCATGGATTCACTTCTCCCTTCCTCCCTCTTGGTTTTTTCTTTCTCTTTCCTTCTCACTTTCTTTTTCTTTTGTTTTTCACCACCTTTGCCCCCCCCCACCACTTATAAGTCCAGAACATTATCCCAGACATAGGTAATCAAAATTGGTATATTCCTCTTTAAAAACAACAGGGATTGATAGGTCAGTGCCTTTTAAAGGAAAGCTGTTTGATAATAAATCTGGTTTACAGCTTGTCTTATGTTTGACTTCTGAACCATCATTGATGAATGGTTTGAAAACAAATATGTGTCAAACTTGAAGTAAAGTTAAAAAAATAAAAATGGTGAAGTAACCAATTCTGAAGATTTATTAAAAATTAATATACAACTTCAGAGATATCAGTCAGCTGCAGACATATTGATCCTGCTCAGAGAAAAAGTGCCTAAATTCACATTCCGTGTCTATCAGATTGGATGTACATTTAAAATATATTGAACAATTTGTCTTGCGGTAATGAAAGTGAGAGCCACCACAATCAGTCACCCTGCTGGAAACTGGCCAGAAGATAATATTTTTACATCAGCCATGGACTTCCATGCTCCTCTTCCTACGCTGCAGCTTTAGCTTTGGATGAACGTGGTCACATGATCCCTACATACACTTGCTCTGTGCAAAACTCTGTTATTTGGAGATACCAGCCAACTGTTAGAATTTAACACATGCAATGAAGAAATTTTAATTCAACCTGTGTATCAAAATAGCACCAATCTGGACATCAAAAGGCAGCTGCCTCAAAATGCACGAGCTTTGCAATAGAAAAATTATAATTCCAAAGCTCTAGGTTTATGTCTGTTTAATGAAGTGCTCTCAGATTCTCCCTTGAAAATAACTACAAAAGGTTTTAATTTCTTAGAGAAAGACAGGGTTTTATGGAATTGTCTGCAAATCAGAAGGCCAGTTTATTGTCTGGACATTTCATTCCAGGCAAAAATTCACAGAAATAGTTGCCTTACTTGTCCAGTCTGAGTTATATATATTTTTGAACATTTCTGGTTCAAATGTTTTATTGAAGTAAAAATTGCATTTTGAGGATGAAAATCCTTCTGATCTTTCTGAGATTTGAGATAACGCAATGAGATTAAACCTCTTGTGTTTATGAACTTAGACCATTTTTAGAATAAATGACTGACATGTCTGGAAGATATTGTCACTATAGCATAGGATTAAATAGGCGGAAGAATTCATTGCTATGCAAAGGGAAAATATTCCTACTCTTTGAAATCAAAGGACATCAGAGACATGGAGTTCTTTTCATGAAGTCTGTGCTGTTTCTTTGAATTCAACCCACAGTTCAAAAAGACTCCATCTCTTGGTTTGTGCTTAGAAACTTCAGAGAATTCCTCATTCCTATGTACTTTCTTGCTAATTTTCTGAGCCTGTGTTTCTTTTTCTCCTGTATTTGTTGTGTCAATTTTGTCATAGGCTGATAATTGTGAAGACAAGGTACTACTGTCAGGGGAGGGATATCTGAGGAGAATATAGACAGTGTCTGACAGACTATAAAGCTGAACAAGTTGCCCATGGATGTGTCACCCCTGGAAGTGTTCAAGGCCAGGCTGGATGGGGCCCTGAGCATCCTGGTCTGGTGGAAGGTGACCCTGTCCGTGGCAGATAATTTCTGAAGTCCCTTCCAACCCGAAACCATTCTGTAATTCTGTGGCAGTGCCTGGCCTTGCTGTTTGCTCCACATGCTCTCAGAGTTGTCCTGGGCATGGCCGTGAAGTGCGTGGGGTGCACCCACCCTACCAAGCACCTCATCTGAACATTTATTCAAGCATTGTCAAGCATGACTATCTTATGCCAATGTCAGTGGAGAAGGTTTGAACCTAGAGCAAAACAATGGATTTGGGTTTAGATTGTTATGTTAAAATGTATGCTAAAAATAAAGCACTCTCATTGGTAAGTCATTAGTTATGAAACGTTGACATCAAAGGCCATATTCAGGAATCACAAGTAATTAAAAGAATAGAAGGAAAAACTACAGCACTCCAGTTGATAATTGCAGTGCCTTGGAAATCTCTGATGTATACTTTTATGTTTGGTTTCTTTGTTTTAATATAAACGTCTGTAGAAGAAAATCCAGTAGCACTAGTCTACAGTAGATTGCAATAAAATTAATTATGTGCAGCTTGAAGCTGCAGTCTTGAAACATTAATCTACACAGTCACTGTCCAGATGGATATTGATACTGAGAACTCTGAGATTCCTCAGAGCAAATGTGAGCTGAGTAAAAAAATGTAAGGCAATGCAGAGATGCGCTTTTCCCCTTATTTCTCTTTACATAGGTATAGCCCTTTGTATTCAGATCTATCAATAGAGAGATCAATGCCTTTTAAAAACTAAATATATGATAAGGTCTTTCACAAAAGGGAATTCTTTATACCTGCTTGAGACTTCTAACAACCTTAAATCTCTACTCTCAGTTACATTCATATTAATTTTCATTCACAAGGGCATCATTTAAAGTCACATATGCCATGAATTGTACAGCAACCCTGTAAGAACATTCTGCCTCACTGTGTGAATGCTGAATCAAGCAGTTCAAACTGAGGGCAGATACATATAAGGATACTGAAGTTATGTGTGCAAAGCCATAGGCATATGACAGTAAATGAGCTGTCTAATGTGACTTAGTTTCCACTATGACTGACTGTAGATCAGCTTTTATCTTCTGAAATGCTCCCATAAATCTTGCATTGCAAGACAAAAACATCTCTCCTTTCAGTTTATGTCTTTCTCATTATCTTCACCTTACCACATATTAAAAACCACAAAAAACAACTAAACAACAACTCCCTACCCCTACTGCTTTGGGCATATAAATGAAGATGGTTTTTATACCACACACCTAATAATTTCTTCTGATGTTTTACCCAAACTGGCTATAATCTTTAATTTTTTCAATAAAATTTTGTTTCCAAATAAACCTTTATAGTGCTTTGAACAGAATATCATCCCTTCCTAAAGGAAAGTGCAGGAACAGCTAAACCTGTATTCAATAAAGAGGTTGCAAAAGCTTTCATGATGCATATTGAGAAGAGACATTGCTAAAATGAAATCTAAAAGATGGGAAGAATATTTCCAAGAAGCCTTTTAAAATGTTTTAAGCCTGTGAGTCCCCTGAGTTTAACAACACTAAATACTGGAGAAGAGCAAATGCAGCCAGATGTTGGGGTTTTCATTCTCTGCTCATCTCTAATTGAATCTGATGTGACACTTGTGCTATCCCTATGACTTCAGAGGAGATATTAGTTTTCTTGAACACACAGTGACATTTCCTAGAGATCATCTCCATGGAAAAAAGTACAAATAATCAAAATGCTGCCATGGCAGATGTTATTCTTGAAATGCAAAAGAACAAAGAGTATATGTAGTTAAATTACTGAGTGAAATATCAGCCTAACATCTTGATTGCCTCTTGGTCTTTTTCTGTGTGGCAGATTTAGGATTAATATGTTGATCTTATAAAGAAGAAGGCAAGGAATAAAGCAAAACTTTGAGTCTAAAAGATTTTTTTAAATTATAGTGACAAGGTTCCCTGTCTCCAAACAAACACGAGAGCCATAATACAGAAAGCCAAATACAAATATTAAAGTATCTAAGATAGCCAAAATATTTTTCTCTCTTGCCTAAAGTTTCTCTACACTGCACCACTGTTTTTGTACAAAACTAATTCCTAAAGCAATATAATGGACATGAGATTTCCTATGTAGATTTATGAAAAGAATGTCATGCTGAAATCTGGTCTATCTGCATGATCTGTTAAATTTCTCCCTTCAATTGAGTCTTAGAGGCATCAGATCATCTGGGAACAAAAAAGGAATGTTGTTGCTACAAAAAGTCAGATTATATATTATCAGTGCATTTATTGAAAATAAAATCTCTTGTTAGTATGATAATTAAATTATATTTCAAGAAGCATTTCCACCAGCAGCTCCTCTGATGTTTCAGCTTAATGCAGCAGCTCACCAGCATGTTATTCAGCAGCAATAGAGTTAGAGCCTGTCAGGGAATCTGCTCCTGCATCTACCTGTTAGCTCATGCCTTCATTTAGAAGAGTCTTTAGGGAAGTGATGTGTTTATAACTCCTGTGGAAGGCTCGTGGAACAAATAGAAGCACTACAGTACTCTTAACAGCAAGGCTACCTGAAAAGATGTCATATTCATTAAGTAAAACAGAGTTATATAAATAATAATGATTTAGGCAGATTTTTAAGAAAAGCCAGACCAATATATTATCCTCAAACAAGCATTCTGCGACACACTATCAAAATTTCTTTGCATATCATCCTAGATTGCCTTCTCATATTGTCACCCTAACCTGTTCTCTTTCCTTTTATCTCTAGGTTAAAACACAGAAAATATAGGGATGGAAGTATCATAAGGTTATATCCTCTGTGACTAAAATAAATATACATTTTTTTAACAATTACTCTATCATTATTTCCAGAAGACCTCAAGAATCTCTCATTTATATAGTCCAATTATTCAGTGATACCTATATTTTCATGTTCAGCTCCACCTTCACACTTCTCATTGAAGTTAAGTATTTACTATTATTTCTTGTCATCAATATTTTCATAGCCATTAAAATTTCCCCCTAAAATTTAGCAATAGTTTCTAATTTTTTTTCCTATTATTTGTATACCCCGTCTCAGATTTAGATTTCAAACTCAAGGAAATGTATTTTAGAATCATTTGAATTGTAAAGAAACCTGGAAAAGACCTTCAAGACCATCAAGTCCAACTGTTAAGCCAGCACTGTCCAATGCAATAAACCCGTCCCCAAATGCCACAGCTACAGGCCTCTTAAATACCTCCTGATCCAATGCCTGTTCCCTGCACCTCTCCAGCCCCTCAGTGCCTTTCTTGTAGTGAGGGGTCCAAAACTGGACACAGGATTTGAGGTGTGGCCTCAGCA
>JAWWMU010000001.1:103228390-103284667 GCA_035048155.1 Cinnycerthia olivascens | reverse complement strand
TGCCACACTATTGCTGACCCAGGCCAGGTGCCATTGGCCTTCCTGGCCCCTGGGCACACCTGGCTCATGGTCAGCTGTTTATTGACCAGCATCTCCAAGTCTTTTTGTGCCAGGAAGATTTTTTCAGTCACAATTTAAAGTACCCTATTGAAGGTAGCATCAGTAGAACAATGATTTTAGGAAATAAATGGTAATATTAGGAAACATCTTCCCGCCTTGCTTTTATTAGTGTTTTCTTTTTTTGGAGTTAGGGCAGATAGTTCTTGGATATATACTTACTCATGACCTTTGAAAACAAAATCTAGATACTCTAATTTTTTTTATAACTAAATCTGATATAAATCTGCTGATAATGTTGACATTTCAAAGTAAGATTTCTCAGCCCCTGAAGAAGCCTTGTAAAGAGATGAGGATCCTATGCACCCTGACCACTTCAAGTCTTCCAGTAAGCTGAAATTTAAAGGCCTTGCAATTAAAGATTTTATATATTTCACAGAGCTTTCTCTTTCAGGATTTGTATTGAATCTTTTAATTCTGTTCTATTTAAAAATCATCTCATTTAAAGGGTGACCAGCTCTCATTCTCTCTGTTCAATTTCTGTCTTAGACCTGTAAGATTAGAACAATTACTTTGTTCTCCAAGCAATTTCAGTAATTTAGTCTTCTGAATCTGTCTTTGCTATGCAAGGCATTTGGACATACTATCATTTCTTGTGACTTAAAAACTGAAAAAAAATCCACTTTTATAAACAATTAGAAGACTTTTTATTTTCTGTTTGTACTTCTCATTAAGCACACATTTTTTTCTGTCCTCTCAGGCATCTTTTTTAATCTATTCCATTGATACAAGGGTTTTGCTTTTAAGTTGCGAGATTTTGGACTGTAAGAGAGCAAATATCACTCCTAATCTTCAAAAAAGGCTGGAAGGAGGATCTTGGCAGTATAGGCTGGACAGTCTTTCCTTGATCCCTAAGAAGATGATGGAACAAACAGTCCTGAAAACCATTTCCAAGATTATAAAGAGCAAGATGATGACTGAGAATAGTCAGCATAGATTTATGAAGGTAAAATGGTGCTTAACCTGCCTGATAGCCTTCAGTGATGATACTGTGTTCTCAGTGCACCTGCAGACAGCAACTGATGCTGTTTATCTTGAATTAAGACAGGCTTTTGTCTCACTGACAAACTCAATGGATTTTATCTGTGGATAGGGAGATGGGCTGAGAGCTGAGTGAACTTCTGGACTAAGAGGGCTGCAACCAGTAGCACAAAACTTTTGGGGCAGCCAGTGCCACAAGGATCAGTGCTGGTTCAGGACTTCTTTAGTGATCTGGATAACGGAACACAAAACTGGAAAGAGTGGTTGGTGGCCAACAGAGCTGATGCCATTCAGGGGACCTTGACAAGATGGAGAAATGGTCTGACTCTGACAGGAACCTCATGAAGATCAACAGGGTGAACTGCCAATTCCTGTCCCAGGGGAGCAATAATCCCAAACTTCAATACAGACCTGGAACCAAGCAGCTGAACATCAGATTGGCATGGAATGACCTTGGATTCATAGAACACAAGTCAGCCATGAGCCAGCACTATGCTGTTGCAGCAAAGACCAGCAGCACCTCGGGCTGCATCAAGCAGAACATGGCCAGCAGGTTGAAGGTGATCCTTTCCCTTTTCTCAGCTGAGATACCTCTGGAGTGTTGGGCCTGGCTCTGGAGTCTCCAACACAAGAGAGATACTGACATATAGGGGTAAGGGCAGTGAAGGGCCACAGGGATGACTAAGGGATTGGAGCATTTCAGACAAGGAGAGACCAAGATCACTGAGACTGCTCAGCCTGGAGAAGAGATCCCTCAAAGGGGTCTTGTCCATGTCTGAAAAACCATGATAGATGGAGTGAAGATAATAGAACCATACCCTTCTGAGGGTAAGGGACAGGATAAGAGGCAATGGCACAGGGAGAAAAACACAGGAAATTCCACTTAAACATAAGAAAATTATTCACTTCACAGATGGTCACCCACAGGAACAGGTTGCCCAGACATACTATTGTCTATTATCTATATTATTGACTCCATCACTGGAGATTTAAAACCCAACTGGATATAACCCTCAGCAGCCTACCCTCTCTGACCCTATTCTGAGCAGATTATTGGACCAAAATATCTCTAGCAAGTCTCCACTTTTTATATAACTTTTAGCAAATATTTGTACTGTACGATCAGGTTTAGAAAGCCTGGAGAATTCCCCAGGTATCCTGAGTACTGAGTGTCTGTGCAGCAGGTGGGATGGGGGACATGCCACGCATATTGCACTGTAGAGCTCCGAGGTTTATCATGCAGATGTTGTGCCTGGTTCTATACTGCATGTACAGATCCTTCCATTGTAACACCAGACACCTTGGCACAGAGGACTTCAGGTTTGCATTATCTCTACATAAATCTCAGCTGTGAAGTTTTTGTTTCCACACCTTTTCTGGTTCATAACGTGATGGGAAATCAAGGTCTATCATAGGACATGAAAGCCAAAAATAAATTACACAGTCCATGTAAGGAGAGGGAGAAGAACATGCCTGAGAACAATAATATCTGACACATATTGTCCATTTAATGTGCCAAGCTTTAAATAAAGCTCTGTCTACAAACCCAGTATGGCAGATGTTATATTAGCGCATATCATACGGTTACTTGGCAACAAACAGAGATTAGACATCATAAACATTTGGTCTACAGAAATGTTACCAGAGCTGGTGATTACACAACCATATTTAATGCTTGGTGCATAAAAATATCCACCCTAGTTGTGTATATACTGTCTGTAAAGCAAACTCCCAAGTTTTTCATTGAAGGGCCGAGTTAAATATGCTAGAGTTTTCTAATCTATTTTAGAGTTTTTCTACAAGGCACTCTTCAGTGCCATACAGAGGATCCTCATTAGAAAGGACAAACAAGGACATGGACTGGACTAAAACACTTTGTTTTCAGAAGTTCAGTAAAGTGTGCTGGTGAGCAAGGGAAGGGTACACTGCTAAGAAATCCATGCTGCTTCTAGTGTTTGAGCTCCATGCCACAGCCCAGTACTTACTACAGCTTATCACCAGGGATTGAGGAGCCTTCATCCAGTCTCTGAAAATGGTGTAGATACTTAGGAGTCCAACTGACATATCAGTTCTTAAAAATTTCTTATGGATCCCCTTTGTTTAATTCCTATGTTTTTGTAAACCCTACTTGGTGCCATAATCCTTGTGTAAATCTAGGAGTGGGAATCTAAATCCCCATAAAACAAGTGACATGCCTGTAAAGATTTTTTTTTTGAAAATGCAATTTTCTAGCAAGTTAAACTCTTTCCCAATGGCTAAGAAATACGGAATGCAGAGTCTGTGTAGAAAGTAGCATCACAACCCATTTTGCATACAAATACTCTTGACTTCTATTTATATGGCTGACTTTTCTCTGAATGTTCAAAGTCCATTACATGTGTGCTAGTGAAATGAGAAAATTAGCTGTCACCTCAAATGCAAGATATCAAAAATCCCCAAACCTGTATGGAACCTTAAAATGTAGATCTGCAACAATCCTATAAGAAATGAAGTTGTTTTTACAAGGGACTAGAGAAAGATCAAATCAGAAGTGTATCAATTTTTTTTCAGATGACAAAAATTAGAGGGAACAGGAATATTTTTTTCATGAGGAAATAAATTCTTATATTCTTATATTGATTGAGGGATTGTTCCTCAGAAATATTTTATCCTTGTGTTCCATTTTTATAGCAAAGAACAAATTTTCTTTCCACAAACAGCTGTGTGTAGTAGCTATTATGTTACATGGCTCTGGGTCTTTTAAGGAGAGAAAAAAGGCAGGTAAAAGTTATTATCCAGCAGTAATAGCCATATCTTTTCTATGTAGTGCACTGGTTGGGAATAATCTATCCAAAAGTCTGACACCTCTTTTTAATACTTTTAAATTCTCAGTAATAAGAACAGTCCTATTAATATTTAGGTAATAAAGATCACTACACAAAGGCCTCCACAGGCAGAACTACAAGCTACTGTATCTCAGGAAGAAAGATCTGAGTCAAATGAGCAACAGGTGATACCTTCTGCTCCTACATTACATTCATAGAGTCATATTGGGTTGGGAGGAATCTCTAAAATCATCTAGTTCTACCACCCCTTTGACACAGGCAGGGACACCTTCCACTGGAAAAAGTTGCTCAGAGTTGCATCCAATTTGACTTTGAGCACTTTAGGAACAGGGCATCCACAACTTCTCTGGGCAACCTGCTCCAGTGTCTTACCACCCTCACAGTAAACATACTAAAAAAATTACTAAAATATGCAGATGAATTTTCATGGTTAGATGGATCTTCAAATTCTGGATATCACATTCCCATTGTACCCCACAGATACCTGGCATTTAAGAAAACTAGACAGACTTGTTTTATGTATAAAGAGTCAAAAAATTTGTCAAAACCATAACGAAGGTTCTAACAGTGTCTGATTGAGTTACAGCTCTGCTATATATAGTTACAATATTTGTTGTTCTCTTCCATGTAATTTCACTCAGAGAGGATCCAGAAATTATTGCCTCCATCAGAGGTTTAATTTACCTGTAGCATTTGTTAGTGGCACACATGGAATGTCTCTGGGTATTGTATCACACACAATACAGGTAAGATGTCATAGGTTTTACTATTGCAAATGGGTTTCACTAGGACTTCAAAAGCTACCACAGACCTTTTTCATGCCCAATTCATAATATATAATCCTGGAAAGGAACATTAAAACTAGCAGATCAGTGCAGAAAAATAAATAATTAACTATTTTTCAAAAAAAACTAGAAAAGGTAACTATTATTCCATTTTATTTTTTTAAGTAGTTTGTGAACTGCCAGGTTTATTCTTCTCTGCTTTCTTCCCTTCTGTTCAGTTTTCCTTTTTGTCTAATAAATTCAGGAAAATCTCACTGTAGTTGTTCAGAGCTGATTACTGGGAAATATGCACTAAAAGATGATGTAACAGGGAATGGTACCTCAGCAAGGATGGTGGCAAGCTTAGGAGGCTCTAGAGCACTAATTTAAATTAGTCATTGAGTGAACTAATCACAGATCGCTAATCTAGAGCCCACCACTATGGAGGCTTAAAAGAGTGAAAAAAACACTCCAAAAAAAGGAAACTGGAGGGTACTTTCTGTGTTAGGACTGTGCATCATGTGTCTTCAGAGCTAAAAATTAAGAGAAAGGAAAGGAAATCACTCCCAAATTCACTTTGCATAAGGAAGAGTGGAGGAAAACAGGACAGCATCACACATTTCTAGTGAAATTATCTGCTTGATGTATCAGCGCAACTTGCAGCACTTGGAGCTTTTCCCCCTATCACTGCTTTGCTACTTATTCTGATAGAAGTGAATTTATCAAGTGTTAGTGGGGTCTCAAACCAATTCCATATGTATATATTTATCCTTCATGCATATTTCAAAATTATTTATCAATATGCTACAGGTCAAGTATTCTTCAGCCAGATTCACTTGTGATAAATTTAAAACGAATATATTTTACCTATTACAGCAACTGAAATACAAATAATTAAAATAATAAAAATTATGCAAAGCCAGATACATTTTTCCGGGATTTCTTTCTGAGAGTGGAATTGACTTTAAAGTACCAGGTAGATTCAAACTATCAGAAACCAACTAGCAAGAAATTGAAAAAATTTTTGTTGTGGAAGAACTCTGGAGCCATGCCATAATCATTTTCGAGGGGAAGACCTCATACTAGGAAGCAAATGTGTAAGGCAAAAGGAGACTCAGTGAATGCATGTTCCTGGATATATTCACATCTTTTTTGCTCCTACTTTCTTATTTTTTAAAGGGAAACACAGGGAAGGGGAAGATTTACCCTTGGTACATACTTCAAATCAAACCAAATCATATTCACCAGAGAACAAAAAAACAATACAAGGAAAAGCAAAAAAATAAAGAGTATATAGAAAATATTGATAGAAAGTTGTCAGGTGTAATGTTGGAAAGATTTCAAAAAACTTATTTCATTAACAAATATTGCAAAGAGATTAAAAGTGGCTCCATGCAATAAATATTTTTGAAAAGAGTCACTGAAAATTTTAATTTTTTCCATACCAGGTATCAAATTCAAATACTAAACAGAATACCTCATCAACATGTGGATATTTCAAAAAGAGTTTCTAAGTGTGCACTTATTGTGTGAAATATCAGAATCAAAGCTCAGTAAGGCTGCAAAGAACTGCAACCTGGAGATCATCTACTCCAAAACCCCTGCTCAAAACAGGGCAACATTTCCAACTCCTGTTCTAGGCACCTTCAAAAAATAATTTTTGTTATATTTATAAATTTTAATCTTCCTTTTTATCTTGCTTATTTTCTTTGATATAGATGTTTTGGATGAAGAAATGAGGTTGTTTTGTTCCCATCCATCCTGCTTTGCCCATGAGAGAACAGTTTCATGCTGGAGTTCTGACACAGGAACTCACGAGAGTATGAAACACTACCAAACTTTTCTGAAAAAGGATTTTCACTGCTAAACTTCTTGCAAAGAAAATAAGGGCCAATTTCCCTTCCAAGTGTTGTCATTTTTTGAAAAAACAGACTTACTAAAAGCTGCCTGCAAGTGATAGCCAAGTTATTAATAACAGAGCATTGGCAGCAGTCTTAGGAACATTTAAAATATATTTTTAATCTCAAGAATTATTTCATACAATAGATTTTATTTTATTAATCAGCCTCAGAAAATGTTACTTTGAAGTTAAGAACAATAAGATATTCTGAGATAATTTCTATGCAGGCTATCATTTTTGTTATTGTAAATGCACCTTAGATGCACTTGGGAAAATGATTTTACCTAATTAATAAAAATTGTACTCTTGTACTCTTTTGTATACAGTGTTGTCAGTATAGTTTGGAGATATGTTTTAGCTTCTCAGATATTTAAGTAGGTTTAACGTGCATTTCTTGCTGTGTTTTGGACAAATGCAAATGATGAGAATATGGAAAAGATGGATGGCTAGATACTTAATTCAAAATAAGTAATAAATTTTTGATGGTCAGATGAGGTTAACAATGACAATGTCACATTTTTATAACTCTGGGATGGCTAAAAGTTGGAACAATAAGCAGACAAATAACACTGATCGCTAAACAAAGTTTATGGAAATAGACTGTCTATTATCTTCTGTCTGTAAGCAGAAAAAAAGTGCTGTTCTTGAAAAGTGAAAATTATAATGGGCAAACTTAAAAATGTCACATTGTCCTTCCTCTATTGACAATTATTTGGTTATAAAGTATTAAATTAATTATGTCAATAAAGTAAAGTTTCAAATATAATAATTATTCTTTAGGATTCTCCTGCAGATCAGCACTTTTGTCTGTATTTTACATTCAGTCATTGAACTTCTCAGCTGAAATTATTTCCACAGGTTTTTAAATTGCATCTGCATTCAACACCCACAACTCCTTAGAGATGGAGATAACTTGCTCTAAAATCATGAGGTGTGCTTACAACTTCCCCACAGGCTTTGAGGGAGCAAGCTCTGCCTCTGGACCAGTCTCGCTCTGTGTCAGCTGTGCAAAACCAGCAGCCTGTTCTTCTCTTTTATCTGGAGTTAACAAGTCCACTGAGCAGACTAATTCATCATCATGGAGCTCCTCTGAAGTTGGTTGCTTCACCAGGAATGGAAGGTTTTTTTAATTTAAATTTTATTTAGTAGGCACCATTGGCTTAGATATTTTGAAAAAAAAATTCTTGCAAAATAAATGAAAAAGAAATACTTAATTTTATATTACAGTGAAGAAAAAACATTGAGAGAAACTTGTTTCCCCTAACTTTGAACAATCTTTGAACAATGCAGGATATAAAACTTAAAAAGGAAAAAAAAAGAAAAAGCTCACAGTTTGGACTTAAAGTGAGAATATAGGTCTTATCCACAAGTTTCTATATCTTTTCATTAGAGTAACTAACATGATTATGTACAGTTTTCCCATCTGATTTAATTAGTTGTAATCATACCAAACTATTGTAAGTCAGGCATTCAAGTTATATGACACATCTTTTCAAATACGTGTACAATTATTGTGAAAATGAGTGTAATACTTGTGTTCACTAGCCCAAGGCAATTGCAATTACAAGAAGTGCTTGTTTGGTAAAAGGTCACAGTTTGATGTCTTGCATTTGCCTAAAATAGTCTTGTCACTCCACAAATTCTAACAGTGAAGGCATATTTTTAACAACTATGACTTTTAATTTAACTCTAGAACTAATTCCATGTTCTTCTGAATATTTTAATGACAAAAATTTAAAATATATTATCTTGACAGAAGTGATGGATTAAACCTTTAAACTGCAATTTTTTTTTTTTATTCAAGCAGTTTATACATTTACCTACACGCATATAGCTGAATAAAATATGCCAGTTTTATGAAACACCAACGCTCTGACCACGATAATTCCTTAATGCTGCGTGAATCACTGAGAACTTTTTTAATGACCCTTTTCAAATTACATTAATCCTCAAGTTTCTTCACACTGTCTCCTGATTAACTCTCTTGCATTTTGCTGTAGGCAACATGCATAAAGTCTTTGCCTTCAGCTGCATGGCTGGGGAGGATGCTTTTGGTAAAGTTCACACCACATCAGTCAAGGACAAATGCTCTGCCCAGCCCCTCTGTGGCAGTGACCTGGCTCCTGAAGCCACGGCTCTTTTCCAGAATCCCTTTTTCTCACCTGCACTGCAACACACCAGAGCTGCAGAGAATGCAAGGTAATTAGTCACTTTAACTTTTGCTGCTAGCAACTTGTCAAGCGGCATTTGAGAGTAGATTTTTAGGAAAATGAATACTATTTGAACATCCTGTGTCTCAAGAAGGAAACGGAATGACAATGAAGATTAAGATGGTTCTTGTCTGAAAAGCATATGGAAAAAGAAAACGCAAAATGTTCTTGATTCACAAAATGAATTAACCACAAAAAATCTATCAAACTTATTAAATACGTAAAATCTACTTTTGGGGATAAAAAAAATAAAAGAAAGTACTATGGAATTAATAATACATCCCTTCTAAAGAATGGCTATCTTTAGTAGGTTTTTCCAACCCTGTATTAAACATCAAATTTCTTAGGAGATGGTTACATTTCTTGTTTATCTTTCCTTTTGATTTATTAATAAAAAAACAAATAATATGCATAATTTAAAGATGACAGTATAAGCTACTAGCAAAAAAACTGCTGGGATGTAGGTATGTATTGAAAAAGTATGGTTTCTCTCTTGTTGACTGCATGTAGACGTGAAATATAATAAAAAGTGCTGTCTTTAAACTAGGTGTTCTGTACCAAAGTACAGTGTGGATATTCAGAATTACAAAGTATCCTAACAAATAGGCAGAAGAGAAGAAAGAGAATATAATTAGAGAATTTACAAATCAAATTAGAAAATCCAAAATTTACTGTGTCATGACATCTGAATGCATCATTATCTCCACAGAAAAAACCCAAAAACACCTCTTCCCACAACATATATTCTTCTGCATAAGAATGTATATAATCTCTGTTTTATCTAAAAAATATACTCATGCATGACTCATGAAACTTTATTTGTATTTTGAAATTATTTATCTTGCTTAGACGCCTGGGACAAACAGTGATTGGTATCAATGTGCATTCATAAATATGTGTAGCAAGTATTATAGGGCTGTGTAAGCAAGAGCAAGTTCATGAGGAGGAACATCAGAATAAAACTACCTAAAGTACAGTTATGTATTCAAATTCTTCATGTGAAATCCAAATATTTAGTCTCATCTGGAATTGCTGCAAAGGGAACTAGTCAAAACTTTACTTATTTGAATTAAAACCAGTTGCAGTCTCTCCATATTTATATAACCTTTCCTTAATATATATACTTTATTTCTCAACATTCACAAGAACGCACCTTAAGCTTGTATGTTTGTTTACTATTTCAAGTTAAGCAGTAATTGAAGATGTGATTTCTGTAACTTCATGAGGCAATTAATCTAAGCACAAAAAAATCCTGTCCAAACAAAATTTTAGTACAACAAATACTATTAGATTAACCTTTCCTTCTAAGTAGACAGGTTAGAATCTTGAACATGAGGTTTCCTTTCTTCTGTTGCTCAGAGAAGAGAAACAAAACTGCCACCTACAAATTTTGTCTTCTCTTTTTGCGGGGGGAGGAGGGGGGAAGGAAAAAACCTCCTGTCTAATAATGTTGTCTCTTTCACTGAAATGTGAAAGCTTATGAGAGTGCTGCTTGTCAGTATTAAAACTTGGAACTTAATTTCCTAGGTATTATAGATAGAAATGTCAAATGCAAATGTAAAAGTAAGACAGAGCAAGTAAAGAACGAAACACCAAACAAAGATCAAAATCCTAATGCGCTTCCTGTTCCACGTAATACCCAGGTCCATACTAACACTGATATTTATAGCAATGGCAGTGATGGAAAATGTCATCCACAAAAAAATTCTTGGGGCACACAGTCATAGATACTTCCATCTGCTGAGTAATAACCGAGTGGTTATCTAAGAGAAGGGGCTTGTGAATCATTAATGTTGGCAACTATCCCTCCCTGGTGTGCACTGAGTGCTTTGGGAACAGGTTTTCAGTCTTTTGGTTTTGTTTTCTTTTTTAATATTTTATTTCATAGATAATCAAAACTTAGAAAAATATATTTTAAAACCAAAATATTAGGTAGACTTCAGGAGATCTGTTGCTTGAATTTAAGCCCTGTTTTCTTCAGAGATCCCAACTGAGGTTAGAGCATAAATGATGCTTTAGACCAAACCAAGTCAAACCAATACTTTCAGTGCCCTCTCTGGTAGCACACTTTCCCTGGAGTGATGGAGAAGCACAGACCAGAAATAATAGTAAAGAGGTGTGTAGGCACATACAAAACAGCTTTTTAATGAGACATTTTAAGGGAGGGTTATCACAAATAGGTCACTGGCTGGTTCTGAAAGATGGTTAAATAAAAATTCTAATACTTACATGGTTTTCTACCATCAACCACAGATCTTGAAATGCAGTCACTATAGACAGGAACTCTCTGTCAGAAGGCTTAGCAGGAATTTATACTTTTGTCTGCATATATGTCGACATATGTGTATATATGTATATTCAAAAACACATTTGCAAAGGTAGTTTGCTGCAACTCAACTAGCCCATTCTTTGAAGAACTGAGGACCAGAGAGATTCTGGAGCTCTACAACTGCTCTGGATCAAGTCCCAAACAAGGGCTATCCTGACCTTGTGAAAGACACAAAGCAAATTTTTAAAATGTAATTTTTCTTTCCAAAGAAGGCTACAGAATTAAGGTTGGGATACAAGGCTGCTTCAATATGTTTTTTTGCAAATTTTCTTTTGTGAGTCACCAGCCCATGAAATAAATATGCTCCTAAAGAGTAAGAGCTCTTTTAGAAGAAAAGAATGAACTTTCTCTCTCTTGTAATTCTGAAATAATATATGAAATGAATCAGAAGTAAACAGAGCAACAAATGGAGTCATGCCTCTACCAGCCTGAAATCATAAATGCTGAAAGTATTATGTGTTCTGATTCATCACAATGAACTTCCCCAGGAATCTGAAAAAGGTCATTCAAATATTAAACAACCCACTATTTCTCTCAGCTAAAAGCACACTGCAACTCTGTGCTGTAATCCTAAAATGGAATCTCAGCTGCCAAGTGCCCCTGATGTGTCCAGTTGCAGCTTAACTAATGGCAAACACAATTTTCTTCTCTACTGCCTGAACTGTCTACAGTTAGCTGAACTACAGCTGTCACTTGAATGTCAGTGATTTAAAAACCTGACAGAAATACCTCAGCCATTTAAATGTGAGGAGTGTTTTGCAATTGAGAATTAGTAACTCAGATTGAGGTGCACCTTGGTCCCCCCAAGGCCAGGAGAGCAAAGCCTCTAAAGCAGCAATCTCTTACAGGATTTACTCACCACAAACTGACCCCAGTCACTCTGTATAAACAGGAACTAAACGCTCTGGGCTAAGGGAGCTTGTTCCAAATTTTGTAGGATTACCACATTCATAACTGTACATGGTACAGTAGATGTCTGGGGGCAGGAGTTGCACCTTCGTGTCCAACCTGAGTCCCACTGCCCTTTCCGCCCTTTCTGAAAGCGTCACCTGTCTTTCCAGCTTCCAGCAGGTCTGCCTGAAGGTGCTGGCCACACATCCTGAGGTGACCTGTTGGCCAGGCTGAATTGTCAGTTCCTTTTCTAATTGTCTTAGATAGAAGATGAATTTCTTATCACCTTCACACCGTATCAAACTTTTAGAACATTACACAGATGAGGTCGAGTATTTTTAATTTGATGAGATGTTCTTCAGATCATTATGTTCTCATCAAAAAGCCAGGAAAAATTATACTGTCATTCGTTCTTCAACAGGTTGGAATAAAAACAATAGCAAATATCTTGATTTTAATTTCTTTACTGTTTTGAAATTTACTGCCATATACTACATGGACAACTCATTAATTTAATCAGCTAATTAGTTGTAAGCAAACTCTGATCTTTGCTAAAGATTAAAAATACATTTGTTAATGAAATCTGCCTTGAATACAGCTTTTAGGAGTGATTCACAATATCTAAAAGAAGAGCATTATGTTTTTATTAAGTTTACCGTGGAGACTGAATCTATGCAATTGTAACACTACTATGACCTATATTAAAGACAAACTGATAACCATTGCCATGGTAACCAAAAAGCTTCAGAGCTCTCATAAGAGTCTTCATGTGAGAATTTAAAAATAACAACTCTATACTTTCCTTTCTATTCCAAAAAGCCAATCAGCTTTGAGCAAACAATTATTTTATATATGTTTATATATTTATATATATAAATAATAAAGAAAAACCATGAAAGTGTCTTGCAAAATTAATTATATCCATATATTTAATACTAAAAAGTAGGCAGCCAGGTAAAATTCTCTTTGCAAGAAATCTATATTTTGGAATAAGAAAATTTATTCTCTCAGTCCAATAGGAAGGTACGTGCAATTAACTCAAAGCTGTCTCTCACCACTGGTCTCAAGTAGTTGATATCACATACATTATACATGACTTAAATGGCTGAACTGTTCGTCTGCAATTATATCAGCAGGTTGTTGTTTTTTGTTTTTTTTTTAATCACAAATAATTTAGGCATTCAGTACCAAACCAAAGAGGATGAAGATGTACGTCTTTGCTGCAAACACTTGGATCCCCATCACTTTGCTGCTTAATGTGATGCCAGGTGCAAAGAAGAAAATTTCAATAATTTGCTGTAAAGTTGGTTAGCTCTATAAATCATGAAATTCATTATTTAACATTTCCTCTTGAAGCAATTTCAGACTCTCAGCTATGATAAATAAAGGAATAGACTGGTTCCAGCCTCTATTTAACTTCAGACAATGTGTAAGCCATAAATATATTTTCAAAAATTCTTTTCTCTTCCATACGCTGTTTTAATATATATTCTGGAATTCACAAAGGTAATCCTTTTATAAAATCAGTGAAAAAACATATATTATTTATAAACCTGAGCATTTTTGATAAAAACAACCTTGCATTTGTCATCTACCATACTTACAGCTGTAATAACACCTCCTGTAAAGTATCTGGAATGTATTGTATGCATTATATTTATATCCCATATAACATAATCTATACTTATAAGTATATATTCTTAAATATGATATATTCAGTTTCAATATTGTAAGCATCAAAGCATAGTAATTTATGTTAAAGCTCAAATGAATACATTCAATAAAATTTTACTGTCATGCAGTGGTTATAGATCATCTTCTCAAATACCCATTAAATATCTTGTTATTATGCTTAGATTAATAAGATGAATTGAAAACTTGTGGAAGTCCCCTTGAATAATCACCCAATGTTCCAAATACTTGAATAGAATTAAAAAATAATCCTTCATATTTTCAGATTTTCCCCTTTGCACTTCTTGTTCCAGTGTAGTGAAAACTTAGGGGAAAATCATTCTTCTAGTATTTCCACAGCCATGATGCAAAAGTGGTGATTTAGGATAACATCCAATAACCATTCAACATCCAACAAATATTTTAGATTTCTGTTGAACTTTGTGAATATCACCATAGTGGTGACTTCTATGCACACGATGACTTCTAGAGTGCAGATGAGTACAGGCACTTTCTTTTTTTTCTAAAGTCAACAGTGTTAAAAGTGTTGATAAAGGGAAAAATCATTTAAACAGCTCTGTTCCTGCACTTCAAGTTCTTCATACAGGTTAAAAATAAGAGCTGTTTCATTGGTGTGGGTTTGATGACTTTTTAGATAAGCAGTTGAACACTCATGCTCTAGGATGATATGGTAAAAAGCATAATGAAATGCTGAAGTATTAAGAAATTATGAGTCATTTAAAGAATAATAGGCTGAAGTCACAGTATCATATGTGGCAATTATATTTAGAGATTTCCTGCATTTTGCTTATAAAAAAACTATTGCTGCATATCAGGAGTCTAATATAAATAGGCTCCTTATGTATTCATTAACTATCGTATATGGAAGTAGAAATGAGAAGCTTTTAAAAGCACGACCATCTATCATTTTCTGTTAGAAACTCACTGAGATTTCTCTCCATAGTAGTCATTGAGGATTAACCAGTTTGTGGCTGGCCTCATGGCCCCCCTGTAAAAGTCTCCCTGCTACTAAATCATGTTTGTCAAAGAAACCTTGGTCCACCTCAGAATACGTTTTTCCAGAGGCTGTTTTCACTTTGGGCAAGACATGCAGAATGTTTTTTTCTTATAAACATGCCCCATCCATTTGTCTTGTATGCATCTGACTGTGCAAGAAGGGTCAGTGCTTAGCATGAACACTCAATCAATAACATCAGTGCTTAGGGCCTTATTTTCGGTGTAGGAACACCTGACCAGCTGCTCAAATCAGCACAGTCTGAACAGAACTGCCAGTGCAAAGCCCAAAGTTAGGAAAGGGCCTTCTTCTCATCACCTCTGCTAACAGAAATTAAGCCTGGCTCCTAAGAGTCCTTCTTTCTCAGGTCATGCAAATTACGGGTTCACAATCCATAGAGGCTGCCTCAGAAAGGTACACATGAAAGACGAAGGTTAGCAAAAACAAAGATCTTTCTTTAATTTGGGGAGATGTTGCAAATACACAAACAGAAGATAACTTATTTTCAGAAATGGGTAGACCACAATAAAGTACTAAACATTCATTTTGAGAATGGGAGGATTTATCACAGTATACCTTCTGAAGTAAATATATACTTGTGCTGAAAAACAAAATATCCCTGAGTGGCTCAACACACTCTCAATGTGTTCGTGTACTATTGCTCTAAGTACTCTACTAATTACCTAATGATTCTGAAGTATTTTTAAGTGCTATAAAAGAGCCAATTACCAGTATAGTTGTACTATTATGTTATAGGACACTTAAAATACACATGTATGCATGTTTTACTTTGTTTACAATTACTTAGTGGGTTTATTTTCTGATTCGGAACAGAAGAATGACAGAAGGTTGACATCCCTCTGAAAACCAGTGAACCCAGTTCTGTTCACAAACCTAATGATGCTTTTCTCAGGATATTTGTTTGATTAGTTTGTTGTAACACGTATTTGAAGGAGAGTGATATTCTTCTCTACTATGTGCTCTATAGGGCTGCAATTACTACTACATTTGAAATTTTATTTGATAATAACACTATAATAAGAGCAAAGATACATAGACCTACTTGCAAAGTAATACATTCAATAAGTCATATCATGTCTAAGAAGTCATTATAGACAAAAGAGGACATCCTAGTTCTAAATTCAGTCCTGCTAGAAGCAGATTTCACACGTGCTCCAATCATCACAAAACCATGAGTTACTATTTTTCACTATAAGTCTCAATGTAATCAATGTCAATTCACTGGCATTTTTTCTCTTAGCAAAATATCACTGCTATTACATTCCTGAAAGAGTGAAACCATCCTTGACCGTATGATTTATGGTATCTGCACTGAGGTAACACACACGTACTGAAATATTTAAATTTTAACCCTATTTTGAAACTAGTTCTTCTCATAAGCATTGCCCCTAGTGTTAGACTGAACAATATTAACATTAGAAACATGAATCCTATTTTTATATTTTCATAAAGATTATCAATCCACATTTACTGCTATGACAAATTAGTATTTGGTTTCTTACTGCTTACATTGACAGGAGCTTGTGTCATGAACCACATATCGTGTTTGTTAAAAGCCTATATAAATTATCATTTTATGTCTCATAGAGGCAATTGCCTCCCATACCAAATTCTCAATAAATCAGATGAAGTATTTTTAAATTGCAGTATTCATCCTGTAGAAATTTTGTAAGAGAAACACCAAGAATTTCTAAATTCCATTTCTAGCTCTCCGGTGTTTTTGCTGCTCCACTTGAATTGGAACTATTGATTTCAAACGTGAAATTATAGAGTCAGGAGACACAGGATAGTTACTTGTGATGTTCATCACAAGACAGGTACTCCAGCAGTACCAGTGTCCTGTTGGTTGGTTGTTGGTGACAGCTGGGCTTGGGCAAATGTAACTCTGCAAGATCTGAAAGGTAACAGAAGAAATTCTATGCAGCAGTTTTACTGGTGGAGGGAATGATGTCTGCCTGTGAGACAGATATAATGGCAATATTACTTTTATCTGCCATTTGTTTCTGGTTTTTTGTTTTTTTTTTTTTTAAATTCAGGAACTTGTTGAATCCTGGTTTTTGTTTTGCTTACACCCCTTAAGCAAATATAGCTCATTCCAATCTTAGAGTAATTGAAGACAAATACTAAAAAACCACAAATAACATTGACTTTACAGCAGAAAAAATTATTAATAAAAGTCTCACTAATATTGTTCTAGACGAGATTCTGTTGTTAATTTTACTGTTTTACTCACCATGAATCAATGAAAAGATGGGAAATAGTAAATCAGACACATAAGAGACTTTCCACATCACCACAAAACCTACGACTGAAAAGGCTGCATAGCTCTAAAATGAGTGGTGGAAAGATTAAAGATGAACAATAAGTAAGCAGAAAACACAGTGAGATGGCAGAAAATGTCTTTGTTTTTGAAGGACTCTTACAGCTGAATGCTCTCTCTGAGGCTCACGTAAAGGATCTTCATTCATGCCATAATTTTAAAAATTCAAATAAACCTTGCAAATGTGGGCTGAGTTTAGGCATCCAATTTTACTTTATGTATGACCCTATCATAATTGGACTTACAATCTGTATGCAGACCTACAGCATTTCTGTGGTACAGGAGAAGAACCAGGGAAGATACAAGTCATGATTTTATCCAGTTACTATGGCACATTTTTTAGAACTTTGCCAATAATGATCCCATGAAATTTTGTACCATCTTACTTTTTTTTTTCCTCATCTCTATGCCAATGAGAAAAAGAATGAGCCTGCCTAGAACAATTGTTATGATAGCAACAGGAAAAATCTCTCCAATATGATGGTACATTGGAAATTCAGCAAGAAGTAATGTGTGCATGTGTATATATTTATGCATGCTACTTTGCCCCATGGACTTATATTTCATTTTGCAAACCGAAACATAACTCTAATTTTAATTTCTGAATTAACTGCAGTATAAAAAATTATTACAGGAACTATGTAATAGAATTTTATAAATGCTATTAGTTCTCTCCAGCCTTTCTTGCATCTGTAGCTTGTTCCTACAATCCTCTCCTACTGAAGTCTTGCTGAGGAATTCAGGGGAAAAGAATGACTAATTTCAAAAGTGGAAGTGATAAACTAAGGACATCATGCTCATACAGTTCTCTTCTGCTGCAGCTAAACAATAAAATTTTATGCTAGTAATTGATGGTGGTAGTATGCAAAAGTTTACCACATAATGAGCTATTTTCATATTAAATTTTTTAATTGTAGTTTATCTATATTAAAACTATGCTGTAAAGCTCCCCAGCTCATCTACCATAAAACAACCTTCAGCAAGTGTTGCAGGATAGAATCTCTGGATAATCTTTTCTGAAGAATGCATAAAACCCCCCATCCATTTCAAGCTGTATTACTACTTCATTTATAAAATCCCACAGCCATGTTGAACTGTAATCAACTTTACTGTGATGTGCTGCTATTAAACAAAGCTCTTTTGCCTGCTTTCTTTGCTTCACCCCTGACATCAACTACACCATCAGGGTATTCAAGTGCAGCTCTGAGTCCATCACAGCTTTCCATTCAGGTGGAAGGGGCTGCAAGACCTGAGTGTGACCAGAATAGAAATATATGGGGAAAAAATCCCCCAAACATGGTTTAACAGTATTTCTCTGCTACAGCCCATGAAGCTGCTACCAAGAAATGTCATATTGCACACACAGTAGGTATATTTTGGTGGGTATCATTTTCTGGGGTGTTTCAAAATAACTTTACTTCAGATTTAAAGAACCTACTGTAGTACAGAGAGGAGCAGAAGAGGCTGAAAAGGACTGTGGAGAGAGAAAATCAAAGACTGAGAGGTCTCCTCCTCAGTCCATAGAACCTGATAAATCCTGCTGGAGTACAGCTGAGGACATACAAGGAAAAATGGCAGAGGGGGAGAGACAGAGATCTCCTACACAATGAGGAAGATGTACTTAATTTCTAACCAGTATAATACTTACATTACACTTATATTATTTTAAGAGAAATAATATTTGTAAAGTCCTGGGAACAGAGGGAGCATATGAAAATGTGAAAGAAAAGTTTGTTTTCAAACAAAATTATTTCACAGTGTAAAATTCACCTGCCAGTGATAGATTATGGTATTCATCTGGTGGATCTGCACCTCAGCATAGTTGATTAAACTATGGAAAAAGGAAATTTAGTGGGAACTTTCCATTCCAATGGACTGACTGAAATCACAAGAGCTCATGTTTTCTGTTTCTGCAGATGCTGGAAGCTCAAGGAAATCCCATCTGTATATTTCCAAAAGAATCCAGCTTAAACCAGGTGGATTTTCAGAATGTAGGCACACACTATGGGGCTGACAGCACCAGATGGGTGGTTCTCCACTGCTTATTAACTCCTAAAAGTAGGCAAAATTTAAAGGTAGGTTAACCCATATTATTCACTGGTACCTGGAGATGAAGTGGCACTTTGATTACATTCTGTGTAGCAGTTTGAAAGTAGAAAAATCAGGGAGTGTGTGCCAAAAACAGCAGTGTGGTGTGTCCTGTAGGGTCCTTCATTAAGGTATTGATATAAATATGTTGAGATAATGAATATGCAACCTCCACAGCAGTATCAATGACTACCCACATTCTAGCTTCTGTGCTAATCATCAGTGAAGAAAAATGAATCCAAATACAGTGCTGTACCTTCTCTTTGTAATGACAATAAGATATTAATTCATTTTTAAATGAAAGATACTACACCGGTACAAACTATCTGATAAAATTAAAATAATCAAGCATAGTATCAAGATTTATATAAACTCCAGTGAAATGAAAAAGCAAACAAAAAGCAGTATTCTTTTCCTCTCAGGAATCAAAGAACACAAAATATAGTTTTATTTGATTTGTTAGTTTGGGGTTTTTTAAAGAACATGAGATGCCCTGAATTCTGCATTTTGCAAGAATTTCAGTTAAAAAACCAAAACAAAACAACAGAAAAAAACCAATACCACAAAACAATACCCCTGTCCTCAACAAAATTACTTTTTGTAATTTGCAAAGTATCTCTGCATAGCCCATGATGTTACAGACAATAGGACTGACCCACTATTTCCACTTAGCAATTCATTCTATGTGTTTTTGAAGCTCTGATGCCATAAACAAACAAACATGTAAAACAATCACAGAGTATCCTAAGATAGAGCATATGAGGCTGACAGCTGCATCATCTCCTCTTTGTAACAGCAACATGGACTAAATACACAATTATAGTGAGTGCATAAACAAATATCCCAGAACTGCTAAATTTTGTTTTTATCAGAAAATTTCCTAATTGTCCTTTCTGATGGTATCACTGCAGGGCAGAATTTAAATATATATAAATATATATAAATCTCCATTTCTTGGCATATCTTCCATTTTTTCCCCACTTAATCTAAGCCATGTCTTTTCTCAGTTTTCATGTAGAATTCTACTAATAACTGCTTTATGTCTTTCTCTTTTAGTTCCTGAGCAGTTGCGTCCATGAAACGAAGGGGATGGGGATGCTGTACAGCCCAATATTCATATTATTCATGAAGAAAATGGGAGTATGAGGATTGTAGGCACTGTGACTGGAATATCTGATGTGGGCTGGATCCCAAAACCTGTCATGTCAATAACTGGACATCAGTCATAACTGACCTTGCATCTGAGAGACACTGAGACAAATTTTAGTTTGAACTGAAAGAAGTTTTGTCCCTCCATCCTACAGAAATTGCTGTTGACAAATAGTTGAATGTGTACTGTAGCTCACTTGATAACTATAAAATATAATATTTTAGAAATACTTAAATATTTAATAGCTTAATAGCTTAAAAGCAATTGGGAGGCCATTGGTCTTTGCTATTTTTTTTATTTTATTGACTTTTTTTTTTTTCCAAGAAACAATATTTATACATGAATAAGGAGCTAAACAAATATTCTACCAGGTAGGTTTTTTCTCACACAGATTTAATTGCTTGGTTTAAGTAGGACTGAAACTACTGATATGTGGTTTTAAAACAATTTCTGTCTTAATATACTTGTTTTTCTTTAAATATAATGTAAAACTACTGAGTATATTTACAATACACATAAAGTGGAAAGAAAAGCTATCTCTTCCCTCAGAAGCCATCATGCATTGAATTTTTTTTATGAACCATACAGTCAATTATTTTAGAATTATTCAAATGTATGTTCAAATTTTCCTAATTTCTTTATTTTCTTTATTTCTAGCTGTCAGAACTAATGGATTAATATCTTCTATCTAAATGTAGAGTTATACTTTATTATTCAATAACCATGCATTTTCTGCTGAATGCGAAGAAAATTGCCATGTGGAAGAATATAGTACTTCTGTATTTATGTAGTATGAAAGTGATGAGAGACTTCAGTTGTTTTAGTCTGTTTATAGTTTCCATTGTAGTACTTCACCATTCTCACCCGTTTCCTACTTAAAATATTCATTGAAACAGACACATCAGGACATGCATCTCAGGATGAACAGAAGTGTGAAAATGAAACAAAAGTTTCATATTGATGTTTTAGAAAAGAGAAAATCCTTCCAGGAGACTTAATCAATATTAAGAATGATATGGAAATCATAACAGATGAGGGTAATAGATTGAAGGATACAGCAGGATAAAAAGAATATTTCTCTTTCAGTATGAGCTGCAGGTATGGAATACACTGAGGTGCAGCAAATAAAAACATCGATTTACATTTTTTTGGATGAAGTAATGGAAATTCCAATCAAGGCACTGACATTGTCATCTTCTCTATGACAATACAATCTTTATGTGTTTTGAGAAGGTCTGGAAAAAGGCCAGTAAAAAAGATTGCACATTCTGAGTCAGAGATAAACTGTAAAATCTTTGTAGTTATATAATTAAATGGGAAAGTTTCCTTTTGCTAGACTGAGGAAAAACTCTTTGTGTGTGCTTTAATCTCTAAATTTTAAAACATAAAATTGAAAAACTCCTCTTTTCCTGCAATATTCATTGCAAAATTCCCACTGACACAAGCAAAGAAGATATCGAATAAAAGATTAAGTAAGCAAAAAAACTCACCAAACAAGAAAAACAAAAACAAACCAAACTGAACAAAAAAAAAAGCAAAAAAACCCCTGAGGTATTGAAGATGATTATGGCTAAAAAATTGAGCTAAAATAATTCGTAGTCTCGTACAACTAATTTATGACATATCATCATATTTTCACAAATAGTACTTCACTTAATAGTACTTAGAAAAGTTGAACACAAAGAATGGAAAGCCAATGTGACAAGAAAGCTGAAGAATGAAGCTGACATATTACATATCATCAGTTATAAGGTCCTTTAAATGTTTTAATTTTTGTGTGAATAAATATTTTGATGCAAACTAGTTAGAAAAAACTAAATTAGAAAAAAACAGAAAATACTTAATGCTTTATGAAAATTCTGACCCAATCAATTAAGCCAAATCATGATTTTCAGCTTTAATAATGGAGCCCTTTCTTGGACCTGGTCAAAGTAAATTTAGTGGAACAGACAAAAAGAGAAAGCTACACAAAATCAAGTCAAAAGAAAAAATAAAATATGTACAAGATAAATTATTTTTGCCTTTATTAAAACAATATTTTAATCCTAATATAGGTTTACTGACAAAAGCTTGACTAATTCATTGGATTCACAATACAAGTGTTTTTTTGTTTCATTTTAGTCATGATGGAAGTGCTTGGAAGCTGTTACGTGCATTTGCACAAAATTTTCTTAAATTAGCCTCAGAGGATAGATTGCTCTGCACTTCAAAAAAGATTATACTGTTATAAATTCACACACACATACTCAGCTGTACCTACTACACTGTCACAATTCTACGATGATTAAGAGGTTAGAGACCTCATCTGAATATATTTCTGATTTGTTCTTTACAACCAAATATTCCTCTGTGGTATTGCCCCACACTGCAATACACCAAACCAGCATGGGAATAACCAGCAACATGAGAGCATTGCCATTTGGACCAACCTATATTATTCAGAATGTTTCTCTCAGTGCTTACCAGATCTGAGTATTCACCAGATGTTACTGTGTTTTGCCCTATCCTGTATATAATACATGGATATTCTGCCACAATTTCCTAACCTAGGAAAATACATTTTGCACAAAAAACATGCTGATGTCTTTCACCTTACAAACACTACTATCAGAACTCAGTGCTACTAAACATTCTTATATTTTAATGACACACCTTGTTTCTATAAGATAACCAGATGAAAACTCTGAGTTACCACAAAAGGTGGTTGCATTTACACATTTATACTATGACAGCCTGCAAGAACATGAAAAAGGGATGGCATACATGTTCTTGTATGAAAAAAAACACAGCCAACCTAAAGAGGTAAACAATAATGGAGAGAGAGTCATGTGAAATTATAGTAAAACTAAAAGCATGAAAACAACTCTTCTTCTACCCTCTCAGGCTGAAAAATGAATTTCAGAACAATAGCTGGGATCAACCCAAATAGAGCTCGAATTGTACAAGAAAGTTTTCTAAAAAAACAGGAATATCGAGACTAAGAGCCAAATCAAGAATATTATGTTCACACTTAGAGCCAGATTCAAGTAGGCAGTAGTTTAATAGTGTCAAATACCACTTATACAAAACTTGATACCTAATATGTTTTGGCAGGGAATATATCATGCTTTCTAAAGAAAGGAGCAATATGAAAATTCTGAGATTTAAGCAATTAGATTTTTACCAGAAAAAAAACATTCTATACATTATATTTGAATGCAGCATATATATTCCATTTTCTCAATCCAAAATGCACCCTGAGCCTATAGGAAGAATCCTGCAAAATTTTAGATTTCTCACATGGAAACGTTTTTATCACACATATATTGATGATATATTAGAAATGTGATTTATGATTTCCTTAGACTGCCTTTGAATTAGAAGGATATGGATACCATCACACGAATATAATTTTTAGAGCTTACACATCATATTCTCGGATATTCTCAAAAACACAATTATAAGACAAAAAATACCTCATATGAATAATATGACGTGCTCACACCCCCACAGAGTGTGTCCAGCAAGACCAAATTTCTGCCTTAGCAGGAGAGTAAGACCAGTGTGTGCTATAGGACTCTGCTAATTCATGTGGATAAGCAAATTTTGCAATTTTTTAGAAATTTTAATCTTTTTTACTTTGCAGCTGTGCAGTTTGGGAAGCTGTATTGCCAAAGAAAGTTGATAATAAAATACAAATTATAAAAATAGAAATTAAAAACAAACCCCAAGTGATCCATTTTAAGTGGACTAACTAGCACACTCAAATTCATATTGTCTAAATAACTCTCCTTTAAGAAAAGTTTTGGTTACTCAGTTGTTGGTTTGGGTTTTTGCCTTTCTTTAATTTGATAACTATTGATAAACAGTCTCAGACTGTTTTTATAATTAGATTGATTTCTCCAGTTTAATAGCTGGATTTTGGACTCATCTCTTGGAGCTATCCTAATGTATTTATACTTTTTAAATCTATCTCAATTTTCACAGCTGGAGCAATGCAGATTAAACATGCCCTGGAAATAAGAATTCTTCTGAGAATTCTCTCAGCACCATTTTCCATGGGCAGAACCGTAAGCCACGACATTTAAGCACGTTTTAGTACTCTATATTCTGAAGCAACTTGTCTCAGTAGAGATGAGTCTAAAGTGGCATGAAAATAGGATTGTCATTCAATAACATCTGGAACATGTCTGCTTCTCTTCCTCAGGTTTGTGATCACAGGACACAAAATTTACAGGTGCTCATCCTTAACTAATCAGAACAAAATAAATGGAAACAGACTATTTTTGTCAATTTCACACTTTAGTCTCTGAAAATAAAATAGTTTGTACATAATGCAAAATGGAAAACAAAACCAAAGTATTTGTCTGTCATAAGTGTAAAGGAAAGTCATAAATGAAAGACAGGATTTTAATACAGGAAAGACAGGAAGAACAGCATATATCGTATATGGATTTAATTTCTCCACTTCAAATATTATATTTATTAAATATCTGCTGTGCAAAAATACTAAAATGAATCTTGTTCAATTTAACTGCATGATGATTGTCTCTTAAATAATAATTTATTTGGAAAGCTATGAAAAGGAATCAGGATTTAATGGGGTATATACAAAATGCCCCAAATAAAGACTTCGGGATAATTAAAGAAAATAGAAATGTTACTGTAGGATTTTTTACACTATGTAACAGTGAAATTATTCTAATTTATATATCTCAGAATTTTTTTACAAGAACTGTAATTTTTCAAGTTCTAGTTTAATTTATCTTGTGATAATTATACATTGCTCATGGTAAATAACAACCTTGAAATTCTCCTATAAAGCAGTGACATTGTTATGTCCTCAGTGGGATCCCACAATACTTTCACACACTTTGATTTTATGGATTTTGCTGAAAAGTTAGCTATATGCCTGTAGATAACCATGGCAACAATGAATACGTTTATCTAGAGATCAGGTTCAAAGTTAGAAAATTGTCTGTAGAAGAGAAAATTTTACCCTCAAACCACTAGCTTGATTTTTTTTAGGAATAAACTCATTAGCAAAACGTTTATATTGAAAAGAGAACAACATATGAATGTGCATTCAAAAGATAAAATACCCAAAAAAGTAATTGCATAGGGTGTTAAAAATAATTGCAAACTCTCTAATGTTGTTTTTCTAGGAAATAAAACTAAAACACAAAACGAAAGAAAATATACAATGTTATATTTACAGTTCAGAGCTTTCAGAAATAAACTTTAAAAGACTGCCAGTGTTTCTGCTCCTCAGTCTTGCAGTTCCCTTTTAGCATAGTGGAATGAATGGCTCATCTATCCTTCACATTTTTTATCGATTCATTAGCATCAAACATCAATGGTTGTGACACAGTAGCAGTTAAAGACTAATTTACAAGGACACAAACAGCATTTCATGCAGTAGAAAGACACTAATAGAATAGATGCTGGTGTGCTCAAGTAATTTCTGTATTACTGTACTTACATAAAACATGACCATACTACACAAAATTTCACATAATTGCTACAATGGGTTCCTAAGTTCAGAAATTCTTTTCCCAGGTCTCTTGTCCATACAATCTACATTTCATTATATTTTTTTTGGCTCTCCCTTGGGCAAGTTCCTCTTTCAGTAAACAAAACAAACACAAAAAACAAAACAAAACAAAACAAAACCAAACCACAATAAAACCAATCAATAAGAGATAAAAATCCCACCAAACTAACCTCAGACCACAGAAGATGTAAAAGATGTACAAAAATAATTTCCACACTGTGAACTTAACCATAAAGGTATTAAAGATACAAGAGATAGAGGCAAAGAAGGAAAGTATCACCACTTTTTATTACAGAACACTGCTGATATACAGGATGGGACACACAGATGGACTATCATGACTTCTCATTGACACAGACAAAAGAAGAAACTGGAATATATTCTCATCCCTGTGCATGTTTGGAGGAAACCAGGAAAGGAATGAGAGAAAGATACAAATTTCATACAGATGTACTGCAGGCTGTCAAAGAGGGAAAGGCAATGGGGGAAGAGCTGTGGTAGTACTGGCTCATTATTTCCTTCCTGAAATGTTCTTCTCTCATACATCATTCATTAAAAATAGAGAAAGGTTATTAAGACTTATTAATAATAAACAGCAATCAGTTTTCACAAAAACCAAACATCTCTGATAACACTTTGTAAAAATTACTTGCTGGTCTTTAATTTCTTAAAGGAAAAAAAAAAAACCAACCAAACCAAAAAACCCCAGAAAAACCATAAAAGTCCTTTTTTGTGATTTTTAGGAATATTTCCATTTTGAACAGGTTCATAACCAGGAGATTTATTTTGCTCAGAGGGATATACTGACTTCTATTCATGTTTTTCCCTGTAATTAAAAGCAACAACCAACAGAATTATTCCATGAAAAGAAGGATCTACAAAGGGACCAATCCTCTCCTAAGTATAAAAAATGTACAACCCCAATTAAAAAAATAAATCTCTAAATTATATGTAAATTCACACACAGTCGACTGAAAATATTCAGACCTTGTCCAACCACCCAAAGATCTGTGAAATTTCCCTTTGTTTAGAAGATATTTGTACGCTTAGATTGAATTTAATGGAATAATCTTTCCTAGGTAATTGACAATGTGAGAATAACAAGAGATGAACTGAGAGGAAAACAAAATTAAAAAGCAAAAGCAGATCTTTATGATGCTGCAAGCACAGGAAAGGCTCCCAGGACCCACTCTCCAAGCACAGGGCAGCGAGAAGGCTACATTTGTTTATGTTCCCTGACAATAAAGAGGATCAAAGGAAGGGCACAAGACATCTGTGAAGGCATACAGAGCTGGCAGGAGGGCAGCAGCACACCGACATGTGTGTCTGCAAGGCTGGAAGGCAGGAAATAAATCACCATTTGTGGAGCACTGCACAGAGCACCCAGAGCAGGCGGCACTGGGAAGGCAGAGCTGGAGCACGGGGTACCCACAGGGGGTCAAAACCACTGTGAGATGCTGTGAAAGAGACATCCAGGAGGGATGTAAGGATGAAAGGAGAGAACAGGCAACCTAAAAAATGGAAAAGGAGGAGGCAGAAATAAGTTTAAAAATGACAGTTTTGGTCTGCGGACAGGTTTAGTGCTGCCTGTTTGCACAACCCCCAGCTATAGATGATTAAACAGTGACAGCACTGGGGAGTCACCAGCACTTTCTCCATGTTGGATCTCAGTGCTGAGCTACACTACAGCACTTTGAGCCCACCAGAATCAGAAAAGGGATTAATAGCTCATATTTAAAACAGAATTGGATATTGTTACCCTGTGACCAGGGAACTTCACAAATCAATATTTTTGACAAAAAGTTATTGCTTTGTAGGTAAAGACTAAAGTGCAGCAACTTTAATTCATGTACCCAAGGTGATACAGGATTCCTTTAGTAATACTGGAAAGCAAGATAAGTCACATGCCTAGGTAAATGTCCTAACAAACCTTCAGAAGAAATGCAGCACAAATTCAGTTAAGTGCTCACTTATATACTTGAGGTTTTCCCTCCATGATGTAGAGTTTATACACTGTACTGTATTTAAGTCGTAATGTCATATAAAGTATGCGTGAATACAAACCTTAAATGGAAATTTGTCAAAAAAATTTTAGTGTATGAAAAAGAAAATTAGAAGATGTGCTCTTATGCTTGCACTTGTGCTGACCTTTTTATTTTTATGCCAGAAAAATATCAGTAACTAGGAATTTTCTGACAACATATTTTATAATGAAGCCCTTGTTGGAAAACACTTTTCCTAGCAAATGTCTGGTAATGAGCTCTGCAGCCAGAAACAAGCACAAATTTGGCACCAACCAAAGATATCAGACATGCTGTTTGGATGCCCAGTAGATTTTGTCAGCAGATGATTTGGAAAAAAGAAAACAATAAAAAAAAAGTATAACCAAAAAAATCAAAAAAGACAGCATTGCAAACTAATTGAAAAATTCTGATGGTCTCTATAATTCAACATCATGTCCTTCTGTCACAGGCATGGGTAGGAAAGGCCTGGACCTTCCTCCAGCTGCAGGGCTGGATGCAGGATTCAGTGCTCTGTACCTGCACAGCTCACGGCACTGCTGCGGAGGAAAGGTGGGCTGGGGATGCAAAGGGACATCAGCAGGCAGAATAAGGTGACAGAAGGAAAAGGATCTCGCTGTCACATTGAATCAGGATTAAACTGTGACATATGGTAACTGCACAAGAGATGTTACACCCCTTTGGCATGGACCCTGGACGCAGAAGTGGAAAGGGAGAGTCTGTGTTTAGTCATTAGTCCATGCTCTGTATCAGAGTAAGAGAACTGGGTCGGAAAATAATAACTAGCAGAAGTAGTAATATTGGAATACATTTTTAATCACTTGTAAGAAAAAGAGCTGTTTCAAAAAAAGTGTCTGTTTCTTTCTTGTTTCAACTCAAAAAAATTTTACTATTGGACTTTCCCAGATATCCTACCTCATCAGAGCTTGTAAAGGAGAAGGAAAAAAGTCATATTTTGCTCTGTTTTCCCCAGGGGAGTGTCCATACCAACACAGCTTTTGCAGGCAGAGCATCACTGCATCTGAAACTCTTGAAATGAGATGCAGCTGAGTGGTTGAACCCAGCTTTCAAGAAGTGGCTGGCAGAGTGGATCTCAGGCTAGGGTAGGAAAGAGTAAGTGAGATGAGAAGTGAGCTAAGCCAAAATTTCACTGGAAAGCCTGGTTGCTCCATCTGTCTTGTGCTTAACTGCAGCTCTACTTTCATGTTCACTTCATTAGTTGTGGACATTCCTTTAAGAAGTAACTCCAGTCATTTTAGGGGCTCTAACTTTCTTGGCAAGCTTATCTTATTTCCTATGGCCTGTCTGCTGCTGTGTTTCAGCAAGTGTTTAATACAGCTTAGACAAGGCTCATATTCATAAAGTAATTTATTTAAAAAAAAGAAAAAGGAGAAAAAAATCTTAGTAATGTAAAATGTCTGAGGATAAAAGAAATAAAGAAATGTAGACAATGAGAATATAATTAGTACTCTGCGACATGTGGTGAGATTTCTGCTTTTGATCATTCACATTCCTACAGCTTTGTCTGCCCAGGAATAATGAGGATAATGGGGTGCTTTTCTCTAACTGCAATCATAAGGTATGGAAATTAAAGAAATCTCTACAGAGTCTGAAATCTGAAACTATAAATAATAATGAAGGTTCTCTTGTACCCTGGAATTAACTAATGACGCATTTTCTGAGAGAAAAAAAAAACAGTTCCCAGCACCATGTCAAATATCTTGCTGATGGTGTGTAACATTCTCCAGCTCCTACTCTTATTCTGATCACAGAATGAGTAAAAGCACTTTGATGTACAAGAGTCTAAGATATTACATAGCAGTTCTATTCGGTTCTTATTTTCTGCCCCACAATTTTTTTCCCCATGTAGATTTTGTGCAGGTCATTAGCACTAATCTTCACAGAAAGACAGACATGAAAGCACAGACCCTCAAGGTAATACTGAACATGCTGGAAATGAGGGAAGAGGGTTCTACTGAGCTCTCCTCTTTATTTCCTGAATTGGGATGACTCAAGAAATCATTTCAAGATTAAGGTGAAATCAGGGAAGCAACACCTGTGGCTCAGTGGCAGGGAATGGAGGGATGCAAACAGGACCTTGGGTAGGAGACCCAGAAAAATCTTTCTGATGTGCAGTGGGATTTTTCTATTTCTTTTATAGGAATTACAGCAATTACTGGTGTTTTTTTCCAGAACTGTTACATACCATTTATTTTAAAACACTTTTTCATTTCTGAAGTGAATTATTTGCTATAGAAGACTTTGTAATGGCATTTTTGTTTCTCACTGTAAGAAATAAGACAAACACATTATGGCATTCAAGATATCTAAAGTTTAATTCTCTCTGGACATGCAGAGTGACTTCACCTGTGTATTAATAAATTTTTCCTATGAATAGCAGCAGAAATGTTAACATTTTCTCACCAAGATACTTATGCAACCCATTTTTAAAAATTCTATCTTAGCAAATAAACTGGAGGTTAACAGTGCACTTTGAAAGATAAAAAAAAGAAAAAGAAACTAAAGCACAGGTACGTGAAAACAGTGATAAACCCTCCTTAGACAACAGTAAAAGAAAGTAAGTGGATTCTAAAACAGTGACATAAATAGGTTTTCTATTTTTAATCTAACAAGGATGTAGAATAAAAATATTCCTTTAATTCAGCACTAAGATGGGGTTTTTTTAAAAGTTTTCAATGAGTAAAATTAGCTTAAATAGGTAACTCCTGAAGATTATTTGAGGAAACAACCCCTTGTGCTCATAGATTTTGCACAGCTTTGAGTTTGGGCAATGGCAGAAGGGATTCCCACATTACCCTTAGGGATCTTGGACTTTTTGTTGATGGATCATCTCTAAGTATAAGAATGTGCATGTGCTTAAAAAAAAATCTCCAGTGCAACAGAAGAGAATATGAGGTAAAACCCATGAATGGCAGCAGTGAACCATGTACTCACTGGGAACTCCAGGGAAACCATTTACCTCATTACCTGCTTTGCTAATTCATCTCTGCAAAGGTTCCTCAAACTAATTAGCATGTGGACATTTTGACCGCAGATATACTTGTCAACAACCTGGATTTTAGCATAGTTTTTGTTTAAATAGCTCTCAAAATAGACCATGTAATTTGTCCATTTTTAATAACGTTCTTTTAAAAATATCACAACAACAATGAAGAGAGTGCAAAGGGCAAGTGAAATAATGAGGTAATCCAGGAAAATCTTGTAAAAATTATGAGACAAAAAACCCTCTAAAATATCTCTGAGTGACTATGTCCTTAAATTATGAGTTATGTTTTAGAGCAATGCATGATTTCAATTGACAGCTGCAACGTAAAACACGAAATAGGAGCAAATATTTATGTATATATTTATGTGTAACTGATACATAACTATATACATAATTAAACAGATAATTATGAGCTCAATTCTGACACACAGTCACCTTGATATTTTATTTTTCTGATTTTACTCTCATTATAAATCAACTTATATTATTGGAATCTGACATATTAAGCATGTACCTGAAATAAAATAATCAAAGACATTCCATTTGAGATGCCACTGCTTTAGTATATGCTTCTGTGCTGGAATCCTTAAAAGAGCTAGAGGTCTCAATATTAAGATTTTTGAAAAGCGCAAGAAATAATGGGATTTGAGTACAGAAAATTCGAGAATAACAGAGTTGCTTTAACTGGACATGCTTCATGTGAAAATTGCAGAAGATGTGGATGAAATTGAATTTTCTTTGCCATTTTATTGTTAATTAACACTTATTGTTGTTTATTCCTTGCCAAATCTTCCCTTTTCAACTATTTAGATATTAATTTATTTCACAAGTCTGGACACTGTCATAGCATTTAGGCTGATGTCCTAAATTTATGGGCCAAAAACCCACCACTAGCATATTCTGGAAACACTTCATCTAAAAAATATTTTTATATTTCTGTTGAAAATTCATAAAACACTATGAATTATTGGAAAGTATTGTTTGATACTGAATAACAGAGAATGGAAAGCAGAGTTGGCTAAGCATTTATAACAGTGCTAATGGAAGGAAAGTTTCCCACTTAATTTCTGCCTTGATAAGGAATGGAAATAAAGACAGTGATTTTGAATATATTATAGCTGAAGCAAATTTAACAGATAGTAAAAGATTTTGAAGTTTTGTCTTAGTTTGACCTTTCTCTTGTCTGTTGTCATGGTATTATCTTTGTGAGTAAAATAATTCACAGAAGTTCAGGAAGATTACTTCTGTCCAACAAGGATTTAATCATGTAATTTTTCTGAATTGTAACTCAGTTAAAAAAGATATATAACATAGAGAAACAGAAGGAAGACAGAATGAAAGAGAAAATTAATCTTTTTTTGTGAAGGCCATGTAGAACATTATAATAAATACAAAAAGTAAGGATTTGCTGCACTAATAATTCAGATAACTAGCCTGATAAGCATTTAGAAGTGTCAGGATTTTTCTATATACCATCCAAATTGCCCTCTACTGATACAAAACATGAAAATATTATTTGGCATGTTGTTTTTGTCAACATTTGTAACCATTTTGAATCATTTAGAATACCATATCTTGCCTAAGGGGTCCCAGGGTGTCTTCACTGAGACTCATACTTTTAAAGTTGAGTGCAGAAGTGGCCAAGAAAGGGACACTGCACTATGGATATGTAATTATTGCTATAATTTTAATATCAAGAAAAAATTCACTTCAAGACTTAAATCCAGGTATTTTGGATTAAGTGGACAAAACCCATAACTAAAAGCAATTAACAACCACTGAACAGAAAAAGTCTTTTGTCAAGAGAGCTCAGCAGCTCTCCCAGAAGTTCTTTGCTGTATGTCCTGAAAAGTGCATTAGCCTCATTTAAACTCTAAAAAGAAGTTCAAAAATTATATAAAATATCATTGCAAGTAATTCAGTTCAACTGTTCACTCCATGTAGGGTTTTAAAAAATACTTTAATTAGTTGTTTTTTTTATGTTTATGGGTTTTATCTGATTTTAAAAAGTATATATTTATATTGTTGAGAGTCTTAGCATGACAAAGTGTGCCCCAAGTACTTTTTGTTTTCCCACAGTGCAGAAGGGACAGAATTGTGTTTCAGAAAGTGGAAGAATTAGTGTGAGGTCTGTGGCTTCAGTGATTGAGCAGTCTGAAAATGGCTTTGCAGAGCTGAGTGTGGCCATTAAAATTTGCCTTCTGAATTAAGTGCAGAAATACAAAGAGGTTTAACTGAGCTTAGAACAGTTCACCTTTGCTTGAACATACAAATGGAAATTCCTGAAGGTTCATGGTTTTGTCTTTAGGTGTCTATAGATATTAAAAACTAAATTCAGGACATCTGTCAGAAAGCTTGTGGCAGACCACGGCATTGTGCCCAAACCCCTGACACAGCTTTGTTGCCTCTGTCCAGCAGACCAAAATTCTTCTTGAAGTTACGGGATTTGTGCATTTTGCCAAAAGCATTGAAGAAGGTAACACTTAGTCATCTAGACATGTGGATCTTCACAGTCATATAAATATAGTTGTCTGTGAGCAAATATAGAAAATTCTTCATATTCAGACTCTTGATTGACTACATGAATCAGTGCTAAAAATAGTTAATGGCTTTTTACTCTTCTGCAACTGACAGACCAAATGTGACAAAGATTAGCCATCATAATGTGTTAAACATGCTCTAAAGTTCCCTGAAATGTATGATTCAGCTCCTTTGATATGCACATTTTGCTGAAACAGCACAATTATTTATCTTCAGAAAAGTGTACAATTGAAAGAGCAAAGTCTGCTTTTGATCATCACTTTGAAATCTTCATTAGCACAATTTTATTCAGAGCTGCAGCTGCTTCTCTTTGCTGGTGGAAACTAATCAATCAAACTGCAAACTTACTTCTGAAAGAGTACAAAGCAGCAGCCAAGTATCAGTGTATTTTTGGTGTGGCTTTAAAGCACACTAATAAGGAACAGAATATGTAATTCTCTTTATACTAAATACACTATTCACAGCAATGACAGTTAATTAGCAAGTAAAATGCAAAAGTAAATATTTGGCAAGATTACAACTTTTAAGCAAAGGAGTGTAAATGAACTACTGGGGCAAGTAACAGATGTTTCCATAACGTGTACCTGACAGGAGGGCTTTTTAAATGAGGTCAGCAACAAATTCTTTCAATTATATTTTTATTTTCATTCCGGTTAGAAAGGATTAGTTAGTAACTTATCCTCTGTGATAACCTGCAATTTATTAACTGGAAGTTTCTCTAAAGTTATTGTTTTTTATCTCTTGACTGCCTTAGGCTACAGTCATAATTGAGACTGTAAAACACTAGAATTGACTGAAAGGAAGTTTTGAAGAACTTTGTCTGGTTTTCCATCAGCAAATGCACTTGTATGGCCAAAAATTTTAATGTGAATTTTGGCTGGACAATATTATCTTTCATCATTTTAAGGAAGGTGAAAACCCTTTATACAATTTTGATTAGGATTTATGAATATGTAGCAAGCAGAAAATTCTATTTTGCATATTCCTTTGCATGAAAATGTTATATAATCTCAATTAGTTCAGTGGAACAGAGCAGATGTCAACCCTGGGTATATATTAATTGGTTAAAATACCTATGGGACAAGTACAGATGCCTCTCTCTGCCCATGTGGTGCTGTGAAAACACACTCCATTCTATTTAGAATAAGGCTGGAAGTAAAGATACATCTGTCAGTAAAGACACACATCGCATTCCCAGAAAAGGAAATGATGAATTATTCATGGGGGAAATTATTGTAATTTTTGAATAATTAAGAGGGGCAGAAGTAGCTTGCTCAGGCAGGGCTGCCTTAACTCTTGTGCAGCACTCAATAAACACTATTTCTCTACACAAGGACAGATATGGTCACAAAGGCAGCTTGGTTTGATGTAGATCCCAAGCTGCACCAAGCTGAGCACAGAACAAGCTCACATGGGCCTGCCAGGTGTCCCTCAATCACCCAGGGCCCCCCAGGGAAAAAAGCCTGTGGGATCCACCCTGGTTCCAGGATGTCCTGCCTGGGATGCCACTGCACTGCAGCTGCCCACTTCACCTGGGGGTCTGTCAGTCTGCACAGACAAATATAAAGCAATGAGAAACAGTAATAGGAAGGAAATTTTTCAATGCTAACAAAGTATCTAACACAATAGATAATCAGTGCAAAACCATTGCTGCATGGAAACTTTAATATAAATGGTTCCTTGTTTTACTTACATGCATTCAAAATAGGTGCAATAGGACTGAAGACAGCAGAGATATGACATATTCTTTTCTCGAGAGAATCTTTAAAAATGCAAAAGAAGCTGGTATATAAATTCATAATTTTTAGCCTGGAGAATGAAGAGTTTCAATGATTTTAGCAAAATCTTTAACGTCCTGAAATCGTTGAATTAGTTGACAGTGTCAAGGAAATGTGAAATAATGTAAAATGACAATAAATTATTTTTTAGATTTTCAGGACAATAACCTTGTGTATCCTTGACTCTGTCCTCTGAAAACAAACTGATAAAAATGAAGTTGGTAAACGGATGAAATTTTCCTTATGGGAACCTGTTTTATGGTCCCAAACTCACAAACTGGTGTTTTTTTGTGGTATTCTTTTCTCAGCTTCAACAGAGGAGCCATAATAAATCACCTGAACTTAAAAACTCTGGTTGCCTCATATTAGGAAGTTACAAATCACTGAAAAATGCCTTTCAGAAAGGAAACAGTCAACACAAAATTCAATAATACTTTCTGAGAAGAACATATGCAAGTGAATAATCCCTGTTCTGATATGTAGTTTTGCAAGCCTCTGGGATAAGTAAAAGCTATGTGAATGATCAAAAATTTGTAGCTTCTCAAAGACTGATTTTTAAAAATATAATAAGTATATGAACAAGGTAAAGTCTTCCCTTTTATTTCCATCTCCAAGATTGTTTTCAAACAGTTATTTGGTACTGCCATAGAAAATCTAATAAAAGAAGATATATTTTTCTTCAGACACTATTGAAGTAGCCTGTATAATTTTTTAAAAGCAATTTGCAACAGACATTTTATTGCTGCAGAATTTTCATAGATGTCAGCTACTATAAAATAATGGGCACATTACTCACAAACACAGGCTACAAAAAAATAGTTTTTTCAGAAATCCTGATCTCATTCTGTCATTCAGAAAGAATTCCCATTTTTCTAATATGTAGAAATCTTCAAAGTTAGTACAACATGTTAGTACACTTGTGATCGTATGTGTAAATTTAAATGAACAGCAAGAAGTCCATCAGACTTTGACCCTTTCACTGATATTCCTTTGAGGGTAACACAAGTAATGAGTGGGTGGTGATTTAATTAAAAAAAAAAGAACTCTTCCTGGTTATGCATGATTAAGTTCACAGACCAATAAAGATTAACATTTAACATTTGCTGGTTTTAACAGTGCTCTATGGGCCTGTAGAACTGCATGAGGAGAGCATTTTCTCCTGTAAAAGCTTTCAGTATTACAGTGGTAGATCCAAAATGACTCTGAAAATGACTGGTCCAGGGAACATTTTTAGATGAAAAGTAGTCACAGGCGTTAAAAATCACTCAAAGAATTTCAAATGAGAAAACAAACAAAAAAAAAAAACAACAAAAAACTGGTCAGGTTTTTAGTGTCATCCTTCCCCTAATGCCTTTCACCACCAAAGTAACAGCACAGAAAAGTGTTTTAACAGGGTAAGAATTTTTAATATTTCCTATTTAGTTGTGATTTCATATGTATGCTAGCAAGATAAAGAAATGAAACCCCTTTTTTTTCCATAAATATTCAATATATACATGACTCAGAGAGAAATTAGGTTGCCCCTAGTGCTGGAAATTGGTTAACAGAAATATGATATTATTCTGGTTTAGTTTTTTAAACATACATACATACATATATATATATATATATATATATATGAATAGGTAATGCTGTTGTCCATATATGTAAATAAGAAAGAAAGACATCCTCCAGGTGAAATAAAAGTGTTATTAACCTCATGAAAAACAACATTGACACAGAACTCTAAAGCTGTAGCAAAAAGCCCTAAAGCTAATGCAGTATTTGTGTCCTTCAGCCTCAGAGATATTAAAATTAAGCAAATAACTAGTGTAACCAGTTGAATTTCTTCTGGAGCTCCTATCATTAACATCCCATCATCCTAGCACTGGTACAACAGTTAAATGTGATTAAGTCCTTGTAGATATTCTTTTCTGCCTTTTGTAAATATTGCAGGACATAACCACCAGACTTTTGTTCGATTGCCGTCACAAAAAATAATCCATGACTCCTCAAGCATATTAAAAAAAGACTGGAAAAAGCCCTTAAGGATCACTGGTCCAAACTTTCTTGGTAAAACCACACCATTGATGAAATGGGAGGAGGGACCGGAAGGGAACTGGGTAAAGAATAAAACAAGTTTTGACAGAGACCTTAGAAATATAAAGATTTCATCAGAATTCTCACTTCCTCGTAAGAAGAAACTCCACAGCAAGAGCAGACTGAAGTTTTGCTGATGTGGCAGGAAATTCTGGAAAATATTTTGCTGAAACAGAACCAATAGTGACAGGAAAGCTGACAGCCCAGTTACACTAACAGCCTCCCTCCATCTTATGTGTTGAGGCAAGGAGAGGAACTATTACCTTCCAAGTAAACTTTGAAATTACAGTGTTAAAACAGAAGTTTCATTTCTCCAGCTTTGAATCATTTACAAATAGAAAGATGTAGAAATTGGTGCAAAGCTGCTTATAAAGGTTTAGATGTGTGCAAGAGTACAAACACTAAGTATAGTGATTTTCTGTTTTCTTTTCTGTCTGGTTTTGGGATGTAAAATGGCTTCTATAATTTTAATTTACTCTAAAATGTGCATTTCAAAAGAATATGTCACTTATTTGATTGAGCCCAAACAAATTGCTGAAAGCATAAATTATTCATTACCCATCTGAAATCAGTTTTAAAAAACCCAAACTCTTCTCCATAAAATAACTAAGAGTTGACTGATGTCTATCTCCAGAGGATATCTTTCCATGGATAAATTTAAGAACTATTCCTATGATGAGGGAAGATGGTTTGTTCATGTATGTACAGATCTTACATGCCCAACAAGGTAATTTTCTCTTGTAGCTTGCCCTTCCCCTGGGAAACTGATGAGAAAAAACTGCTGAGGAAAAAGAAATCCTTCCATGAAAAATGAAAGCTTCCCTGCCTGGAATATTTAACAACTGCAGAAGACACAAAACTAAATGCCCCAACCAAAGTAATAGTTCCTATAGGTGGTTTGAATTATTTAATCCTTTAAATAAGTGTCTTCTGACACACACAAAAAATATCTAGTTCAATTCAGAGTTCAGAAAGGTGATCAGACAAACAAGCAGACGTGTCATGTATGAGATTTCATAGAGTTTTATCGACTTAGTATCTCAAAAAAAATTGTACTTTTGTTTCCCTCTCAGCTTCTAAGGAGGCTGTAGTAAATTAATGACCTGGAAGAAGCTTGTTATAAGTCAATCAAGCTGTGACTGCATTGACATTTCTGGAAAGGTTAGGAAATGCTTTCTATGACTATGGTGATGGCCTAGGATGGTTATGGCTCCATATTAAGGATAAGCTGAGGGGTTTCTTTCTTGATTCTGCACTAGTAAGGTCTACTCAGGTACCATCAGCCCAGGCCTGGTCAAGATTTCACACCTTCTCATAGGAAAGTCTTGAGCAGACCAGGTGTTTTGTACCATGAGGCTTGATTACCCCAGCTCAGGCACAAAAGCACCCATCTAGAACAGCCATAATTAGCACAAAATGCAAAAGGCCACCTGCTGAGCAGCCACAGGAACTCAGCACCCCTCCTTGTGCATGCTTTGTCCCAGAAGAACTGAGAGATCAGCTCAATCTCTCTGCTCTGGTCTCCAAAGCCATCTGCAGCAATTGCCTTTCCTGGGCAGGTATCATCTCTCCCTGGTAATATTCTGCTGCTTTCTCCCCTGCAACCCAGCTGCTGCCCCAAGGAGCCCCACGAGTGCAGGGGGCACTTTTGCACTTCAGAGAGAGTGGAGAATGACATTTCTGTTCCTAAAGTACAAGGGTGACGCTGATTATGACAACTTCCAGAACTGAAAAGTTGGTATTTCCAAAATGCAACAGTCCTTTCTAAAACTTTACATAGAATAAAACATGCTCATCTTCCCTGATATAAATGATCAAGCAATGAACTAATAAGCTGATTTTATAGACTAAAGATATTTCTAATATAAATACAGACAACAGAACTTTGCATAATATAATCTGACCTCTTCCACAATACAGGGCAGAAGATTTCATTGTATTTCTTTATACTTGAATTAAAATTATCTTCTCCACGTATTAGAAAAAAAAAAGCCTCAGTTAAATGGTATTAAAAAAAAACCAAAACAAACAAACAAACAAATCTATATTTTACTGTTTCCAGTCAAAAATTCTTACATTTCCAGGAATTCAATGCTTTGATAGAGCTGAGATTCACTTTATTCCTCACAACACTACTCTTTCATAAAATATTCTTTGCCAATTACGAGCAGTATTAAAAAATTATTACTTTGTAAAATCAATTTTGTATATGCTAGATTTCTAATCTACATCCATTCTGAACTGTCAGTTCAGAAATCATGTGGAAACAATACTAAATTAGTGGTAGCAGAAGTTTACTTTATCAGAGAACATAATTTTTAATTATATGTGCCAGTACAAATGTAATGATGAAGCCATTTATAATGAGGTACAACCAGAAAATTCAAAAACATTTAAATTAAAAAGCATAATGGTGAGAATTATGTCTGTCTTAACTAAAACATTTAATTTATAAACAAAATGTTGTAGTAAATGTCTAGACTCAAATAGATTAAGCTTCCAAAAAACACATCCACCCATTCCTCTCCAGCTCCCCCATTTTTCAACTCAAAACTGCTTTGCTTTATTAGATTAACACTAAAAGCTTTAGATTTTTTTCAATGAAGAATTTAAAGTCATTAGAGAAGGCAGAGCTGCAATAGCAGTGGCAGTTTTCATCCTTCTGTGCCTTTCTGCATGGCAGAAAGCCCTGTACTTCCCTGCCTTGGTCCAAGGAATTCCTGCAGCACCTGAGTGAGGGGATGTTCTGCTTCCCCCAGCCCCAGGCTGAGCTGCTGGCTGAGGTTTGGCTCCTTCCTCTGCCCAGCCTGCAGCAAGGGCCTCAGCAAAGCCACCAGCAGCTCTCCAGATTTTTACACAAAAGGGAAAATACACACACACTATCACTCACCTGATAAATGAAAAGTCTAAGCTTATAGTTCACGTTGGTCTTTTAGCCTGATTTTTAAAAAATATTATGGTACTCAGAATTGAACAAATCCTTTATCTTCTTTATTTTTCTGTAGATAAAACTTTCTGGATTTTCATTGGAGGATTTAAAACTATGGAAATATTTATTCAGGAAAAGAAGCCTTATAACCTTAGTATCTGTATTTATATTGATACTGTGTTCTTGTTGTACAAACATATTCACCATAAACACAAATGAACCATGTTTTAGTGATTTACTGATGATTTTTTTTTTTGTTATAATATCTCTACTTCAATTTTGAACAGTTTCATGAGTCATTAAATCATCCAACAGTGCACATACAATAGAATGTCAAGTAAAAGGAAATAATTTAAAAGACATTTAGTTTTATTGATAATAGGAACAACAACAGAAAACTCACTATAAATGTTGATTTCTCATTAAAAATTGATTTTATCTCTATGCTGAGTTTTATATTTTTTCCTGTGCATTGCATAGCCATGTATCCATATCAACAGAGGATGCTATTCTGATTGTTCCCCTTTTACAATCCATGGTGTACTAAAATGTACTCAAATCATAAATAATAATAAGGATGCAATTTTTACACAAATTCAGAAATATAGTGCAAATCTGAAAATATTTTTATTTAATTCCTTAGGCAATTAAGCCACACAGTACGATTCAATTTAAGTACCAGCAAATGGGATGTAATAAAGACTGCAAATGCAAACTGTTTAGATTCATGTGAAGCCAAGGGTGTTGGTTATGCAATTCTCTTTTGCAATCAACTGTCACTTGTTTCATTTGAGATAAGTAAAACATCTAATAACTTTAATTTCCATACAAAATTTTGACAGAAAAGAGGCAAGCACAAAGACACATAGCAAAATACAGAGATAAAACTGTTGTATCATGGTGGTTATTTCTTTTAGTACAAATTCTGGCAACATGTGGCATTGAAAATATTGATACTAATATATGAATATCAGATGCCAGTAGTTTGTTTTCTTATTAAAATATACATTTTAAATATAGTAAGTGAAAAAAATTAAATTAGCTATGATATGTTCATATCATAGCTAATTTTTTCTAAAAGTGTTATTTCTAAACAGCCAACTCTGATTAGTACTATATACAAGTATTTGAGGACCCTTGCAAAAATTTCTGGAGGATACATTAAAAGCTTCTTGTGATTTTGTAATTAATTCTTCATGTAATTCCTAAAAGTCATTCTTCTGTATAAAACCCAAGAATTTGGAAAGCATACCATGATGTAAAAATATGAGAAATAAGTCCTAGCAGGAATTTAGGCAGAGGCCTAAGTGAAATACAGGCTTGGGGGGAAATTTGCAGTGTAATAGATAAGAACAGAGAGAAAGATTCAGTAAAGACTAAAGCTATTTTTATGTGTAAGGAAGTGTTTGTAATTAATGCAGCTGTGAAGAAACGTGTGTTAAATAGAAGCATACTCATCTAAATTAGCTTAGGAAAAATGTTTTGTATGCAGGGGATGACTTGGGAGAAAGTGTGTTGTAATTCCAGACTGATGCTGTGCCTGGAATTCAGAAAGGGGGATAAATGATACTAGGAGAGATAACTTAAGTGCCTTTTCAAGTGTTTCTCGAGAAAGTATATTCACAAACAAAACAAAACAAAACAAAACAAAATAAACCAAAGAAAGTTAAAATGAAGCATTATACGTAACAATTGCATTTGGCAGGCAATTGTTGCAGTGGGCTTATTTATAATAGATTAATTTAAATGGTAAATAAGAATGCTTGTGTAAATCATGACCTAGTTTAAACTTTTTTTTTTTTTACTAGAAAAATCTGCATTTATCTGGATGGGAACTCTCAATTTGATCGTTCAGATCTGAGATATAACAAAATACTCCATAACCATTTTCAGTCTGCATAGATTTGTCAAAATTTTGGTAGACTAATAACATCAAACAATATCTTAGAGACTATAGATATTTTTATAGAATCATAGAATCACAGGATTATTTTGTTGGGAAGGAACCTTAAAGATCAATTCATTCCAACCCTGCTGCTGTGGGCTGGGTTTCACTAGACCATGTTACTCAGAGCCCCATCCAACTTGGTCATGAGCACTTCAAGTTATGGAACATCCACAACTTCTCTGGACAACCAGAGCCAGAGTCTCACCTCCTGCACAGTAAAGAATTTATTCCTAATGTCTCATCTATATCCACTCTGTTCCACCTTGAAGGTATTCCCCTTGTCCTGTCACTCCAAGCCCTTGCAAAAAGTCTTTCTCTGCCTTTCTTGTAGACTCCCTTTAGGTACTGGAAGGCCACAAGTGAGACGTCCCTAAGCCTTTTCCAGGCTGAAGAATCCAAATTCTCCCAGCTTTCCCTCATGGGAGAGGTGCTCCATACTTCTCATTATCTTGGTGCCTCTCCTCCTACATTTATTTACATGCATTTTTCCTGTTGCATTTACCTTATCATTAAAATAATCAAAATGCAGTTTATATATGAATGCAGCTGAACAAAAAATAACAGGAGCAGTAATTACAATTAATCCTATTCTGATCCCATAGATCTATCAGTGACCATTTACAGCTTTTACAGCTGATATATATTAACATGTGCAATGTAAAGTGAGAAATGATGGTTATTGGTTGGAAGAATACATAAGATCACAGCTCCTCAAGGTTTATTTTAAGCTTTTTCTCATCAGTGTAGTATTTAAACTAGGCAGGGGACATTTAGAAGTATTTTTTTTTGTTTTCTTGGACTAAAATGCTTTGGAAGTTTTTAGCATAATTCTGTGTGGGGTCTCTGACTTCTAGGTTATTGCTTGATCAGACACAGTTCAATAACCTTAGCTTAAAATCACTAATGGCAGTTTATTTTGCAGTGGAGAAAATCAGTGTCTCTTCTTCTTCACACATCTACAAACCATAAAGAATTATGAAAACCTTTATGGTACTGTAGTCTCAACACAGAAATCTACTGTGAAATTTATATTTACACAACAAATTTAGTTCAATGCATGCTTAGTGAATTATCAATGTATGATTTTCTATTTTACATTCAGAAAATAAGCAAATAATTCTATTATAATTTTGGATAGCTTTATATTTCATCAAAACAGAGTTTATAAATAATTTTATATAAATCTTAAAATAAATAAAATTAACTAATTTAATTCACTATGTTTATTGTGTAATAATATTTCAGTTATATATGTTTGTTTAAAAATATCAAATTTAAAACCTAATTTGAGGTAAAAGAGCAGAGAATAACATACTCAAATCAATACACAATGAAAGAACAGAATAAAGAAAAACAGAACCAATTGTTTATAAAAAGCAACTATTTAAGTGTGAGATACAGATGATTGATAGCTAAAACACATAGAAGAAATATCCCTTAATAAGGTGTGAAACATAGTATTAGAGGAAATTTCCCCTGAACTCACTTCTTTAATGGCAATATATTTGAATTGCAGAACACATTAATTAATGTCCACAGTTCATTGCAAACATAACATTTTTGTAAATTAAGAAAATTTGGAAAAGTTTTAATGTTATTTTGAGAATTTATCACTATTGTATTCATTAAAGCTTTTTGTGCATACTGGATTATTTAGGCATACAACAAAATAATAAGTAATAGCGATCTAAAAGCCAGCAAACAACACTTGAAACCACTTTCCCTTTTTTCCAGACTACTTTACTGTAGTGTCTAAATCTTCCCTCCATCTCATCTAATCCAGCAGTTATTTTGAAGCTGATAGTGCACTCTGCTCTGGGTTTACAGGTCTTGAATAGCCCATTGTGTTGAACAGAAGAAAAAAGAGAGATTTATCAAGTGTGGTATTTTGAGATGGCACTGATTGCCTGTCCAATAAGCCCTGCACCAAAGGCATGATTGTCATAACTCACACATAACATCAGCTCCCAAAACCAAATCAGTTTTCTGAATACACAAATTAAACTACTGAACTGATGCAGACAAGTTTAAGACAAGCCATATATGAGAAAAAAGGGCAAAACCTCTAATTTTTAAGAGAAAACATCTGAAATAACCCCAGTGTACATTATTCTGCTGACAAGCAGGATTCCTGCCCTCATCTCAGCTCATTTTCCCAGCAGCTGTCTCTGGCTTTCACCACACTCCTATTTCAGAGTGGCAGTGACTGTCCACAGGTCCCACCAGATCTGCATCAGGCTGACAGTGATTTTAGCATTTCAAATTATTCTGCTTTAAAATAATTGTAATACTTCTACTGAACAATGTGTGGGTGGGTTCCATGAGCTCTAGTATTCCATTGAAAATATAAGCAGCAATAAACACATTAAACAAGAAAAAGGTATTAGAAAGCGTTCTTTCAAAATAGTGAAATGTTTCCAAAAGCTATTGAAAGATAATATTTGACACAAAGTTACATCTTCCAATATACTTTTAGACTTCAAATTTTAAAATGTAATTATTTACACTGGCTTAATCATTCTATATTCTTGCTTTCACTAGCTCTGGCTATTACTAGCACTAAATATCAGCAAAATATTATTGTTTCAGAAAGCATATTTAAAATAAATCATCTTACTTTGCAATTTAGGAAATATTGGGGACTAGATATTTTGTTATATTTACTATATATAATAAATAATTTTTGCCAAAATGCAAATATGTCTTGATCTTATTACAAGCTATATTGTTAGAGAAGTGACTGCTTACAACTAGAAGGCAGTTGAATCTATTCAGCAAATGATCATCTCTGACATGTCAAGAATCACAATTTGCTAGAGACACGCAACAAAAAACTTTTCTTGCTGCAATTTCTGAAGATTGTTGCAACCAGCTACAACTATAACCTGGATTCTTCACAAGTGCTGTGCATCAGTTCTAAGGAGAATCACAAAAGAAATGATAACTGTCTTTTACAATTAAGCATTTTCTAAAATTAATAAATGTTTATACTTAATGTTAACTTCAGCTATTTAACTGCAACTGGTCTCATAAGTTATGAAAAACTATAAACTTAGCTTTGCAAAAATGGAATGAAAATTCAAATGTACTTTTTAAGATTAATCTTTAAGACTATCTAAACTATCCTTCAAACTTTATGAACCTGGATAAGTTTTTTTTGCAGTTTCCTGATTGAGTTAAATAAAGCAGTCAGCCAAGAGCAGATGTGTAATTCTGCAATGGAAGAGGGGGCAGGGGAACTGAGAAGTAACATTATTTAGTTGGTTTTCTCGTTCCTAGTCTAAAGAATAAAGTCTTTCATTGACTGCAGTATTCATGACTGCTTCAGAATTTTCAAGGCTCACTATTTAACAAATGATTTAATAAGTTATACAGACATTAGGCTGTACAATACATTTAAAACCCGAGGATGGAAAAATTAAATATTTTATAAGATAGAAAAATTTCTAAGTAGCATCAGTTCCAATGTGATTTTATGAAAATTTGCTTTTATGTGTACATTAAGGAATAGATGTCCAGAGATACAGCCATCCTCATTAAAAAGTCACAAAAAAATCTGCATATATTGCAAATTTTATTCTTGATACAGTAGCTTACCAAAACATTGCACAGAAATTGTTCTAGAAAAGAAAAATAGCATCCTTGCCTTAAGTATGCTTTAAGAACTTTAAAAATGTAACTTTAAAGCCTCCATTCAGGGTTACAGTAGTTCATCCACCAGCAGAGGTTTTCTCTTTGACAGGATGCTTATACACCAAATACGACTGCTAGAGAGAATGAAAGAATACACAGTGCTTTAATGCTGAAGACTGAAACCCAAATGAAATTTATATGGGTTCATGCCTTATTTAGGAGATATATTTTTAAAGGGGACTTGGAAATAACTAAAAGGATCTTGAAAGACAACATTCACTGTGTGCCACCGCTGAATAATGAATTATTCAATAGCAGGATACTCTAAAAGACCACAATATATATAGCCTGGATGGAGTCTGAGCTGGCAGGGTGCTTTAGAGCTGCCCTGTGCAGTGTGGGTGTTGTGTGTATGGGAGAGAATTTGGGAGATCCCAGCAAAGACTCACACCAAAAGCATAGTCTGTAAAATTTTAGCAGGCTTTCCAGGAAGAATTCATCTTTCAATTTTGGTGCTTCTGGTGAATGCCAGAACGAGACAGAATTACAAAAAATATTGGAAAGACAAAAAAGTTGATTTGAGTTTGATTTTCCTGTGGTGGGGGGAAGAAAGCCTGCAGCAAACAACCACAGATGAAACACGGAGTACTTTATATCCCACATTATATTACTCTACCTGGGTCTGCCAGAGCAAAAATCTGTGCTATTCCCCACAGAGCTCATTGCTGGATTTTGAGGAACATCCATGGTTGCCCTCTCTCAGGGGCCACATTCTGCATTTGGGACAGAGCAACTCTGAATGGACATGCAAATGAGATGCTGGAGAGTGGTGATGTGGAAAGGGACCTGGGGTGCTGATGGATGGAAAGGTGAATCTGAGCCAGCAGTGCCCGGGCAGCCAGGAGGGCCGAGCGTGTCCTGGGGGCATCAGGGACAGCACGGCCAGCTGGGCAAGGGAGGGCATTGTCCACTCTGCTCTGGGCTGGGACAGCCTCACCTCCAGTGCTGGGGGCAGCTCTGGGTGCCACCATACAAAAAAGATACTGATCTCTTTATCTCTGTGACCAGTGACAGGACCTGAGGAAATGGCCTGAAGTGAGTCAGGGGAGGTTTAGGCTGGATATCAGGGAAAGGTTCTTCACCCAGAGGGTGTTTGGGCACTGGAACAGCTCCCCAGGACAGTGATCACAGCACCGAGCCTGACAGAGCTCAAGGAACAGTATTCTCAGGTATGGTGTCCTTCTTGTAGTTGTGTTGTGCAGGGCCAGGAGTTGGACATGATCCTTGTGAGTCACTTTCAGCTCACAATTTCTATGATTCTATGAGATTTTGGGAATTATGGGGTTTTTCTTAGTTTTTAAGAACCTTTTGTATCAGTAAATTTACTGGGCAGTGAAAAGAGAGATCCCTGTTTTATTGGACTCTTTCTTTGCTAAGGCTAATAATAATTGCTAAGATGCCTCATTAAAGAAGACAAAAAATCAGCTGATTGCCTTATTTTGCCAAATATACATAATACATATATATACATATATATATATTAGCATTTAAGAAGGAATGAGACATACCTATTTCATAACAGCAAATCCCTTGTGTTTATGTAGAAAGCTAAAGATGAAGTCCCTGATTTGAATTTCTAACACATCTTTTAGTCATTTTCTTTCAGTAAATCTTGTCCTGCCCTTGGGATCTCCTAGCACAGTTACTTTCCAGGGAATACAGAACAGGAACTGAACATTTTCAGCCTTCTCCAAGTTTAATTTTCTAATCCTCTCCCTATATGTTGGATATGTTCCAAGCTTCCAGTTTATCTTGAAACATAGAGTCACTCCTAGAATTTGTCTATCCTTTTTTCTTCTCCATCTACTTTTAAAAGAAGTCAAACAAAATAGACAGTAATACTTTCATTATCTGTCCGTTTTCTTGTGCTCCTGGGAAAGTTTTCCTGGTTCCCATTAAGCTTTCCTCTCTCTGTGTGGAGATTAAGCACCCAATCCCTTTCCCTAACTCAATTTCTTCCACTCTGACAAAAGAAAATGTAGCAACTTTACTGTTTATTTTTTTTCTAAATAATTGCTAAGAGCTAAATCAATAAAAAACAGCAATGGAAAAGGCTGTAAAATAGCTCACTTTAAACAAATTTGTACATACCATTTTTATCTATTGGAGTTGTAAAGCTTATAATAAAACTTTATGGCAGGATTGGTAAAATGCTGATATTACATGCTGTTTCTGAGGAAAAATTGTTATACAAAATGCATTTTGCCATCATCTCTTGTAAACAGCTACCACAATGATTCACTGGTCTTTTCATCTAACCTTCATATCATGAAAACAACATTTCAGTAATCGTATGTTCTCTGAGGTGATTTCCAAAATAAATGTGCTGTTGAATTAAGAATCTCTTGGAAGATTGGTGGACTAGAGTGGAGGAAAAGGGAATAAAGCAAGCTTGACTAAATGTGTTTGCTTAGTCAGAATCTCACATCCTTTCTAGAAACTTGACTGGAAAAGAAGATAAGTGCACACTTTAATCTCAACATATCTGTGCTGTGAAGATAGTCGCATATTTTGTACACTTAAATATGCCTCCTATAAATTATTCAAATATGTTCTTTCCCCTCAAACTTTTCAAAAATATATCTATGTAGAAACTGAGTGCTATAGCCAGAGTAATACAATACAGACAGACCAAGTCAGGCAGAATTTCTTGACCCACCAACTATATCAAATTGCTTTTCAGAAAAACTTGGGTCACCAGTAAAATACTAATTCTCATCCTTCCAATTTTGATTATCAATTACATATGGATATTTCTTAGGTGCTTTTAAAATTATTATTATAATTTATTTAAATGAAAACAGAAGGCAGTTGAGACAAGCTAATAGCTTGGTGCTTACCATGTCCCTGATAGACTCATGACACCAAGGCAGACCAAGGCAGTGTACCCAGGTCAAGAGCAGTCAAACCATTTCAACACCACTGTGTGCATACAGCTACACACTGCATCATGTTTGCAACACCTGTCATTATGTTTGCCAGTCAAGTCCATCAGAATCTTTCCTATGATTCTGAATCTCTGAACTTCTTTCCCGTTCCTACTTTTCATTACAACTTCAGAATCATATTTACTGCATATTTCTTTGTCCTTGATATGTGTTTTAGTTATCTTCTTATCTGCCACCAGAACCTTAATGAAACTTGATTTTACCACTAATTTTACTGTAGCTTCTAAGACCTCACTCTAGAAAAAGTCTTCCTAGTTTTCACCACTGCTCCATGGCAAAGGTGGATTTTCCCAAGTCTCAGCTTTGTCCGTCCTTTTTCCTACTCTCACAACATATCCTCTTTAAAGAATTTGATTCCTTTACGTTCAATTCACATATATTCCTAGCAAAGTATTAAATTTCTTCAAGTTTAAATCCATTCTCTTATATTTTTTAACACCTGCCACATTCAATTAAGTTCATAAGGTCTTATCATTTTTGGTAGTATTAACTTTTTTTCTATAAACAGGGTCACTCTGTTTAGTAGTTAAAAATAAAAGAACACATGGCATTATCCATTTTTGCTTTCTTCCACTCTACTTCTCATTGAGACACAGAATTATCTGTTTGTGTCATGCCTGCCTCAATTACTGTTTGTATTTTTGCACCTCTTAATGATGATAGGGAGAAAAGTTCACAGCTGTTTAAGAAAAATAATGTTTATATATGAAGCTTATATGCAGTTAATTCCAACAGCTTACATAGAATGCAACATGGAAGCAGAGCTATAACTGATGAAAAGTTATATCAACTAATTTTCCTTAAATTTCACAGTCTGTGATTGAAATAACTTGTTGACATGACAATTGGCAGAGGATAATTCAAATAAACTCAGTGGCACACAACCATGATGAGTATTACTATTGTAGTGCTGTGGTTGCTGTAAGCACGACCAGATCCTTTAGGATGAGCAGACCCAGTTTCCTGAGTTCACCTCAATCTGCAAAGGACTGCAGGATCTCTTGGCCAGCCCTGCAAGCCCGCAGGTGTCCTGCTGGTGTGCAGAGGCTGCCAGGAGAAGGTGTTTTCCTCCCTGGTACCAGTTGATGCTCAAAGCCTGGCTCTGCAAGGTTCATTCTCCTCTGCTCTCCCCTTCTCTACTGCAGCATTTGAGTGGCCTTGCCAGCTTTCCTGCCTCTCTCTGGGACCTACAGCTTCATGTCCTTCCCCAGTTTCTCCTGACAGATGGTTCACTGTTCCCAGTGAGACAGTGACATATCTCTTTGATCCAAACCAAACTGATCACTCAGTCCTTGGCTGCAGTTCTTCATCTGGGGGTTGCAACTCCAGGAATGATCCATAAATAATAAGTTCTGAGGTTGTTTTAGCCATGATGGTGTCATTCTATTAACGTGTAACCCAATGAATTTGTATCTATGTTCATTCAGTAATTCAACAAACAATGGCTGGATTCTGTCTCGTCACAAGCAGTTCTAAGTTTGTGCTGGGTTGGCAATTTGTTTCCAGACCCTCCTCACCTCAGCACCTGTGATTCCTCCAGATATGGCCAGAAGCTTTTCCTAACAGGAAAAGAGATTTAATTTTCCTACTGCAACTTATCACATCAAGTCCAAATTACTCCCTGCATTTCTCCTTTAGTTTTCACTCTCCTTAATTGCATTTTACTCTAAGATCATAATAAATACCCAACTGTTTTGGACAATATTTCTTCTAGCTCAGAAATCTGGTTTCATCTAGCTGAGCAACATCAATGGGAAGTGTTATTTAGGGACTTGCCACTTCCTGCAAACCACTCTCCCACGGAGCTGATCATCCTTTGTCCCTTTTCATTTCATACAAACATGGTCAAGTCACCACAATTTTCAAAAGAAAAAGACATAAAATGTTCCTCTCCAGCAACATTTTGTTTGCTTGTCCTTTCTCTTCAATTACTATGGGCAAAGAATATCACAATAGCCATCCATAGCTGAGTTGCCATATATTTTCCAGACACCACTAGAACAAAGTCCTTAGTACACTCTGCAGATTATATGAAAAGAAGTACCTCATTTTCCTTTTTTGATTTAATAGCTTCCATAAGCCAAATTTTTCCCCCGTCTTTGTCTTTCTTCTGCTACTTGATCCTTTCTCGAATTTCTTTTTACCTCACCTGAATCACTATTTCAGTTCTTTCTAAACATAAAAATATGATCTCAAATCCTGTCATAATTTTCTTCATGGTTACCAGAGTCTCCTTGACCTTGTGCATTTTCCTTTTAAATTATTTCTTTCGTAAAACCTCTCCACAGAAAACAAATTTACTTTCCATTGTTACATGGCAACACATCCCAGAACTGTATTTTTGCCCAAAAAATTTACCACATGTAACTCCTACCTCTAGTAGAAAACCACATCTCTCTAATATTTATTGCATAAAAAAAGCCCAAATAAACCCAGTGTTTGTGCTGATCTGTTTCAGATGACAATTTCAGAAAGAACGGCTTCCTAGTCTCTTTTCATCTATGAAAGAGTTTGGGTGGTTACCTGTCAGAATCATGTATCCTCACTCAGGATACCAAAGCTAAGATCTCCATTCAACTTTTGATTAATATTTTACTAGATGCCCAACTGTAAACTTAATTTCAGTTGGCTAAACCATGTTTTTTCACACTGTTCCTTCTTGCTGCCTAGCTCTCATCACCAATAATCTCTATCTATCTCCATCCATCCAGATTTTTTCTTGGATGTCACTTTCAAATCATGTTTCTTACTCAAGTCATCATGTCTGGGTTATCCATATCTTGACAAGTTTTATTTTTACAACTGAGACAATGAATGTCTATAATTTTAACCTTTATTAGCTTAGTCCTTTCTTTTTTCCATTTCAAATGAAAAGCTCTCCAAGATGCACATGACAAATCCATAATTCACTCCTACTATTTTGATGATAAAAATTCCCTCTTTTTATTTCTCTGTTGAATTCCCATCTTTATCATATCATAAATGAAAGTAGAGAAAAAAGGCTTCATAGTATGTCAGTAGTCTTTTCATTTATCCTTCAATATCAAGGATTCACCTTGCACTTGCCGCTCACAAAATGCTCACAAAGCAATTCCCCCTCCATGTCCTCAAAGGCAGTTACCTATTTATAATTAAAAATGAATTATTGTTTCCTTGTGATTGCTTATGTATTAATCATAATGCTATTATGGGTTCTTTTTCATACTTATATTACAAGCTATATAGGGAAAGAAGAGCTTTTCTTCATTATACAACCCCTTTTAAATGGGGTCTGGAAAAGACCTCCTTCTATTGTGAAAATAGAGTAATAAAATGAGAATTGTATTTTTTTTATGCATAATTTTTGGGCGCATACTTTGTATAGCAGGAAATTTTCATACCAAAACGTCATGGCAAGACACAGGGAGAGATTATATCTCTTCCTCAATGGATCTTCTGCAACCCACAGTTAAATGAATTAGCTCAATAAATTAATATCTCTGAGTCCTTATTATTAAATTCTCAATTGCTATCTAAAAATTACTTTAATTGAAGTAAAACTAGCAAAGTACAGTCCATATCTATTCTGTGAGCTTTACTGTCATATTATGACAATTACTTTGATATAAATATTAGATATTAATATAGTCATTAGAAGTACAATTATTTTCTAAACATAAATGTAGCATTTTTACTTTCTAGGGTTCTTCTCATTCACATGGAATGAAATAATTCCAGTATTCTGACAATAAATTGAAATGTAAGTTCTTTTTCGTTTTTTTTTTTGCTAATAATTGTGATATAATTTTCAACACTAATGCAAATGTTAAAATGAGTAAAAATCACTTAATTACTCAATGCAGATAATGAAATCAAAGGAAACAGTCCAGAAGTGACAAAATTACTTCAGAGTGATGAAAGTTGTTATCATCTATGGGTTTTTCATGTCACCAGAGGGTACTGTAAGAGTTTGATATCAATATGCTGAAATAATGGAAAATTTGAGGGTCACACAGAAAGATTATCTGAAATATTTGTATTGAGAATTAATCTATCACTCTACCACGGTATGATGCAATACATGAAATCTCATGTAAAACAAGAGAAAGGGCAAGTGAGTGTACACTCAACTCACCTCTGACCAAATTCACCCCGTTGGGGATTGGCACCAAAGAGCTGTCAAATGCAGGTCAATTATCCATGTTCAGAGAGGACCTTAATTTCTTGTAACTTGGTTTTAATTCACAACTGCATTTAGTGTCAAGGCACTTAATGCAGACTATAAGAAAACACCCACAAGATTCTCAGCCTAGACATAAATATAGCAGAGGAACCATTCACAAAAGGCTGATGTCACACGTACGTGCATGAGGCACGTACACAGGACACACATGCCTGTGCCACAGCGACAAAGCAGGAAAAGAAATTTTAACTAAAAACCCTAGGCATCATTCTTGAAGCACATCTTGATGGATCTTTCTATTTTCTAAATTCTAGTCAGTTGCTAAGAGCTAAGGAAGAGTCCACTTGTGCAAATCAGACCAATTTCAAAACCGAGGATATTTACCCCTACAATTTTTTGAGTAGTTTTCATAACGTATGAAACTTTCTCTGGGGATAGAGCATGGAGATAGGAGGTATGTGAAACCTAACCTACAACTCTGACTTTTCAGGAAAACTGAATATAAAACCAATGACTGACTACAAATGTTTCCTTGCAATTTCCAGGCTGAAACATCTTAGTGTAGTAAAACGATGAGGGCATTCCTTAAAACTTACACTTGTTATCAATCTAAGGTTGAAATTAAGAAAATTATTACTTTCTTTAAAGGTTTTTTGCTGTACATATAAATTAACTTTCATCTCCATGACAGCTTGCTTTTACAGCTGGTCTTTTAACTTTTAATCCTCAATTTGGCTTCTGAACAGAATCCACACTTCAGGTTTTTTATTTAATATTCAACCCCCTTCCTAACACCTGTCAGAAACCAACTTTTGAACAGGAAAACATAAAGAAGTTCACTTTAACTGTTCATTAAAACCCTTCTGTGTAATTTTTCAGTGCTAGAAGACCAGCAAGAAAATCCTGAACTGTCATATCTCCTTCCATAAGTTCTGGCTACACACAAAAAAAAAAATTCACAATCTTTTCTACCTCAGTTTTCAGAAACATTTGTCAATACTCTATATTTAAGAACATGTATAAAAAAAAAGGTTTTCTTTTCAAGTACTTAACTTGTATAAAGTGTGTCTATGTGTCTCAAGATGAATTTACATGGGCAAAATAATGAAACATAAAACATGCTCAACAGTCATATTCAAAGTTCATAAAACAAAGAAAAATTAATCTCTAGTAATTACCACTCTGTAAAAACCTGTTATGCCGTTGTAAGACAAAAGATTTGAAAATTTATGATTTAAAAATAAAAAAAAAATAATTATTAAAAAATATAATCTTTGTTAGTGTCAAGCAGAGACCATTAGAAATAACAATACATGAACCTTACCAAATCTCACTTTTACTTATATAGAAAATACCAATACATATATACATACAAGCTACTGTGTTCTTACACTAATGAGCTCTTATAATAATCAATTTTGATAGGATACATGAGCATCAGTTCTGCCTTGTTTCAATTTTTTAGTTCTTTTCCATCATCGCTTGTCAAACTGGAGCAATAACAAAAACACATCATGTTACTTTGCTCTATATGAAATACGTTAAGTATGTAACTCGACAGCTTCTTTCAGATGATGAAAAGACATCCAGCAGACTCAAACATTGCTCTTACTCATTTTAACCATATTTTTTCTTTAATGAGCTCAAAACCAGCTGCTTTAATTTGAATGATGCATTTTGTTTGGACCACAAACTGAGACTTCAAGAATGATTGCCCATTGTTTTAGCTTCAACACCTGAACAACTTAAAAAATTATATCATGTAGAGGGAAAAAGTGGATTTTAAGGACATGTTCTTTCATAATTTTTTTTTCAGTTTTATTTAAGTTGTTGAGGTTTTGTTTGCTTGCTTCCTTTTGGGTTGGTTTTTTGCTCGTTTATTTGTTTGGGTTGTTAGGGTTCTTTGTTTTGGTTTGTTGGTTTTTTAATTCTTAAGTGTTGCTATTGAATAAGCATAATGCCTACAGTTTTGAGCTTTGCTCCTCCAAAGGAAGTATGAGACCTGAAACTCATTAATCATGAAGGGGCTTTACCTTGTGACATTGATCATGTCAGCCCCTAATCGATCAAAAGCACTGTAGGAGCATTTAACTCAGTTTGAGGTCCAGTGAGAAAAACCATACATTATTCAAGATGTCTGGAACTCAAGGGTCAGGAAGAGACATTGCACAAAGAACTGCAAAATTAAAGGAGTTTTAGATTCTGACATGGATGCAATAACTTCAGAGAAGATAAAAAGTGTGGAATAACAATAATAGAAACTTTATTTATTTACCAAAACTACTGTACCACAAGTCTCTTATCTCAGTGAGTTATCAGGTAATAATGATCTTCAGATGCAATTGACCTGTGTGAATTTAAACTCATGACCTGAACGTGACAGATCATATATCCCCCCTATGACTTCTTGAAGACAGCAATTTGGCATGTGGAATTACTTTTGTGAAATAGATAAAAGCATAGTGATCTTTGCCTGGCATAAACAGGAATCAGACAATATATGTGATTTCAAATATATTTGAAAATACATTTATTTTCAACAACTCTTGATAAAAAGATTAAGAAATTAATAAATGGCTATCATGTCACAGAACTATTAGATATGTGGCTTTGCAAGCTATGAAGAGGATACAAGTTGACAAGCATTCATAAACGCAACAGCTAAATTCCAATTCCAATTCTATCATTGGGCTATGCAGAAATACTTTAGAAAATCAAATAAAATAATAAAAAAAAAAATACAATGCAGGCAGTCTGAAGGAGAGACTGGATGGACCATCATTTAAGAGTAGTTATAATATAGATTTCTAGTAGTCTTAAAAAAGATTCATGGAAGAGGGCTGGCTCCTCTCATTTTTATCTTTGTTTTTATCTTTTCATAAACCCACAGAACTGTTACGTTTGGAAAAGGCTACTGAACCTATTGAGTCCAAGTGTTTACCCAGCAACACTGTCTTCAACATTGAACCTACATGCCTCACCTACGAGTCTTTTAAGTATCTCCAGGGATGATAGTTCCACCAGTTCCTTGGGAATTTGTTCCTATGCTTGATACTCCCTTTTCCATGAAGAAATATTTTCCTAATATCTAATATAAACATCCCCTGGTGCTACCTGAGATTGTTTCTTGTCCTATTGTATTCAGCTTGGGAGAAGAGACCAAATCCTGCCTTGCTACAATCATCTTTCAGGTGGCTGTAGAGAGTAATAAGGTCTCCTCAGAGCCCACTTTTCTCCAGACTAAACAACCCCAGATCCCTAAGGTGATCTCCTAACATTTGTGCTCCAGACCCTTCCCCAGCCCTGCTGCCCTTCCCTGCACCCTCTCCAGCCCCTCAGTGCCTTTCTTGTACTGA
>JAWWMU010000001.1:103170800-103205821 GCA_035048155.1 Cinnycerthia olivascens | reverse complement strand
TCCTCTATTGTCAAAAACAAACAAGAATTAAGACCATCTCCAATTCAGTTTTTGAATCAGAATTGTATTTCTTACTGTACTCATTTTATTTACTCTTCCATAATGTACATGAGCAGGAACTATAAGGACCTTCCATACATGTAATTACTCAGCCTGCAACAATTAACTTATTAAAAAACCTCTCCTTTCTGCCCACAAAATCCTTTTAAAATACCAAAAGTAAATTTGTCATTTATCTGTTGACTCTGTATAGTATTTTAATCAAGTTAATGCAAGTTTTCTGCCCTTTGAAACTCTGAAGCACTCAGTTTAATAAGGGAATCAGATCAGCTCTCATGTTTTCTTAGAGGAATGACTTTGCTATACAGTCAAAAATGGAAAGAAAATTTTCAAGTTATGAAAGTCTTTTAATTTGGCCTGTGAGGTCCACTCCCACACCCCCATAATTTATATTTTTTGGATTAGTTTTCTTTTTTAATAAAGTAGCATTTTTAAGAACTGCTGTTTTCAAAGGACAGATCATTAAAAAAGCAACACTAAGAGTTATCATGTTGGTATTATGATTATACTATTATGGAACTATTAAGTAAAAATTTATATTTATAATATTTTATTCAAAATTATATATACTAAAGTCTAAAGTAAGACACCTTCAGTGTTTTATGCTTTCTGCCAGCCCCCAGCAGGCACTTCTACCTGTGTGTCTTAGTGGAGTTTATAAATCCTTGTTCTCTCAGCTTTATGTGCATATCAAAACTACTGTGACAGATCACAAAGATGTTTTTGAACCACATAGACAAGAAGACATCTAGAGCAGAACAGTACAGACATCAGCTTTTGAAAATACGAGATGTAATCTGCCAACTACCATTTATAATATATTAGAATAAGACATTACAGAATACATGCAAAAGCATTTTGAAATGTCCTTGACTTTTCAAAAGCCAGACTAGATCTTTCAAGCATTTTTCTTCAGTCTTTGGAGCTTCTCTTAGTAAGAGAAATAGCTGCACAGGACTATTTCCTATTAAGTGTACAGCTTTTTATTTGTGGACAAGAACAGGGACAAAAAAAAACGCTTTTCCTATTGTGATCACATAATCTTTGCTAAATGTCATATTATCCACATTTTGCAAGTGTCTTTTCTTCCTAAATCTCTGCTCTTGCCCTCCTATTCATCCTTATAAACTGCCACTGCTCAAATGTAAGCAGAAAGTCTAGACAGTGCCAGCTGTATGAAAATGACAAACAGTTCACCTAGCTTTAATTTTTCGCTTCTCCTGGTGGTGTCAGAGTAGCTCCTCAGAAAACTGAATTTACTCATAAAAATCTAGATATTAAATTAAAAAAATAGAAAAGCATATGCAACCCACACAAAGGAATAAGCCTATTTCTATTTAAATGAGCTTATCACAATGCATTTTTTGCCCTTTGCCTAGTTATTCATGAGTGACTTTTTGAATGCTGAACGCTAGCTCAAAAATTCCGAAAAACGAATGGAATTGTTTTGAAGGAACAAAACACCTGAAAATTCAAAACAGGATGTCAACAATGCTCTGCCACTGTGTGGAGGGGGTGGCTGCTGGGCTGGAGGCTGTGGCCAGGTAGGAAGGTGCTCACTGTGGCCCCACAGGAGCAGTGGTTCCTGCTCCCTCTGTCTCAGGGGATTATTTTCGTGCTGCTTTTCTTCCCAAGACTTGGCTCGCCCGCTGCCACTCCCTGAGTTTTGCCCAGGGCAGGATGGCTGTTGTGCTGGAGGGCAGGAACAACCAGAGCAGTGTTTGAGAGAGGCAGCGTGGCCCCTCCAAGGTACCTCCTGCTGCTGCACATCTTAGATGTGACGCCAAGACCCAAAACTCATTGCTGGTCTGTGCGATCATGGAGCAGGCTGGACAAAAATGTTTTGAGAGAGAATGGCTTGGACCACTGAGATTACAAACTGAGAGGCAATTACCAGCTCCAAAATACAAAGACAGGAACCTTTCAGGGAAAATGCTGAGGGGAGCATGTTAGGACAGGTCCAGCACAGGGAGCCATAAGGCATCTGGTGCTCGGGCTCTAGTGCAGGCTCCAAGCTGTGGAGGAACCAGATGTTCACGGCAAGTTGCACTTCTCTCTTGGATGTGTGTGGGGCTGACAATTCTGTGTCTCTGAAACTTCACGGCTGAAGGCACTGTAAGGATCCTTTCTTTACAAGGGAAAGCTTCTTACTTTCCCGGGAGAAGGCTTGTAGATAAACTCTCCAAACAATGTTACTTCTCAAAACAACAGGTGGTGTTTTTCATTCCTGTTCTTACAATAATATAATATATTGTTTCTCTCACCTATCCAATGGCAGTAGAGAAGGTGGTGTTCCTGTTCACCAACCACTTTGTACTTAGTGAAGTGCCTTATATAAGGTATTTCATTTTATTAATAAAACTACACTTTTTAGCTTTCTGCTGAACTGCAATTGGAGTCTGTGTGCTCCTGTTCGCCAATGACAGCGACAGATGTGCATGGAAGAGACAAGGTTTCCTGGCAGAGCTATGTGACAAGAAAACAAAAAACCACCTCCTTCCTCAGTTCTTTACCCACCTGGGCATTAAAGACTATTGATAACAACATTAAAAATTCCCTGTTAGAAAATATATGTAAATAGTGAACAGAAATAGGAGCTTAAAATAAATTTACCATCTCTACACTGAAGCATCTTAACCCACCTACTTTCTAATAAAACGTTTATTCTGTTTACTGCAGCTCTCAAATCAAAACCTTTGTTTTCAAAGTGAGCTCATTTTTCTTTATGGTTAGTTTGCATTGAATTGAGAATTGTGAAGTATAAAAGGAAAGCTTCCAGTTGTCTTGTAGTCACAATCATCGCTTTCAAATAAAGCACAGAATGAAAAAGGGAAATTCTGTGTTACGTGTGAAGCACAGTTTATTCTAACTGCCAGAATTAATCAAAACAGCAATATTTAAATAAAAAACCCTATAATTATTTTGCACACTGCAGCTAGCTTAAAGAAATGCATGCTGTGATTCCATCCTAAGAAAACATAAATACTATGAAAAACAACAGTAATGTTGCTTTAGACATATCAAAGTAAAAGCAATATATTAAGCCCCTGAGATTTAAAGACAGCCTTGTACACCCAAAAGATAGCACTTTTTCTTGCCCCAGCTGCACACATTGTTTAAAAAACAAATAATATTTCTACTATAGATTTGTACTTGTCTGCTTTGAAAAGCTGTCATGAATTTTTACACTTGTTTTATAATAAGAAAATATTATATAGAACCAGCTTGCCATTTCCAAAGGTTATAACCATAACAACTGTGAAAACTTAAAGTAGGATTCATGTGATTTAGATGCCTATATTATAAATCTACATTTGAGTTTGTCAACTAAAGCCCTTGGATAGTCAAGAGATGGAAGTGAAATTCTGTAAAACTCAGCTTATCTGATGTTCAACGCATTGGCATGAAGAGAATATCAGCCACACCATGGAATTCCCAGGGTGAGCAGCCAGCTCATATGCCAGTGGGTGTAAATATTAAACTTAGGTGAGAGGAGTCTTACTTCTAGGAAAAAAAAGCACACAACAGGTCATGTACTCACCATAAATAAACTTGCAGCAACTTGAGTAAAATTACACTGTGGGACTAGTGGTTCCCCAAAGGGCTTGTTAAGGGCTGGGAATGTTCATTGTCATACCAAGTGTCTGGAGAAATATAATCCTCTGGTTGAACATGGGAAGAATGCAGTGAGGTGAAATGGAATGATTTAGAAAGGGAGAAAACTCACAGGCATCTTTCTACTCTAGTTCTTCCTTCTTCACTTTGTTTAAAGAATGTGGAGGAAATTCACTGAATTATATCACTCCTCAGTCACGTTTCTATGAAGTTGTATCTAATATTTTTAAATTAATCCAGTTCTGGAGGTGAATATAATACTCCAAAACAAAAGGAAAAACTGCATTAAAGAAATGGAAAAATGACATTGCTGGTTCCAATTTCTTTTTTATATTCAAACAATTATTGTGTGTTATCATATTCACACAGAAAAAAAAAACAAGCTTGTGAAATTGTTTTCCTATATTAAGCTCTAGCATAGATAAATAAAGCATCAGAAGTTAAATTATTACACAATTTTGATTTAGTAATTTCGATTCCCTTTAACACATCTTTAATTTTAAAACTTTTCAGATAAAGTACCCTGGAGTACAGGGTTATTTCTCTTGACTGCTGAGTTTTAGCTCTGTATTTTTTCCAACAAGTCTTGGATGGCTTACCCAAATTTATTCCAGCAAAGACTGAAACAAACTGTTTACCAAAGTGAGTAAACTGCGAGGAACTATAGTTTAGACAGATTCAGAATGAAAATTTGTGCTTTAGAGTCATGTAGAAATAGATGGGCAAGTTTTCCCTTTTTGTCATAATTTAAAAAAAATCTTCTCTTGTTCATCCTATTTTGGAGCATTACCATGCAGCTACCATGCATTTTACCTGTAACTAAAGCATGAAGTATATATAAATTACTTATAGAGAATTATTTAATTCATTAATTGAAAGAAATTTCATTACAAAATAACCAATAAAACATCAAGGTGATTTGCAGATTCTTAAAAACGGATTTCAATTTTTAAAATTAACATCAGTTCTGGTCTTTCGTATCCAGAAAGTCAAAAGGTGAAATATTGACTTTTTAAGTCAATGGGCAAATGGACACCAGTCCCAGAGAAACTAAGATTTCAGTCTTGATTCACATTTGTAATAGAATTCCAAGTAAAACTTGTTTCTTAGATTTGATATGCACTCTTTTTTTATAATTTACATACTATGATATTTTGGGTAACTAATTAATACTATGAGACAACAGCATGAAATAAACCCTTTTTTATCCTCGAGGAGTGGTGAAAATATTTCTGAGGATGTCACTACTCTTTAAGAGAAGTTACTCTTTTAATTTAGTGGAATAAATATTAGATATTTTCTAAATGATTTTGAGGCTACTAATTTGTAAATGCATATGTCCCCATGTGATATTGCTGCAGTTAAAATGAGGTGTCTTTCCTTTTCTTCTGTAAACAAAAATTTTCTGCTCCTAAAAACAATTGCAATGATTTTGGGTACATGTATTGCCTGGAATTTCTCTCTGAACATATGTATTAACAATATAATTTTGCTTATTAGACCTGAGTCCAGAACTTGCCATTTGAAAGACACTGAAAGTATTGGAAAAATGGTTTCCATTTTAAAGCTAAATATTCAATTAGTCTAATTGTGTATAGATGGTTTTTAAGAATGTGTACAGATTGTTTTTAGGATGGGGGCAACACAAGGTCCATATGTTATTGTACTGCTAGATTTTATACTCTGGTTTATTAAAGTACCATCCTGGAAGACTCCACTGTTCATATAAATTATCTCAGTCAGTATAAGAAAAGCTTTGGAAATGACAAATGCTCAGTTAGGACAGTATTGGTGGATTTAACATACTCTAGGGGAACGTAAAAGTAAAATGAAGTCTTCTGATTCCATAGCAATAACGTGAAACATTAACATTCAATGTAATTTATCTACTTTTTAAAAAGTTGTTTAACAAGCATCTTGGGTGCCTTAACAACAGATTTATTTAATTTTGTGAGATATTATTGCAGTACAGTTTATATGTCTTTTATGTCTTTAGTAGTCACTAACACATTTTTGTGATAAACTTTTGTCTGCAAATTCTTTCCCTCTGTAGAACGTAGTTCATCTTAACAACATCACTACACTAAACTGAAATAATCATCCAGGTAAACAATATCCACTCACATTGTTTTTATTTCAATATTCTCATATGATTCATGAAGAAAGGGAAATTAACTCACACAAACAAACTTCCATTTTGGAAATATCATTTTCCTATTTTTCTTCACCTGATGTAAAAACCAAATTTGTTCAGACTTATTATTTTACTTTAGTCTTTAAACTTACACATAAAGCCAAAATAAAAAAAAAAAAAAATCTCAGCATCTTCAGGGAAAAAAAAATAGTATAACTTTAAAAAGACATCAGGTTTATAGTAACACTTAGAAATAAACAAAATTGTTGTAAATTTAACAACAGTATTCACAGTGATGCACTGCACTTCTTGCATAATATCTAATTTATTAATTTAAGTGGAATTCTTCATTTTGATTATAGACTATGATTTCTTCTCTTTCTTACCAATTATTGACACAGCACCTAAATTTTACTGTCAGGGCATTGTCCACAGGGAGAACAGGAGCCCAGCAAAAGTCATGACTGCATCATCAACTGCTAGTGGCCACATCCTGGAGGCCTTTTGGCAAATATCAGAAAAAAAGCAGTATCCTGTGCATGAAATAGGACACCACCAGAATGATGAGCATATAAACACATGGCCCAAAGGGAACAAGTTATTCGTCACGTCTTATTTTAGGGAGAGAAAATTTTCCTTCCAAAGCGCATAGAGTCTGTTTCATTTAATAAGTTTTGACCGCCCTGCTATGCCTACTTTGAATCTAGAGGATCTTCTCCATAGCCTAACTGCAATAGAAATAATCTCTAATAATTAAAACTGGACTTTGTGAGCAACTCAACTCAACATATAACAAAGGAAGAAATGTAAAACAATCACCAGCAGCATGGTTGAAAATGAATCTGGAATTTTTTCTCCCTTTAAATTTGCATCTCTTCTTTGGCTAAATTGCTGAAGTTGGTTTTCAAATTCATCATTTCAATTTATAACATAGAGTACATGACATCATCTGCACATCCTTTGAATTAAAATACATAAAGCTTTGCTCACTGCTGTCTTCATATAAGGCTGCTTTTGATTAATCCTCTAGACCCATTTACAATAAATATGTTAAATGAACATTTATGGAGAATATTTTATCAAACATCACCATACTTTTTTGATTATTATTACTCAAATACACACAGGAAATTAATTTAGACCCTTGTTTTCAGGCGTATGAAAATGATTGCACTATAAAAGAAAATCACTCATTCCTAATTTACAAAAAAAAAATCATCCCACTCTCCAGCCATAAATTTGTTAAACCTACAGGATTTTATGCATTTTAAAATGCTAGGTTAGTATTTTGAACATGCTGCTTTCATAATGAATCTATTGTTTGCTTTATATTTTGGTAATCTTTGCACAGAATAATGGTAAATAGAACTTCTCTCTGAGTATGTTCTGGAATTGAATTAAATTAACGATGAACAAAAGGAATGAACGTCAGCTCTGATAATTATTAGGATCAGCTGAATCATGGAGTCACTGGGTACATTCAATATGGTTCATACCTGTCACTAACTTCAGAAACCAAGCAGAGTCTGTGCTAAAGCTATAAATGCTTAGAAAACAACTCTCTTTGTTCTTTAATACTTTTCTCATCCAGCCCCTGCTAATAATGAAGAGGATACTTATGGCAGCACCTCTCTGTATTGAATGAGAAAGAGCAGCACACCTGGAAGGAATTGAAGCCAACATTTTTGGGGAAAAAATGGTGAAAATTTTGTCTTATACAGTAAAATACAATCCACTTAAAGCAGGCTATGACCTTCAAAGTGTGTGTGTGTGTGTGTGTGTGTGTGTGTGTGTGTGTGTGTTCCTTCCAGGTTTTTTAATTTGTTTTTTATTCACAATATATGGTGTCTAGCTGTATATAAAAGATCCACATGTTTTGAGCTGTGAGGCTAGGTACATAATTTAATCATAATTATTTCTTCATACTATTTATTTTTACAGTGATCTTTTCAGCTCTAAAAATACATAAATACATGTAATCATTCAAGGCTTCCCTTTATGCTAATGAAAATTAAATCTGTCAGAAATCAAAAGAGACAAAACTTATTTGACATAACCCAAACTTTAAGCAGCACTAAGAGTTGACTACAGGATAACTGAATGAGAAAAATTGCATTCCCTTTTTTTTTGCCTAAAAAACCCCTAAAGATTAAAAAAGTCATGGGTTGAAGACGGGAAAGAGTAAACTGGCACTTTCAATATTATTTCAGAAATTTGTTAAATTAAGCAGGCTGAATTTAAATAATAAAAAAATTACTCTGTCAATTCCTATAGCTTGATTCTAAACATGGAATCTGGAATCTGTAAATCTAAAATTGTGCTAGTTTCATCAGTTGTTTCCAAGGGAACTTCTCAAGGTCTAATCACTGAATAAAGAAAACAAAGGGTATCTCTGAGGAAAGGCTTCAGGATTAAGAACCTACTGATTAGCTCTGATTCAATCTGCAAGGTATAAGGTTTTCTTACTTTTGATAGAATGGAAAAAGTATTTTAATATTTAAAACCGAAATAGAATAAGTAACGTTCCAACAGTAAGGCTGATGGGTTCTGTTTGTTTTATGATGTTCATGATGGAGAATGATGTTGCTGCAGTGGGGATGGGTATATTCTGTCTCAGACACAGGCTGGAACTTCATTTGACCTGAAGGAAACTCTTCAAAAGCAGAAGGAGTTTACAAATGCCTTGGTACTATAAGTAAAAGAATATTATTAAACCTAATATTTAAAGCAAGTCACTGAAGGAAAATACTTTTGACCTATGCTGTGCACTATGACTAAATTAACATTATATTTTTCTAATAGGATTCTTTCCCAATACTAAACATATTCTTAATTAATTATGTCAGAGACAGCAGGTATGCCTTAATTAAAATTCTACATATAAAAGAAAACCTAATAAATTGAAGTATAAAATTCTACAAATGACTTTGTACATTACAGGATACTTTAGAATGTGTAACTGCATAACCACAAATAAAAAACCTACCAATTTTGCTTTTTATGTGAATATTTTGATTAGTTACAATCTAAAATAATCAGGGTATACTTTTTGTTTTTCAAAACAGGAAATTTCTAGATACCATCTCAGAACAATAAAGAAATTGATTCAAATCACTTAGACAATAATATTTTTTCAGATCTTCAAAAAAAATTTAAAAGCTTCTATTATGATCAAAGAAAAAACCAAAAAAAGCCTAAAAACAACAAACAAAAAAGTGAGCCATGAAATAATTGTTACTATAAAGATGTACCCAAGGTGGCATTGAGTGCTCATAATTTAAGATAAGAAGGGGCAATATTTTTTCTCATTTTTTAAAAGGAAAAGAAATTATCTTTTTTTCGTGTCTTAGGGGTTTTCAACTACTATACTTAGATGAAGTGAATACTGCCTATTAAGTGAATTTGGTCTTTTTCAAAATGTGTGAATCCCCTTCTTATCTTTCAACTTTAATGATAAAACAGAATAGGAGCCATTCCGTGTTTCACTATGAGGCACATGGATATTTAGGGAGATTCTAATATCAAGAAGACACAACACCAATATTGGAAAGAACATGTTTATAATTACATCCATAGTTAATAGTCTGTAAGAGCAGCAGGTTTCCTTACAGGAGACAGCAATTCTGACAAAATTCATGGTGTGGGACAAAGAAGGGAATCCTTAAGTGGTGACTGTCAACAGTAGCCCTGAGAGAGGAGGTGGTGAGGAACAGGTGTAACAAAAATTAGTACTATGAGTAAATCTATCTGCTTGTTCTGTTTATTCACATAATATTATAAAGGTAATATGAAGACCCACACTACTACTAAAGGAGTTTTCTAATTTGGAGGTTGTCCTTAAATCTGCTGGGGTTTGCAGAGGTGGAAATTGAACAGTTCCCTCCCTACAAATTCATTCATTTTTAACACATCAAAATCAGCCAAGTCTCTTTCTGTCTCTGTCTAGTTAAACATTAAATACTGAACTCCTACCTACACTACAAGTGATGAATTACATTTCTTTAAACTATTCCTACAAATAGTAACAGGAATCTGGTTCCAAAGCTTTTTTCCTTTTTCTTTTCTGTCAGCCTGAGCCTGTTGAAATACTGCTGTGTAGTAGAGCACCAATCAAAGGGACAGAAGGGATCACTTAAAGATGCAGTAAATATGTGCTTTCGAAATCCAGATATTAAACATTGCAAAAGATAATTGACATTATTCTGGTATAAATCACACGCTTGAAGACTCTTTCTCTGCTTTCCTTATATCAGAGTCAATCAGAGTATGTGGATGTTTATTGTGAGGTTAATAGCTCCACAGTAATTGCCTATCTGTTGTGACCAAATAAATCAATGCTATACAACAACAAAGAGATCCTGGTTTATTGAGTTTGAATAAATATGATTGATTACTTGAATCTCCCAAAACAACATAAACAATATGATTTCCAGACACATCCACCAGTGGAAAATTGCATTCCCTAATTAACTATAATTTCTATTATTGTGGAGGGAAAATGGGATACAGAGAAACAGAAAACAAACTTTTCACCATTAAAGGAAACTGTTGCAATTCAACCCAATGCTTAACAGAAGTGCATTACTAGTTGCTGCAGTGCCTCAGATTTATATATTAGATACAAAAAAAGGAACAAGAATTCCCAAATAATTATTCTGGAAGATTTGTTTCTTGGTTTACTAGATATTTTGAAGGTACAAGAATTTATACGTGCAAGCCTCTTTGTCAACCATATGGATCTAGTTCACCTCTAATTTGCCAGGAAAATCCTCATTCTGTTTTCTTTTAGGAAATACACCATGAAACTACATAGGATTACATAGCTTATGATGTACTCCTGCCTGCCATTGGAATCCTATAATTGTAAAAGCTCATTTTTTACCTTACATGTATGTTCAGCTATGTTTTATATAATTGTAAAATGGAGGTTAGAGGTCTGGTGAGGAATTGAAAATTCAATATACCATTCTTCACATTGTTCTGCTTCTGTGGACATTAATATTACAGAATATACTTTGTTTTTATTGATAATGAATTTTAAACATTGATATGGTAGTTTTAAAAGCACGTTATATTAAATGCATCCTATGCAGTTGTTGTTTGCTGAATTATAGTTTATTAATGTTACATAATTACTATGTGGAACTTAATATTTCAAAATGTTTACAAAGCCAAGACTAAATAGATTAAAAAAATAATCAGACTAATATAAAATAGATTAATTGGTAACCACAGTGCATGACGATTGAGATCAGGAAGTTCTTGAACTATAAACTAGAGAAAGTGAGGAGAGAATAACAGGAAAAATGCTCCTGTCCCTCATCATGTGCTGCTCAAGCACCTGTCATACACTTGCAATGGTCTCACTGGGACAGAGCTACTGCTCCTGGGTTGTGGCTACAGCTGTTCTCGTATCTGAAGACAATTAGAGCTTGTACCATGGAGTTATTGCTACAGCTATTTTTATGTCCCAAGTAATTTAATCACATGACAGAGTAGGATACATATAATAATTTTATTTTTTTTTCTGTAAGAGTTCATGCTTTCTGAATTTATCTCTTCCTTGAACACATTTTCCACTAAAAAAAAAAAATAAATAAATAAATAAATAAAAATAAAAAAGCTGCCCACAAGCTTTTGGAACAGAATGAATCTCAGACTTGTCAAGGTATTACAGATATCACTGTGAAGCATTCAGGACAGTTTTAATGTATCAACCATTCATACCTAGGCACACAGCAAAGTAGTGTGCAAATGGTATGATGCAAAAACACACAGTTTGAACCACAATATTCAGTGGATTTTTTTTTTCTCTAAATACAAGAGATAGAAAGAGCCTGTAATTACCTGTAACTGTCAACTCCGTAGTTCTTCTGACAACAAAGAATCCATATTTTAGCTCACAAGTGTAATTGCCAATGTCATCCTCTCTAACTTCCCGAATGACAAGAGTGTCCCTTTTAAACACAATACTTGATCTCCACGTTTTTGACTTGCATTCCTGTTTAAAGAGAATATAAAACTTCAGGGATTGTGTTCTTACACTTAAAAAGGAGCACTGCGGACAATGCCACCCAAAGTCAAGGTGGCTGGGAAAGAGCTCAGGCTAGTTATAAATGTATATAAACTAAATACGTAAAAATCCAGTCTTATTTAGATGTTAAATTGAGATGCTTAAAACTAATTTTATCGTCTGATTTGATATTTATGCCTCTGGCTAGAAAAGGTTCCTTTGTTGGGTTTTTTTTGACCCTAGTTTACTGAATGGTTTGTATTTAACTTACTCATTTAGCATTACACTTATGTCTGCAATCTATGATTTTTACATTACCAGCAGATCTGGCTGCAAGAGATAATTATTTTTTTAATTCAATTTTTTAAAAAAATACAATTAAAAAATGTAGAGAAACAGAAGATGAGAATGACGAGAAATAAGGATACTATATCTCTTTCTAAAGCCATCTTAGAAACAAAGCTCTCTGAACCTAGAAAAGGTGCATTCTTAATCTAAAGAAGTATTTTATTACAGACATAAAATCCAAGACGAGAATAAGCAAATAGCTGGCTACATTTCTCCTATCTTAGATATGCTATCAGTTAATTTGGACATTATCTTTCCATGCCATAAAATTTTACTTTTTAGGTAGCATAGTCTTGTATACCATAATTAATTCCATTGCACTGCCTACAGGCAACCCTCCTTGCAAGAAATTTGCCCTTAAGTAATAATCTTGAAAACAGTACACAATATTGAAATAAATTTATTGATAAAAACAATGAAATTTGAAAATACCTTAAGTATATATGTAGAAACTGAAGTTTTGGTATTATTTGCTGAATTTTATGCTGCAAAATTGAGCTGTTTATTCAGGTAAAGCCTGCATAGATATCTGACACTGTTTACTAAAGGAAGTATTTGAATTTCTCAATTAGTTCATATTTTCTACCTTTGGTTCCGTTCTCTTTTCTTGACAAAATTAAAAACAACCCAAGATTCATAACACATTCAAATCAAAAGAATCATAAGAACATTGCATAATATATATTTGAAGGTATAAATCTCTTGCATTCCTTACCTTATACCACAGAATTTCAGGCTCCCTAAATGGAAATAAAAAATCCTCAATTTCAGGACATGAGATTTCCTTGCTTTTGCTAAGTTCAGCTTTTTCAAAATATTTCATCTTTGAATTGTAGCAGAGTCCAGTGTCATTTTCACCCACCGTCAGCGAAATGGACACTTTCATACAGTAAGTTGAGTTTCTGTAATGCAATAAAAATAGAAAGAAAAGTCTAATAAATTGGAACTCGAGCAACACACCAAGAGCCACATATTCATCTATGCTGAGTATGCCTTAAACTGGAAGTGGCAACATTTTACAGATTTTAATTAAAAATATAATTAATTGTTATTAATTATAGAATGAAGGATGTTTCAGTTTAGGGCACTGCCAGTTTTGACTGTAGCCTTCAATGCCCATTCTCCCGGAACAAAATGTTCTGCATTACCTACAGACTTCATGAGCTCGTGTTCTCTCCTGAAATTGTCGCTACATCTGCCTCTGGATGTTGATAATTGAGGCAGCCAGAGACCAGGGAACTTCGTTTGCCTTCCCCCATTCCACTGTGTGATTCAGTCAGGCAAAAAGAAAAAACTGCTTGTAATTTTTTTTTTTTTTATTTGTGTTTCCAAGTGGGGAGCAAATGAGTGTATAAAGTCGAGTACTCCCCAGGAGCACACTGTGATGGTGTAAGATTTCTCTCCTACTGTTCTATAAATGCATTTTACCCCTGGCCTGCTTACAGAAGATCCTGCAGAGACCAATGAGGAATCATTCACCTCCTTATCACCATTCTCATCCTCTATGAGCTGATTGCATATTTATAATGGACTTGTGTGTATCAGACATAGCAGAATTTCAAAGATCAATTTCTTAATATCTGTTTCTTTCTTCTGCTCAGTAAGAGGTGACAGAAATACTTAAGGATAAAGAATAAGAAAACTTAATTCAAAGAACTCTAGAGCCCAATTTTCTGCAGAAAATGTAATCCTGTAAGTAACTTTTAAATTAGAGAATAGTCTTAGAAATATAAATTTTTGAACAGAATGACCCTTAGCTGTCGATCTAATTCATGGACTTGTAAGGAAAACAAATTCAAAATTATTTCCTTGTAATGAAGGAGTAAGTGTAATTTGTTTCCATGTTTGAGAATCTGGCTCTATAAAGCAAATAAAATTGTTTAAGCTTTATGCAAATCAAAGAAAGGATACACTGAATATGGATCAATTTTGCTGCATTTAAGCTGGTAAAGAGCCAATTCCCATTCTTACCTGCACATGCAATTGAAAATCACTCACTTTTAAAAGTACACTTTTTCATTAGTGCAAATTATATTATTTATATCTCCATTGAAGTGTAATTGGAATATTTTATTTATTTGTTTGTTTCTCATGGGTCTTGAATATATCATAAAAAGTCACTTAATTCTGTTATTCCAAATTGGTAAAATGCTTTTTCTTTGTTCTTGGAAGATTCATCCCTTGGAAACAGATTCTGAATTTTAAGAGTAAACTAACTAGAAGAGAGTTCCCTGTTATTGGATGACAGGGAGCAGTATATAGGGACATGTTTGGCTATACAATTTTCACATTTAAATATTCTCTTCAATTCCTTCCTGTGTGTTTAAGCATCATGTTTTTTCATGTTACTGAATCTCATTATTTAAATATTTCTAGAAGGACATGACAAGTGAAAAAACAAGGACACTTTACTGCCTTCCCAATCTCTGAAGAAGCAAGGTTAGCAAAATTTTTGCATAGGTATCCCTCAGTATTCAGACTGAATTTCACAAAAATTATGATTAAATGTTTTGATGTACTAAAGAGCTCTGTTCAGCAACAGTGACAATGTCAATTGCCAGAGACAGAATTCCATCTGAGGCACATCCAAGTTTCCATCGCAACAGCAGATCCTTTAGCAGATGCAGCTAAGGCTTCCTGCTCCATAAGAGAAGCATTTTGGAAATATTTCAGAATGTTTAAATTCATTGTTTGAAGTGGATCTTTCTAAACTGTCAGATACAAGGTACGGAAAAATTTTGGGTGGATTTTTGTCGGCTGGGTTCCCTAACAGAATTTTCTTTCAAAAGCTCAAAGTATTAACAAAAAAACCCCTACAGTTCCAGATATCCACTGGTGACACAGACTTCCTTATTTCAATTCTAAATACTATCTACACTGTCAATCTGACTCAACTCATGCTCTGTGTCAGACACCAAGGCCGTTGGGATGAAACAAAACTCAAAGGGGTGGGTACAGAAGGCAGAGAAACACAAACAATATGAGGTTAGAAAACCAAGACAATGGGCTCACAGTACAGAAAGAGAAAAAGAAAATTAAATAGTACCCAGGTAGGAATGAAGAAAAAGAAGAAGAGGGGGTGAGTTTGCTGATTACAGCTAGAGCATGAAGGATACAGTAGATGTCAAACTTCTCAGGCAGCAGAAAAAGTAGCAGGCAGCAGAGCCCTCTGGAGCATGCACATACTGCAGAGGGTAAAAATGCTCCTGTGCTAGAAGTAAGAAAGTTTTCCATATGTCTCTTACTAGAGGGACCAGATGATAAATAAATAAAATAAGCAAAAAAACCCTGTGACATGAGTTTGGGATTTTAAAAACTGAATAACTGCTCTTTAACTCACTTATCACATGATACCCTTGGGGTGTTTCTTTCATTTGTTTGTTTGCCTTTGTTTTTTCCCGAACACGGAGAAAAGAAGAGATCACAAATTAATGAATTAATTTTTCCCTAATATACCAGCCACAAATATTCGCAAGCATAAAATTAGCTAGAACCTTTTTGTACATGTAAGTGAATGTTTTCATTTTCATCTGTTATTCAATATTTTCAAGTGCTAAAATAATCAGATCTAAAAGTATAAAATACAAAAAAGAAAAGCTGTTTGGTGTTTTTTATTTGAGACAACAAACCCATTTAAATAAAATTCATCTTAAAGTAAAATGAACAGGTAATTTGTTAGAGAGAAAAAGAGAAGGAGATACAAAGGGGAAAACAGACAAGAGAACACACACAGACCAAAAATAGTTTCTCTAAACTTTAGCTTTTGCAATATTCCCATCTACATTTAAAGGAGTTGCTTTGAAAATTAAGCACTTAAAGCATGGTTTCTATAGAAATACATCTCTAAAATGGGCCAGATGGGTTTACGCTTACAAAACTCTGCTTTTTTTCCTCAAAAAAAAAACCTCTGGTAATTGTCAGTCTCCAGCCTCACCAGAGAGAGCTCAGAGATGGATTTATACAGCTCAGTACTGTCCAGGCAGCATCCCTCATCATCCCTATTCATGACAGAAGGGAAATTGGGGCTCTTCCTGTTACTCATCCACTCCGGTGCTTTGCCATTGTACTGTTTACCAGAGTAAACAAACTGGAGAGCAAACAGGAAGCCAGAAAATCTCTCTCATGTTTCTCCTCATCATACAAAGTTGGAAAGTAACTTTATTTCCGAGTTAGAAAAGTAGCTTTATTTCCGACTGAGTTGGAAAAGTAGCTTTATTTCCAACTCCTTCAGAATCGGACTTTTAAAAGAAAGTCTGAGAAAACTCTTTTTTTTTTGCAGTTTTATTTTATATTTTAATAAGTGAACTTGGCCACTCGTGTCCATATCTACTTTCTATATGTTCCACCATATTTCTGGGGAAAACTTTTGTTGACTTCATTAATTAGTTTTTTCATGATTTTTCAGCCACAATTTTGTCCTTTTTCAGCCCAAGTAACTTCTGTTACAGTTATTTGGATGCCTGAAATCTGGAGAGAAAAGAATTCATTCAAGACAGAAACAAAAACACATTATTGATAATCTACTCGTGCTCTTGGCCTGTGGCTCCAAAGGCTCTTTGTGAGCTTTTAAACTTTCACACAAAAAATTTTTAAAGCCTCTACATAGCAGCGGGGTTTTTCGAGGACATGCCTGAGGCCTTGGGCACATGGTGAGGGAGAAAGGCCAGGGTACCATGGGGCAGCCAGGATTGCTCTCTGCACTGAGCTCCCCTTGGTGGCAGGGTCTGATGGTCCCAACAGGTCCTTGCCTACCCAGTGGCTTCTGGAGCATTCATTCAGGACAGCAGTTCACAAACTTTCTATGCAGGATCCCTTCTATTGGATTTGGGATTTGTTTGTTATTTGGGTGGTTGTTTTCTTTTGCCCAAGCTCTGGAATGGCTGACTCCCACACTTGCTGGCTCTGATATCTGAAATCACAGATTGCCTTTTCCACAGAGCCTCCAGAGCCAACAGAGCTGCAAGTGCTGGGGCAGAGCTTCAGGCATGGGGAAAAGAGAAGAAAAGTGGAGGGAGATGGACAGAAGCCAGCTGGAATTTTCCTCTGTGCCTTAGAAATTATCTCCTGCTTCCATACCCTGGGGGGCCAACCCAGTTTGGAAACTGCTTTTGACCTCAATTGAATTACATAAGCACTGATTTCTTCCCTCAAGGGTCACCTAATTATGTGCATGATACTATGAAATAACCCAGAGCACACGAGCCTCCAGGACTATTTGAATATCAATACTCTGCAAGATCCTTGCTTCAATAGGTTTGAATTAGACACACCAGAAAATATTGTTTAGTTTTAATGCCCACTTCCATCCTTGGAAGCCAAACCTTCACATTTTATCTTTTTCTGACACAAGTGGTACACACTGCCATCCTGAGTTTCTCCTTCATTCCAAACCTGTCAAAAGAGAATGTCAAAATGCAAAGTCTAACTGCATTAGAATAATGCTTTCCTTGTGTAAGAGGGAGCTAGTGACTGATGTGAAAGGTCTTTTATTGATGTCCTGAACAATAAAAATTAAATAAAAATTAGCTTTTACAAAAGGAAATTAATTTTCTCATCCTTATAATACCCAAAAGCTTCTTTTTTGGGTAAAAAAACATGTACATTTTATGTTACTGATTTTTCTGTATGATCTCTGTCTTAAAATCAAAGTGAAACTTATTTCTTTATGAGAATTGGAATCAATCTGACATTGATTTCCACATTTTAATAAAATTTCACTTACTACAAAATACTCAAACAAAATTAAAACAAAACCTTAATTATGAACTTGTATTGACAATTACATGGAAGAAAAACATACATAAAATTAAATAATTTCCCTAATTTCCCCACCAAACATTTTCTATCACATTAAAGCTTCCTTTCAGACACAATAAAAGAAAAAAATCACAAAATTACTCTACAGATATACAAAAATATTTCTGTAATGTAACTCTGTCTGTGCTCTTACAGTATATGACCATAAATCTAAAGAAATTTTATTTGCAGTTAAAGATTTCTCACAGAGAAAATGTTTCCATATGTCTATACATATGTGTCTATAAACCAGTCATATGGGAATGTTGGGGATTCCAATAATTGTAAAACTAATACTAGAGGTATGTGATTCAAGAAAGTTACAATATAAAAATTTTAAAAGCATTTTAATAGTATACTTATATATTATTTATTAAGAGAAAATTTCAATTTTAAAAATAATTTTCTATTAAAATATTTGGTATCAGAAATTCAGAGAATAGCAATTGTAGATTGCAGATAAAAATGTTAGAGGTAGTTTAAAAGGATAGTAATATATCAAAAAAGCATAGTGTTGCACGGGGCATATAGGGTGAGTAAAATATGGATTGCCACTAGTCTGAATTTAACTGCACATTTGATATTTTAGTACTAGTTAGAGATTTAGTGCTAAATTAGCTACTCATTTCAGTAAGGCTTCCCAGGATCATTGATGAAGGAATTTTGGGCCAGTGAGTCATAAAGTGCTAGAATGGAGATGTGTCAGAATGATACTAAATGTTTTCACTGCAGTAGATCAATGTATATTCCCAGAGGAGACAGAAGGATGAAGAGCAGTGCAGAAGTGTACCCTTAGAGATGAAAATCCCTTTAGCTTTCAACAAACTGCAGTAGAGAGATAATGCCATAGCATGAAATGCCTCTAGGAATACTGTCCTCATAATACAGGAGACGATGGTGCTTGCTTTTTCTTGAGAACCAATGATCCTGAAGAAGAGTAATTTTTATTCCCTAACTTAGCACTATATGCCAGAATAGCAGAAATGTTTCTTTTGAAAATTACAAGCTAATAGAGCTGTATTATTCCTCCTATTTCTTTCATTTATGGAATCAGAGATTCACAAAACGTTTGAGATCAGAAAGGAAGTCTGGATGTCCAACCCCCATGATCAAGGAGAGTCACTAAGATCTGCTTTCCCAAGAGTGTGTTCAGAATGCTTTTGAATATCACCAAGGATGGAGACTCCACAACCTTCCTGAGCAACCTGTGCCAGGGTTCAGACTCCCTCATGGTGAAAAGTGTTTCCTTGTGTTCAGATGGAATATTCTGTGTTCCAGTTTGTGCCCATTGCCTCTGCTCCTGTCACCAGGCAGCACTAAGAAGAGCCTGGCTCCATCCTGTTGGCACCCTCCCTTCAGAAATGTGTATCTGTCAGCAAGGTTCTCCTGTGCCTTCTCCAGGGTAAAGAGTCCCAGCTCTCAGCCTGCACTCACAGCAGAGATGCTCCAGTTCCTTTATCATCTTCACGCTTCTTCACTGGATTCTCTCCATGTTTCTCTTGCACCTGTGAGTCTGGAACTGCACACTGTGCTCCAGTGCTCTCACCAATGCTGAGTAAAGAGGAAGGGCCACCTCCCTTTGGTGTGCTGGCAATACTTTGTCTACTGCAGCACAGCCTCATCATTCACCTTTTTTGTTGCAGGGGCACATTGCAACTACTTTGTTTTCACCAGAAACCCCAAGTCCTTTGCTTCAAAGCTGCATATATTTATGTTCATGGAACATCTGTTTTCTCAGATGGTTTTCTCTCACAGGGGATGGAGGGGAATCATTAAACAAAAAAAAAAACAAACAAGAAAACAAAAAAAAACCAACCAACCAAACAATATTTTCCAAGGATTATATAAAAAGGACAGAAAAAAAAAATAAGAGTTGTTATGAGAATGACTAGAAACAAAGCAGACTTTTTTGAAGGTAGAGGTCCTTAAAATTATGTCTGCTGTATGGTCCACCAGAGCCTCCTCCAGCAGCTGCGCTTCCATGTTCAGAACAGTTGAGTGCTACTACATCCTGATGACTCAGAAGGTCAACAAATTCTGAAGTGCCTTTATCACCATCCCTTTTACAAATGCAACTGGCCTGCTTTTATAGTACTAAAACTGAAAACATTGAAAATGCAGTGCTGCTAAATGGCTTCTCCCTTGTTCCCTCTCTTTGCTTGATGAACACTCACAGTTCTCAGATAAAGACAGATCTTGTCATTCAGTCTCAAATGCTAAGTTAGTTTTCTGTTCAGCTGTCGAGCAGATGCATAAAGAATATCCTGTGAAAGTATCTGTCTTGTTTACAAATGATTAGATAGTTATCAGTTGCTAACTCTGCATGAGTGCGTTATTTTCTGAATAGAAAAGTTACTCATTAATGGTAGATATGGACAGAGATATACAACAATTACAACATTTATTATAGATATTAGAAGAATGACATTTGCATATGAATAAGATTCCCTTGAAAATCTCTCCATAACTCTTTTCCATATCTATCCAGTAAAAATGGTAATACATAAAAAAATTATCGCATTTATTAGGTTCGAGACTGTTTCCTAGCATATTGATGACACTTTTCCACACTCCTGAAAATTCTCTAATGGGATTTAATGACAATTCTGAATAAAAAAAACCCTAAATAATTCCTAGAATAATGACCCTACATTTGTTAAAAAACCCTCAAGAAACAAAGAAACAAAAAAACCCAAATCCCTCCCCCAAAAAACCCAAACAACCCTCTCCCAAAACCCCTACAGTTTTAGTTATACTTGTTTTACACCTACCTTCCTAAGAAGAAACAATTTAGATATCAATCTTCCTTACCAGTCACAGGATTAAAAGGAAGACAGTGGTATGACATCTCAGTAAGAGCGTTGCTGTGTGCAGATTGAGCCAGAACTCAAAAGAAAGTAGCAATTTTCTGCAGAAAACTCAGTGGAAAAGCTGCTACTAAAGCAGAAATTTAGAAATGTGCAAGAATTTTTATGAAATTTACATGACTGAAGCCCTGAATTTCCAAAGGCAGCAGAATTTGAAGGAACAAGTCAACAAAGGGATATAACACAATTTTTCCATCATTTCAGGACCACAAAGGACCTAACTTTTAACCATTTTTGACTTTGTTCATATGAACAGCTTTACCTCAGAACAGTTTGCAAAATTGCCTCAGTGTGATCTGTAACGACGTAATAAGTACTTTTATTTCTCCCTAATTTTAAGCTCTAAAATGTGATCATGATATACTTCAGGTATTGTAGTTGAAGACCAGAGTTATGGAAGCTCAGGCAATATGAACCATTATTTGTACTATATTCATATCAACAGCATCCCTGAAGAAAAACATGGGCAAGCAGGGCCTTCCACCCACCTGAGCTACCAACTCTGCCCAGTGTTGAAAATGTTCTCAGCTTCCAGAGCTATCCAGCTTGTATTTCTACCCTTAAATGCACGAAACACCATCTTTATGTCCATACAGTCAAGGGAAATAGAAAAATAATCATCTTGACAGAGAAGAAAAAAGAACCCAGTGAGCCATTTTAGGTAAATGTTATTTGAGGATCTTTCGAAATATTTTATTGAAGAGGCTGGGACAGCCAGAGGGACACACTCTTTGTTGTAAAGCTTTCAAAGCATGAGTTGTGATTCAACGCTAAAAAATATTAATTCCTTTCTTCTAAAGAATCCCCAAGTAAATTAATTCTTATTTTCTTCAGCATAAAACCAATACCTGTGGACCTTCACTCCTAATGTCACACTTCCATCTCCAGTGACTGAGTCTAAGGACAGCACAATTCAGCAGAGACTCAAGCTTCAAGTATATGAAACTATACAATTATTTGTCCCATATTATTGTCTACCACCAAGGTAAGCAACTTTGATTGTGAGGTGACAAATGAAAAGTTCAAGAGGCATTGGCTGCCCAAACAAACAGTGTGAGGATAAGGCACAGGCAGGTGCCAGACACTATAGCTATATATTTTCATTCTTTGATTTAGCTTTCAAGCTTGCTGCTACATGTCATCCACAGAAGCATGAATCACCCAGAACATCCAGATATGAAAATCCAAAGTCATATGAACAGCAGAAATGTGAGTGTATGAGAGTATTTCTACACAGAAGCTTTGAATAATTTCACCTAAACCACATGTGCCTGTGTAAGCTATCTTCATTTCACAAAAATGAGGTTTTCTTTACATATTTTAATTTATACCTCAAACATAAAAGGTAAACTGAACAAATTTAAATACACTTCAGATAACTGAAAGTCACCTCTTTTTCATCTGGACAACAATGCAATGTTTATGTGCCAGAGTCTTTATGTAACACCTTTCAACACAGATGCAGGAGGGACAGTAGCAGACACTTCTTTCTCAGACATATTTTTTCTTTGTGGTGGACTCACAGAAAAGTCCACTTCATTCATCAGAAATGGAGAATCTCCACTTTGGCTTGTCTGGCTCCTTCCTCCTATAGCAAGACACAGCTTCCAGCTGGGCTAGTGCTGCCAGCTTAATCATCTGCTGGTTTTTGTCCCCTAGCTTCATGTACCATTTCCCCACTATCTAAATATAGGAATAGCTGTATTAAAATGTTCTATTCCATTTATAAATAGACTTTGGCTCAAAACCCTGTAACCAGTTTTTACAGTAGGTAGAGAATGAATGAATATATAAACTATTTATGAGTAGAAAACTTAGACTATATTGTCATTTATGTACCACATTTTCTGGTTTCTATTTTTGTTTCTGCAATCTATTTCAGTCACACTTTTTTTTCTTCATATAAGGGAAGAACAAAGAGAACCTGTGAATTCCTGTATTGATTAAACACTTTGTCATATTTTTCATGGAAGAATTAATATCTATTAGCAAGTATTTTAATATTCAGAGCAATTAGAATTAAATTGCTGTTTTCTTGACATTTGTTCAGAAACATGACTTCTGCTCCTGATGTCTTTGTTAGAGTCAGGTGACTCTAACAACCCGAGGGATGAGGAGAGGATGAGGAGAGGCTGCAGCAGGCTGATCCAGCAGCCAGGCTGGGCACAGGTATCCCACAGGTGGGCACACACACACAGACCCGAGCTCACAGGGCTGCTCACACAGACACACAGCCACACAGATGCCCTGTGCTTGCTGAAATAATGAACTGCAGAGCAGGCCCAGCCCAGTGCCTCCCCTCCAGCTGATCAAGTTGAAGTCAGCTAGTGGAATACACACATACACAAACACTCAGTGTGGCTGCTTCCAGCAACTGGCTTTAGCCTCTCATCCCAGGAGCTGGCCCAGGACCACTGCTTGCCCCAGCTGCTGGCACAGGCACATGAAGTTTGCAGTCCCCACCAGCTGCTGGTCCTCAGATAGTTTACCCTGCTCCCTGCCAGCCCAGCTCAAAGCTCACTGGCATGCACCAACTCCTGCTTCGTGGAGGCAGCACACCCACATGGAGAACTGGAATGCACTCCAATGAGAAGATGGGACAAATAATACAGCTCAAACAAGCCTACCTCCCATCAGCACATTTACACTGAACAGCATTTCCTCCTATTTACACTCAACTCCTTTTCCTACTCTCCTCTTGCCTTTTATATTCTACCCCATTTCTTCCCTGCACACTAATTTCTCTGTACCTCTGATCCTTCCCCTAAATAAGATTCATGCATCTTCAGAATCACTTCAAAAGATCATTCAGCAATACTTTTTACATAAACAAAAAATACTTTTCCTCCCTGAATCCCATAGGAAGCCCTACTCACTCTTCAGTCTGAAGGTCTTTCCAGGAGGGAATATCTCCAAGTGATTGGGCACTTTTCTGCTTCTTACAGGTCATGGGGATTTATTACCCACCTCTGCTTCTCTAACCCCTCATTGAGCCTTTGTGTTTTCCACAATCATCTTCAGGCACTAGAGTGTGACTAACTTGACACTGCATGCTGGATAGCAGACAAGGTATAAGTACATTCATTTTAAAACAAAGACCATCAGCCAGCTCTTAAAGACCATACAGGGTAATATTCTTGACAAGTTACTGATTTCTTCCCAGTATCCCTTGTTTTCCTAGCTGGGTCTTTCCTTGTCTCTCTTTATAAATACTCTCTTCTGCTCTCTTAGTCACTCTCCTGACAAAGATCCCATCAGGTTTCTCTCTAAGACTATTTTTTTATAAAGCATTCACTGTCCTTTCTTTGCTATTTACTCTAAAGACTTCAAAATCACAGCATGTTGTGGAAAAAGTAGTCAGTTTGTTAGTGTAATCATAGCTACTTTTGAATACTTCATATTCTGGTAATACTGTTTCCTAATGATTTTCTGAAACTTTCTATAATCCAAAGCAAATGCACGCAAAATGTTTAATCAGCTTCTGCATCTTCCTAAAAAAAAATGTAATACAACTTCTATTTTCTTAAACTTCAGTTTTTCAGCAGTATTGCTTCTAACAGGTTTTTCTCTGAAGTTTTAATTTCCTTTTACCTACCATTTTTATCCCCATTCTAATATATTTCAACCATGATTTTGTCTACACTATGTAAGCATTATGTTTACATCAGTATATAAATAATTATAAGCATATATAGCACATATCAATGTAACTTTCTTAAATCCTAAGTATAATATTTTCAAAACTTTTTTACTTTTTTTTTTTTTTAATGTTCAAGAAAAAAGCAGAAATATTTATCCCCTAAGCTAACCCATTTTGGAGCTACTACAAATAAAAGAAATACAAAATACAATCAAAAATGCCAGAAAAATTTCAGGATAGAGTTATTAAGTGTCACAAAAAAACCGTACTGTGAGGAGGGACTGAAAGCACACAAAAATCATAAAAGTCTCTCTTTCTGAGCCACTTAGGAGTTGTTTGGTTTTTAACAGAGCTTGTTATGGGAAATCTACCATTGTAATTATGCATTAGCAACTGCTACTCCATAATACTGATACTTTCTGTGTAATTTTTTCCCTTTCCTCTTTCTTTCTGAGGACAAAAATAACTCATAAATATTTCAATTTCCAGTTTCTCAAAGATGAAGAGTGACAGTGAAATGCTGAGGTCTTTAAGAGCACAAATTGTAGTACACCAAAGAAAATATCCAAGAAAAGTGTTTTTTTAAGCTGTACAAGACATTCATATAACACAAATGTTTCGAGGAACATGACTTTGAAGCACTCATTATATTCTGTTTTCTTCATCTTCAGGTTGAAATGTATGAGATAATGTTGTACTTTTAAGAACAGCAGAAACCCTAGTCTACAATCTACAGAGGCAGATTTTTCCATTTAATGTTACAGTTTGTTACTCGTTGTTAGTGACAATATTGTTATTGCTATTATGAAATGTGTTGAAAACAGAATATTTAGCCCTTAAGAATTTATTTGCACCTTCTTTAAGGGTTCACATTAGGTTACCAATTTTTCTGTTATTTTTTAAAATAATTTTCCAAATAGATAATTTTTGAGCGTCATAAAATACCAATGACTGTAGTTCAGTTAATCAAATGCATACATATATGTATACTGAACCATAAATTGCCTCAGAAATGAAAGCTATGCTATCAAAAGTGGAACAATAAATAGAAGTTTTCTACATGTTATGCATGTTTGAATCAGAAAATGAATTTGCTCATTTGTCCTAAAGTCACAATATCTGAAACATGGGAGTTTTATGTAGTTTTAGCTAGAACTCAAAAATGTGTTCAAATATATTGCGGCATAATGGTAAGCATCAATTTTGATGTATGATAGCTCTGCTAACCATCAGGGTTACTCCAGGATCCCTTTAGCATGAAAATTACCCAGTCTATTAGTTTGAAAATAAAATAGTTATAAAACCAGTTGCTTTCACACAGTAAAAGACACTCACAGGAAAATAGCATGAGAATAGCTTTCCTTGATTCCTATGTGGTTATTTTTTTAGTTTTTCAGCTATTTTACAATGAATGCTAAGGATATTACTCTTTCACAGTATACACAGGAACTGCAAAAAAAACATAACAAATCAAAACCAAACTTGCATCTAAAAGTACTATTAGCACATGAATACTATCTGTGACAGCAAGATAAAGGTTCAGTAGAAATAAGATATTTGGTTGTCCCCTATTCCTGCTCAGCCCATGGAGCTAAATCAAATTTGTAGGATGACTTAATTCCTCAAATTGTGGAGTTTGTGTGTATTCCTCCTTCAGAGCATCAGCATACACAATTATTCAAACAAGATGTGTACTTGAAGGAAAAGCCAGATCCAGGGGTTATACTGGTTTAGAACTAATGGAGACTATGTCACTATTTATAAGACAGTCCCAGAAAGCTCTTGAATTTCAGGGGAATGTCCCTCCTTTTTAGGTTTGTTGTAAGCTATCATTTCCAGAGAAGCAAGACTGGACACATAAAAGCAAGCCTAGTTTGGGAAGATTGTACTTATTTGAGCAGATTTTCTCAATTTTTGTGCAAGCTAATACAGCTTCATGTCAGGAGTTAGGAATCTCCCTGCAGAGAAGAGAATTGAAATTTTTTTTGGTGAGGAAAAGCTGTGCAATGGAACCCTGCTCCTATATCAGTGACAGCTCATCATTTCTTTGTGACTGAAGGCTGTTCAGAAATGGGCTTATTCCACTGACAAAGCAGAATTTTTGCCACAATCTGCTGAAATGCCCAACCAGAGGAGGGACAGGCCCACGGATTCCTGCAAGACACTTCCCTGCTGCAGCTCCCTGCACAGCTAGACTCAAGTCTCAAGTAAAAATATCAGTGGTGGTTTCAGGCAGCAAGATGGTTTTTGATATTCAAAAGCAGAGGGAAGTCCCTACAGCAGCATGCAGCATATGCACATTCATGTATAGATATTTAATGTTTTAAAACTAGGAGAATTTCTACAAATTTCTTTATAAAAGCATTGCCATGATTATGTCATTAAAACAAAATGTACTAAGCCCCTGACTTAAATGATTACTCTATACCTTTAGCTCTATCTTTCTGTGTTATAACTAAAACATTATAACTAAGATATTAACTATATGATTTTATTTCATTTTTCATTGTGAATTTAACTCATTTACATGCCCAGTATACACTAGTGTCCAATGCTTGACATTTCAGACTATGATACATGGCTTCAATAATTTCAAACATTACTCTCAATTATTAAATCTCATTGGATGAGTTGAAATTCAGAGGTGTTATTATGAGGCATGCCATGGAGATGCCCCTGCATGCAGCATGGTATAATTTGACACAGGAAAGAAAAAGGGGAAAAGAAAAAAGATAAGAAAAAAAAAAAAAAAAAAAAAGGGGGGACAAAAGGAAAAAGGAAAAAAGGAAGCTACTTTAGGGCAGAGAAAAAGTCACATTATTTTCCTCAATGTCCTCAAGGCTACTAAGGCCCTCAAGTTAAAATATAGGCATGGAGAGGTCCTGTACATTAAGTGTAGCTCAGAAGAGAAAAGAGCTGTTGTATAATCCCTATATCCTCTCTTCTCACCAAAAAATCCCTGAATAAGATTGTTTTTGTGGGGAAAGTGTCAGATCTGACTGCAGCACCACTAAAATATCATTCTTTTATCACTTGCCCTCATTTCAGTTTTAATAAGCTCTCTTGGCTCTCTTATCTTTTTATGTTCACTCCACAGCAATTAAACAGAAATGCAAATGTCATACCCATTTTTATAACAGTGTCTCTTACAAAACTGCAATGAAGACAGCAAATTATATACCTGTTAAATGATCTATCTTCTTTTTGTCAACAAAATCTAGCTAATATGAAGATAATGCCCCTATATGTACCATATGTGTGTTTGCATGTTTTATGAACATGGGAAGACCACTGGTTACAATTCTAGCACTTCTGAGGAAACATTAGACTTTGAAAGCTCAAATCAGTTTATGAATATTCAGTTTGGATTTCAAACAGCTGCTCTATTTGACCATTATAAAAATTACCACCTTTTTTATTCACTAAATACAAACATCCAGTAAAGTGATATTGCATTCACACAAATATCTGATAAGATAACCACTTTGATCCAGATGTGCCTTCACAGAGCCATCTTCTGTCCTTAAAGGGAAACCTCACCAAAGGGGAAAAAAAAAAAAAAAAAAGCAAGAAAATTCAGATTTATTTTTCTCTGTCTCTGAAACCAGACCGTCAATTCAGTGGAGACACAGAGACTACAGCAAATAATTAAATAATTCAGTAACCATCCATCTTGAACATGACCAGCATGCTGTCACAATGACATCTGATCACTACCACTGGTAGAAAAATCTCCCCAAACTACGTGGGGTACACTTTGCCACTAGAAGTTTTCTGACAGAAAATGCCATCCATCTTCTGCTCAGGTATTTGCCTGTGACCTCAGCCAAAGACAGCCAAGTGTTTCACACTCTGTAATACATTTACCTCATCATCTGTGAAGTGTAAAAGTGTTGCTTTGCAGAGGAGGAACTGAAACAGAAAGACTACTTCCCCACTCCTCACAAATAGTAATATGACAAAATATCACAAAAATAACTTAAATCGAGGTCTAAACATTTACCCTCCAAAATCAACCCTATCTCTAAATTAACACATCACAGGATAAAAAAGCTAGAAGGAATATAAGAAAGTAAAAGCTACCTTCCTACTTTATTTGCAGCATCCTTGTGACTGTACCATTTTTTCCTCCACTTGTTCAATCTTTATAAAAACTATTCATAACCATGTGTAAAAACAGGGTGCTGACATCAGGAAAAGAGCAGGAGTGGAACCAAGATACAGACAGATTAAACAGCAGGGACCAAGACTGTGTCAAACAGCAGAGAGGTTAGGAGGAGCAGGTAGATTACACAAAGCAGGCAAAATAAAGATCTGTATTTGGTTTGTATGGTAAGGTGCTAGCAGCAGAGGGCTGCAGGGGTGGCCTGTGTGGGAAGAGACCAGGGCTGAGCCAGATCAGACCCTGTTCCAGCTGCCTCCAACAGATCTGCCTCAGGACACAGCTGAGCTCAGCAGCCAAGTGGGCCATGTCCCCAGGAAAGCTTATTTAAGAATGCATTTCAGAAAAACCACAGTGCAACTGCTGTGGGAGAGGACTCAGAGAAAACTGAAACAGCCTTGCAGACTCTAAGCGTGGTTAAAAAGGAAGAGGGAAATGTTCTTCAGGTGCTGGAGCAGAGAATCCCCTGCAGATGACCATGGTGACACAGGCTGTCTCCCTGCATCTCGTGGAGGACCATGCTGGAGCATAATCCACCTGCCCCACGCTGGAGCAGGTGGACAATCCATGAAGGAAGAAGCTGCAGCCTGGGGAGATCCTGTGCTGCAAAAAGAAGGTTTTCTGGCAGGAGCTGCCTTTCATGGGGGACCCATGCCAAAGCAACCCCTTCCTGAAGGCCTCTTCTGTGTTGAAAAGACCCATGTGGAGTAAACCTTGAAAACCCACAGCCCACAGAAGAACCCACACTGGGTATCCTGATGAAAGACTGTATCCCATGGAGTAGGCCACACTGGAGCAGGGTAAAAGTTGAGGAAGGAGCGGCAAAGGTGAACTGTGAACTGACAGCAACCCTCATTCCCCATCCCAGTGCCACATTGGTTTGGTAGAGATGAGACAGAAGACCTGAGAAAGAGGATTAAAGCTGAGTCTGGGGAGAAGGAGGCTACTGAGGGAAGCTGTTCTTGGTTTTGGCTTTTTTTTTTTAACAATCCTACACTTAATTTTCACCTAGTTAAGTCTGTTTATCCCATGAAGGTAACTGGTAAATGATTTCCCTGTTTTTACCTTGACCCACAAGCCTTTTAATCTTATTTTTTCCCTCATCCTATAGAGAGAGGGGTGTGAGAGCAGTTGGGTGGGCATATGGCAGCCAGCCAAGTTTAACACACCACAAGGGTAAATCATTAACTTCCTAATGGCACTGAAAGTAATTCTGAATCCCAAAGCTATGATAAAAAATTTAGGTTTAATTTTTACTGCCATTTAATTCTCATGATAGTTTATTAGTTATACTATCTTCTTCAGCAATACCCTCATATATTAAAAAATGACTTTGTTTTAGATAGGCTATTATATATTGTAAGCTTGAAAAATTAAACATGAGTTGCACAATTTTCTGCAGAGTTACAGAATGAACACTAAGATGACATGGTAGGCAGGAGCACTACTTGTTTAAGCATCACTTTTGGAGACTAGACAAGAACATCACTTTGATGTACAATACCAAGTTTTTTTGAATAATAAAAGGCAGAAAAAGAACATAAAATGTAGCATGACTGAAAAGTTGTCTTTAGAAAGACTAGAATAAAACTGCATTGCAAAAGAAATGGTTTGAACAAAATTGGGGGGGGGGCATATAGAAAGGATTGTAAAAGGACTACATATACAGCTGGCTGAAGCCAGAGCTCTTTTCTAAATTTGAAGTAATTTACCTCGTCTATTAATTTTTAAAGATGTGTTTCCTGATTTCTCTTTATACAAATATTATGCACATCTTAACTTTGTCTTCCTGGGTTTTTTTAAATCTAGACTTCAGCAATAGCAAAAACACCTTGAATGTTATCTTAATCTGTCATATAAAGTGATGGACAGACAAACGCAGAATCACACAAATTTTCAACAGTAATTCTCAAATGCTTTCCAAAACATTGGTATCACTGGCTCAAAGATGATGTGTATTGAGATAGAAGAGTAGCTGCAGGTACAGTACAGAGCCACCTCCCTGGTGTGCAACTGTATATAGTTAGAAAATGCCTTTTTTTTTTTTTATAGAATACTTGGTGCTTTTCAAAATTACTTTCAACCTTCACTACTGTTAGTATAGTATTAATAACGACAAGAACAACAATAAACAACTAAAAGACACAAAAATCATTTTAATTGATGGATCATTCAAAATAAATCACACCAAAAGACATAGAGCAATCTTCCTTAGCCACACTTTGATGTTGTTATTCAAACACATAGCATCTCTCTCTGAAACTTCTATTTCATTTCATCTTATATTCTAATTAGCACACAGGAGTAACTGGAAAGGAGGCCAAGCAGCATTAGTGCTCAGCAGAACTAGCATAGTTCCTGCTCTAGGTCCCAAGAGGTAGTGGTGTTGCACTGCATGCAAACAATCTGGCCTGCTCCCTAGGGGAGAAAACTGAATGGGGCATAGCATTCTGTATTTCTGAAAGGTTGAATCAAGCGTTTGGCTGCTTTCATTTCCTAGCCAGCTGAAGCAACTTGGATGCAGCTGCTATTTACAAAGCAGGCTGGCCTCTATGATCACTTTAATGGGCCACAGACACACAACAATAAAGACACATAAATGTAACAGAACACAGATTTTACAAAACCTGTCTCTCTCTCCCTACACATCAGTTTTAAACCCACTCTTAAAAATTCCTTATACTGAAAATTATGAGAAATCACACATGTTTTTCCTGTAGTTCAGGTCTTTGAATTGTAATGTATTTGTATTCTAGCAGCGTCAAATTCACCAGTCAAAATGAATGCCTCCCTATTTTAGGTGTTGTGTATAAACACTCAAGAAGAAAGCACATGACTGAAGGTCTTACATAAAAGAAGAATAGACCTTTCATAAAGAGAAGGAAGAGTGTTTAGAACAAAAGTTTATATGCTTTATTTTACTTCTTGTTACAGAAAAATTACCTTTTTTTCCTAAAATTGAAAAAATAAGTAAGATGAGTGTGCTTAGACTGAAATTGGTGACAGGTAAATCACTGATAAAAAGAAAAACGTGAACTTTTAAGGAAGTTTTTGAAAGCATTTTAAAGAATGTAATTTTAACCACTTGTAAGAAAAACCTAAAGAACTCTTTCAAAAAAGATGTCTACTTCTTTTTGTATCTTAAGGAGAAGCAGAACGTAGGCAGAGAGGGCAGAAAGCCTGACAGGAGGAGAGACCAAGAGGAAGGCCAGATCTGAGTGATCTCTAGAGTATCACAGAAAAGTTCCTGATCTGAAGACAGTTGCAGTGAACAGGATTTTTTACACTTAACTGCATAAGTTAATAACTGTTTGGTTTTTTTTTTAAATTTCTTTTCTGTCTGAGGAGGAAGAAAATGCCAAGTAAATTCTTTAAGAAATCAATCAGCTTGATACCATGTGCCTTCACAAGGACTCAATTAGACTCCAGGTCTCCTCTGCTCACTCCACAAGAGCTGATATTGGAAACAGGAGTACAAAGCCCCCTGAGCCATCGCTGTGCAACCCTGGGAATGCCGCAATTTGGTGGGGAGGAGCTGCTCCAGGAGCAGAGTTATCCAGGACACAGCGCCCAGAGGGGCCAGCACGGCCTCATGGAAACAACTCCCAGCCCTGCTGCTCCAGGCCATTCCTCAGAGCACCCTTCTGAGGCCTCAATACCCCAGAGTGAAAAAAAAAACTTGTTGCAATTGAAACAGGGTTGGGGAATTGGAATCTTAAGGAAACTGATTGCAACTAGTCAGGAAAAGCTGGTGCATAATATCTTAATTTCCAACAAGATTTTTGTCTGAATAGCTGAGGACAGAAAAAGAAATAATATCAGTTTACAAAATAAAACCCTAAAGAGCTGCTGCTGAGCATAAAGGCCCATATGGTACTTGCACATTTTAAGTAGATAGGAATGGGATAAGCTGCAACACAAAGTGGACACTGTGCTTCAGAAACAATCTGAAAATGTAAATATGTAAAATGTAAAATATGTTTTTTTCTGGGTCTTTAAGTTACAATTAAGTTAGCATCTCATGAGATATAGGTTAAAGATTGATTTACACATCCAGATAATACATATATAAAATGGGAAAGACAATATGGAGAAGATGTGGCAAAGACATCCTAAACCATTCCACCTCTGTGGAATGCGTTTTTAAATACCTTCCTCTGTCACATAAGAGGAAATGCATGTGATGGAACAATTTCTTGTTTTCAGAGAAATGAAACAAAATAGCCTTGAGAGCAGAGAGAAAAAAAACTCACTTTAAGAATTATTGCCTTTGGCAGCAGCTGTTACTCAAATTTCTTACATATGGTGCCAAGAAAAAATATGTTTCTTCAGATACTGTGCAGTACAGTGTGTAATTTTGACAGTCAGATATTTATTTCTTGAATTCTGTTCAGAAGAATACAGATACTAAAATTAAGCAGAACTTAAAGTTAGTTAAGAGTCAAAACTAGCAGAGTAGAAATCCATATGCCAATATAAAACCCACCCAAAAAAGTAACAGTTGTGTACACAGAAACAAAATCACACAGGATGTACCATAATAAACAATCTTTAGTGACTGCAAGCAGACACTCCTCCAAGCAAAATCAAGGATTAAAAACAAAAATCTTTCTCAACTTAAAAAAAAATTCTGCAACTACTTTGAGGAAAATTAAATATTTACATTATTAAAAACAAAACAAAAACAAACAAACAAAAAAAAGTAGCCAGTAGTCCAGTCAAGTACACCTTATTTACCTGTGTAAAGACCTTTCCTATGATATGCCACAGAAAGTATCATCTCAAGGGAAAGTGGATAATTTCAGTAACCTGGGATTACAGGAACATGAATCTCAGATATGGAACTGCTCAGCTATTAATGCAGATTATGAAACAAAAATTGAAAGTTACAACCAAGGAGACAAGGTTCAGAAAGCACAATGACTTCAGCTGGCTGGTCACCAGGGGTGCTCCCCAGGGCTAAATTTTGGCTCTGGTCCAGTTTAACACCTTTATTGATAATCTGGATGTAGGAATTTAATGCACATTATTTCATTGTATCCATTCCTTTGATTTTGAAATCTTAGCCTTTTTCTACTACTCCATTTTACAAAGTTTTAGTGTTGGTAATATCTTTTCAAATAAAGTTTTGATCAAATATTCAAAATTGCTTTACAGTAACTTAGTTTATGTTATTTATGCTTCATGATTAGTTTTCACATGATTAAATACTAGATCTTTACATTTCTATATTAAATTTCCTGCTCTTTAACTTAATAACCAGTAATGTATACCTGTGGATACAATGTTATCTGCTCATTCTGGCTTTAAAATCAGCATGTTTTCAAATGACAATGTGCAATTACTAACTGGTCAGAGAATAGTAAGGATAAATGCCAAGGCAAGGGGACTATTAAAAATCATTAAAGAGATAAGACTGGCATTGTCAGCACAGCAATATAAAAAACTTACTCTGAAACATTTCAAAATTTAATTTGATATTTTACATAAAGAAGGAAACTGACATTTTATAAGCATAAAAATTACGTTAATGTTCATAGATAATTTATATAGACTATATTAAATTCAGTAAAACAATGAGTAAGCATCTGAGAGGTGAGGGACTTGAATAAGTTTAACCAACATGAGTTAAAATTAAGGTTTATTTGGCCTTTCCCAAATATTTCCATGAGCATGCATTTTTCAGTGTTACAACTACAGCAGCTGAGCGATGAATACAATTTTGAACCATGAAATCCATATTCCACTCCCAAAAAGAAACCAAATCAAAAGAATGCCTATAAAGCAAAATCCTCGGTCTTTTAAAGTCTATATCAGGGATCTGATACCCTCTTTAGCAGCTTTTTGAGCGTTGCTATTATTAAATGGAGACATTTCAGAAGAATGGTACATTAGGAAATCTCAAAGATAGTTGAAACACATTATTTTCCTAACTACTAGTGTTCCTCACTGGCTTGTGAATGCCTTCCAGGGGAAATTTGGTACATGGATAATGGTAGATATACTTCACTAACACAGTCTGAATTTTACCTTTTGTTTGGATATCCCTGCCCTCCTCAGACCAAGGATTCAGCTATCTAATCTACAGGGATATACAGGCAGTGTAGTTGTTAAAGATGTCTTATGTGGAGAAGATATGTATTTATATTTGAAATTATATTGTATCAGACTGCCTAAAAAATAAGCAAAAAAATTGTGGGAACCAGGGCTTGTCTCTGACTGCCGTGGAGGCTCAGGGACCCAGGCAGGGGGCTTGGAATCCTTGGAACAGAGCCCAAAACACCTGTGGTTTGCATTTTAGCCCATGGAAACAATTGCCAACCTTAAAAGAAGAATTACAGGTCACAAGAATTTAAATAGAGTAATAATAAGTTTGTCACAGGGTG
>JAWWMU010000001.1:103155832-103170700 GCA_035048155.1 Cinnycerthia olivascens | reverse complement strand
GTTTCAGCTTCTTCTTTCATCACGGCTGGGGAAAAAGGACTTTATTAGCTCGGGAAAATTTCTGCAAAAGCAGCAAAACCGACAAAAAATCTGAATCCTTTTCATCCACTACATACTTTTTCTTTGTTTCTTTTTCATAAATAATAAGCATTACAAAATCCTGAGGACTGCATGCTGGTTCTTACCATTGGAACAGAAGAAAGTAGCAGTTAGGATCAAATAAACCCTGGAAGATATCCTGCAAAGTAATGGAATGTCATCTGCCTTAGAAAAGCCTTTGCTGACTGGGCTGCTGCCTACCTTTGCAGGAGTCATCAGTATATATATCAAATTTACTACATACATCAAGTCGTGTGCTTGTGTATTGAGCTCCATGAAAACCGTTTCTTCTGTTATTATTCTTCTCTGAGCATACACCTGTGGCTGCAACTCCTATTGATTTTCCCAGCTAGGGACAGGAAGCAGGCTGTACAAAGAAATGCTCTATTACTGCTGGTGGGAAATGAGCAGTTTCCTACTCCATCTTTCATGTCGCCATCCACTGAAACACCCATCCACAACCACGCCTGCACACACTTCTCAGTTCAGAAGAGTCATACTCTGGATAATTTTTTAGCTCCTTACAATAATTTCAGTCACAAAGGAGGAAAAAAGGATCAACAGTGAAAGGCTATAAGATGTGTCCATAGAAAGCCTGGGTTCCCAGCTGAGCTGGTTTTCTCTGTTCTGTGTCCCTTTGGAGCTGCTTGTATGGTTTTGGCTCTACATAAGATGCCTTACATAAGAAACTAGCTCAGGCCAAAATAAACCTCTTTTTTTGACCATTTCATAACCAAATGCTCTTATTTAATCAGACTACCTAAAGCATTTTCTGTATTGCCAGAGGACATACATTCTTGACATTTGTTGTGCTCTTGGCCAATTTACAATATGTGTTAATTGATTCTATATTTAGTAAATTTTGTGGTATTTTTACATTACTAAAGTCATCTTCAGATTCCCACTGAGATTTCTACTTGCTCATTATATTGAAGATATGGATTTATTAATTTTTTTTTTTAAGAATAGTGGGGTTTTTAGCATGAGACCAAATGCCAAATATTTAACTTTTTTAAATTAATATAAAGACTCTTCAGTAATCCCTATCAGGAGTATATTTTTAATTTTGTTAATATCATCTTACTATGGCTACCGTAGTGATAGCAAATATAGTAGAACAGCATTGAATATTTGAACACATACACTAACAGCTGTATTCTGTTTCTCTGATTCTCAAAATGAAAAATTTTAATTTATTATTAAAACACTAAGAGGAAATTGATCTCTCTGCTGCTATATAGGTGAGCAGATAATTGAGAGTAAACAATGATAAAACTGTTTTTCACACACAGAGGCAATTCTACTCTATAAAGCTGCTTCCATACTGAAATAAACATCAGATTTCCCTCATGTGATTGCTTTTAGGAAATGTATTGAGTGAGAATAATTGACTGATAAACTCAGAAGCTCTTTTTCATTATATGAAACAAAATTTTCTGCAGGTTGTCGACTGACTCACAAAATCATCCATTCCATAGGGTTTCTGGTCATAAAAGAATGACAATATGTAGATTAAAAAATAGCCAAATATGGTATTAAAGGTGTATTCTCTACACAGCCACTGCTTTACAGATTGGCACTTATGGTGTGCATTGCATGTGGATAAAAAATAATGAGTGTATTCATTGTGATGAGAAAGACATAATAAAAGATAATTAGGAGACAAAAATCTTGATGCAACACCTAAGGAGTAGTATACAAATAATGGAAAACAGGATTCCAGGTTTGCATCTCAGCTGTTCATTAGTTTGACTTCACTGAACACTAAAAATTTCAGCATGAGGAAAAATATAGTATATATTCTTGTTATTAGCCATTGCATTTGAGGAAGGTCTCCTGCAGGACAAGCTCAGATTTATGTATTTAGGGTTTAATAAGTAAGATAAAGATCCTTTTTTTTAGTGACAGAGAATAATACTGGAGTGATTAGTATTAATAGCCAAGATTTTTCAAGCAGCTGATCATGAAAGATCCCAGAATAGCAAAGTTCTTCACTATGATGAGTAAAATAGCAACCAAAATCTTAAACTAAAATTCTATAAAAGGCCTGCATGAGAAAGAAAAGTTTAAAGATAGGTAGATAGATGGATGAATGGATGGACGAATAGATAGATAGACAGATAGATAGATAAAAAAAATCATAATTTAAATTCATTATGATGAAAAAGTTTTCCTTGAGATGTTAAGCGAAATCCTGTCAAAACACTTCTACTGCTTGTGCCAGCAGAGACAGCACCTAGGCCATGCATGGCTTCCCAAGTGTGAACTCCACCATTACTGGATATAAAAGACTGTCATGGAATATTTCCAAAAATTGAGCCATTCGTTTTCCAAAATCTCATAAAACTTCTTTTAATCTTAATTTTTTCTAAGTTTCCCTCAAGATCAATAAACTCTTAAGGTTGTTGTATGATGAATTAAACATTAAATTTCTGCTATCTGATCCAAAATCATAAAAATACATGCCCTCTGCAAGTAGATATACATGTAAATGGTTGTGGAAAAAGTCTGAAAATGGCAAAAAAACACTTTATTGAATTGATCTAAATGCCTCCATTGACCATACAGACAATGTCATTGCAAAACTATGGAGACATCATTATTTGCATGCCTTTTAGAGCCATTTTCCTGTAGTGTTATGACTGAAAAACAATTAAAATTCAGATCTTGAGAGACCCAATGGCAATGCTGTCACAATGCAATTTTAGACAATTCAATTTAGATGCTGCAGCAGCTGCTTTTCAATGAGATTTTGATGTTTACCCAATTTTGCTGCTGGGTTAATTGAGTCATATTGAGGTCAAGTGGCTTGTCTGCAATCACCCAGATGTAGGCTCACTGAGAATTACAGCTCAGGACTATCACATCTATAAACCTCTGTTTCCCCCAAAAGGGCAAAAATACAAACTGAAATAAAGTAATCAATGCAACACTCTCAGTAGGAAATTATGTCAGATGCCCAGCAGCAGATTACTTGGGTCACTTGTGTTACTAAAGAATAACCATTAAGTAAAATGGAAGAAAATACAAAAATGTGAAAATGCAAATAACAGGAGAGCAAAATATTTTACAATTTATCTCATCTTAACAAACTGACTTATTTTAAAAATACCAACAAGTTAAACTTGAATAATAACCCAAGCAGTAAAGTTTAAATAAAACCTCTGCCTTTTGCCACAGGACAAAACAATTTCTTACTGAACTCATTACATCAACTGACTGCTTCTCCGTCTGAAAGCCATATCCAGAATTGAAGACAATGTGAAAAAGGCACTTGCTTAAAGAATAGCTTGAGTTCTCAAACCATTAATGGATTCAGCTCAGCTGAAATTATTTTGGGAAAAGGTGTCATGGAAAATGGCCCTAGTGCAGCTGCAGTCTCAGCTGCACCAATAAATAATTTAAAAATTGTAACTTTCCAGGGGCACACATAAATAATTAAAATTAGTGTATTTTTACTTTGAATATCATATTCTTCTACAAAACCGTATTCCAAACTATTATGTAATCCTAGTTTGGAACTTATGTATCCATGACTAAGCTGCAAGTTACAGTAGGAATTACCAGAGATAACTCTGCCTTTAGAATCCTTTGTAAACATTATCTCAAATGTAGGGAATTAAAATATACACCATACAGGACTAGGTAAAAAACAATAAAATTTTTGTATGTGACTAAAAGAAAAAAAAATTACCACTGGTTTAGTTTTGGGTCATGTTGTTGTGAGGGGAACATATTTTACAAGGTGTTCTCTGTCTCCATTTTAAAGATGGTCTCTCTCTACAGCTGGTATTTTGGCTGGTTCACCAACTCTCTGGAGTTATTTTGAACCAGAGACACCATCCTCTGATTTCCAAGTACAGGTTTAAAATTGGCATTTCATCTTCATATTTAATTGTTATATGGAAACTTGATAAATACCACCTTGTAGTTGTGTTGAAAATCTCCATTTAAAACAGCACGCTGTTCATCATTTAGATTTTGGCAAAGAAAAATGATAGCAAGAGGACAGATAAATAACAGATAGAAAATAAAGCAATTCTTTCTGGCAACAATAAAGTCAAAAAGGGAATACAAGGCTTAAAATGTATTAATCTGACACAAAAATTCATTAATAAAGTAAATGTTTCTCTTCAATTTTTGGATTTAGAATGTTTTATCAGTTGAAATATTCATAATCAGATTTTTTAGCATCTACTGGCAAGCATGAATAATAAAGAGAAAAAAAAAGTAATCATACTTTCCTGTCTTTTCTCCCCTTTTTTAGAAGATACTTTAAGAGTTAATACAATAACTTTGGGGTGGAATTGGAACTGGCAACTGACAAAACCAAGTTCAGCTATTTCCTAATTGTAAAAAAACCCCAAGTATGTAAAAACTTGTTATTGAAATATGCTCTTAACCAATTTACCTTCTTAAACATTTTCTAGAATTTTAGCAATTATAAATTTCTGAATGAGTAAAATCTAAAATTCTTCTATCATAGGCAGAGATGCTGTAAAATAATAAAAGTCAGAAATATCACACAGACCAACAATATCCCAACTGTATATAATGTGGAGGAAAACTTTCAAAAACTTTCTTTTCTCCATTTGCATTTCCTTTGTTTAGCATTAGTTTTAGTAATTTAAAGATTATTTTTCTTGAACCACTGAAGTGGAAGTAGTCTAAATTGATCCTAAATTTCTTAGTGTTGCTTTGAACACAGAATTTCTCTTTTTCATGTTTTCTACTTTTAAAACATCTTTCAAAAATCTTTATGGCAAGGTACTGAATGTTTTTATCAGGAAACACAAACCAAAGATTAGACAAGCAAGAAGATCAGAGACGTTACAGCCTTGAGATCAGAGACTGATGATCCACAAGCAGATTTATTGGGGCGATCATTATTTCACCAGGACATTATGATTGTAAGACAGATAATCAAGCTTTCAAATAGTCTATGGCCCTGTTTCATTTTTCAAAACCTTCTGTGATTCTGTAGTGATTTTAGTTACTGACAGAGGACAGCTTGAAACTTAGTTGTTAAATAAACATAGGAAAAAGGTTTAAAGTACTTGCACAGGAAGGCCTCATTGATTGATAGGTGCTATTTATTGCATTCTTTGGCACAGAGTTCAGATTTCATGACAGAGAGAAACAAGAGGGATGGAAAGGACTGAGCCCCTTTCATTGAAGTAAAGTCTCTAAAGAAAATATTAGGAAACTGCAAATAAATAAAATAACAGTCAGTTGATAGAAGACCAACGATAAGCTTTTAGTTATTTTGTTTAACAAATGGGCAATCTGCAGGAATATCTTATTATTCATATCAAGTCTATTATCTAGTTCATATCATAATAATATTATTCATATCAGGTCTATTATCTAGCTCAACAAGGATAACTCCTGCACCTGGGAAGAAACAACACTGAGTACGAAATTGTGCTGGGAAACACCCAGCAGCTTTGGGGCAAAGGACCTGAGGGTCCTGGGGAGCAGCAATTTCAACAAGAATCAGCAGCGTGCCCTTGCAGAAAAACAGGCCAATGACATCCTTGAGTGCATGAGATGGAGCATTGCCAGTAGATGGAGGTGGTGCCACACCTGCAGTAGTGTCCAGCTCTGCAGTCAGGAGAGGTCGACAGGGACACACTGGAAGGGACACACTGGGAGGGACACTGAATTAAGAGACTGGAGTACCTCCTCATGTAAGGAAAGGCAAAGTGAGCTGGAATTTTCTAGCCAGAAAAAGAGAAGGCTCAGGGGGATCTCACTGATGTATGTAAATACCTGAAGGGAGGGTGTGAACAAGATGCAGCCTGACTTTTTTCAGTGATGCCTAGTCACAGGAAAAGAAACAAAGTTTTGTCTGAATGTCAGGAAGCACCTTTATTTATTTCCTTTTTATGTCCTATGCTCTTGAGATCAAGCCTGCCATTACAAGACAAGTGTTTGGTGTAACACAGCAGCTGCCACAGTAGTTATAATGGAATAGGATCTTTTTCTTGCAAACAGCTCCAAGTCAACAGTATATAAATGTAACTGCAAGAAAAACGAAGCCTAACATTAACTGCTTATTCTTAGACTATCATATGCACTAATTTCCATGATACATTCTTAATATCGTTTTAGGGGTACTTTGTTATCAAGGAAAAAATTCAGCTCTTCTGGATGAAAAAGAATAAAATGCTATTTTATTTAATTTTTGTGCTTCTAACTCACGTGGCCGATGCCTCAAGACTTGGATGGGTGCCCCTTCTTTTGTCATCAAAATTAAGTCATTAATTCCTGTGTCAGAAGAATCCAGTTTCAACAAGGAGATGCAATTGATCACAATTTTAAAAAATGTAATAGGAAATGGTGTGGAAAGTTTATCATTCTGACCTTGCAGCAGAAAAATGAAAATAGTACTTAAAGGGATCTACAAGTACTGCGTTACATAGTGCATACTGTGATTTTTAAAATTTGTCTTATTTATATTTGAATTTAAATTTTCAACTATAAGTTTTGAGCTTTTATAATGCAAAATATGATAATAGTAGGAGATAATTCCTCAAGGAGAGTAGTTGTCTTTATAAATGCATCATGATAGCCTAATCTTATCTTGACTTTTATATGCACATACATGAATACACATGCATTGTATCAATTTACTAAAACAACTAAGTTTTTAAGTTTGCTGACTCCAAGAACATTAGCATTTGCTTTGTCTGTATTAGCAAGACAAATAGATAATATTCATGTTGCTTGCATATGCTAAGCAATAAATTTTTCTGGCAGCTCATTAAATAGTAAACCAAAGCCAATAAACTTAATCAATGCATAAAACCCTTGAATGTTGTCTGCATATTTCACTGTCATGAATTTTATTGACACTCTGATAAAAATAAAATACTTATGGACAACATGATATTATAAGCTCTCCTATTCATATGCTCATTTTCTTATTTTCCAAGATTTAAATGTGTTATGGTAGTTACATAATTTGTAATCTGCAATGTTCTTCACAATTCAATCTTATCTACGTGCATAAGATTTATTAGTTGGTTTCACATGATTTTTGTCCCTCACACATACCTTCTCATGCAGAAGAAAGAAATAAAGTACATTTTCAGATAAAAATTCAATTAATCAACCTCATTCATCCTATTTACGTTATTTGTTTCATTTCAAAAATTCACAGGCCACCTTGGATGCCATTACAGCGAATGTCCATTAACTTTGGTGAAGCATCTTGTCAGAATCACCCATGCAATTTTGTCTTTTTGTGTATAGTATGAATTATGTAACTATCAAACTAACATACAACACAAGACAAATTATTATAAATTCAAAATCTGATAAACATTTACAATGATCTGCCTTAGAATTCCTGTAGTTGTTCAAAGCATGTAAAGTATATATTATGTCCTGGAATTCTTTGGAACCATTTTTTTTTTTTACTGTTCTTAAATTTTCTTTTTTCATCTTGTATGGTGGATATTTACATGTTATTATACACACATCATGTCCTCTTTCACTACAGTGTTAAAAAAATATTGAATAAAAGAACAGTGAAGAATGAATGAGCATGAATTAACAGTAGGGCTATGGGTCAGATACAAACACTTAGCACAAGAGTACAAAACCCAAGTATTTCACAGCATTAAGGTCCTTATTCTCTTCAGGTCTATCAAAGCCTCCTGTTAAAATTCACAGATAACTCTTTTAGACTCCTTCTCAGGGAAGGATCTATTTCCAAATAATAATAATATTAAGATGCATTCTGAGGAATAAAATTTGTGGTTCCAATCGCCATTTTTTAAATTTTTTTTTTCCATCTTAAGAGTCTGTAGTCCAACCACCTATATGAAGTACACTATGAAATGCATGATGTTAGTACTGGAATGTAACTTCTATTTGAGGTGTAGAAAGCATTTTGCAAAGATAATTTTATTCGGTTTAAATGTTCCAGCAAATGAACAATTCACCAAACCAAAAAGTAAAAGGCTTTGACTATACTACCCATAAGTCAGTCATTTTTACTAGCCTGAATGCACATTCCTCAAGTTGCTTGCCACAAAACCTCATCCTGCCTTTCACTGAGCCATCCTACTTGATGTTCCTGTCTTCTGTCACATATTTAGGATAACAGATGCAGAAATAAAACACGAGTTCAAGTCAGAGCATTATTAAAAATTGCTACATAAACCTTTTCAGTCACTGCATTCCTGGGCAGAGTTCCTCATCCTGTGCATGAGAAGCATTTTCTGTTCTAGAAATTTTAATGCATATATGATGGGATTAAATGGCCACATTTTAGAATAGGCTTACATTATAAAAATTAAAATCAGTGTTTACAACTGTCTAATTTATCATCTACCAAATGTCCCACTCACATAGATCTGCCAGGAGTTGTTGTATATTTTCTCCAGAAAAAGGAGATCTGTAATGACCAGAGAAGAGATTGAAATGTTTATACAAATGTACAGTTCTAACATAGTGGGGTTGTCTCTGGCTGTTGTCTATCAAGGTTCTCAGCTTTATCTCATATGGTCCTGGGTGCAATTTAGTTCATTAGTTACTTCTGCTGGACATGACGTAACTGATGCAGTGGTGCACATATTTCAACTGAATTCCTAATATTTCCTCATTTTAAAAACATGTATTTATAATAATAATCAAGTAGCTAAATATTTATAGACTTGGCTACACTTAAACTTTTCAAGCTAAAACAAAATTTTCAAGTAATGACAAGATGCTTGTCTGCTAGCATTTTGAGTTTATAATAGTGGCAGCTATGAAGGTGTCTGCACAATAAAGGAAAGCAGAAAAACAGATCACAGTACTGTTTGGTTAAATAGTTGTTTTTATACTACACTTCTTTACACTTAATATATTGCATTCTTGATTTTACTTGGATTCAAAACAGCACTATATAACTGATCAGACTCTTCACAATGTTTTACTACATTTAGCCATTTTTTGGCTAAAAATTTATTTTAACCATGTTTGTTTTCTTTACTGACGTTAAAAATATTTTGAAGGCATGATTAAGTTAGTCAAAGTATGTTTTTAGGTTTCCTAAAGCTCAAGATTCTTACCATTCTTACAATTAGATAAAGCAGTGATCTCTAATTCTGTTAATCCAATTAAGCTTTCTTCACTGAGAAAGTACTACTCAAAGTATGAGTAGTAAGGGGCTGTGAACTACAAGAGAATACCTTCAATTGCCCCTATTTCGCTGTGTGTTAAGAACATATACATTCTAGAGAAAATCCTAAACACATACACCTCCTCTTCCTCCTTTTTTTGTACGTACCACAGAAACTGGAAACATATTGAGTTACTTTTTGAAAATTTTGGGCAGTTCTTTATCCCTATCAAGAAGCTCACCTGTCAGACAGAAGATAACCATGCCTGTCCATACTGCCTGCTCTCTAAGCTGTAAAAGTCTAAATAGGGGAGGCATCATTTTAATTGTCTCTGTAGAGAAATATGTATCCTCAAGACTACAGCACAGGATCAAAATTCCATGGTGTTCATAGAATCATGGATTATCTCAAATTGGAGTGAATGTATAATGATTGAGTCCAATTCTCTGTTGCCCACAGGGCTACCTAAAACTAAATTGTGTAGGGATACAGTGGTAAACACAGAAATTTTAAGTAAATATAAATAATGTGAATCATGCTATCCTTATTTATTTTTGATCTTTGGAGATTTGACTCATTTTGAACAAGATGGAGGCAATTTTTTTGCATAGTTTCCAGTTCTGTTTCTTTTCTAAATGCACTAATTCATATAAAGTTCATGACCTCGTTAGGATCATAAAGCTTTTTGACATGCTCTGCATGTCAACCTCTAACTTTTAACTGAAGTGGCAATTTGCCAATTAATGAAGCTGAAATGACTGAAATAAATTCACACTTTATGCACTTTAAGTGAGTATAGAAAAATAAGCTGCAACAATTCTGAGTGTAGTACACAATGAGCAAATCAGCCACATTTGATTGTGATTTTTATCTATATTATGACACCAAATTTACTCTAAACACATGAAAATTACTTCCTTGCCAATTTTTATCTAACGATTATTGAGTGTTTTACACTAAATATTTTATCCTTTTTTTTTTCTGGTCACAGAAAATCAAACTCATCATACAATTCTCAGTGACTATTTGTACACTTTAAAGAAATATCATCCATGATAGGATTTAGATTTATACAAAGATCCATAATTTCTGCATTATAACTTGAAAAATCTGCAAATTTTATATACAGTGCTTCAGGAAACATAACTTTGACTCTCACATGTCTTACAAATAGAACTACTGAAGAGTAAGAAAGAGTTAGATACTGGTTCATGTAAAATGCTCAAAACTCTATTAATCATGTTCACTGAAAAACATTACTTTCCCTTTAGCACTCTTCACTGTTGAGAGTCTACAACAGTTATTCTGTCACTCAAATTAAATTTCTTTAGTGCATTTTCTAAACACCAAAGAGCAAAACATGTCGGTCAAAGTAAGTACTGCATGCCAATGAGATTCTCAGTGGCAGCAAAGGACTGGAACACAAGCAGATTGCTCATTTAAAGCCACCATTTAAATGAGACTTTGAGAAGAGAGACTGACAGTAAGATTTGCTGTAGTGTCCCAGAGTTAAGGTTTTAATGCAGTATCTGCTGTTCTGTGTCATGCACAAACATTACACTGCAGTCTGCTACAGAGCCTCATCCTCATATTAATTCCCTCTCCCACCACTGTGAGGGAGTGCACACATTGTTGGATACCCTTCACATCCCACATAAGATAACACCCACTGTCCTGTGTAAATCACTTTATGTCAAATCTTTTGTAAGAGATACAGTAGGAACCCACTGCTCAGCCCAGCTTATCTCATCTGTCAGCCATGCCTGTTCTGCCCTGATGGGACTGCAACACTGATTTCTCAGTGCTTGAAGAATGCCTTCCAAAAAATCTGGGTCATAACATATGCAATTGTGTCTTATCTCTTTCACTGACACAATGTGACTGTCATTAAAGCTGGCAAAATTCATGTCTTCAGACCATATCATGTCCACAGAAAGAGCATTTACTGATTAATCTTGTTGATCATATTATTTTGACTATAAATATATTAATCCAAACTTCGGTTTTAACTGATTTAATTTCATTCGGCCCTTGCTGATTTTTCTCATGTCTTGAACACCCGCAAGATTTGAATATATGTGAGTGTATTTTTCTCATAAAGAATAGGAAAGCACAGCTTAAAAGTACCACTTTAACAAACTGTACATTATTGCATACACTGTCAATTTATTACCCTAATTAACAACTAGGTATTTTCTCTCTGGTGAGCAATATGAGAGGTTAACAGAGTCCTTGTTTTGATTCACTCCCTATTGAACACTTCCTGCAAACAACAGGTCTAATGCTGGCACCTGTATGACTTTAGAATGAGACCCTAAATAAAGTTCCCATAAAAAAATAAACACAAATTTGCTATGATAAGGAAAACTATTTGTAGTGGAAAAACTGAACATTTTTTCAAAATCAGTAGAAAATATTTCAGGTCAGACAACTGTTCTAATATAATATCTCTTGAATAATGAACAGGCTTGAGTTTGAGAGGATGTTCCTGAGGCCCATAAAGAGTCTGCATGCTGTTTTGGATTCAGCACTTGAGAGCCAAATGGAAAAATTAACAATTTCAATGAGCACAAATGGAGTATTTACTGTCAGTGTATCATAACAGTCCAGTAGATCTCAGATTTTTTGAGGCCATTCTTCTTCTCACTTCAAGCCATGAATGTATCGATACAACTTGCCATTGCAGAATGAGGAGCTGTCACTTACCAAGCATAAAAGCAATGCAACTGTGAAGGAAATCTTTGGGGAGAGGGTATTTTGGCAGTAGCAAGTGTTCTGCAGTGGGGAGATTGGACACACACTCAGTGTCCCCTCCAGCATCAGCCCTGCCTGCCTGGGACCACTTGGCCCTCTCCTTCCTTTCCTGGGAGACCAAGAATGGTACACCTTAAAAATGTAAAAGCTGTGTGTGTCCTTACTAAATCTCACTGCCATCTTAGAGATGACTTTAACAAGGAGAAGGATTCAATATAATTTTGTGTAGCAGTAAAGCCACACAATTTATTAATAACTTTTCTACCTGTAGTGCTAAAGAGCCTGGGGTAAAATTCATAGGACAGGAGAGTGGGAGATAATATATTAATTTTAGCAAGGTGTTGCACACCCCATTGAAATTAAAATCATATAACTCTACTGCCATGTAATCTGTATATTTTAAATACCTGAACAAAAAATGTGAAGTAAAAAATCTAGATGTAAAGGAATGCAGTAATTAAAGGTTCCTTAATCCTGCCACTCTGTGTGCCTATATAACAATGTTATCTTTAAATAGCATGAGAACACTTCCTTAGCCTTTCCTCCACTCAGCCACTTCCTTTTCAGATTTGGTGCTCTGAATGTGCAAGCCCCAGTAAAAGTTCTCTGATCATATCTTTCTTCCTATCTTTCTGCTCAGTATGCAGGCCCTGGTTTTACCTACTGCATATCCTGAACTGAATACAAAGGATTTAATTTCCTTATAGACTTCTGTATAATTTTATCACATCACTATCCAGGTTTTTCATTAAACTTTCACCTTTTGAACTAGAATATTTGGCTGCAATCTCCCAGGGAAAATATTTTTCCTTTTTCTGCCCAACCTGAAAACCTAGGCCAAACAATTCTTAAAGAGCTAGTTTTTTTCACTGCAGAGTTAACTGAAATTTTTGATCCTTAGATAACTCCTCTCAAAGAAACCCTGGCTGAATGAAAGTGACCATTAAATGACATGTACTTGGAATGACTGCATGAGTAGCTGAAAAAGCTTACTCCATGGGTAAGTAATGTAGACTCAATTCCCGAGTTCCAGCTGCTTAACTGAGTACTCAGTGAGTGCTGTGAGGACTCTCACGTTCAAGTTTAGACTCTAAGTGGTTATGAAGAACATTTCCAGCAAGTCTTGATTTTTACCTCAAATTAAAACACAGTGTGATAGAAGGAAAGAATGTCTTTGTAGTTTTTAACAGTTCTGAAGCTTTCAATAAAAATGGATAACTGCAAATCCAAGTCTCACTGGAGTTATCAGGCATTTTCCAGTGACTAAGAAGTCAGAATCTCAGTCAAAAACTCAGAAACTTTGAGAAGGAAGAGTTTTGTATTGAAAAGTACTTTTATTTTCTGCACTTTGGTAGCAATGTAAGCACTTGCTTGTTGGGGAAAGAACTGCTCCTAAAGCAAATGAGAGTCAGATGCCTTGAAGCCAGAACAGTACCTCAGTTAAAACCTTTTGTTTTGTAGTATTAGTTTAAGTGCTCATTCTCAATATACTCTTCTCCATCTTAGCCCAGAATAGTGCAAATCCAATGCCTGTCAATCCTGGGATGTTGCCTGTCCAGGGGTCCTGAAGCAAATTAAGCAAAGATGCTGGTTTAGAAGCCTCATCTTTTGGTTTTTACACTTTGTTATTAGCATTATGCAGAATCATACTGCAGGACAGTGTATCACATATATTCCTTGCCTGTATTCCGGTAGAAAGATCTGGGGATTTCTGAGGCTGAGAATCTGCTCTGTTCTGCTGCTGAAGGGACACAAGGCCTGAAGGTCTGAGAACTTTATCCTTCTTTCCTCAGCATTGAGAGGAAAGGGATTCTGGAAGCATACTTTCATTAAAAGATGAGATCAAGGCTTCTATTTTTCTTTTGCCTCAATATAAAATGTTATGCTGAAATAAATTTGATTTTTATTAAACTTTGCCTTTTTCCAAGGATTCACAGAGAAACAGTACAAGAAAACTGTAGCCAAAAGCAAGGATGTTACCAGCAAATCTAATTTTAGTATGTAGCACTGATAATGAACACACAAATTTGAATGCATTTGCTTAAACTTTTGCCTGCAAAGTACCATATTAATAGTCATATTTTAAACAGCACTGAAGATAACATGAACAGTTATTTTAGTAGATATAATGTCACACATAGAGAAACTGTCTGTGAGTGTCATTACTTATTACCAACCACCACAAGGGTGTATTTGACTATGTGCTATTCATTTAATAGCATAATACCACAGTTGGGGGTTACTAACTGCTTTTGAAGCATGTAAGAATTATGTTCATGATACCTAGATTGAGAATAGCTATGAACTTGGACCTGAAAGTCATTAATCCTATTATTTCCTGCATCTACAGATACATATGTGCCTGAGGCCTCCAGTACAAGAAGGATATGAGAGGTTAGAGTGGGTGGGAGAGGGTCCAGAGAAGGCCATGAAGGTGATCTGTGGCATATTTGGATAGGCTGAGAAAGCTTTGTTAGTTTATCCTTGAAATGAGAAGACTCTGAGGAAACTCCAGTTTCCTTGCAGGGAGCTTCAAAAAAGATGGAGAGTGACTTTTTCCACGGGCAGATATTGATATGACAAGGCTGAGTTGTTTTAAGCTAAAAGAAGGTAGGTCCAGTTTAGATGTTAGAAAGAAATTATTTATCCAGGGGGTAGTGAGGCACTGGCACAGGTTGCCCAAAGAAGTTGTGGATGCCCCATCCCTGGAAGTGTTCAAGGCCAGGCTGGATGGGTCTCTGAGCAAGCGGCTCTGGTGGAAGATGACCCTGCCAATAGCAAAGTGTTGGAAATAGACAATCTTAAAGGTTCCTTCCAACCACTGTGATTCTATTATTATATACAAAGAGTTATGTATCTCCAAATATTGCACATATATGCATATTAGATCGGAAGAGCG
>JAWWMU010000001.1:103143014-103155732 GCA_035048155.1 Cinnycerthia olivascens | reverse complement strand
TGCACATATATGCATATTCAAATCTATATGTATGCTGAGAATGGTTGAGTAACTATGCATGTGCATGTGTACGTATGTGTATGTTAGTGTGTATTTACATGTACAAACCAGCTCTTGCAATAAGTGGAAATAGGAACCCTTCTCACTGTCTAATCTTGATTAATTTTCTAAATGAAGTCCAAATTTAGCACTCAAATGCTATATTGTAATGCTTACTACATTAAAGGGCTGAATGAAGAATACAGAGATATCCTTGACCTTTGATAATCTTCTCAGCTTTTGCAATTAAATAGCACAAGATTTGTTTAGTCACTCTCATCACCTTTGAAATTAGCACCACCAGGCTATATTACTTTGACAGATGGTAACACTAAACATGCTCCAAATATGCAAATTTCATTAGTTTCTCTCTATAGTGGGAATATCTGAACAGCATCATTTTCAGTGTTACAAATAAGTTCTATCTGTTAAGTTTGCCTGTAAGTTTTAAAAGAAGACATTAAAAAACTAATTTTTTTTTTAGACTACCATCAATTTGGGATGTATTTACTAAAAATTACTTACTCTTTAATCATTCTATAGACACCATTGGAACTGAAGAAACAATTCATTATGAAATGGAATCTTTGCAAGCATGGGTCTTTATTTACCTATTGTTTACATGTGAACTCAGATTTTATGATAATAGAACAAGGAAGTGAAATATTTTAATCTAAATGATTTAGATGTTACAAGATGTCATTTTATTACTTCTAGCACATCAAATCTGGAGTCACTTTGAGATCTCACATGACTTCTCCAAGTATTCTACTCTCTTCACACTGAAATATTGAATCATGTGCATCAGCAATCCTTTGAAAAACCTGCTATTTTGACATTGCCAGCCAGACTCAGCAAGTAACTTGCTTCTTTCATGTCCTACATTTCCAAAGCAATATTTCATTAACATCAGTATATTTTTTTTTCCCTCCAGTTCCCTCTCTACTCTCTCTTACTTGTGGTTTTCACTAGGAACCAGAATTCCTATAAAATTCTTTACTGGATGGCCAAAATTAAAAAGAATCTGTTAGATGTATTGGAAAACTTAAATAAAATTAATTCATTAATTAATTAAATTCTATTTCATTACGATCTACTTATTTTCCACTGCTAATCTTACTTTCTCTATCATTGATTTTGTTATGATTACAAGTTTCCAAATGTCCACCTGATTTGCATCTGAATTTTCCTGAACACTTCTCCTCACAAGTAAAAAACAAACAAACAAAAAAACTATTCAAACTATTTTTTTAAATTTTTCTCACCATGAGATTCTCTTACATTCAGTCAATTTTCCATAGCACACACAAACAACCCCTAGACAAATAATTAAGCTTCAGCTTGAAGACTTGTGAAAAAGATGTTTCTCCTTTCTACATATAAAGATAAATATCCCAGATAAAGGATATATCTACATATAAAGATAAAGATAATATCCCAGATTTTTTTTTTTTGCTTTTTTTTTTGTGATTTAATCAGAATAGAGGAGAAGATTGAAGAGAAGGGAAAGAGGGACAGAGTTACAGAGGCCTTCACCTTGGGAGCCACACAATCTCTTCTTCTTTATTGGGAATATTGGGTGCCCGTCTCTGCTTTGTGAAGGAAGAGGAGAGGGAAGCAAGGGTCAGAACAAGGACTGTGAGAGAACTTCTCACTGCTGCTAGGACTAATTCAGCTCAGTTTTGGTTTGGAGGAAACACTCTAATTGCTGTCAGAAGCAGATGTTAATGGAATTGTTCCAAAGATATCCTGAGAACACAGCACCTTCTTCCCAACTTTATTTACTCTTACCACAGTGGTAGCAGAAAGTAGTCAGTAAGCAGGTTCTCTACAGTGTCTCTACTGTATTAATAACATTTCTGGGTCATGGCACACACCCTCTTTTCAGATTGAACCCTTCTGGAAAAGTCATGCAAAACTTCACCAGAGGTCATCTAATATTTGATACTTCTGTGAGCCTGACTAAGGATTCACAGCTCCTGCTTTTCTTTCCCTTTTCTAAAGGATGATTTGTAATATTTTGTGGTCAGAAGCCTTGGAAATGCTAAAGTAATTACTAAAAGACTTATTTGTTGAACTGATGGCTTTTAAGTCAGCGTGATAAGTTTTTTGAGCCTCAATTACTATTTTAGATTTGCATTTCAGACAAAATTATGATTATAAATTAATTCAATTACATTACTTTGTTACGTTATAAACTCATCAAATAAGTTTAATATTTTAAAATGCCAGCCTTGTGCTATAGCACTAAGCACAGAGATCTGTCCCTTGACTTTCATATTGGCCACTGCATTTCAATGTATGTGACGGAAACACAAACTAAATTAATTTAATTCGGAATGCAGTTTAAAATATTTCAGTTCTGTCATCCACTTATATTCATACACCTGTGTGCTACATCTAAACTCCTACTGTAGCTGTCAGTCTGCCTGATGGAGCCTAGAAAATGGTTTTGCTTAAAAGCCACAAAAAGCTCATTTTATTTACCTTCGAGTGGGTGAGTAGTAGCATGTGGCTTACCCAAATGTATCCCACATTCAGCCTCCTCCAGATCTAGTGTCAATATGTCATTCTCTTGGAAGTGTCCTGTAAATGCTCCAAGAGCCTCTAAAACAACATTAGACACCTATCCCCATATAATGGAATCAAATCTCTAGCTATATTTTAGTATCAGTTAAATTGCTTACTGTCCTGAGAACAGGGAGAATTCAAAAAGGAAACAACAGACAGGCAGCTTTTTTGGAACCTAGATGCTTAAACTGAATTTGATGTGCACAGATAGCTGAGATACCAAGAAGTAAGCACTTGCAGGGCAGATTCAAAATACAATATTAAGCACTAAGAGCAAACTTTAATGACCAAGTAGGTGGCCCATATTATTACTTGTTGCAATGTAATACTTGTAATGTCGCACTCGGTTGTTTTGAATTCTGTGAGAGGAAACAAAAAAAACCCAAAAACTGTACAAATTTGAAAAAATTAAAAGCCACTGTTTTAAAAATGAGTGAAAGTCATTTTAGTTCCTTGCCTTTGTCTTTCATTTTGTTGTAGCATTGTGAAGAAACTGATCAATCCTTGACTAAAATATCTATTGTATAGAATTAACTTTATCTGTGTTTTCTCCTTCTTCTGCATTTGCTAAAGAGGCAGCTGGAAAGCCACTTCTTCCATTCTTTTGCATGTTTTTTGGACTTTTTCTAAGATGGATGAAGTTAGAAGCAGAGTGTAAAACAGATAAAATACTGTCTACTCTTTAATAAAATAGAAACTACATTTTTTTACTATGAACAGTGCATAGTATTGCAACCTGACTATCTCTTAGGACTTTCTTAAATTACATATGCAAAACCAAACATCACAGTCATATTTTACTATTTCGTTGAAATGAGATCTGACATGTTATGTTTTTGGTCAAAATTATTAATTTAGTTGCGAGCAGAAGAACCTTGACAATCAAAGGGCAAATCTAGTTTGCTGAAAGTGTTCTTAAGGAGAAACTAACAAATCTCTAATAAAATAGTGGGGGCTATAATCAAACTGTCATTTGTTACACTGCTGTATTTAAGCAAATATCTCAACAACTAAAGAATTAGCAGTAAAAGAAATTGGATATCACATAAAAGGCTTTTCTTTAAATGTTTCTTCAAGCATTATTTGTGCCACTCTTCTAAAAAGTTCAGAACTGTTAAAATGCAATATTAACAATGCCTTCTGCTGAATCAAATACACTAATTTTCTAATACCAACATTCATCTCCTATCTTGTGTAAGTATATGCATTTGCTACTTTGCCCTCAGTAAAAATTAATATATCCTTTAAGTCTTACATAAAGGAATTCTCTGGACTAACCTGTTCAGTTCTAGCCCATCAAGACTCCTCACTTATTCATGACTCCACCCACTGTAAGGGTCATATTGCTCCTTTGTCTACTCATCACCATGCTTGTTTGCTTGTTTTTCATTGTTAAGTTTTCACTCAGCCAAGCAAATAGCAAGCACACGCTGGAATTTAGCTTTTTGCATAAGTTATACAAGCTCCAAAATGAGAAGATGTACCCTGCACTCACCTGTTTATCTCCTTGATATCAGGTATTTGTTTTGTTCTAACACATGTGGAATGTGTTTATCATGTACAATGAAGATGCTAATGTCAGACAGCTGAGCTCCTGCAGTGTCAGGGCAGGGGAGTGGAGAATGAGTAGATTTCAATCACCTGACTTTCAACAAGCATTAACTTCAAGAATATCCTCCATTTATTTCTAGGAGCAACTGCTTTTGCCATCTGTACAGAACACTTAATGTAAGCTCCAGCTACTCAACCTGTATAAATTCCTGATGTTAGCCTGGAGGCTTTTTCAACTCACCAAGCCTCTCTAAGATGCAGTCAAAAATTGCATGGATATCTGACTAGCCTACCAAGCTTGCATTTGAAAAGGAGATGGAGCAAACATAAGAAAATAAGAACCAGATTCCTTGTGACGGTTACCATCTTCACAAAAAGAAAAGACTTTGGAAAAATCTCAGACCAGCTTACAAATGGAGTGTAAAAATAACAAAGACACAAATAACTGCCCTCTGGGCTCTCTATAATCCAAATGACCACAAAGGTAGGGACCAAGGAAAGTCCATCTCATGTGTTGAACAAGGTTCTCCTGAACTTGCACAGTTTCAAGAGGCTGCCAGAGCTGTTGTTTCCTTAGAACCACAGGATTACTAAGGTTGGAAAAGACCTCTAAGATGCTTGAGTCCAACAGTTAATGTAGCATTTCCACAGTCACCACTGTGCAGCCATGTCCTGCTGTCCCACCACTTTCTACCCAGGACAATGAATGGTGATTCTGTCTTAAAGGAATCAATAGAATAACAGGCTCTTCTGAGACTTCCTTCTTTCTGATATTGAGCTCACTTGATATTCCTTTGAGAAAGCTTAATTCTCTTACCCATTGTCAGATTCTCCTATTACAGTCAGTAATATATATAAACATAACCAAAAATCTCATGCAGATCTAGGGAATGCCATATTTATGAACTTTTAAGAACAAACTGGCTTAAGACTTCATTTTCAGATACTTTCTCCCTTTTATATTTTTTTTTTAATTGGAGGGTTGTTTAGTTGATTGGTTTTTTGGTTTTTTTTTTTGGTTTTTTTTGTTTGTTTTTTGTTAGGATTTTTAATGAGTTTGATATGTAGTTATTAAATAAATAATAACTTAGCTTAACTTAGCTTAACCTTTTCTTAAGATAATAATTTTTAAAACTCTATACAGAAATAAAAATATTTATAAGCATATATAGCTGGGACAAAAGCTCCTCCTAGGATAAGACAGATTTCAAAAATGGCTGGTACCCAGAATTCAATAGTTATTCCCATTTGTAAACATTTTACATTATTCAAGATGAAGAAGAAATGATGCTACCACCAGGTTTATGAAAAATTGATTCTATTTCTTTTCTTTGCTCACCATTTCCTTCAGTAAAACAAAGATTTCCTTATACATTCTGTGTTGAAGATTTCTGACAATTAATAAAACAACCATGAACACATGAAATATGTAAAAATTCTTCTAAAGTTGAATTGGTTATTTTACAAGTTCCAGCTGTGGATGGTTAACCTTCATGGCAAAGAAAGCAAGAAAGAGAGAAAGTAAGAAAACAACAAAAGTGACAATGAAGAAAAAGAACTATATTTTCGTAAATTCAACTATCCCACATTTTCAGTCATGGTGAGAGGAAAAAAAAAAGAGGTATTTTATTGTGTGATAGTGATGCATTATAAAAATAATTTGGAAGCTGTTTTAACTGACAATTTTTTTGAGAATATATATATTCTGTTATTCAAAATACCTCTATGGAACTATATTTTTATTTGTAAAATAAAAAAAACCAGATACTAACAACTATATAGCAGGGAAGTTATGTGATTCAACAATGTAATATCTCTATGTGTGGATGCATGTGCATATCTATGTGTAAATACAAAACCAGAAAATACAACTGCTATGAATTTAAATAGTGATATTTTAAACACAGCTAAACAGCAAAAATAAAAGCTGACCTTAAAAATGAATTAGAAATACCAGTACATTTGAAGCCTCTGCCTCCAGATATGCAAGGCCTTAGGAAGGGTGAAGCTAAATGCAAAAGTAGATAATAATCTGATTTCCTTCCTTCCTTCCTTCCTTGCATCCATCAGAAAATTTTGTACACTTCACACTATTTCAGTCTTTACCTCTACCTAAAGTGCTGTACTGTGTGTTACTAATAGAAACAGTTAAGGATACTGAAGCAAATGCTCAGGTTTTTTTACAAACTGGGGGTGAAAATAGATTTGAACAATCTCCATAGATGCTGTTATTCCCTATTTGAACTTTTCTGCCATCTGAATTTGAATCTTTAAAACTGACTATCACTAAATTAATTATAGACAATATTTTTATGGCTAATAAGTACCTAATGAATTTATGTTAAAGATGGAGAAGGTTTTTCATCTCTAATATAATTTTTAGTGCTTTATTTAAACTTCTATTGTTAACTGTCTGTATCCTAAGCATTCTTTATAGACACTCTTATGTTTCTGAGCAAAACTTGTTCATATGAATTTTTCTCCACAAAATGTTACAGCTTAACAAAGGAATTAATGTTCATAACCATTAAACATGTTCATAAACATAAATCATGGATGGATGGATGGATCCTGAGAGTCGTGGTGAATGGTACTACATCCAGTTTTTGGCCATCACTAATGGGGCTTCCCATGGCTCATTCACTCCTGGGGCCAGTTCTGTTTATACTTTTATCGATGGTTTAGACGACACCAATGTGTGCACCCTCAGTAATTTTGCAGATGATAGTGAGTTGGGCAGAAATGTTGGTCTTCTGGATGGTAGAAAAGCTCTGTAAAGAGTTTGGGATAGGTTGGATCAATGGGCTGAGGCCAAATGCATGAAGTTAAAAAAGGTGGAGTGATGGGTCCTGCACTTTGATCACAACAGTCCCGTGCAGTGCAACAGGGTGGGGAAAGAGTGACTGAAAAGTGGCCCAGCAGGAAAAGATCTTGGGGTTCTGGTCAACAGCCCAGGTGAGCAAGAAGGCCAATATTATTCTGGCCTGGTTCAGCAATAGTGTGGCCAGCAGGACAAGGGTAGTGATTGTTCCCCTGTAGTCAGCAAAGGTGAGGCCACACCTCAAATCCTGCATCCAATTTTGAGCCCCTCACCACAAGAAAGACATTAAGGGGCTGGAGCATGTCCAGGGAGGGGCTGTGGAGCTGCTGAAACATCTAGAGAGGGAATCATATAAGGAATCGCAGAGTGAATTGGGATTGTTTAGTCAAAAGAAGACGAGGCTCAGGAGAGATCCTATCACTCTCTAAAACTATCCTAAAGGAGGTTGCAGCCAGGTGAGGGCTGCCCTTTTCTCCCAGGCAACAGGACAAGAGGAAAGGGCCTCAAGCTGTGTCAGAGGAAGTTCAGATTGGACATCAGGAATAATTTCTTCACTGAAAGGGTAAATAAGCACTGGAATAGAGTGCCCAGGGAAGTGGAGTCACCATTCCTGGAAGTGCTCAAGAAAAAACTAGATGTAGCACTTAATGCAATGTTTTAGTTGATGTGGTGCTCCTTGTTAAAATGTCGGACTCCATGATCTTGGAGATCTTTTCCAACCCAAAATGATACTTTAATTCCATGATTCTAAATCACCTAAATCTTCACTAAGCCCTAACTGCAGAACTCCAGTTTCACTGAACGATGCTGATATTATGTTGGACAACTACTAGAGATACTGTAATTGACATTTTCAGGCAGGGAACGAAAAGAATAGTTGAAGGAAGTGTTCTCTTGATTGGAACAATATTTCTGATATTTTTGAAATTTTAAAGGTAGAATATTTGACAGAAACTACTTATTATTTACTATTGTACCAGATGTGTGTCACGCGTACATAATTTCTGGGAGCTGGACTTGAATATATAGATTAACTCTTACTGCAGCTTATCGAGCTATATTCACTGTCCATATATGATAAATAACAAGCAAGTCTGTTACATCCCTCTCTTCATTGCAGGGACGGTATCTAGGTTTGACCCCATCCTCTATTACTGTCACCCATCCCTTTCCTGTTCCTCAGGTGTGGCTGTGGGCTGTGGTTCTGCCCAGCAGCAAATGCAGCCTGCACCCCAAAGGAGTGGAGTGGTAAAAAGTGGCAGTGCTGGTGTGGGAAGCAGCAGTGTGGAACAAAACAGTGGGAAAACCGAGCTGAGAGGAGCTGAGCCCAGAGCAGCTGAGTGGCAGCGTGGTGTGACACGAACAATTCAGCTTTCAGAGGTTTGTCCATCATTGCTTTCCATTATCTTGGACTTAGGGATGGGGAAAGGCACCTGTGGGAAGCTCCCACCAACTTTTCTTTGTCTAGGAAAAGGCACATGGTGCTGGGCACCTAAAAAGCTGCCATCTGATCTTTGTGTGAGGAAAGCCACACAGCACAGCTTGTGGGAAGCACCACCCCCTTGTCTTTGTCCTGGTGGCCACACAGCACTAGGTCAAGGTGGTGAACACCTTCTGAGTGTAAAGGACCTTTTTGTTTGTTGTTAATACTGTTGCTATTACTGCTCATTTCTTATTCCACTGCTGTTTGCTTTCAGTAAACTGTTATCTGAACCCATAGTCTCTGCCTTTGTCCCGCTCTTGCCACTCTCTTGAGTGGTTTATTTGTAGGCCTAATTTGTGACAGGTAGCAACCACCACAGTAATTTAAAACAGATTAGAACATGGTCCTACCTACCTCTGGGTTCAATAAAAATCCATGTAAAATAAGTCATGAATAAAAGGTGAGATGATATAAAGTATGTCTGAGTAGTTTAATTTAGAATTTATCTATACTTGCTGGAAATTGCAACATGAGATAATTAATGTTTTCTTTATATAAACAGAGAAGATTAATTATGGTATTTTAAATAGCATTATGGAGCAATTGACAAAACTGTTTTCATTTTCATAGCTGCTGTTACACACTTATCAAAAAATATTAAGCCAAATATAACTAAAAATTCTCCTTCAGGAGCTTAATTTGTAGTTTTTGTTTTTCTTTTAAAGAAAACTGTCATCACCAGAAAGGCCATGTTGAATATGCTATTGGACAAACAATGTGATATGAAATGTCTTACTGGTTATATAAAGAGCTCATAGAATACGTTTTCATAAACACATTATTTACTAAAAATCTCCTTCAGCACGCACAAGCCAGACAGTATTCTGTGCTCTCCCTCCCTTTTCCCAAGACAAAAAAAACAAAACCAAACAACCAAAAAAACCCCCCCAAAAAAATAAAAGTGGTAGAAAGTAAACCTTTCCAGCTGCTGATAAAACAATTTCCATATTTTCCTTGCATCACTGTACTAACTGCATCATGCATTCCTTTTCTAGCCACTCAGTTGCTTTACACTTTGCTTTTGACTACTTCTATTTTGGATTAGCAGCATGACCACTCTTATAATTATCCAGGTAGAGAGGAGCACTGTAAAGGGCTGTAAAAATATCTCCATGTAAATCATATTAAAGATGCAGAAAGAAGTTGAACACTTGTTGCAGAAAGCGGAAACAAAATCCAGTCCAGTTTCTGGTGATAAAACCTGATGAAGCAGGTTAAATATTTTTGGAAGACATCTGGCATCCAACCTCTATTTTCAGGTTAAGCCAGATGTAATTCTAGAGAATGCATGTAAAAATGCTGAAATTTCACTTTCTGTTTTCCTTGATGCAACTACTTTATATCAAATAGAATTTTTTTTACAGAAAACAAGTTAATTAAGTTAAATCACTTAATGAAATCCACATTAAATTAAATCTGAATGTAAAAAAAAGGATTTTTTCTACTCTAGAATAGTGATTCCCAGAGTTAAACCAGCATCAGAGAAAGGAACAGATGACTCATTCATCTAGTCCCAGCCACTTTGTAAATTTTAGATTTTGTTATAAATGATTAAATTTATACAAAAGCAAATTTAATATATTCAAGGCATTCAATAACGATTTCTAGTCAGGCAAAAAAAACCTTTAGGGAAGGGAATGCCAGGAGAAGTAAAAAGAACAAAGTCAGGAAAAATTTTCTTTGACACAAATGTCACATTATTTAGCACCTTGTTTCATATTTGGTCAATTAAAATGCAGCATATTAAAATATAGTACCTTATAACACATGCATAGAGCCCGCTGTCTTGTACCACTGTTGGTCTGAACCAAATGGAATCTTCTTCTTTGCTCATTCTGGTTCCATCAAAAGCTATAGGTTCCTCAAAATCTCCAGGTCCAGAGCTTTTGTACCACATCAAACTGAGTCCAGCACTTTGGGCTAGGGAGTAATTAGCTCTAATATATCCATAAAAGAGTGCACATTTTATACGAACAGGTTCTCCCACTAGAACTTGATATTTCTTGTAATCCACAGACCAGTCAGTGCATCCATCAGCTACAAGAGAAGAGAAAATGACAAGAGATTGTCAAAGGCTTTGGAAAGCACTATTCACAGAGCAGTCTTTATTGTGGGAAAGTATTGCATTTGAAAAAAACAAAAGTCCATTGAAGGACTAGCAGTATGTTTTTTTTTCATCCCTGAAAAATTAACTGCATTTTCATGATATTTATGTCATGTACCTGTCTATAGTGAACAGAGCTACTAGGACATAGATTACTAAACATTGATAATCTCTGAGCAATAACTGAGCAGTTCTTTTATCTTTTGTGGAACTCTGTCACGACCAGTTATAATAAAATACTGAAGTGAAATCAGTGCAACACAGAGGGCATATGGTTCACATGATGTCACCATCTAAACTGCATCAATCAAATATCTTCAGGAATACCCATGTAAGTAAAAGTCTCATTAGATAATAGAACAAGGAGCTGTGATCTGAACCAAAAAATGTGAAGGCCTGAGATAGATTTGAAGGAGGAAAAGAAATTGTCTTTACAATAAGACCGGATGTGTAAAAAGAAACTTCAAGAAAAATTACTATCAGTAATATAAATGGATTGTTCAAGAACATGTTAAACAGATCTCAGTTGGAATTCCTGACTTTCCAGAACTACATGATAAATTATGGTTATTAATGTTTCCAGATTTTTTCCTGTTGAATAACATTACTTTACCAATACTGTTCCACAATAACAATTCATCAGAAAGCAAAACTGAATTTATTTGACATTCTGAACCCCAGTAACATAACTAAAGCGCAAGGCCAGAAAACCACCAAACTCACACCCTCTTTCCCTGTATTTTTAATTAATACAAAAACAACAAAAAGAAAAGAGCTATTTTTCTACAATGTCTTCCTTAACAAAAGCTTATATATTTTTTCTTAGACAATTTCAACCATGAAAATTCACCATTATGCTCACACACTAAAAATCTCAGTGTCCAGTCTCAGGTAGTTAACTAGGCCCCAATCCAGTCAGTAGAAAGCAATCAGAACATCCAAAAGACAATATGTTTCATCTTAAACTTAGTATTTATGTCTCATATAAATATTTTGTCTTTAAACTTGACACTTTATTAACTTTAAAAGAGCTCAAATAGATAGCTAGCCATCTTAGAAAATCAACTTTTACAAAGCTCCATTTTTATCCTAGAACTGGTTGAATAATGACTTTAATAGAGAATTCCAGCTACTGTGTAAGGTAAAACAGTATTTGCCCTTTAAACCTAGACAATATTTTGATCTGTTATTTGGGAGAAAAACATAGATAGTGATTTTTTGAGTCCTATATTTGGATAACAACTCAGTACTTATTATACACTTCAAAATAAGAAAGACTACGACATTTTCACACATCCCTGTGTATGCAATAACCTAAGTTGATCCAACACAGAAGGATAGAGCAAAAAAAATAATAAAAACTTCAGAGTGAATTTGCATTGTGAACGGAATTCATACAAACCAATATTTCATGTATCTTTGGACTGTCTCCTCCTGCATTTACTTTTACGACCAGGTAGGGAAAATAATATGTCCCTGTTCCAATTTTCCTACACAACAGTTCCTAAAAATTAGTAATTGTTGTTACAAGGCCCTAATGAGACTTACTTGTACTCATGCATAAATTGAAGTGAATGGAAACAAAGCTACACTATTAACTTCCCCTTAGGAACAAAGAAACTAACTTTCATTTATTCCAGAATTCAATTACATCTTTTATCATTTCATTTTTTACCTCTCTGAAAGAGCATTCTCGCTCACCTGATTTTACTTCTCTCTGCTTCTAAATCCCAATGCCAAAAATGAATTAACAGCCACCTCTAAGCAGTGTTAATTTGATTATATAAGTTACCAGGTAATAACTTCTTCATTATACTTTATCATCAGATTGTAATCTTGCTTTTCACTGCTTCATTTAGCTAGTACATGTTGGTTTACATTATTAGTCTGTAAGTTATGTCTTCTCTCTCAGGATATTCAGTTCTAATGGTTCCCAGTTCCTTTAACTTGAAGAATTCATGAGAATATATTGCTGAATAACACCAACTCTGTTCCAAGCTTTTTGTATTGGATGAAGGATTAACTATGCAGGGTAGATGCCACTGACTTTATTTCAGCAGGATATTTCTCATAAGGGACCTGGGGGTGCTGATGGATGGAAAGGTGAATCTGAGCCAGCAGTGCCCGGGCAGCCAGGAGGGCCGAGCGT
>JAWWMU010000001.1:103132397-103142973 GCA_035048155.1 Cinnycerthia olivascens | reverse complement strand
GTCCACTCTGCTCTGGGCTGGGACAGCCTCACCTCCAGTGCTGGGGGCAGCTCTGGGTGCCACCATACAAAAAAGACCATTAGGAAACTATTAGAGAGCATCCAAAGGAGGGCAGTGAAGATGGTGAAGGGACTGGAGGGGAAGCTGTGTGAGGTCACTTGTCCTGCTTAGTCTGGAGAAGAGAAGACCAAGGGGAGACCTCATTGAGGCCTTCAACATCCTCATGAGGTGAAGCAGAAGGGCAGGTCCAAATTTCTTCACTCTCATGACCAGTGACAGGACTTGAGGAAATGGCATGAAGCTGTGTCAGTGGAGGTTTAGGTTGGATATTGGGAAACTGCTTTTCAGCCAATGGTTGGGGACTGGAAGAGGGTCCTCAGGAAGGTGGTCACAGCACCAAGCCTGACAGAGTTCAAGAAGTGTCTGGACAATGCTCTCAGGCACATGGTGTGACTCTTGGGGTGTCCTGTGCAGGGCCAGGGGTTGGACTCCATGATCTGATGGGTGCTTTCTAATTCAGCATATTCTATGATTCTAGAAAAGCCTGCTAAGGATCATCTGATTTATCTATGTCTTCACTGAACTATCTGCTCAATTTTTGGCGCAAACCACATCAAAATGTCTCACCAAATATCTTGAGAATATCTACTTGTCCTAGATTCAGCTGGGAGAGAGTTAATGTCTTTTCAGCAGCTGTTACAGTGCTGTTTTGGATTCAGAACTAATGAGCCCACACCTGGAGTACTGTGTGATATGTACAGACTGCGGTGTCCAACAAAGGCCCACAAAGCTGATTAAAGGACTGGAGCATTTCTGCTATGAGCACAGGCTGAGACCTGAGACTGTTCAGCCTGGAAATGGCTTAGGAGGGAATCTCAGTGATGAATACAAATACCTGAAGGGAAGGTACAAAGAGCCAGGCTCTTTCCACTGGTGCCCAGTAACAGGATAAGAGGCAATGGACACATATTGAAACATGATCATCTCTTTGTGAACACCAGGAAACATGTTTTTTTTCTGTAAGGATTACTGAAAATAAACATGGGAGGTTGTGGATTCTCCATTCTTGGAGATATTTAGAAGTCAGAGAGACATGGTGCTGAAAAAACATTTTTAGGTGGACCTAGAAATGGATCACTTCTAGGAATGACTACAGAGGTCTCTTTCAACCTCAACCATTCCTGTAATTCTGTCTTTTATTACAGTTATACTCAGTGATAACCTTAAGAAAACATATGTCCTCTTCTCAAAGTGGTCTTTGAATGAAGTGAACATGAGAATGTTTCTCTTCTGAGCTTTCAGAAATATTATACCATTTAAACTGCCAACACTGACATTCAAATCACTTAGAACTGTACTAACCTTATTACAGCTGGAAGGCTTAATACCTTAAAAATCTTTCAGGAAAATCCCCACACTACTGCTCAGCCAATGTGATAATCTATGCAAAGGTGCTAATTCAATTTTGTCAGATATAATAGAAGTTCATCATTCCCATCATAAGACACAGACATCTTTCTGTGATATTTTCTGATAGCTGATATTTCAGGAGATAACTGGCGATCTCTGCGTAAAATGTTCCCTATTCCATAGTAACTGAGGAACATAAACAGAGGTTTAAAACCACATAATGAAATGAAAACCAGACTGTAATGTCCTTAAAAATATTACAGTGAACACTCAGATGATGATAGCAAGTGTGCACCATAACCAGAACTTTTTTATGTACACTCTACATGAGGTGTGTAGAGCGCATGTGCAATTTTTCAGTCTAGAAAAACTTGCATGTATCAAAAATTAATTAAAAGCCCAATTTCCAAATTCCTTGAAGAACATAGATACATTTTAAAAGACTCAAACATCTATTCAATGAATTCTTTTGATTTTTAGATTGACATTGCTACCTTAAAAATGTTGTATAATTACATGTTAAACGTGTGTTATTGAATTTGTAATTATGGACAGAAAACAATAAAGGTTTAATACTCATTCAGATTTTTTAATATTAAATCGATTGAATATTTCTATTCAGTTTCATATTGTAACTGTGTCTATTTCTGCCTTGACTGGACTTTTATTTTTTTGTGCAAAAGCAGGACATTGACCAAATAAATTATCTAATGTTTCCTCTCTTAATTATGGCTGCTACTGACACAAAAACAACACCTTCAATTACAGTGGTTCAAAACAACTATGGGGAAAAAAATGCACTCAATACTTTTCAATGTTTTAATTGATATCATCACATCATCAAGCAATCATCTTTTATAAATTGAAAAATACTTGAATAATTCAACAGCTTTGAAATTTCAGAACTGCCTTCAAAAGAATAGTTGTAGTCCCTGATCTCTATTTTAAAATGCTGCCAGTTATTGCTACACATAATAGCACAATACAGAGTCCAGGCTTAATATAATCCACTCAGTTATTTCCTTGAGTGATTTCAGGATATGAAATAAACCACACTGCATCACTGCTCTAATAATGAAATCGTTCTTCTCAATAAACAAGTGTCTTACAAGCTGTATCTGCTGGATAGGACCTAACACACATAATAAAGAAGGCATTCCCCTTAATTTTTGGTATCATATGTATCATTTTCAAGGTAAAGTTCAGTGCTGAAGAGGACAAAAATATAAAGTTTATAACTCCTAGGTCTTCTGCTACAGCCTGGTCTCATTCAAAACTTCAATTCAATAAATAGGTTTCAGGTTCAGAAAAGTCTTCATGTTTTCAATACATTGGTTAAAATCCAATTTCTAGACATCTAAACAAATTATGTCTGACAGTTAAAAACAGTTGTACTAAAGCATTTGTAAAAGAAATAGCAGATTATCCTATTTTTAATAAAATAAAAATTAACAACAGATTTACATTTTCTTGCTCACCTCTGTTTGTAATTCTGTTCTTAATTTTATATAAATAGAATTATGCATTATCACTATGTCTTCTATTTATTTGTCAGCTACTTTGGTGTTTTTTAATAAGACATTTGCAAACCTGACAAAGGAGTGATATCATAAATCACAAGTAGACGTGTAAAGGAGGAAGCACAAGGTCTTGCTCCTAAAGATGGAAGCCATCATGGAGGGCACTAGGGGATGCAGAAATAAGATGGCACTATGTAGGGAGAGTAAATATGATGGGTAGAGAACTCAAACAAATGATGCTGTATACATGCCGTTAGATTTTTGGGTAGAGTGGTAAATAGCAGACATGACAGGTCAAGAAAACAAGCTTTCCTTAATTGGCTGCTCATAAAACAGCGTTTCAAAAGTTCATTGAGTGACACATAAGACTCAGAACTACTTTCTTTAAAACAATTTTCACAATATTTTACCATCAAAATCACAGTTTGTTCTGGATTACCTCTCTTTACTGTCCTTGTTACTTTTTGGTTTTTGCTTAGACTAGCTAGCACTAAAATAAAAAAATAAAAATGAAGATTTTATGATTTATAGCACACTCCTTACAGCGCCTGAGCCGATTAACTCCATCCAACATAACACATGGTACTCTAGTGTGGGTTCTCATTATGAAGACATGCAAAGATTGTCTATTTTTGGTTTGCGTATGCTTTTATTTGATACAAAAATAAGCTCTGACAGGAATGAAGAAGCAGAGCTTAGAAACAACACATTATGGAGATGAGAGAGAACACGGTCAGTTCTATTCCTAGATGGCTTAAATATTTTTCTTTCAAAGTACTACCAGTATAAAATTGGAAAAATGAAAAGAAGCATTAATATTAGTGCTGATTATGAAATGACCACGTCAAGTATTTTATATACAGCTCTTGTTTTGCACTGACTGCTATTACACCTTTGCATTTTGCTATACTGCACTTGTGTTGGAACAGCATTTTCATTTTCAGAAGATATTTTTCATTCTCTTGAAAACTCATGTAAAAATTACGGTTTAGGCTAAAAACACATGTTTTGTTCTCAGTCTAAAACTGTGTAGTGGCTGTTATGAGAGGGTGCCAGTAATGGAAAAAGATGTTGAATGACATTTCAGGAAAACAGAAAAATTATTTTGGATATCATCGTCTATTAAAGAAGTCAGTTCCTAAAAACTGCACTTTTCCCAACTCCAGATAAGTTGTGGTAGTTGAGGAATTTTGGCAAATGCGCGTAACTAGCATAGGAAGAGGAATAATGAAAAAGAAATCTTGCCATAAATTAATTAAAAATGCTGTGTTTCTTGGCTTCAGAATACTGCAACAACAAGAAACAGAGTTTATATGCCTAGATATTGGGCTACTTAGAGGCATAATAAGCATGAAAACAGTTTTATGTCAATATGGTGGGAAATTTTTTGTCATTCTCTCTTTTACTTAGTCCAAGACAAATTAAATAGATTTTTTGGTCTGAATTATTACTAATCCTCTAACTACCACAAATATTTTGTAGAAAAAGTTAAACCAAAAAAGCTATTTTAAGAAAAAAATCAAAAAAGACAGCCCAATGCAGGAGCAAACGCTGCACTTCCTAAGTTCCTATTCTAAACCAAGAGTTTTTCCTGTTGCTTATTCAGTCCCTTTGCATCTTTCAAACCCTCCTATTCTGTTTTACCATGCCATAGAAATTAGGAAGCTCCAATAACACACACTTTAAATGTATTCTGACTGGACTGACTGATCAGGTTCTGCTGGATTGACCCCAGGCCAGCACCAAGCACCCACACAGCTTCTCAGTCACTAAGTCATACATGCAACAGAACAGGGGAAAGAATAGGAAAAGCAAAAGAAAGTTCATTTGTTAAGATAAAAGTAGTTTAATAAAAGTGAAGAGAAAAAACCACAAGTGATGCATAAGCACTCCTTCATTATCTCCCACAAGCAGACCAGTGCCCAGCTGGTGTCTGAACAATGGCCACCTCAAGAGCCAAAACCTCCCCACTTTTACTTCTGACCATGATGTTATTTAGTGTGGAATATCCCTTTGGCCAATTTGGGAGAGTTGTCCCAGCAGCATCCCCTCTCCATCTCTTGTCCCCTCACCCTTGGAGAGTAGAATGAGAAAAAGAGAAATCTTGTGGTGCAAGTGCTGCTCAGCAATAGTCCAAGCACTGGTATGTTACCGATATATTTTAGTCACAAATCTAAAACACAGCACCACAAAGGCTGCTGTGAATAAACATAGCTCTATCTCAGCCAGACCTGGTGCACAAGTCCCTAATCTTCTGTGTGCTTCTGTCTGCTACCTTCTTTCACTTATTCATTTTCAGCTCAGAGATTGCCTGAACATTTACAGTTACAGCATAGAGATGGCAGCATAATTTAATCAACAGCCACAAAACACGAGAGTTTGTTTACTAGATTAATTTCCAAAGCCTGATATTAGACTGCATTAATTTCTGTGCCCATCAGAAATGAATTGGTTCTTCTTTGTTATATTTACTATACAACTTTATTTTAGGGTGGTTCTACATCCACTGTTTCTTCCACAGAATCACAGAACAGTCCGAGTTGGAAGGGACCTACAAGGATTATTAAATTAAGATCTTAAGTAAATGGCCCATATTGGAATCAAATGCACATCTTTAGTTTGTTAGCATCAAATCCTTTTTATTCCTTATGTGGCTATACCAGATTATCTGCAGTTCTTTTTCAATCCTAAGAGTTCATTTCCTCCCTGCTCCCCAAACATACCGTGATTTATTTTGAAAGAGAGCTTCCACCCTGGCTCACAATCACACAATTTCTAAATAATGATATAATGTATAATTTTTTATATAATCATATATATATATGTTCAGATAAAGAATCTCAGCATGAGTATGTGAGGAAGTCAAGTCTGGTACATGCTGGTCTTAAACCTCCCTCTGGAATGACTAAACAAAATGACTGAAACAAAATAGTAACTCAGCCTGAAGAGAACTACCATGGGGAGAAGTTGAACTAGTTTCTAAAAATTGAACAAGTACATGTAAGGATAGTTTTTTTCCCTTAGAAAGGAGATTTCCCAGAAAAGAGAATCTCTGGGCTTTACTGGGGTATCATGTTGGATAGCAGATGGCAAATTATTTAATCTCTTCCATAATCTCTCAATTATTGAAACTGCTTTTGAAAATACACTCTGTTGACCAGTAGCTTAATTTTGGAGATTATGAGGAAGATCAAGGATTTTTTCATGTTGGAATTTTAGTAGCATCTGAGTTACAGCTGGACTGTATACCTGTAAACTTTTTCTACAAAGAACTCAGCCACTTAACATCACAAAGTTGCTGAATATCATCTCAGCTGCGATATCTAAATATGTGAGAACTGTCTACTTGCAGTAAATACAAGAAAATTCAGCATATTTGTTCATAACACAAGAGGATTAAAATTAATCAAATGACAACATGTGCATATGAGTGTACAATTACCTTGTAGCTGTGACTTATCTGGTGGAAATTTCTTAAACTTCATTATCATGACTATGTGACTAGTACTGTGCAGAAATGCAAAGAATTGCTATGAGACCTTCAGAAAGAACTGAAACCCAAAGAAATGTTTTCTTTCAAACAGACTTTGAATCAAAGTAACGTTTTTTTACTTTAAATGTTCAAAGATTAACAGTTCTAACCATATAATCAATAAGTATAAATAGGCCATGATGTTACCCAGAATAGACATATTTTAAAAAAATTACACATATCTGTTTATTATTCTTTTCTACATTACTTTCATTCCTAAAATACTGGGAGAAAGTTAATATGTTGAAATTGGGATGTAGGATTTAAAATATCAATATTGTTTGTAAATGAATATGTTAACTGCATAAAACTCCTCATGGTTTTGATGGCTGTTTCTTGCCTACAAATAGTCCTACTAGACTGAAACTGCAGATATGGATTTATTTGAAGTCATATATATGTCAGATAGCTATTTGTATTTAAAACTGCAATTAAATAGAAGCTGGAATGCAGAATAGCATTAGAGAGCACAAAGCAGTTCTAGGAAGTCTTTATTTTTCTTTACTCAATATGACAAAGTAATTTATTTTTCCCAAAGCTAGGAAGACTTTTTTTTAATAATCTTTAGTGTATACCACTGCTTCAATTTGATTTACTGTGTGTGCATTTGCACGCAAAAAGAATTGGCCTAGCAATTACAGTGTTCTTAACAGGGATATGATGTCAATATTTATATCAATATGTATGGTGACATGAGGAATCTGTTAAGGTGCCATTAGGAATCTGTTAAGCAAGGCTTTAGTAACCATCAGCAGTCTAGAGACAGTCTAGAAACATTGAAACCCTTGAAGAGAGAACAGTGTCTTCTAGCCATGGATGCTTTGGGGCAGGTCAGTAGAGCAGAGCTGGACTGAAAGGCTGAGTCTGGCAGGAGGGAAGGAGGGACAGGGCACAGAGGTCAGGAAGGGCAGCTGCTCTGTCCTTACACCTCTCAGGACACCCTTGTGTGGCCTGGAAATGACCCAGGGGGACTTTCCACAGCACAGGTCAGATCAGGACCTGAATTGTGCTGCCACCAGACAGGGGCAAATAATGACTAAAGATGGGGAAAATCCCCACAAACTGCCCCCTCCATAAGGCTGTAACTTCAGCGGGTGGCACGTGGACTTTAAAACATTACTGTCCTTGTAACAGTGTATTCTGTTATTACATATCTTAATGAGTTTCAAAAAATTTGCACTGATAATAGACACTGGTACTCTGCTTTGTGTACATATGAACAAGCATCCAACTTCTGGCAAAGACACATTTTTCTTCTCTTTTGCATTTCTTTCCAGTGCCAAGAGCCCTTTAACATTCTCTGTGGGAAGGACTGAAAGGAAACATAAATTCTTGACATTACTCTGAACCTTACTACCAGCACACAACACAGTGCCAACTACCATAATGATTAGAAAATAAGTTTTAAGCAAATATAAGAAATGTAGTCATTGTCAGTTTGTAGATCCTCTTTTACATGAAAATCCTCTGTTATTTAATGACTACCAAAGGTAGAATATAACAGACTCTGGGAACAACAAAGAAAAGTATTCTCATTTCCCAAAACCACAAGAAAACCTTCTATTAATGTGTAACACCTGGATAATTTATCATCAGATGCTTAAAGAATGGTCATATTTACTTATGAAACAGAAACTAATTTTTAATTTAAGATGTTTTTATGATGTATTCTCTTTTCCTGCAGATATTATTAAGTACAAGTCTGGTAATTTAAGCCAAAAGGAACCTCGTGAAAGAAATAATAAGAAACAAAAATATTAACTGAACCTTAAAAAGAAAATATTAACTATAGTAAATCTGCACTCCAGGATTAAAAAAGTCATTATAAATCTGTTTGTTTATTTTTTTTTTTTCTGTTTTAGAAGGACCATATTATTATAGCATCTGGCATTTTCCTTTTTTGTTTTGTCCATATTAAGTCAAGAAGGTAAAGCTTATGAAAGTTATTAAATTTTGTAAATCTCTACTCCCCTCTTTGACATTTCCTCTGTTCCCACATGTCACATGCCACATGTTTGCCACACTTGAGACAGCTTACCAAAGAGAAAGAGGCCACCAGAGTAACAGTAGTCCAGTACTTTAATCTCATTAGGCAGAGGAAATTAAAATCACCAGTATTTGAATTTGAGAACAAAACTTTCCACTTTTCACCAAAGTTTACTTTAAAGCTTAGTATGAATGTTTTGGTTGAAGCACATCTAAAGAAATAGAAAGGATTTAATTGAGTTAGGAATCCAAATCCCACAAGACTCAGATAAAAAGCTTCCTCAGGTACCTTTGTGGATCAGGTAAGCACACTGATGTGCTTAGCTGCATTGAATTTCAAAGACAAAATCAAAACATCAGAGCATTTCCTTTTCTCTACTTGTGCTATATTCTAGAATACATTCAGAATTAAAACTCATTAGATAAAGCAAACAAAATACATTAATATACTGAAATACATTTTTGCATCCTGATTCTATGAATACTATAGAAATATTATTTTTAATTTAAATTCTGAAAACATTTTAAAGGAGAAAAGCGTGTCATCTTCAATTGAAAGACAAATTTTCAATATATCATAAAACAAATTTTTCATTCTGATTAAACGAATAGACACAAGAATATTTATTTGATTGTGGAACTGCTTTTTCCTGCAGTTACATTGGGACTCATGATCAGGTTAGATGGCTCAAATTTGCCCTGGCAAGTTTGTCCCAGTGGGGAATAGAGTACCCAAAAGCTGTTCCAATGGGAAGATGAAATACCAGGAGCTGTCCCAGTGGGAAGATGAGAGACACGAAGGGTTGTCCGAAAGAGAAGACAATGGCAGAAAGAAATTCATAAACTCAATTCCTCGACTGGATAAAAGGAAATTCTGGCAGGGGGAGATCGTGACCACTGGCTCCAGGCTCACCAGCCCAAGAAACCTACTAACTTTTGGGAAGAGGAAGACTGAGCAAGCAGACTAATTTGCTTAAAATACGAAGGAATCTTTTAAACAATAGAAGATAGAATACAAATTAATTAGAAAACCACATAATTGGTTTCTTAATATATGTAAATAATGAAAAGTATTGATAGTCTTGATGCTGGCTTTGTGGATTTGCCATCCAGCACCCCTTTCTGTGCAGAACTGAAAATAAATCAATACTTTCACTCTGTGGGGGATTAGCTTCTTTTACACCATGGGAAAGAACACAAGTTGGGATAACAGCTTCACCATGGACACATTAACAAAACATGCTGATTTTCCAGCCGTGCTAGCCTGTGCCTAGTCCATCTTGGGAGCAAGACAGGTGCAGACATGACAACTGAGATTTCATATTAATAGCTGCGTGGTTGTTGTGGCTGAGATGGCCACCAGTCATCATTTCACTCACAAAAGCCTTTCTAGGAACAAGCAACAAATCACAGAGGACACCTCTCTGGGTCAGCTCCCCAAGCCCTGAGCCAAAAGGCACAGGATCATCAGCTGTTTTAGGAATCTCCTGGACCTGTTTCTACCAGCTGTGTGGTGTTCCTTGTTAACACCCAAGAGCTTAATTCCCTTACAAGGACAAGGGTGGTTGATTTGGATCCCTTGGTTGCTTAAACATTAAATTTTTGGTGCCTCTGTCTTGGCTGGGTGGCCAAGAGCAGCCTCCCATGATGACAAGACACGTCATTTGTTTTTCCCTCCGTCCTTACACAGAGACCTGGACATTGCAGCCCCTTTATTTCACCCAACACTCACAACAGCGCCCTGCACACTCCCAGTGGTGCCCTTGCACACACACAATGCAGCAGTGCCTTGCACACTCACACTGCAGCAGTGCCCTGCACACTCACACTGCAGCAGTGCCTTGCACACACACAATGCAGCAGTCCTTGCACACTCACACTGCAGCAGTGCCCTGCACACTCACACTGCAGCAGTGCTGCCCCAGATGATCACAACGGGGACTTGCACTCTCCTCTGCTGCCCCTGTTCCCTTCACACTCACACTGCAGCAGTGCCCTGCACACACACAATGCAGCAGTCCTTGCACACTCACACTGCAGCAGTGCCCTGTACACACACAATGCAGCAGTCCTTGCACACTCACACTGCAGCAGTGCCCTGTACACACACAATGCAGCAGTCCTTGCA
>JAWWMU010000001.1:103096363-103113415 GCA_035048155.1 Cinnycerthia olivascens | reverse complement strand
TGTAGAACTAATTATCTACATTCACATAAGGAAAATTCACGATTAGTTCCTTGCTGTAACACAATATAAAATTAAATCAGGAAGTTCAAGGTTTGGGCAGAGAATAAAAAATTCACATCTTATGTTAGATGGCAAGTACAAAGAATAGCAGAGGTACTTTTGATCTTATTACCTTCAGAAGGATGTCACTGGTGTCACTCAGCATAGTCCAACTACTACAAACTCACGTTGCAGCCCTTAGGAAATTCTCCCCTTCATCAGTTCTTCATACCGAAAATTGTCCTCTCATAGCTTTCTTTCAATTTCTTTCATGGAATTTTCAAGGCTTTTAGGGCTGGGATAGTTCCTTTAAGGGCATGTATAGACAGTGCTGGCCACTGCTAGATTCTGGCCTGTAGCAGACATGATTGTGATGCTATGATTGTGACGTATCACACTCTTTTCATCCAAGAACAGTCTTACAAAATAACTGAAAATTGCTATTACTCTTGATACATATTTTTTATTATGACATATATGAGAATACACTTTTAACTTGGTAACAATCTCTTGAGATTTAAAAGAGATAAAACCTCAAAAGGCACAATTAAATGCTGCTTTACGATAAAAACACAGGTGGAGAATTATGACAAATAGAACACTCCTCTTATTTCTCTTTCAAACCTGAGAATTATTTTAATAATTATTTAGGGAATAGAGATGAGAACGATTACTAAATCAAGGATGAAATGCCTAATAAATGATATTTCTGTGAAAAGAAAGGCTTGGTTAAAAGTAGTACTGAGAAATGTTGTGTAACGTAGAAAATATTTTAAAAATCAATTTTGTTTTCACACTCCTTAATTCCAGTAATGTAAGAAATCAGTCTACAGCTCGCAATAGGCTTGGCAAATTTTATCAAGGACTGATTTGCAACTGAAAAGTAATGTTAGTTAAGGGCCTCCTTAGTGCTCTCCTCTTACCCATAAAGATGATCTATTTCTGCAAGTCAAGCTGAACATAATTTGTGCTGTGTCAGAAAATAGACTCATGCACTCACACTGTGCCACATAAGTAACAAAGATTAATTATAATAACAATGCTGGAAACACCCCCACTTATCAGTATTTCAGTCTCTCCCTAGATGTGCCTTAAAGGAAGTGAAAAAACCCACATTGGTTCTTAGGTTTTACTGTGAATTTATTATGATTTTGCTGTTTCTTTCCCATTATCAAGAGCATCAGTGCTGTAAAAAATTCTGCTATCACAGTATATATATTTCTGTAATCTCTGACCTCTTTGTGCTCTGACCCCAGAATAGTCCCATACTCTTCAGCAGTAATTCTGAATTTACTTTCACTAGGTATGACTGGGATGAACATTTCTGGCAGCCTCTGACAGACTGCTCAGTCATGATTTTAACTTGAACAATGAATCGTTATTTAAAAAGGTATTTGTTTAGCTTATGTACTCAACAATTTGTTAAGGTTTGGTTTGGTTTGGTTTATTTGTTTGTTTCCTTTTTCCTTCCCCTCCAAAACAGAGAATGTCTGGAATATGTTAGCTGCAAAGTGCAAAGTCTGTCAACCTTCTTGACATATATAACAGTATTAATTTACCTTCACTGTCATATGTCACATTACCAGACTTGTTAACCTTTTCTTGGCTCTCCTTATATCTTGGATATGTCATTAACGTCCTGCTTTCATATTTTTGATTTTTAACCCTGTGGGTATGACCATCTCTCTGTGTACATGTTCATGCCACTGTCACCTGCAACTATGCATGTACTTTAAACAATGTAAATACCAAAGTGTAACAGCAATATTTAAATGGCTTTTAACACCTTTGTCTCCCTTTTTTTTTCTACTTGTCTATCCAAATTCAGTAAAGCTGATGGTTTACAAACCATTTAGGTTATGAGCTTTATCACTAGCAGTTCACAACTATAATCAAAAACAATGATAAAATTAACATAATTTAGCATGAGCAGCCTTCTAGGAAATTAATTTTAATTTCCTGAAAATCTTCCCTGCTTCTCTTTATAATTTTTCAAGAACTTTCTCAGTTTCCAGATAGTGTCAAAAACCTACTAAATCCTTCTTCTATAGTTTGAAAGAGACACTGACTTGGGCTGAAATTTGACTGGGTATTTTAAGGCAGGCTTGGAAGTGTCTTATCATTGCATTTGTAACTGGGTTGCTGATGCAAATCTAAGTATGCAAATCTAATTTGAACAGCAAAACATTTGTCTGTCCAAAATGAATTTTATCAGCACATAAATTAAGGTCAAAAGGAAACTGCCTTCCCTCCTCAAGTCTCAGACTGCCAGCAAACATAATGTTTATAGTGCTTTCTCCGGCTGACTGCAAACCATTACAAATCCCATTTTTTACCAGGATGCTAACCCTGCAAAACATAAAGTCACACAGACCAGTAACTGTACTACAGTTCATGAAGTACTCCAGTTACCTAGATTCCCAATTCTCCTTGTTACAGGAGGCTAAGCAGTAATTTTACAATAATTTTTCTATGTAACTTCTCAGAGACCCATTAGACTCAATGCTCATTTCTCTTTCTGTGTAAGAATAATATGTACCGGGGAAAAAATTGGCAAGTTTGGGATTTTGAGATGTGGCCTGACCAGAGCTTGTTACCTACTTGCAAAGTATCCTTTCCAAACAAACAGTCTTGTTGGGTTTATTCATTTCACATACCTTCCTTTTCCTTCCTGATCAACTGTACTTTCTTAGCCAGTTTGCTTCACAAAAAAATTTATCTACTGCACTTATTTTTGCCTGTATGCAATTCCTCCCTTCCCTAAGCTGCCTTCACAAGGCAACAATAATTTTCTAATGAGACGTACTATAGTACCTCTTATCTCAGCATTTTGGCTACAAGTTTCAAAATTAACATCCTGCAGAAAAAGAGACTGGAAATTGATGCAAAACATATTTGCAGTAAGACATACAGACATACCTGTAGAGTCCACTTAAGGCCCATCTATCACACCATGAAAACTTTATAAAAAATTCAGAAAGATAAAATTATTGCCTGCCATCCCCTTACATAAATCTTCATCTCCTGATAAAAAATTTTAGTTACCAAAGTTTTTCACATAGTCTAAACCTCAATAATTGAACTTTCCAAACAATATCCATAAACTAAATACCTGATCACTCTTCAAAAATCCAAATTGGCTAATTAAATATTTTTTTAAATAAAAACAGGGCTTTATTTTCCACAATTGTGAAATCATAAAATACATTCCTAGAAATTATCCAGATTAATCTTTTAGGCAGATTAGCTTGTGTAAGAGGTTACCTTTTAACATTAGTGTAAGTGTGCTACAGGAAAGCACTTCCACCACATTTAGATTCCTTGTATAAATTTCTTGCAGGGACACTTAAAAAAAAAGACGTCCTTATTCTCAAACTAGAGTGAAAATGAGAGGACAACTTTTTATCTTAAAAAAAAATAAAAAATTCATACAGAGATCTAAAAAGATGATAACCAGCTGTTGAGACATCAGTTGCAGCAACCAAGAGATTTCTTCACTGGAAATAGCAGGGGACCGAGTGTTATGTTCTCTAAAGAAAGACAAGGAAAATGAAATGCTTTGAGAAGAAAAGTGGGAAAATATCTATTGCAGGTTTACGGGGCTTATATTTTTCCTTTTCTCTTGAAAAAGGGAAAAAAAGTCTAAGAAACAATGTACCATTCTGCATGCATAGAGGTATTCAATGGGATGCTCACAAAAGAACTGATAAAGAACAACTTGTCCTACACACAATAAAAGAGCACAAATAGGCTCACACGATGAATCACAGCATTTGTGCAGGCCAATCTATATAGAATTAAAAGGAGCTATTATAATATTCTATCTTGAATCTAGGGGAAAATAAAGGAAGTGACCTAGGTCAGTCTCTTCCTAGGTAGATTATATAGTTTTCTCCTTGAAAAAAATGGAAAAAATTCAAAACATTAAAATTACTACTAGATAAATATTTTTCTGATTTTTTAAAGATTATTTACAAAGAAGCATACTTGCTCCTAAATAGTTTCAACTTTGATCTAGTCTTTTTAATATACTCACAGAAAACCATTCAGCCTCATGGTTCTGCATAACTTTAACCTGACTACCCTATCCTGTCCAGGAAAAAGCATGAATGCTTTGAAGAAATGATGTAATTTGTATTTATTTTTATTTAACTATGTCATTGTTTTTTCTTCACCTACATTAGTCTGAGGCAAAATTATATTCTTTCCTGTTGGGGAAAAAAATCCACAGGCATTTTCTTCTTTAAAAACTAAAATACATAAGTTCTGGTAGACTGTGTGACTGCCATGAGGAGATGACTAAGGAGGTAGATCAGAAGTTTGACTCAGAAATGAGCTAGGATTTCTTAATTTCAAGCACCTGTTCACAGCTCAAGCTTACCAGCACTATTTTGGGGTCCACCTTTCCTTTTGTTGTAACAGAGCTCTTCTAATTCAAGCTCTTCAATGCTCAGAAGTCTCCACATGATGGCACCATAAATACCTGAAACTTTTTCTTGACTGAAACAAGGTGGAAAACCTGTGCCAGTGCAATGAGATGTTGATATCATTGCTACTCAACACCTGTACTCCACAACATTTTATCAGCTAATGGTTAGTTCCTATTAATAACAATATTAAACAATTTCGAATATCTATCTGTAGCCAAGAAGGTGAATATGATCATGTTCAAAGTTTTTTGTTCTTTGAGCAAAATATTTGACAAGTAAAAATATTTCCTCTTTAAAGACAAATTCTGTTGTTAATATGAAGGTTTTTTTAATATCTGTTACTAGCTCCAAGATTTTTGATCAAATGTACAAGGACGAACAGCTTACACATGATTTGAATTATGCAAGAACATGGTTTTATCTTTTTCCAGAAAGGAAAGTTGTTAAAAATTTAGTTTCACCCAAAGCACCAAAGCCAGCTGTATGATGACTAATAACTCTGTCCCTTTTACAAGCAATAAGGAAGAGCTACTTATTCTTCAATCTGACAGTTAGGAAAACTCAATATTTGCTTGTTAAGTTGATCCTGATAGCAAATTTTGCCCTACGGAAACTATTTTTAAAAGTCTCATGAATCAGACGTTGTCCAAACCAGATTTTTTTTTTTTTTCATGCAAAGTCTGAGAATTTCAATTTTGGAAAAACTAGAGGAAAAATTTTAAAAATAAAGCATAGAAGATTTATGTATTTATAGCAGGCTCCAGACAACTTCAGGGAACTTTCATCAAAATTATTGAAGAGGATAAATTTCACTGAATCTTCTCAGTCAGTTTCACTTTCTTCATTTTCACAAATGCAACCCACCTTCTACACTTAACTTATAGAAGTAAAAGGTGATTAAGTAAACCAATTTTAAGATAGAACCAGAAAAATGTCACCAATGGCTTGGAGAATTTATATTATACTACTCTAACAATGCTGACTGCATCGGCAATATAAAGCATACAACTTTGATGAAATTAGAAAGTGGTTTGAAAGAAATCCAATAGTCTGTTTTAATCCAATGACAGATCAGAAGAATGGATCTTCTGATGCTCTGTCATCTTGGGATATAGAGTGAACAGTTAGTCTACTCTTTTCCTTTTGATTTTATTTGACTGGGGTTTTTTTGTGTGTTTTTTTGTGGCATTTTCACTGGGCTGTGTGAAGTTCCCTGTTGGGAAGATGAGCAACAGTAGGTGTTTCAAGAAAGAAGTTGAATAAAATGCTTGTCATACAGTTACCTACTTGTGTGAACTCCAACATCAGACTACCCTGCCCTTTCTTCCAAGGCTGAGGGCATAACTCTCCTGTTGACTTTAAATCTCAAATCTTATAGCCCTTTTATTTGCTGAATTATACAGATACTGTACAAGCACCTTACTGAATAAAGTACATTAGAATTTTTATCTGCACTGAGGATCATGCCAAAATTAAGAGAAAAGTTCTGTTTATTCAGCTTGTTTCTGAAAAGTAACATGCAGTTGTTTTCCTCAGATGAGCTGTTAGAGAATGCTCAGGTCATGATATAAAGCACCATTTTACCTCTCAGTTATGACACAGTTTTGAGGGCCTTTAAACATAGCCTACAACATGATCCACTTGAAATTCCACCCTGAAAATATTTATAAAGATTTCTAACAGCCACAACTAAACGAAGATCTGACATTTACTGTTTTATAGAACTCCAGTGAGCTCCCAGGTCCCAACCACAAAGAGCAGTAACTCTGTCTCTTTGCTAATAAGCTGGATGTCTTTTCCTACTGAGAGCCATGTGTGAAAGCAGCAAAACTGTTCATACTGCTCCAAGAAACTATTCAATTCTTTTAGTCGCCTCTGGTGTGTCTGCAGGGCGGCAATCTCTTTAAATGCCTGTGATGATTTGGAATATAAGAGTAACAGCCAAAATGGGGAAATAGGATATTTATTAACTTGTTTAATATATTTTCATTATCATCAATTGGAACGCATTCTAAGTGTAGTCCTCTACCTGAATATACAAGGGATTATCACAATATGTCAGCACAGAAAGCAAAGTAAAAAGAAATTACTGTCAGTAAAAACCAGTACAGCTTATTATAAGCTCAGAGGCAATTTGGAACAAGTTTAAAATAGATGCTTTCAAATACAGTTGGTCTTGAGTGACTTATTTTATTTTTGCTAATGGAACAAGGTTAAAATGACATGATGATAAGGAGTCTCAACTTTTTAATTATGTATCTGCTTTCATTTTAAGCCTTCATTCTAGTATAATTTCTCTTCACTGACACAGGCTCTGGCACGACTGGTGAAAGCAGCCTCCATCTGCTGGTATTTATCAGCTGCACAGTCACTGCCTGTGCCTGGGCATGGAAAGGCTGCTGCCACAAGGATTGGGGAGCTCTCTCCTGGAAATACAGCCTTGTTCCAGTCATGCCAGGTCTTCTCTTGGGACAGCATCGTCCTCCTCCTCCTCTTCCTCATCCTTTTTCTCTTTCTCCTCCTTACTGGACCTGAAACTAGGAACTAATGTACTCCCTTAGGTTGAAACCTCATACAGTCCTCCTTGCTGGAGGGTATACATGAAATTTACACACATTAAAAATAGAAAGGGTTAAAGCTGTGTTACTTTTATGTACAACACAAGCATCTAATTTTATATTTAGTGACAGAACACCGTTGATTTGGTATTTAAGTGAATTAGCATATTTCAAAATAATTTTTATTCATATTCTTCAATGTTGATGATTTATGCATAGACTTCCTCATTTACTATCATCACTGAAATACTTCCCTTTCTAAGTGGCAAATGGCATATTTAAGTTGAAAAAAGATTAATTCCCACACATTTCTGACCTTCCCTTCAAGAAGTTGAAGAAGGGAGGAATATCAAGGGTGTCTTTGCATTCCACATTTTTCCTCTTACATTTTGCTCCCCTGGCACCCTTGCAAGGACAAAACACATCCTTAAGTCATCCTTAGGGAAGTTCCCAAGTATGGGAATGTAGAAATGCTGGTAAGAGGTAGTGGGAATCAAATGCTTTACTTTGCAGATGCTGGGGTTACACAAGGGAACTTAACTAACACAGGGCATGAAGCAGCTTAGTGATGGCATGTGGAAATCCTCAGCTTTGTCTCTTCAAGCCCCACGGGGTCTGTGCTGATTTTGACAGGCCATGCCATGGAGCAGTTTGTCAAGTCAGTCTGTCAAGTTTTCTCCTAGGATGCTGTTCTAAACTTACATAAATGGGAACAATTGTGTCTGCTGTCCTCCCACCCCAGACACCTGTGATCTTGCAATATACTATTGATATATCAGCTGTTAGAATACATGTTTCAATAATGATTCCTTGAAGTAATATCTGCTGTCTCACGTTTCAGTCCTCTGTTACAAATGCATTCAGCATGGCTTCTCTAGAAATCGATCCACAGCTGAGAAAACCAGAGGAACTAAACACAATGCAACCTTCATGACTGGAATACCTATCTCCTTTCTTTGCAATATGATGAAGTAAGTCAGTTATGAATGCTTTTCAAAGGATAATTTCACTTCTTTTTTATCTGCTCCAGAGAAAATGTTTTCTGTGAATGAAGGGAAAACCAGAAGCTCTGGGTTTGTGATGTTATTGCTATGGTCCGTGGGAGCTGCAGTTCAGAAAGCAGCCACAGAGCTGTGAACAGCTGTTCCCCAGATGAACAAACATCTCTTGATTTACAATGAGTTATGGGAGATACATTGGATTCCGCTCTCAGAATTAAACTGAAATAGTTGTATAACACAAAGATCGGCATAAACACATATATTTGTTTATGTATTTATAAACATTAGTTTTCTATGATCAGCAAAATTTTCATTTGATATTGTGAAACTCTGAGGTTTGTAATGATGATTTGAGTTTCTTTTTATGCTCATAATTTCCTTTTAAAAAAAAGTTTAGCTCTGAATCTACTTTATCAAAAATCACTGCGAATTAATAAAATATCAGCTCTACTTTAGAATAGAGTAATTTATTAAGAATTTTTATTTACCCATGACTTTCTAAATATCATAGAAACATATAAAACTTTGTGTCAGAAGGGAACTTTAGAGTTCATCTCTTGTCCAATCCCTCTGCAATGACCAGGGACACCATATAGATCAGATTGCTCAGAGCCTGGTCCAGCTCGACCTTAGTGCATATACTACTTTTTTGGATGACTCGTTCCAGAGTTTTCCTAGCCTCATAGCAAAAAAAAAAAAAAAATCGCCTTCTTCCTTCTATCTAGTTTAAATCTAACCTTTTTTGGTTTAAAACTGTTATCCCTTCTCCTTTAGCACTACCCCTCCTAAAAAGTTGCTCCTTTTTTAAGCCTCCTTTAAATATTAAAAGCTGCAATGTGGTTTCTCTACAGCCTTCTCCAGGCTGAGCAATCCCAACTGTATCAGTCTGTCTCCACAGCAGAGATGTTCCAGCCCTCTGATCACCTTTGTGGCCTCCTCTGGCTTCACTCCAGCAGGTCCCTGTCCCTCCTGTGCTGGGACCCCAGGGCTGGAGGCAGCCCTGCAGGTGGGCTCTCACCAGGGCAGAGCAGGGGGGCAGGATCCCCTCCCTCACCTGCTGCCCTCAGTGCTTTGGATGCAGCCCAGGACACATCTGTTTTTCTGGGCTGCAAGGGCACATGGATGGCTCATGTCCAGCCTCTCACCCACCAACACCCCCAAATCCTTCTCAGCAGGGCTGCCTCTGCCTGCTCAGCCCCAGCCTGGGTGGATACCAGGGGCTGCCCAGACCCAGGCTCAGCATTTGTTGAACCATGAAGTTCCCATGGGACACTTCTCCAGCTTGTCCAGGTCCCTCTGGATGGCATTGTGTCCCTCAGACATGTCATCCACAGCACTCAGATCAGTGTCAGCTGCAGACTGGCTGAGGGTGCACTCCACCCCACTGTCTATATCATTGCTGAAGATATTAAACACTATTGATCCCAATACCAATGCTGGGGGTCATAACAATTTGATGATTTAATTATTTTACTTATGAGATGTCAGTGACTTCAGTGTGAAAAACCCAGCATATCACATCAAATAATTTCTGGTTCATTAAAAAATGAACTCCATATATCATGGAGCTTAAATTAATTTAAATTCATTTAGCTCCAATCAATATATTTACATATTTTAGGAAAATTTACTATTTAAATGTTTTTCTCCCATGAAACAGTAATCTTAATCTTGACAGGGGAAGAAATATCTCTACCAAGAACAGTAATAGCAGTTCCACTGATGTCAACAGTCATTTTTCATTATTAGCAGCATACATCATTTCAGTTATTTAAATTTAGATGTTCTTGACCTAGTTTCCTTTCATTTTTAATCTAAATTGCTCAAATATCTAGGAAAAGACTAAAATGTTTCTGTAGAGATTGACAGCTTTGAGCACATGATGATATGAATGCTGCACACATCTATTTACTGTATTTATATGTTACTACCTTGGTTCAATGTAAAAAACTGAGTCAAATGAGGAAGGTAAGATATAGGCACACCCTATTTCTTAAAAAACAAATGTCAAGGATGACATCGTTATGCTGTTTCATGAGGGGCATGAAATAAACCTCAGCCTTACACCTGCTCAAGGCTAAGTTGCAAGCAGTCCATTGAAAAGCAAATTAGTCTAAGCAAGAAAGATGGGATAAATTGGTCTAAAAGGAATTGTCAAAAATACACAAGGAAGTATCTCAGTTTAGGCAGGCTATGCAAGTATTCTGTACTTTTGGTTTTAATCTCTTTCTTCTGTAGGTTATATAACTTGGGATGGATGAATAAACCATATTTTATGTGGGAAAATCTTATGGTTGGTTCTCTGATGAAAAAGCTTTTTCCTCATGCATTTATTTTTTGAAGACTCATGGGCCTTTGCTTTGGCTAACGGATTTTAGAACCAGCAAGATTTCAGCCTAATGATGCATTTAAAAGTGGCTAGGTGGTATGGCTTCTACTCAGAATGAGGAGCAGAAAACAAGATTTGTCATTAGAAGGTGCACTCAAGAGTAATTAAAACAAATTTGAAGTACAGTCCTCCCTGGTACTATAACATCTGTTTTGTATTATCACATATTTGGAGTAACAGTTGGTCTTTGCTCTTTATGGCTTCATAATGAACTGAACCTTAAGAACTAATTCCTAAACATCACTAGTTTGGATTTCTAAGCATGCTCAATTATATGCTTTCTCATGCCCAGAAAACATTACTGTCTTCTTATCATGGGTAAAATATAAATATGGAGGGGATTGCTGCTTTTTGCCAAGACAGAATGTTTTAAAAGAGAGCATCATATATAATTTTTACTGGATGCTACAGCTGAGACTGTAAAGCATCAATAAACACTTAAATCTTAACCACCCTGTGTTTTGCTAATATGAGATGGGAATAAGCTGTCAGTTAATCATACAAGTTAGAGTGGAATATGTTCTGGTAAAGCTTAATATTATTAAATAATCCAAATTCTTGGGTCTAAATTGATGTGTATTTTAAAGCTAGTTTATGCAGCATTTTCTTTATATCTTTTGTAATTTTTGTCTCATTTGAATGGGTTTTCTTAAACTATGAAAACATGTTGAATGCATGGTACTTTGTAGAAAGCCTTTTGTTTTTAGAATATACTGGGCATCCATCCATATAAATTAAGTACAATGTTTCACATAACTTTTTTGAATACTAATGAATTGCAAAGGTGACCTCTTGAAATACAAGAATATGGTGCTTCTGCTAAGGAGTCATAGTTCAGCTTTCAAAACACAAAATATTTAAAGAACATTAAAGAAAGGAAAGAGAAAAAGAGGTTATAATTTTAAACTGATTTAGTTTGATCTTTATATTCATTGAACTTCATGGCATACTCCCAGTGGCATCAGTCTTATTGGATTAGATGTTAAGTGACCTCTCTACACTGCAGTTAGACTACCAAAGCCAATGGGGTTTCCTACACTGCTTTTAATCTTTATTTCATTATTTCTGACCACTTCTTGTTTATATTCTTCGACTATCAATAATAGCTCCCCAATTTTTAAATTGCTGCAGTCAGAGTGGCTTAGTTTTAAATGGTATTACTCTGCATCAGTTACCAGCTCATCTGTTCTTCTTTTTCTGTTACATTCAAGTCCAAGTTCTGGAGCACAAGTCTTAATGAGGTGCAGCTGAGGGAATTGGGGTTATTTAGTCTGGAGAAAAGTAAGCTCAAGGGAGACCTTATCACTGTACAAGTGCCTGAAAGGAGGCGGTGGCAAGGAAGGCATTGGTCTCTCCTCCCAGGTATCAAGAGACAGGATGAGAGGGAATGGCCTCAAGATGCACGAGGGGAGGTTAAAGTTAATTATTAATTAAATTCTTCTTTGAAAGGGTGATTGAGCATTCGAACATGATGCCTTGGGAAGTGGTGGAGTCACTACCCTGGAGATATCTGAAAGATGCGTAGATGTGGATATTAAGGACATGCTTTAGTGGTGAACTTGGCCGTGTTACATTAATGGTTGGACTCAATGATCTTAAAGGTCTTTCCTAACCTAAATAATTCCATGATTCTATGTTATCATCACACATTTTAAGGTACTTCAGACAAATATTTACTTCTTGCATTGCTTTGACTTTTTAATTCAGATTTGAAATTTCTGCTTGGATGTAATTTCACAATGATGAATTTAACTAAAGCTTTCTTTGTTTTGCTTTTCTTCCTCTGAAATAAAGACTTGTTTCCAGAGTGGAAAAGATTTTTACCCTCAAAGACTGCCTTGGTGAGACTTGCTATAGTCTTACAAAAATGAAAAAGACAAAAAAGAGAACTATAGACCAGTCTGTCTCACCTTAGAGCCCTGCAAAAGATCATCCTGGAAATTATGCTAAGACACATGGAACCAGAGAGGGAATCTGTGACAGCCCACATGGCTTCACTGAGGACAAATTATGCCTGTTAAATTTGATGGTTCTCTATGGGGGGCTTACAGTATTGGTGGGTTGGGGAGACCAATAAGGAGATCTACGTGGACTTGTGTGAAGCCTTTCCTGCTGTGCCACACAACATCCTTGTCTCCAAACTGCAGAGACATGGGTTTGATGGGTGGAGCTCCCAGTGGACAAGGAATTGACTGGATGGTCAAACTCAAAGATTTCAGTCAGTAGCTTGATGTCCAGGTGGAGAATAGCAGAGTGATGTGCCTCAGGGATCCATATTGGAATCAGTATTATTTAACACCTTTGTCAGAAAATGGGCAGGGGGATTGAGTGCACACAGGAAGGCTACAGACGATGCCACGATTAGCGGTGTGGCTTAAACTCCAGGGGGAAGAGATGCCATCCAGAGGAACTTTGACAGGCTAGAAAGATGGGCCCTTGATCATTGGGACCCTGATCATTGTCATAAAAGCCCAAAATTTTTAGAAGTCTTGAAAAGTTAAATCTCCTTGGACAGTAAATCCAGAGATATTTTTGTATTAGCTTCCTTGGCATCTTTCACACTAAAGACCCTGATACAAAATTCTTCTTTGCCCCACCATCACAGAAAGTACTTTTATGATAAAAAGATAAATCAAACTCTTTCTGCTGCCAGTTAATCAGTACTTCAAGATGTTGTCTGTATAAGATATCTGCACTCCAAGGAAATCAAAATCCTAACATTTTGTGATAAAAATTTAAAAAAAAGCTCTCCAAGAACTACAAAGTTTGCAATATGCACTATTTTTATATGCATGCTTCAGGTAGTTGCCAAATGCATTGATTTAAGTTCTGAGAGGGTTTTTTTGCTTTTTATTTCTAAAATATTCTACAAAAATATCCATACTGGAAAGACATCAAGTAAGCAGATATATAGATCCATGAGTAAATACCCAATATTTTAGAAACTGAAATTTCTATGTAAAGTCAAGGAAAGACATCTGGATGTGTGTGCTATGGCGTTAGAGATTTGCAGAGGAGTTATGTAGGACTGCACTGAACTTAACAAATTTGCTGGAGGATGCAAAATTGGTACATGGCTTTCAGGGGAGTTTTAAAAATGGGCAAGAAATATGAATAGCAACTTTCTACTGACGCAGACAGCCAGAAATTAACTAATGGAGTGTCATGTGGTTTTCTGTTCTAACTCAGCAGAAAAAAAATTCTCTGAATTCAGGATGCACATCAGAAGTACTCAGTTTCCTCAGCAAAGAAAGAAATCACTTTCCAATCTTTATCTCATCTTCCACTACAATATGGCAAACATTGGGTTTACTTGCTCACATGCTTTTATCCACCATGCATTTATTTTTATGAAAACATTAATGGCAGAAAAAAATCTCATTCTTTTCCCTCTAATTTATTTAGTACTCTATTCTTTTATATTTTATTCATCCTACTCTTTTATAGTTTATTCCTGTCTAAGCCTCTGTAGCCACGATTTCTTCCACTTTGTTTTCTTATTGTGAAAATCTTTTCCTAATTATAACTTACTTGATTTCTTTGTTTTATTTTCAAAGAATTAAAGCATGCTAACACAAAGCTAAAAATAAACAGAGTCAATTCACATTGCCCCCATCCTACATAATGCCATGATGCCCTGGACTCTTGGAAGATTATACAAAAATTTCAGTTTTTATGAGTTCTGCTAAATTCTGTGGGTAGGTTTTAAAAGGACAAGGGGTTCTCTCATGCATGCCATTTAAATTCAGAAACTGTTTACAGGTGTAGGTCTACTCCCCCCTCTCTTGCCTCTGAGAAGTTTTCAGAAAGAGCACCACATCTTACACATCCTCAATTAACTACAAGTCTGGAGCTTTCGTCAGTACCATTCTTCAAAAATCTCAAGGAAAAACACCCAAAAACGTTGTCTTGTTTAAAGTGCCAGTAGAAATCACACAAATTGAAACAGATTTTCACAAAAAAATATGGCAGTTAGCAGGTTAAAAGGTAATGGTTTAAAGTTTTGCTCACATCACACTGTGCTGGTAACATCCTAGTCCAAAACTGTTGCATGAACTGAAGTTAAATGCTTTTACTTTCTGCTACAAAAACACAGTATTAACAAAATGTTCTTTAAAATTTCAACCTGAAATCACTATTGTTAGTAAAGTATGAAAGGAAAGAAATCAAATATACATTCTAAAATTACTGTGCCACAACACTGTATTCACCACAACATTTTTATACCTAAATAACCTGTAGTGCTGGTGTTGAAAAATAAAAAAAACACTTTGAACAACCTTCTCTGAATAGCTGAGTTTCAAACTTGGCATGATTATTTAATCTTTCCTGTGGTCACTAAAGTCGGCATAAGAGTTCTTCACATAGTTTTAATAACATTTTTTTCTTTTTCTGGGGAAAAATTTTATATTGTGTTCTGTTGTGTCAGGAATGGCTGTAAGTAGTGGTGTCCAGCTTGGAAAGAAAAACATTTCTTAAAATTCAAAATTAAAACCCATGATTTATCAATCACTGAGTTTGGAGAAAAGAGGCAATGGGGAATATGACAATGATGAAAACAAGTTAGAAAAGTTTTAGAAATGTCTTTCATGGAAGACTTCTTGATTGCTTGTTTGACTTCTTGGCTCTCAACTATAATGTTTTTAATGTTCCTAAGTACAATGTTCCTAAACATTTAGCTTTTTATTAGAAAAATCATAGTGAGATAAAATTTGGCTTTTAAATCAATGAATTGTTTTTAAATCCCAATTTAATATAACTTTCAGAAAAAGGAGAATGCAAATATACTTTTTAATGTTATAATTATTTTGAGTTTGTTTTGAACATAGAAAAAAAAATGGCACATATCTTATTTTAGACAGGATCATTAAACATTTCCATAAAGTAAAATTACCAATCTATAAACCCTGTTATTCCATACATAGGAACAACAATGACAGTGGCAGCAAACCTCTTTCTGCTTTAATTGTTTCACTTAAAGGTACAGGCAAATAAGGAAAACAATTACACACTACAATGGGTGTGAATAGCTTCTCAGAAAGTTTCCTTTCAGGATAATTCTTCAAAGGACACTGAGGAGATGAGTACAAAATTTCAGAGATATTCAGATGGATATTTAATATACCTATGTCTGACTTGTATTTTAAACTGTAGAATAAATGAGGAACTTGAGCATTGCAGCAAAATTTATGGCCAAAGTTGTACAAGCTTTTAAATTTCGCTTGATGCATTTGCATGTTGATATACAGGATTTTCCCTTACAGAGCGGAACATCTGAATTCAGTACAGTGATAGCTACTATTCTGAGAAAAGCACAGACTTCTTTTCAAAAAAAAAGATAATTATTTCCAAGGACATGACATATAGGTTATCAACATTTTATAACCAAAATATATAATGGATCAAAATATCACCAGAGGAAAACACACCCAGAGCATTAGTGTCCCAAAAACTTCATGTTGACTAGTTTTAAGATTTTGAAGAAGACTCTTACTTAAAAAGCTCTTACTAAATTTCAATAAACAACAAAAACATTTTTCTTCTGCATAATCCATTGAATTACCTTCTTCATTTTCTCCAGGATAAGTATAGGCTGATCCCACACTCAAAATCAAATTCTAAGGAAGTGATGGTGGCAATAAACCTCCATATTAAAGAAAGATAGTTTCATTTTTATCAAATCATAATGAAATGATGAAAGAAATCCTAAAAAATTTCATGATAGAGGAGTTTATAAATAGGGGTGGGGAGAAATAAAGCTTTTTGGTAAAAGCCTCACTGAATTGGTTTTTATTAGCAAGTTTTACTGGAAAAATATATATTCAAAATGAAAATACTACTTTATATTTTATTTTCACACCAAACCCCTACCAAAATAGATATTTCACTGCTTGTTCCTGAAATGAGTACTTGGTGAGTGCAAACTTGCAGCCTGATGGAGCCAGCCAGCTTTGGAGTTACACAGTCCTTCAGGGAGCTCCTGCCCAACAGCCCAGGGACCTGAGCAGCTTTGAGGCTCACTGGGACTGCCCTGGCTGTGCCTGGGGACCCCCAGCCCCTGCCAGGCTGGGAACAGGGACAGGAGATCTACTTCCTGAGCTGCACTCAGTATCCCATGTGGAAATGCCTTGTGACGAAGCGTTAGGTTTGGGCTCTGCGTTTCCCTGCCCAAGATCAAGTGGATTAGGCTGGAATCAGACTTATGAATGCTGCACAAACCTGGATGGAGGTTTGTGCAAGAAGACTTGGTGGCATGAGTGACTTTTCTGTGGGGATGATCTTTTCTTTCTCCTGGTATTCTGATTACTTCTTTGTTGAGTAAATCCAGATACTCAACATTTCCTGTGTGATTATGCCTTCTGCTTTGAGTTCAGCAATTGGCACAGTCACTACTGGGTCAGTACTATTCATTAAAGTCCAAGATCTTCTCTAGGTATGACTGCATAGTCCTCATTAAGTAACATGAGTAACCTCATGACACACAGTTTATATATTAAATTCTTTCCTTGCCTTGATCATGAAACTTGAAAGAAAATCCAGGCTGTAAACACGAGTTTCACAGGTTGGGACAAATAGACAGATTGAGCACTGTAGGCTCTGAGATATATATATGTGTGTATATATATATATATATA
>JAWWMU010000001.1:103066662-103096263 GCA_035048155.1 Cinnycerthia olivascens | reverse complement strand
CGATCTACCTCTGCTTATCAAATCAGAGAAGGTAACATTTTCAACAAATCTAATGTTCTGAATACCAGAAGGATACCTTGAATGAGATTATTTGAGCTAGGAAAAGGAATAAAACCTGCTGGTAAAGGGTTATTGTAGACTACGCTCAACTGAAAACTCAGAATGTCCAGTTTACTGAAAAAAACATTAAAAAAAGGAAATGACTAAGACTGGTGCTTTGATATGACCACACTATCCTACTATGTTTTTAGTATGAATAAGTGGCTTAATATTAAACTCCAAAAATAATGGCAGTCATGATAAATGGGTAAAAAAGGTGTACTTCATCCCTCAAAAAAATAAAAAAGTCTTGGTTTTCATGGATTTTTTTAAAGGAAATTTTCAATATTTGCAATGCTATATTATGAAGCAGATGAGATTCATCATTTTCCCTGATAAATGAATTTGTTTGCAGTGAGAAGTATATAAGATTTCCTTGTATACTCTTACAAATTCTGTGGCAGAGAAAAGACTAAAGGCAAAATGAAAGCCCATATTGTATCTCGTCTCCAGAAGCAATTTGAAACAAATGAAAGTACAAGACTACATTGCTACAGTTCTAATTTTAAAGCTAGAACTACACCTTTAATACAGCTGAAGTCACAGAAATTACAAAATTCATCATTATAATATATTTTAAGGAAAGAAGAGTAGCAAATGTGTTAATGTTAAATTAAGAACATTATTAACCTTTTAAAAGAGAGGAAAGCTATCTTTGAAGGTTAACATCAGTGTATAAAAAAATTGTATCCTCTCTTTTTTTAATAAAATTTGAGTAATAAGATAATTGCTTATGTTTGTTTTTTCAGCTCTCTAATTTCTGAGCCTCCTTCTCAAATGTGCTACTAGTACCACTGACAATAAAAACTATATGCTTGTTTTAGTAACAAAGCAAGAGATTTCCTATGATCGTATTTTCGAAAATAGTATTAGAGTATTTAGAAGTCCATGACATGAAAAAAAATTCAGAAAACTATAGCATAATTTTTGACTTCTAGACATTGCTGCCTACCTGAAATTTGTCTGCTTACCAGCAACCTATTAGTCACAAGTTTATTACTTTTCAAGGGTTCAGGACCTTCCTCCACCGGACACCAAAAAGGTGACATACAGACCATGCCATTGACATGTCCAAAAAAAAAAAAAACAGTTTACTGAGAAACAGAAGATTCAGACAAGTTGTTCTTTTTTTATCATTACCAGTATAACAGAAAATTAAACTATCTTGATTTTCAATTATCTTGCAATTTTCCTTTAAAAGGCACATGCATTGCTTAACAAAAAAGAAATAGGGAAGAATGTAAAGAAGACTGGAGAATGTTACTGCCTCAGTGATTGTTTAACAAAACTGAACAGAAGAACCCTACAGGCAAAACTCCAACTGCACACACACGTAATTTCAGCCCATATCTTAGTCACTGATGGACAAGTCTTCAAATTAATAATAACTCCTCTTACCTATCGAAAGTAGTACACTTATAAAAAGTATTATTTTTGACGCACTTTTTTTTAGTAAATATTTTTATATGTTAAAAAATCTTTGGAGACTGACAGAAATGTTTTCAAAAAATGTTTGAAACATGGGGACTCAATCTAGATTTTAGACATGTAAACACAAAAATACAGCAGGAGTTAAGTGTTCCAAAGCCAAGAAAAAAAACACAATGCAAACCCTAAACTATTATGTTTAATAACAGAAACTTTATGGAAAAATAATCTATAATAGAATCTAATGAGAGTCCATGTCAGCAGATTAAAATATTTTAAATGCAAATTGAACTTACAATAAATCTCTCTGATAAAGAATTACAATTAAAACTGCAACCTTAGAAATAGCTGCAAATAATCTGCGTGTACATTATCCACTTCCCAACTTCCCACACTTCATTGAGTAAAAGTAGAGGGCTTTTTTAATTAAATGTGTGTGTATATTTATATGTTTTTGTGTGTGGACAGGTAAAATTCCCTTAATTGAAATATGCTAGTAAAGAGTATATGAAAATTGGTAAATAAATCAGTCTAATATTAGAAATATAATTATGAAATACATCCTTAGAAATAATGTTATATATTATTTTTTTCAAATTATATTATCATTAAACAAGAATCACTAACTACCTAAAAAAGAAAGATTAGCTATTGTGCTAGGTTACAATATATTTTTTAATTATTCTTATAGGGAAGAAAAAAAGTCACATTTAGCTCTTTAGGACAGAAATACAACAAAGTTTTTAAATTGTCTACATTATATTCTTTCCCTTACTGCACCAGACCTTGCTTCTTGTGATATTCTAGCCAATGCTCCAAGATTCAGACCTCCATGCAATTACAAGCAGCATCAGCTGGCAGTTATCTATGTGAAGTGGATAATCCTGGTCCTCTTCTATTACAGCCTAAAATCTACTTTTTTTTTTCTTTTTCTCTTCAATCAGATGTTCTATGTCATCTAAAAAAAACAATTTTATCGCACAAGAATGGAAATCACTATGAAACATAAGGCATGGCGAATGAAACAGACAAGTTCCTCTTTTATGAATATTTTATAACAGCTTGACTATCCAAGCAATGTCTTTCACAATTTTCTCAACATTTCATATTTCTCACTTTTCCTTTTTTCCCCATTTACGTTTTCTTCTCTCCCATGTCTCTATTGCTAAAACAAGACCACTCAGAAAAAACAAAACAAGCAAAAAAAAAAACCCACAAAAAAGTTCCCACCAAAACCCCAAATCCAGAATCAAACAGCATTTTTGTAAGAATTGCTCTTTAAGCTCAGTTCTACATTCTGCTTAATGGTACTAGGTCTTGTTGATGAGTTCTTAAGGCAATATTTTATATACCAAACACAGATTAGAGAACTCCCACAATGCATCATTCTCTGAAATGAAGTCTCTGTAAGCCAAATATCAATTATTTAGATATTGCCCAAATCAGTGCATTTTACAGAGATACCTGAAGCAAAAGCTTGCAGGGATCATGAAACCAGTCACAAATGTACTCCTAACATTAGGATAGACACACTGTATCCTGCTGCTTTTGAATAGGTTGAAGATGCTGACGAAAATTTTCATTCTATTGAATTCTCAATAGGTTTTCTAATATTGAATATCCAATAACTTCACACTCTAGTTTTACCTGCTGTCTTTGAAAAGGTTTTTCACCCCGAGCGTGACAAACTCAAAGCTGGGCACTGGAAGAGGCTCCCCAGGGAAGTGGTCGCAGCACGAGCCTGACAGAGCTCAAGGAATGTGGCCAGGGACACGGTGTGGACTTTTGGGGTGTCCTGCACAGGGTCAAGAGTTGGAATTGATGACCCTGATGCGTCCATTCTGATTCACCAGATTCTATATTCACTATGATTTTATGATACAGACGCTTTGCTTGCTTAATTCAAAATCATTTAAGGGAATCTCCAGTAATACAGCCTTCAAAACAGAGAACAAATATGTCTTCCTCTCCATTCTATCATAGCTGAGGAAATGCTAAGACCTAGGAATATAAATTTAATGTTTAATTCTAAATCCTTTGCATCTGCTCTTTGTCACTGCCAGAATATATTGAGATGACATTTATCTAGAAGATAGATATAAATGTAGGTTGAGAACAATGTGTTTCAGAAGTAAACCTTTAGTTCATCATAGAATAATACATATATACAAAAAAGTATATTTAAAAATCCTAAAATAAATAGATGAAACAATTCAAGATTTATATAATCTTTAAGTACAAACATTATTTAAAATTTTAAATGTTCTTCTAAATAATATTTTCAATTAGGTCTGTTTATCTTGTGAAATATGTATTATTGCTAATGAGTCAGTTGATCATAAAATTAGGTCTAAGTTCACCAAAACCTTGCCATCTTAAGAGGCTTTTTCCTTTTTTTATTATATAACCATCTCTAGGTATGAAGTTGTAGCTGACACTAATTCCCCAGTATGTCATAGTTATCAGTTTTACAGAATAAGACTTTGAAACAAACAGCATCTAAATCTATAAAGACTAGAAAAGAACAGAAATTATATTCTTACACCTATATCCTTATTTATCCAAAAGCCAGTATTCAGAAACTTGCTTCTAAACACAGCTCTAGTAGAGGGTAAAAGCAACATTTCAAAAAACTGAATTTATCATTCATCATGCAGTATTTTTTATTATATTATACTCAGAAGTCCTGTAGACTCCTTTCAAAATTACTAGGTTAAATTTGCCCTGTCACAGGTGTCTCATTAATGCAATACAGACACTTTCCTCAGTACATCACTCACCAAATATTGGAACAAGATATTTAAGAAATCAATATAATCAATAATGCTTCACCTAATATGTTCCACCACTGAGTCTTGTTAAATCTGGGGCTTCACTGAGTGACTACTGACAAACTCCGGTTCAAAACTCTGCCTTTCTAATAGCTATGAACAAACTCCTGATGTAAAGGAGTAGTCAGTCACTACTAGAAACACTATAACAATTCTTAGGTTACTAATTTAAAAATATTTGTTATTATTATTAAACCATCCCCCCAGAATATTTACTTTGCATCAGAATCTCGAGCAGGTTAGCACGTCACTTGCAGTTGTCACTTAATGGATCTCTGCTTTGTAGGATTTGTGACTTCTGGGGTCAGAGTTCTTAAAACATTCAGGGAAACATTTTAATTTCCCTAACAATAGCCAGGGCATATTACATATAAGTAAAGCTTTTCCTTCCTTTACAAGAATAAGTGTTTAATAATAATTATAAGGAAAAAAATCAAATTAAAAAACCCAATAAAACCCAAGTACACAGCCTGTAGTGTAATATTAGGCTCTGTGAATTAAAATACTTTGGTTGATACTTCCTCACTTAAAACTTAATACCTTGCTTAAAACCTGAGGTTTGTGATAAATATCTAATGAGAATAAATACACCAAGACAAATCATGCTGAGACCATTGTATTGACTTCATCTTCTGCCAAGATCTGAAACCCAAATGCAGGTACAGTTCACACATTTAATGTCACAAGTGTTAGAATATAATGACTTTAATTGCTACTATTCAATTAATTAAAAATATTTTCGTGATGTTATAAGCAAAAGCAAAAATAAATTAGAAATGTTTATATGTCACAAATAATCATCATGCACTGTCCCTAGTTTTCTATAGAGCCTCATAATTTTTGAGTAAAACAATAGTAAACACCTTTTTAGGTGTTGCATATGAAAAGAAATTATATTCTTTATTTGTAATTAATTGATTTAACATCATCATAAAATATTAACAGATTATTTATAATGTAGATTTCAATGAACTGAACTAAACCGAACAATTGAAAAAAGTTATCCTCCACCAGCTGTAGCAAAAGGAAATTATTACTGAAATTTGAAACTTTCTTGCATATGAGGTTTCTTGCTTTTATTTTTTTGTTTGTTGATTGCTATTTTTTTCTTTTTTTCCTTTTTCTTTCTTAATTAAAGATTTATCAAAGAAAACACTCCTCACATGTAGAATGAAAGGACTGTATCTTAGCACCTCAGGGAACTTCAATGGTGCTACACCCTCAGGACCTTTATTACAAAAGCTTTTCTAACACAAATGATCCCCATAAACAGCTGAATAAATCTTGGTACCTGTTCTGCTGAAAAATCTGGAGTAAAGCTCTGTCCTGGCAGAAGGCTTGTCATGAAGCTTAATATGACTCACAGTTCCACCTGTTTCCATAGTCTTAATAATTTTAGATATTAAAAAAATACAGAATAGATTTTTAAGTGTCATAAAAAGTGAATGGACCATTATTTCATAACTCTAAAAGTGAAACAAGAACCATTTCTTTAATTTGATAATTAGTTTTGAAGTGCAAATTTCTGAGTCCCATTTTTGTGAGAAGCAGGGTTTAAAGGACAAACATGAACAGAACTTATATAAATGAGCCATAAAGTGACCAATATCCATTATTAGGTTTCACGTCAGAACTGGTGTACCTCCTATACAATTCAGTTTAATGATCTGAGAGATTCTCTTTATACAATTTCGAGAACAAAGCTGTCCTTTATCCCTTCAGTTGTCTGTGAGAAAATCCTTATCTTGTTAGCTCTAGCCAGGTACACAAAACCCAAGATCAACACTGCTGTCAAGGATTATTCAATTATACCCTTGAAAAAAAACATGAAAAATAAATTTGTCATAACACAATTCAATTCAGAATGAGCAAAAGAAATAAATGGAATATGGGATGAAATGAAATATTTACTTTTCTGTGGAAATGGAGGCCTACTGCTATTTTTGACAAGAAAGTGCAAATGGAAGGTGGACTAAACTAAAAAAAGGAGCTTCCTACTGTACCTTCACATGAATGTAGCTACTGCACATGCACATTTGGCAAAGTAAGGTTCTTGCAGTTTGAATTTGAATTCTGGCTGTTCAAATGTCCCTCGAACATTTCTGACAGATTTCCATTGCTCAGAGTATCAGCCAGGGGACTATTTTTTTTTTCCCTGTGGCTTTTAATATCTGACTTAGATATATTAACCCAGATGGCAGAATTCCTGGCACCCCCTCTTCAACTGCCCAATTGGATTGACCCACAAAGAGTAAAAGTGAGCTCAGGGAGCTGCCAGTCATAGTGAAGAGTTACAAAGGGACACAGTCATGGCAAATTTCTGCAGAGGCAAATAGTAGATTAACTTTTTTACATGATAAAGTCTTATATTTATTTATAAAGAGGTGAAGAGAATTCTCTGTGTGTTTGTTAATTTACTCTTATGTCAATTCATTTATATGGATAAAAAACAGTTTGATGGCATACAAAACTTACTACCTACCCTCTTATTGATGTTCTAAATTCTCAATGGGGTGCTATTCATCCCCCCATTAATACAGCAGTAGGAGGTATCATACATTTTAACTACTGAGACCAGTTAGACTGTGAAAGCCAGATCCAAAAATCATATTACAGCTGTAAAGCAGAGATGTAAATGAAAAATGACTGTACATCCTGTGCAAACTAACCAGGAATTGTTAAAAATAGGTTCCCATCCAACTGAATTCAGTGTAAATTTCTTAGTTGATTTCATTTTGAGTGCATTTTAGAACCAGGTATTTAATGACTAGTCATGCTTTCAGTTAGGGGATATAAACAATACAGGAAATATTCAATTTTATTTTAAATTATGCAATGATTTCTACCGAAAATTGGCAGCTGCCAGCATTCCAGAAAATGAGACTGTTAATTTGTATGCCAAAATAGAAGCATCTGAGAGACTTTTTAAATCTATCTCTAAATGACTATTTGCAAAATCAAATACATATTTATAATTGCATAAGATTATATTATTTCTCCCAGCATGGAACATGAGAAGTTTTCAGCATAGAAACTGGATTTAATCTGATATTATTTAATCTGATACTTAACAAATACTATACTGCTGAAAATGTTTCAATTAAAAGATCCAGCCTCGAGTTTCCCAGATCTTATTTGCCTATCAAAATAATCAAGGAACACTTTATTATAACAGACAAGAATATTATTTAATTGGGCAAAATTCAACTTAGACATCAGATTTAAGGAATAATGCTAAAATATCGGTTTACTGTCCAACTTTAATAACCAGGAATGCACCAAAAATCATTAGAATATATTCACCATACAAGGTACAATAAAATTCATCTGCATTTTTCAATGCTAAGCTTTGATTTGTTAACAAATACAAATAAAGATACTGTGGAATTCCAAACAATGACAGAAAAAATGTATTGTACCAGATTAGAGTCCCTAAACTTAAAGCTTTTATTTGCTATTACTGCTTGTAGTGATTCATGTCTACAGCATAAATATAAGTTAACAGGATAAATATACAAAACCCAATTTAATTTTCATACCTGTTATAATTTCACATCAAATTATGATGATAATCATGAATGGTAAAATTCTAATCCACTTAAGTTAGTTTTTATAAATCAAATATGCTTAAGTTGTCAAACAATAACACTGAAGTATTTTGTCTTACAGCTTGAGATGAGAGCATATTTTGCTTGGTTTCTCTAGTCATATTTTTAAATGACATCTGATTTAAATGGTAGCTATAGGAACCTTAAGACAAACTTTTCCATAAGCTGAAACTGACTAATTTTCACCTGAACTTAAGTTACAACACCTTTTTATTGTTTTTCTTTCGTGGTTCAATTATGGTCCTTGAAAGCTACTTACACCTTAGATCTTAGTTTCACCAAAGTTCTTTCACCTCAGATCATTCCATACCTATAAGAATGGAATTAATGTTAAACATGAGAAGGTGGGCTTATAGTAAAGCCAAAGTTCCTATTAAATTATTTTGAAGAAGTCAGAGATAACAGCTTTACAGTATTTTTTCCATGAAAACTATTTTTTGTCTCCAAGCTTCACTACAGCAGAAGTCTTCATAAGTGTGAGAAAACACAGATGGTATAGTAGAGTGACTTGATATAAATAAGCTACCTTGCCTCTCTATACATTGATTTTGACAAGTTTCCCCTATTTCAGTTATTTTGTGAGAATCAAAAATAAATGTTGATCCCATAACTTCACTTGTTTGCATAATCGAAGGTGCAGCCAAGTCTGATAATCCTGACTGGGAGTTGGTCAATTGATATCCTTTCTTGCAATAATTATTGACACAGGGAACAAGAAAAGCCCTGCACGTTGTCCTCTCTCTCTCTCTTTACAAGTGGATCTTTCATTGGCCCATCAATTTTACTCCAGTTTGTAAAACCACAACTTATACAACAGAGAAGCAATGCTTCATAATGCTACTACCAAACATGTAACACATAAATATATACAAAAACACACATTCAAGCAGATGAAACACACAGCTTCAGAGAATGCAAGAAAATGCAAAAAGATAGCTGCATGTGTATACTAATAAATTTCACCCTTCTACTGAGGATTTATGGAGCCTTTCTTTTTCAGCTTGATGGCATAAATGAGCTTGTTAATAATTTGTTGAATGTCTTAGTGAACACAAAGCTTTGAAAGAAATGGATTGACAGTACTGAACTACCTGGTTTGAGTATTTTGGTGAATTTATGTAATGGTTTAAATAAGAATATTATGACAAGATCTCATTAAATTTAATTAATAATTACAGACTGATGATGATTTTATAAAGGCTTCAGAATTCATACTAGATATTTCACAGTTTTTGGCATTGCAGTAAATATAATGGCAATTCCTGACACAGCATCATGGCATGTCCTGAGTTGGAAGGACAAGGATCATACACTCTGGCTTCTGATTTTCAGACAACCCCAAGAGTCACCCCACGTACCTGGGACCATCCAAATGCTTCTTGAGCTCTGTCAGACTTGGGGCTGTGACCACATCCCCAGAGATCCCATTTCAGTGCTCAGCCACCTCTTTGTGAAAAACCTTTTCCTAATAAAAACTTCATTCTATTCAGTTTCAGACAAATTTTGTTTGTTTGTTTTGACTGATGGTTTTCTTTATGATTTAATAAATTATAATTTCACAAGTGTGGGATTTTTTTAATTTTTTTTATTTGGAATACTTGTTCTATTTCTAACACAGTTTCTTCTTCTGTTTTCCTTATCTATAATAACTTTGCAGGCTTTTTCACCTTCTTAGTAGATGTTTGCAGCATCAAGTATTTGCTTAAAAGATCTTCCTCTTTCCAGTTTCCATAGCGTAGAAACCCACTGAAAGATATCTTATAAATATAGCCCCGAGTATCTGACTTTCTCATCTTACATGTCTTCTGAGTCTTATCTAGCAGTCTCTTTTTTCATGTTCTTACTTACCACATTTCTGCATTTTATGCTTTCAAAGCTTTTAATCCAAAATTTCAAAAGATACAACTTTCCATTTGACAGCCTATGAAAATCACGCAAATTTCTAATTTCTCAGAGAATTTAATGTTCTTCTAATGAAGCTGACCTAATTATGACAAAAAATTAAAGCGAAAATACTTCTCTTTTTGAAGTGTCTTTAAGGCACTTCAGCATGGAGCTGGTATTTAACTAAGGTATTACTGATGAATTCAGGTATTTAAGCTCACCCTAACCATTCAGGAAGTTTTAGAAGCTTAACACCTAGGCTCAAGTTAGTTAATTCTCATGGAATTAATCCTTTTATGAAAGCCCTTTAGCTAACATTGTTTCCATTTTGGGTTTTAAGGAATGTTTTGATTTAAATTAAATGAGTTCCAGAGTATTTAAAGTAGTTTATCCGTTATTTTTTCAGCCTCTGGGAATTCCAAACTCAAGTCTCTTTAAATAACAGTTACTATAAATTACAGAAGAGGTTTGATATATAGGTCAAGTTACTTACACCTCAAGTTCTATCAGCATCAAATAGAAGGAAAATAAATTTACCCTGCCTCTTCCTACTATTCACTTGATCTTTACCCATAAAGACACAGCCTATTGATGTTGAACAGTGCCTTGCACACCTGTGGAACCTTAGAAAAACCTTTCAGCAGCACCATAGGGCGACAACAAGCAAAAAAGGAACCTTTAACAATGCCAACAGGAACAGGGTGATTCATAAGCTAGAGGAAAATTCTTCAGAGTATCCCTGAGCTTAGTTAGCTCTATAGAGTTGATTAAGTGACAACTAATAATAACATTTTATTTCTTTCCCAAGGAAGCGAGATGTGATAGACACTATACAAGGAGAAGATCTGATACTGCTTATGTAGGACATTCTTAATTAGGTCCCACACTGCGTATCAGCTTCGTTTAACAGGGAGAAACTAAATTAAGCTGCTTTAACTCGGACAAGCCCTTGAACGAATTGAAGTCCTTAAAATTGTATACAATTTGCTTCAATAGTTAAACAAGTTACAAAGTAGTGATTCAACTTCTAAAATATGTGTATTGACATTTGATATTATTCCTGTGAATGAGTGTGACAAATATAGAATCATAATTTATCCATTCAGTTTAATGACTAAGCTAGTTTTACTTTTGTTTTCCTGTTGATTTCTAATAGTCCTGCATAGTCAATTTGCTGATGTGAAAGACAGCTGGAACCTCTCATGTTTTATGAATGGTAAAGCAAAACTCTGACCTCAGTTTAAACTGTGCAGGATTACTGACAGCAACAAGAATAGTGGAAAAATAATTTAAAGAAAAATGTTCTGAATTTGAAACCGAATGGTTAATTTGGCTTTTTATCTATTTCTGTCACAAGGTTTTGCAGTTTTCCATGCAAAAGGAGGAATCCCACAATTTATTTTGAATCATATTTCCCTTCCCTAAGAGAAAACTCATAAGTGAAACTCTGGGAGGGGAACACAAGCCACTTGAAACAAAAAAAATTATGTCCACATCTATAGCTAATCATTAAACACAATACCAGTCATTTTAGGTTAGTACAATGAATTGCATTGCAAAAAAAAGTCAGAACACAGCAGGACTTTGTCTTGGTTTCTCTGCAGGGAAAACAGTTTAAAAACTTCATGATATCAAGTGCTAATTCAAACAGCTTTGAGCTGAAAGTCAATGATATGCAGCAAATATGCAAACTCAAAAATACTGAATTAGGAAACACTTTTGGATGAGAGTCACTTGTAAGCAGGAAATGCTGTCTTAGGAGATAAAAAATAGTACAGCTTGTATTGAAAATTATTAGCTTTTTCTGAGGACCTAATAAAATTTGAAACCACAGGACTGAAAGAGAAAATTCAAAATACCCATGCACAAAGTGATTGAAAAAAAAATTCAGTCTTCTTTTTTTCTTTTCCTGTGATAATTCAGATTTTTCTGATTTATGTTTCTCTTTCAAATTTTATCACTTTTAAACCTCAGGTGTACCTTGTGTGTTACTCATCTGTTAATACTTGGAGAAGACTATGAAGGTTACACTCATTAAATAATAATTTCTGCTATCTCTCTCTGTCTTCCTCTCCTGCTACCTTCTTAGCCTACTGAGAACCTTCGATCCAACATTGTGAAGCACTAAAGGTGTGCCACGGACAAAAAAATCTTTCACCTAATTTGAAGCTGAAAGATTAATATGTTTATTGCAGCACTGAAGCACAGTGGACTATTGTCCTAAAGACATCTGCTGAGTTTACATAGCTTTGATTCTCTATTTATTTCCAAAAATTATGCATATTCATAAAGTTACCTAACATGACTATACATATTCATCACCTGCCCCTGTGTCGTATGTAAATTATCTGGATGTCTGTTGCAGTTGCGCAGTTCTGTCTTTAATTGAGGCAGTGATCCTTTTGATTTGAGTCACTGGTCATGTGGGAGGAAGTAAAGATGTTTTCCTCACCATTTTGTTCTGTTGCCAGGTCTTCGTGACCCCCTGGTTATGGTCCAGGCTCCTTCCTTGGCTTTGAGTACCAAAAGTCTTGGTTTTCTGATTTCTTACAATGCTAGAGTGTCAGATACATGACAGATTGTCTTGCTCTATATCTATATATTAATGATTAAACACTTAATTTTTTCCTTGATCTTGTTATTATTACATTAGGCTCTGCTATATGACGTGCTGCTTGCATCTTGCTGGCCACATTTCTAACTCCTAGATTTTTTAACCCTTTGACCCATGTGGAGAGAGAGGAAGCAAGAGACACACATAATTCTTCTAGTCCCATTAAGAAATTTCTATGACTACCCCAGCTTGCATCAACTCCATTCATAGCTGAAGAAACACAGCAGTAAAGTCTCCAAGACTGTTTCTCTGGAACTGTAGCCCTAAAGACCAGTCCCATCCAAGCTGCCACGTTTATCAAGCTCATGAAACTTTAAGGCATTCCTGCAAACATCACACTCAGCAGAGCTCTGCAGGAAACAACAGCAACATTTCTTGACAATCCATTGTCACAATTTAGGTTCAAATTAGAAAGTTTTACTAGTTTTCTGAGATAAGGCTAAAAAAATCACTGGAACAGGCTCTCCAGAGGAGTGATCATGACCAAGCTTGACAGAGTGCAAGAAATTCTTGGAAAACACTTTTCAGCACATGGTGTTATTTTTGGGGCTGTCCTGTGCAGAGCCAGGAGGTGATCCTTGAGGGTGCCTTTCAGCCCAGGATATTCTATGATTCTATGGGCTGAGGGTTTGCAGTATGAACAAGTAAAATACCAGTGTGCTTTAATTAAGACTTACAGTGGTGACGGTTTTAAGTTACAAAACTTCGACAGGTTCTTGAGCTTTAAATAAATTTTTCATGTCATTTTGAGTTAAAACACAACACTGAGTGTACCTAATATCTTACAAAATCTACCCACCTACAGCAAGTTCCAAATTTATACAACTTCTCCAATTGTGAAAAAATTCTTACTGAATATTCTGTATAGCTGCATACCATGTGCTCTGAGGGAAATTAATTACTTTAGAAGGATATTTTTCCAGAAGCAGAAATAGAACGAAAGATGAAAGATTGCATTAGAAGAGTCCACTAAAAATAAATCTTTTTTTTTTTTTTTTTTTTTTTTTTTGTGTAATCTCTTTACTTTGTAGGAGGATCATAGGAGAGAAAAAAATATCCTCAGGACTTTACCAGCATCCTGAATGCTTCATTAGTTTGCTTTAGCAATCAGTAACATCACAATGTTAATGAATTCCTTATACATAAAACTCCCATGTCTTCTGAATGCAATAAGAAATTCCAGGCAGAGATATCTTTATCATACTAATGTTGTGTTCCTTGAAAAATGAGTATTGTGGTATTTATAAAATCTGTAAGAAATTAGCAGAACTCCTCTGGATTGTACAGACTTGTGACTTTTACCTGGCATTTTAACTACCAAGTTTGCATGACAAAAGCATCAAACAAGATGTTGTTTGTGTTTTATATAGTTGGACTCAGTATGGAACCCACGTGAGTACATTAAGCCTAATAGTAAAATGACTAATCTTCTGAGAAGACCTAAAATCACACTAAATGTCAGGCCTCTCTTCCTGTGTCATAACCTGCTTCCTTTCCTGAGCTTTAGATTTTATTTTTAATATCTCCAAGAAGTAAAGCTCTGAAAACAGTCTCATTTTGAAGTCTTATCCCACATTCCAGGATGGTTAAAACGTCTTCAGGGAGGTTAAATGTGGTAGAAAGGTAGATAAATTATAAAAGAAAGGCCTCATAAAATCAGGCCTTGCTCTGCTAAATTAATAGCTGGCTTGTCACTTCTATGTGCAGTTAAGTAGCTTTCAAGTTCTCATGTGAAGGCAGTCTTGGGAATGAGAGTTCGTTAACATAACAAACTATTCCTGGGTGAAAAACAACAGCACCTGCAGTAAACAAGAAATCTGTCTCATGGGAATCAGGGAACAAAATATGTGAACTAACCAAGGATAGAGAGATTTGATGGACAAGTAAAATACCTTTTACTAACCAATGAGGGAAGTGCACACCTTTGGTGAAAGGAATGTATAAAAGGGAAAATGAGGTTGAAAAAAAAGCTTTTCTGCCTTGAAAACTTTTGATCATTATTGTGTTGCAGCTGCCTCTATAGTAACAGTTAAAGGGGGTTTAGGAGCCCTTTTTACAGATAAGAACCAAGACACAATATAACCTTCACTTTAGCTGGAGTAAGGATGAAATAATTGAGATTTTTGAGGTTTTTGAATCCTTTGGCAACACTTTGAAGAACACAGCGATCATTAGACTGCTTTAAATAGTTGTAAAAGGCAAATATAGATGGATAAAATTTCATTTATGCACACAGATATATTCGTACTTATTGGTATACACATACATACACAGATATACACACACAGAATAAGATTATAGGGAAAATATGGGAAAAAAAGACTAATAAGTCTAGTAAAGGCTAAATATAAATCTTTAGATCTATAACATCAGCGTTCAAATTTCTACATTTGATTAGCAAGTAGGCAGCATATATTCTGTTTTATTAATTACCTGGTTTTGCTATTTTATCATCTGTTTGTTCACATCAATTTGTTAGATTCATCTACAAAATTTCAAGACATTGAATCCCAGATCACAAAACCACAACAATATGAAATTCCTCACAGCTGGAATAAAACATTTAAACTGCTTTACAGAAGTCAGCCAGTCCCCTATTAAAAGTTTTGTTCTGGGGAGGACGGCAATGATCTGATGAGAGTGAGAACCTCCAAGGGGCACAAACAAAGATTTCAAACAGCAAGAGGACACCACTTTCTTTAACGGGTTGCTCTGTTGTTGACAGATAAAAAGGTAAGCATCCATTGGGCCTTGAAAAAAAGCTTTTCCTTTTGTCCCGTATCTCCAGGCCCCCAAAGGTCTTTGTAGACCAAAATTGACAGGAGCAGGAGTCTCTTCCTCTTCTGGACAGATCTCTTGTTCATTTTTTGTAACTGCACAAACTAATTTTCCTCCTTACTCACCCTTCCAAATTGCTTTTACATGTGAATTAGATATTTTCCAGTATTTATTCTTCCCTTTGTCATGGGAAGAATTATGGGATTGAAGATATTCATAACGGAATAGCCTGACAATGGACCATCTAAATATTAATAGATGATAAACAGAATTTCTGTCTGATGAAATGCAAGTGTAAATATAAGACAAATGCCTGCCTCTGCAACAAAACAAGTTTAAAAGTGAAGCTCATTTTACTGAAAATTCCTTCAAAAGGGCAAAGTAAATAATGAAACTTCATGAATATTCAGCACATTTTGGACTTCTGTTACTAAAACATTTACATAAAATGCAAATCAAAAACTCGAATCTCAAATCACAAACTACTTTTAAAGAAAATTACACATACCACAGTAATTTAAAGCAGAGAGTTGTTTGGCACGTCTTTTCAGATTTTAATATTTTAACTGTGTTTGCCTTGAGCAGATACTGTGAACCACTTGTCTTGAACATTTTCTCTTTTTCAGTATGTCATGCTACAAGGCTACTCTAGTAATCTTTTTTACTATACAATAGAGTTTTCAGACTGTGTTTAATAGCAATAAAGTTCTACATCCTTATAAAAATTAAATAATCCCACTTGTATAAAATTTGAGCATTTTTGCAGGCCTTTCAATACATGTAAGTTCTTGATGGTCACAAAGGGACGATCTAGTAACCACAAAGCAAGAAATATTGTTATTTACTTAGTTTAAAAAGGACCTGCTTAATGAAAGCAAAAAAGAGACTCGGACTGCTCTAAAGGGAAAAATTAGAAGAGCATTGAAAATGGAACGTGTTGGGTTTTTTTGCTTTATCACACCAGAGCCAATTCTCAGTGTGAAGACTGAAGCAGCAGTGGTTGTTGAACAACTGACTAGATGCAGTAGTTCAGATCAACTCCAGGGAAGTAGAAACAATTATCTGTCTGCCATAAGAGTTTTTATCTGAATAATTATTTAAATCTAGAAATAAAATATAAAAGAAACAACAGCAAGAACAATCACATTGTCTTACTAGTTTTATGAGGCAAAATTTCCAATGCATTTCATTTTAGTCATTCTTATAGAAAAGAATTTTTACCTTTCCTCCCCAACCTGTAAAATACTAGATACTTAATTTCTAGCATTTTCCTCTAGCAATACTAACTCAGAAATGTTTAAAAATATGCACATTTCTAGACCACCACTCAGTGTGGTCCAATCTTCAAGATCTACCATGCTTTGGAAGGTCCCACTGGACCTTTTCAATTGAAGGTTAAGCACAACTATGGCAGAGAAAGGCTGTAAATTCCAGTCAGTCTTCAGGTGGTGTCGCGGCTGCTTTGGCCCAGTTTCCAGGAGCCGCAACACGTCCAGGGAGCCGCCCAGGTGAACGGGGGTGCCTGCGGGCAGGATCCTTAGAGCAGCAGGCTTTGAAAATGTAGCGTCAGTCAGCCCGACCGGTTTAAGCGAAAGAGTGAGAGGGATCTTTTTGCCATGAAGTTCCAGCCCAAGTTTATTGTCGCTGGAGGAGTCAGGAGCAAAAAGACCCCAAGCACCGTAACGCGGGGGGTTTTATAGGGTGACATCCCGACACGCCCAGGGGCTCTAAGGTTTCCAGGATTGGGTTCGGGGAAGATTGACACAGAGGGTGCTGGAATGGAGGGAGGGGAAACTAGGAGCATACCAATTGAATATAACAGAGAGACCTTGATATAAAAGTATATAAATAATCACCAAGGACACGCACCACAACAAGGTGGCTAAAAACTCTCAAATGCATGAGTAGAGGGAGTAATTTTCCCAAGAGGAGTTAGAACTTCTGTTGCTATTCATAACCTTCTTTTTCTTGTCTCACTAACTCCTCTGTGAGGGAACAGAATGAATGCTTTGCTTTTGCCATTACAGGCCCCACTTTGTTGTCAATTGTCAAGGTCCTTAATGCAGTCAAAAGACATAAAAACACACTCCAGGATTAAAAAGAAGTTGAATTAATAATAGGCACTGAACAGGCACTGCAGATGGCACATGTGTACATCACAATATACATAATTTTAGAAATAGTGTTCTGCTCAAAAGAATACAGACAGGTTTTACTGCTTTCCCAGATGACTTAGAATTTCCTGTATGCATTTTTTATGTACAAAAGAGAAAATTATTGCATGATAAATTCTCAAAAAAACAGCCTACAAATCAAATTCTAGGGATGTAAGATTTGTCATCACAAATATCTACGTGATGTTTATTTGCAATTATTGCTTGTTAACATCTTATAAATATTTAGTGACTTGATTTCCATGCTTCCGTAGCCATCCTGAAATGACCTGACTGCAAATCTGTAGGGAAGCTATGAAGTTTGTTTTCACAAAATATAGATGAGTTTTCTTCTCTTCAGTCTTTTCAACTTTTTGACAGCCAAGAATGCTTAAAAATGTAGTTCTATTATTATCCACCAGCTCTATTAGTCTATCTCTTTGAAAGTACTTTCACTAAGACTTTGTATAAATCAAAAAAATAATTATTATCTTCGATCAGAGTAAAAAATATTTTCCCCTTCAATGAAAATTTGCATTAAATTTATTTAAAAGCAACTGCATTGCCATCACTCAGTTTTCTATGTCTCTATTTTGAAGATATTTGGAAGCAAGCATTATTTTATTAACATTTGTCCATGCAGTTATCACATTTCTAAACAATTTCTTGATCATATACCTATATATGTATGCATGGAATGGAAAAATAATGATTAAAGAAAATAGACAAATTAGGATGGAGAAATAGTATTCCAGGAGTAAAAGTCTGTGTGTCTTCTAATGTGCCAACCTTGTTATTAATCTACATGGCAACTGGACTGTAGATGGTGTATGGTCACATAGTTGAAAAATTAGACCTGCCAACAGCTACAAAGAGAGGAAAATGGAGGGAATTTCACTGCAAAACAAAAAGGCAGACTTTCTTCTTTGATCTCAATTTACATACAGATATAGTATGTTCTTTTAAAAACAAACACATGCAAATAAAAGTATGTCAGAGAAAACATATAGACAGAAACCCTCAATAACAATAGCCTAGTAAATGGAACATTGAATGAACTCATGACAAAAAGCTTACTACAAATCTCTCTTTTCCTCCAGTTCACTGAAGCAGAATAATACCTCATTGCCTGTACAGTCCCTCCATTCTAGGCCAGGAAAAACATACACTACCTGACAGTGCCTGAGATTCCCTGGTGCCAACTTTCAATTTAATTATACAGACAGAAAGGATTCTGAAAAGACTGATGTGTCAGTAGCTATAAAGATCATTAAATCCAATTCCTGTGGACAAAATCTTGAGTCATTTTCAAGAGGCTAAAATGGAATGGCTTCTGGCTTTTATAAACTAGTTCTGAATCAATACCAAGGCTAACTCTGCTTATTGCATACAGAATATGCTTTCATAAAAATCTGGGCTGGAGAAATTTGGGGCCTTGTGAAGAACAGGCTCCAGGGCTGTAGACTGCACGCTGACATGCTGTTCACCAGGTTTGCTCTATTTGCATCTCACACTTAGATGAGCTCACTTGGTAGCAGAGCTCCCAGGTGTACATTACTTTGATTCCTGGACCCTGTGACTAACTCACACACATCTGCTAAAATAAATTAAAGTCCGATACCATTTCCTGACTTTAACATTTCCAAAACTAATGCAAATTCATTATTGATTAGGTCACTGTCATGAAAGAATTTTTGAATCCTGATTCTAGTCTCATTCTGGTGCTTCTCCAGTACATGGCCCTTAAGACTATTAGAGTCACTCCTGATTTATACGTACACATATAAGAAGATTACTGATGCTGCATTAAGAGCATATGTGAGTATTGGCCAGAAAAAAAGCTATTTTCATGCACTAAATTTAATTGAAAACATCCAAGAACCTATTGGCTTTTAAGCATTGATTCAATTATATGCATCCAGAAGCCTGAGAATATATGGGTTTTTATTTAAGTGAAAAACTGAGTACCTCACAGCATCACAGAATTCAGTAGACCATGTCTTTATTTCAAAGCTTTAAAATGCATTTACTAAACACATCAATAGGAAAAGCAAGAGCATGGGCACGTTTTCTGAAATGTGAGAAAGAAGGCACTGAGTTAAATTTTAAAGTTTTTACACATTTTCTTGCTCTGATTCTGCAATTTCTTTTCATACTTTTTTTTTAAATGACCTTGAATATATTTGAATGCATAGCTTCCCATCTTCCCATCACAATTATCCTAACCAAGATTCCAGTTCTCAACTTGAAACCTACAGATTTAAATGAAATTGTGTCTAATTTGAATAAGAATCTCTCCAGAATTCCTGAGAAGATCCAGAGATCTGAGTCAGTATAAAATAAGCAACAGTCACTATAAAACAAGCAATAATCAGTACAATATAAGATTCACACATATTAATTGAGGCCATAAATGGTCAGATCACTTCAAGACCTCTCCTCCAAGAAGTGAATATCACAAAAGGAGGAATGAGCACAATCAGACCATATCCTTTTTCTCCTTGTGAAATATGTCATTCCAGAAACAAACTATTAACATGAACCAAAACAGAGGTTAGATAGTCTTGGTATGTAGTCTTGGTAGGTAACCTTAAGTCTATGTTATCTTCATACTCAATATAGGAAATTTTAATATGGGTTATTCCAGTAGAATGAGACAAATTTTTGAATTCTAATGTACCCATAAAAATAAATAAAATAAATATTGATAAAGATAATGGCAACATTTTTGTGATGAGTTTGTGTCCCAGAATAATTGATCTATTATTCATGCAATGAAAGCACAAGAATATTTTTCTATTTTACAAAGACTGTAAGAGGTTATAGAGATAGCATCTGAGATACAGGATTTGGAAGTTTGCAGCCGTGTTCTGTTTTCATTTCGGACTAAGCCCATTTGTGCACCAGCTCATCAACCTTCCAGCTAAACTGTGGTTTTGGTAGAAAGGAAACACAAATGTGTTCTTTGGAAAGAAATCTCAGTATGTACATGCAGATACAATTAAATATGTTAAATAAAAAAAATCATAAGTATCTGGAAATATTGGAAAAGGAAGTCGGTATCATGTAAATCAAGTTCAAAGTATATTCTTTGGTATGGATGAAGAACAACTTGAATCAAGTGGAATTTCTCCAGATTAAAAATGTGTGAGAGTACAATTAGTCTTCCTTTGTTCTCTGGAGTGATTTTCCAAAATAAAAAATGTAAATATAACTTTCATTTCAAATGCAGACTGTTGAGATTATAAAGTGTGCTAGTCTTTTTCCTCTCAATAAAACATCTTCACACATTAACAGAAAATAAGTGAAGAAAGAACTTTGCATATCTGGTCAAATTTCACTTCAATAATTTATTTATCTCCTAAATTTAATAACTTGTAGGAAGTTTCTTGAGTAGATAAATACACTCAGTATTAAAAAATACAGATCTTATTTACTGGTTGATTTTGGCACCACTTGGAGGTATTGACTCTTTCTGTACCTTTCTCCTGGACTATTTTTATACCTTTCCCCCTCACATTTTTTTCTATATTAATTTTCTCCATAAATAGCTATTGGTGAAATAAGGTCTTCATTTATTTCTTTAAAAACAAAAAGAAAAATCTGGATGAACAGTGCTCTTTCTTAACGGCATTTTCACCAGGTTTGTTGACCTCTTAGGTGGGTTTGTTTCTACTTCAGTTTTTCTATAAATTTTAATTAATTAAATACTGTGTCACTTTTATCTTTCAATTAGATAAAAATGTGCTGTGGGAAATAGGAAGTGAAAAAGTAATTTTCAATGGTCCAGAAGATAATCCACATTAACGTAGGTATATTCACAACATTTCCTCTCCTAGTTGTGTATTTAGTGATTCTTCTGCTTCACTGCAAAGGTGTCAATATGCCAGAACAATTTCACACCCAGTTCCAGTCGCCAAACTCTTGCATTTCACTTGTGTCACTCCATTCTTGCATGAACTGCCTCCAGATGCTTCTGGTCCTCACCTCTCCCCATCAGAAGCTCTTAATAATGAGTCCTCTTTGGATTTCTTTCAGACTGGTGGAAATAAGGGTGATACATCTTGACTTCACTATGGAAAGGAAGATGCTAATATGTAAAATTTGAATACTACTGTCCGCATATCTCCCTTCTATCTCATGTTTTCCCAATTGATAAATCTTTCTGAAACTAAAATATGATACCAGGTTATTGTAAAAGTGACAGATAAAGTCTATTTTGTGATATGGACTCTTCTACTGATCTCTCAGAGCTTTCATCCAGGTTTCAAGAATTTGTAACTTGTTTTAAACTCACAATTGCAAAATAAAAGTTCATTCCTACTTTATCTTATTGAAAATTATCTTTTAGGTGTAGAGAATTTGCAAAACATTAAATTGAATCTTAGAATAAAGGATTCAAGAAATTGTCTTTCCTAAACCAAGATATGTGGGAAGATTAAGAAAATGGGAAGTTTCTAAAAATAAAAGGTAAAACTGAGAATATTTCCATAGCTGTAAAGTTTAGGAGTGATTCTTTTATAAAGATGAAGAGAATAGTGCAATCTTTTGAAAAAAACATCATTAAAAAGAGGTCAGGCTTCTGTCACTGACATATGGACGAACTTGTGATATTAATTTTATTATTTATGTAGTAATGATCCAATTTCTTAAACATAATTCTGAATTAGTGTAATGAGCACTGCAGAAGGAGTATTTGTTCTGTATTATGTTCTCTTTCTTCATATTGAAACAATTCTATATAGTGCCAAATGAAGACTTTTGGGCTACCTTACACAACCTGACTAGAATATTGCAGTTTCTTATGTAAGATAAAACATGTAAATGTCTTTTGCTTTTTATCCACTAAATCTTTCTATTTATGTATAGATGTACTTGAACTTCAACATACTTCCCTTTTCCAAACATGATTAAGAGAAAGGATGTCTATTTTTACGCCTTTTATGTTTCAGGTAAAAGTATCTATTCCTTCCATGCCTTTTTTTTTTTTTTTTTCCCCTCTGCAGATAGAGTTTGGTGGGAGGTCTCAAAAGCCTGAGATGTGTCCAGTCTGAAGAAATCTCTAACTATCTTTTTCTTGGGATGAATTGGAACAACTAGATGGAAGTAAGAATAGCAATGTTTAATTTCTTTTTTCCTGGAAAGTGTTTTCTGTTATCTGTGTCTATAACAAAAAGTATATTCATACTGATCCATTTGACAAACCAAACCAAAATGAAAACTATTTAACAACTATATTTATATAAACCAGTTTGTACTGATAGGCTGCATCATTATAGCTGTGAAAACAGTACATTCACATTTTCTGTCTTGTAAATGACATCTCAGGTTTGAAGTTCACAATGTTATTTTAAAATGTACTAAGCCTTTGCTTTTATTTCATGTGAGTTACTTATCTGCTGCACTAAATTTATGTAACATTGCTGTTTAATGAACAGAAAGAACTCATGCTCAGAAAACACTCAGAAAACCAGCTTGTTAAACAAATGTGATTCAATTACAGTATCAGTAGCTATTTATGATATGTTAAAAAGAAACTGTTCTGGAAGAATCTTCATTTTAAGTTGTTTTGACAGTACTGCACATTCTCCAATGAAGGTTTCAAATGAACTATATCACAGATAAATAAAACCAACTCATAAGTTACCAACACTAAGGTTTTAATTTTTATGTTTTCAAATAATTGTTTTCTTACTCTATTAATTTCTTTCTCTTTTTCATAAATAAATAAAAGTTATAATATTTTAGAGACATAACTCCTTCCAAAATTTTTAATTCTTTCAAAATATGAGTGCCCTCTTCATTGTAGTACAAATATTCTAGCATCTCAAGGACGAATTTTGCTATTTAATAAATGTATTAACACACACTCCCAAATCAAGAGAATTCATCTAATTTACTCTGCCATTCAAGCTTCTCATGAGGTCTGATATATTTTGCACAGATGGCAAATTACTCAATGGTTCTGATTATGACAAACTCTTGCATCTAAAAAAGTAATTTTCTGCCTACAAATTGTCTTCTAATAACAAAAGTATTCATTTGAATAAGTTCAGTGAATGAGGAATGATCTTTTCTTTTGCAGCATGAACAGTATATCTGCATCAACAGGAAGCTCCTTCCTGACTTCTGACATTCATATTGACTATTGAGGGTGTTCTTTTGATCCACCCCCTCCAAGAAGCTGAGGGAGCAGGTCATGAACTTCTCTGTACTGTTAGAACTTGCCATGTATTTTATAAACTATTTTCAGCAATACTTTTTTCTGTTACTAGTCTTTTATGTGTTTAGTTTTTTGTTTTTTTCAATAAAGCCTTGCTGAAGATACTTGCCTTAATCTTCTCCTGTCCCCACAAAGACATCTCAGAACTAAAGAAAAAAATAGCTCATTCTGAGAAACACCTAGTTCTGGGTTTTTGCTAGCATTCTCTTCTTACATTCTTCTTACTGTGTTTCTTTCCATTAAAGCTATTCATCCTTTTTGTTTCTCTATAGGGAACATTTTTTTACCATCTCCCCTTAAAAGTCCTTTATCAGATAGAAGGGGTCAAGTTACAAGGACAAATGGACCAACACATAACTCTAATTTGAGACCAGAGCTTTGCTGACCCTCGTTATTTTTCAGATATAAATGTTTTGCTTTCCTTCACTCTTTCATTCTCTTCTATCTGCCCCTTAGTGTCAAAAGGAGGATGTTCTCTTATCTATCTCATTAATCATCTCTGACACTCAGCTAGAATCCTTATCCACAGCAATCTTCCTGTAGCGTGTTACAAGCTGAGCTCACCTCGCTGTAGAAGACGACTGGGCCTTTGACACTGAGATCTACAGGCACAGCCTCTGTGCACTATTTGGCCTTTTCAGTGGGTTTTATGTGGATTCTTCATCATACACAGGCTTGTCAACCTACATTACTTAAGTGTGACAAGATGAAAGAACATCAGCCTTGAGCATGACGGACAGGAACTTTCATGCTCTTGTGTGATGACACTGATTGATAAAACTGCTATAATGAAAATTATCAAGCTTTGTCAAAGTGATTTAAGGACAATTCATGCTGCACCTTTTAGTGCACTTGCATATTTCTTCCTCTTGCAACTAGGTAAATAAGATGCAATAAGAATGCTGTGCTGGCTGGATTTAGCAGCTCAGGTTGCTCATAGCTAAAGACCAGTAGCTGTTTAAACCAATCTCTTGCACAGGCACTGGAGAAAAGCAGCAGTGCTTACCCAGTCCACTAATCACACTTCCTGGTGGGACTGGCAGAAATGGAACTACAATGGAAATAACTTTTAGATACATCATTGTCATTTCTTTGTGTCATGTGGAAAACTGCAAATTCATTGTTAGTCCCAAGAGGCAGATGAAGTTTAAGGATCACCTGGCTACGTAACCATGAATTAATACATGTCCTGGACACTATGAAAACTAAAAACTTTCATATTTGTGCAAATAATTTCTAATGGAAAATACCAATTGCTGCATCCAACATTCTGTTACAATATGCTAAAAACAAAAGTAGTTTTGTACACAACTCAGTGTAGTAGGACTGCATTGAAAATATTCTTAAAAATATAAACCAGCAAAGTTTAGAGGGCTTTCCCATAAGAATAGACTTCATGAGGTATCTTTAGAGTAATAACTTAGCAATTTTTTTAATGTAACTCATAATAATGCTTCAGAATACACAAGGCAAGTGAAAATTAATAACAAATGGCTATATATGGCAGCGCTTACAGTGACTGAAAGATTGAATACATTTTTGATGCACTTTGAAAAGATATAATTTTCCTTTGCATACTAAAAAAATAATAAAAAAAGTCTTACATTAAGCTTTTCCTTTTAATTTCCTTCAGGACTCTGACATAGTCCATGAAGAGTTTCAAAAAGTACTGTATTTAGGGAAAAAAAAGGCAGAAAAAAGAGCACTGGTTATCAGTCATTTAATGATAACACAAGTCATAATCTTTATGTAAACACCAGTCCAAAATGGACCTAAATATCTTCTACTCTCAGGTCCTGAAACCTCATATTAATATGCCAAGCAGCCCATACTGAAAGCAAGCAAGCTACCAGATACAGCTACAAAAACATGAGACTGTATTGGCAAAGGGAAGGAAGACAAGGGACTGTAACTCACTGGGATATTAGGACTGTTTATTTCTAAAATATATCATGTCAGAGCAGCCAGAACACCACATTTATCCCTTTGAAAGAAGAAAATACATAGGGCATAACAAAAAAATCTGACTCATTAGAGACCTATCAAAATGTCATTAAGAGTTGCAATCCAAATAAAAAATATGGCCTAAAACTGTTGCAGAAGAACTCCTCATGGACCATATTAAATGCAAAAATAATGCTAAACAGTGATAGAGAATCTGTAAATCTGGTTTCACACCAAGGATATGGCAAAACAAATATATACTCCCTAAACCCCATACCTCATCATTCAAAGAATTTCTGATGTCTTTGTGTTTTTCCAAACTAGAGGATGTGTTGTCAGTTTCTTAAATATATTTCGGAACCAGACATCATTTAGGAAATATGCAGTCATTTTGAAATGTAGTGACCTATGGCATATTGAATCATGAACATTTTGACCTTTGGTCTATTAAATAATGTATTCTTTGTGTAATACTTTTGGACAGTATCTCCAAAAGCTATGTATACAAGGGCATAAGTTTAACACTAGAAAACAAAGACTTAAAATTTAGGCTTAATAATTATCAAATAATTAGGAAAAGAATTGGGGGCAAGTATCACGTAACAGAAAAAATGGCAAACATTTTATTACCTGTAATATTGACTTATTTTAATACCTTATAAACTGTTTACCTAATTTGTATTGAGCATAATAAGTGACAACAATATAAAATTCAGACCTCGCTTTTGAATTCTTGCAATATGTGCCTGAGCTACAGAGTCCAAGAGTCTTTAGTTTTAGTAAGTCAAAGCTTTGCATCCTGTTAATATATTGACAAAGCACCTTTATCTAAACAATCCTTAAAGATTATATATTTCAGTATAATATTAGCAGCCATTCCAAAATGACACGATCTCTCACAAAATGCCCCAGAATCTGACAGAGCACTTATACAGTATGTCATCAAAACCAGATGACAGATATTGCCCAGAAAAATGGACATTGATGGGATGTATCTCTGGTAATGCCTTAGCACAGCCTTGTGAGTATCATGACTCCCACACAGCCACACTCCCAGTGACTGTGGCTCTCAGGACTTATAAGAAAAAAGGGTTCTTACACAATTGATCTCAGTCTGGGACCAGGCTTTATCCATTTCAGTTTCCTTAGTTTCTCATGTGAAGTTGCTCTATGGGAAAATCAATAGAAACTCCAAAGATATGATGCAGTAGGATCAACAAATTTGGCCTTCTTTACCTGAAAAAACTGAGTGCCATATTTTGTCTATATAGCTGTGCAAATGGAACTGCAATCTGGTCTAACACTTGCTGGGGACTCATAAATGACTCGATAGAAATACATTTTTGTGCACAGTTTTTTTCCTGCAGTAGACTGATTTTGTTCCTTTAAAGAGGTCAATGTAAAGTGTGTACATTGCTGTATCTTAATATTCCCCATGTGCTTCTCCTAACAGGATGAAGGAAGCAACAAAGTGTCAGCTATGTTCCAGACTTCAGTAAGGTGTTATTTCAGTATAATTTTTTTTTTTTTTTAACAGGAGAGTTTCGTTTCCCGGGAAATGGAGGCAGGAGTAAAATTTAATGACATTAGGTTTAAGGTATGAGTCATCTAAGCAAATTAACTATTTCTCCTGTATATAAAACATTACTCACTTCAAGCCATAAATATATCATTAAAAATATAAGTCTACAAATAGAGAAATGCAAGTACATACTTAAAGTTTTCCCAGCTACAATACCTTACCTTCAGCACTTCAACAAGTCAGTTCAGTAATTTTAAAGTCTTTTTGTCTGTGTATTATAATTACTGTAAGGAATTCTATTCAGAGTGTTACATGGCCAGTAGGTAACCATTAGTGTGAACAACTCTAGTCATTTGTCAGAAAGCAAAGAAACCCCAGAGTGCAACTATGTTTCAGTACAAAATTGTAATCCTGCAGCAATAAAGGTAAGCCTCTATTATATTCACTGAGTTTTGAAACCACAAAAGGGGGTTAGAAAATTTGAGCATTTGCCTTTTCAAGAATCATGCAATGATACTGCATCAGTGCCTGTCAACTAGGGGTATTTAAAATTAAATTCCCTGAGACAGAGTGCCCTGCAGCCATGGGGCACGACATTTTCCAGACGAAGACAGCCAAACTCAGGAACAGGCGACACAGGTGTGTGGATGGAGACAATTATGTTTCTTCATCCCAAAGTCTCTTCACTACTCCCTGTTTTTAAGCAGTGAATGTGAAGGGTGGAACAGGAGTCAGAATCTTTCTCTGCTGTCCCACTCTCCCTTGGGTAGCAGAGGTGCCAGACATACTGTCAGTGCACACTGCATCCTACCAAAAGATAAATGATTCTCCTTGTGTACCCAAAGCAGCTCAGGCTGATGTTCTATTCTTCGAAAAGCAGTAACTCCCAAGGAAAGCAGAGATCTGCATGACCCTGACTGGATCCACCCTGAAAGAGTCTGGCACCCCTACAACCTTACAGAATGTGACACAAGCACTTCACAGAAAGTAACAGATTTGTCTAATTCATACAGAAAAAAACGGGGTAAGAAATTTCCACAGAAGAAGGTTTCACTCCAAAAAGCACTAGTAACCCATGCTCTCTCTAAGCCAATCCACACCAGGCAAATGATGTTTGAGTCTTGCTAAAGAAACTTTTTTTGAACAGCTTGATTGCTATTATGAACCTCGCTGTGGGAGTTTGGCTTTTAGCATATGTGAAAGTATGGTCTGCTCGGCTTTATGTATATAAACAATTTCCCCATAGTAACATAGTAAACATTGCACAGACTAAATGTGGCCATGAAACCCAAGCATCCCCTTTGAGTGCCTAGCACTTTTGAATGACTCTCCTGGTTGATCAAGTTTTGAAACAAACAAACAAACAAAAAAGACCCCTTTCAATAAATCTTAAAAAAAAAAAAAAGTCTTTCAATGTTACCAAAGTTACTGTGGCTTTAGAAAAGGGGGACATACTCAGGGTAAAAAAGGAGAAAACAAGAAAACAAAAGGCAGCTATCTAATTTTGTTGTGACTTAAGCAACAGACAAACTGCTGAAGAGGAATAAACAGACTGTGCTGTACGATCCAGCACATTCAGAGGGTGTTGGGACGTAAGGGGGACAGAAGGCCATTTATGCTGCCACAGAGGTGAACCCATGTGCACAATATGCTGCTGACTCTGCACCACAAAAGCTTGAACAGAGAGTGCTGCACAGGGTTCTGAAAGAAGTTGTACTTCTTTTCTAAAAGTATTCAGAACCTCAAACTTCTTGAGGAATGCAGGACACCCTGATATGGGGAGTGCTCATATAAAAACCTAAACAAAACAAAACCAAACAAAAAACCAAACCACAAATGAGATCCTTTTAAGCTCTTTTTGTGCTACCCTACATATTTCAGAAGTCTTGGAACACTGTCTTAAGGGTCAAAAGTCCTGTTCTGCTTTACTGGAGTGAGGGCAAGGGGAGTGATCTCCAGTGGCACTGTCAAAGCCTGCAGGAGCAGATCGAGCAGGTCACAGCTCAGGGCTCTGAGGACAAGAATGCACCTCCAAGACTGCACATGACTTTGAAGTGAAGTTGGGAGATCTTTTTTTAGTTGCCTAATAGGCATCTATTCAACTTATTCAATCTAATCTATTTACAAGAGTTTTTGAGACAAAACCCAAAACCAGATAACCATTATGAATTTCATAGTTGCAATACAAAAAAAAAAAAAAAAAAAAAAAAAAAAAATTCCTCTCAGAATAACGAATTGCTCTAAGATAATGGCAACCTTTATCCTCTTGACACAGAGACCTTCTGGGCCTTGCCAGCTGCCTACAAAGCCCTCTTCTAAAAGGCTGCTTGCAAAGGATTGCGACTTAAACAATCTGAAAACAAGATACTGTTACTCTTTGACTTGTAGAATCAATCATTCACTGTTAAATATTGTGGCCTCTCTATCACCTTTCCCTTTTCCATTACTTTTACTTACCACACAAGCTTCTTTTCTTTTTCTTTTTTTTTTTTTTTTTTTTTTTGTTTTGTTATTTGA
>JAWWMU010000001.1:103054993-103066361 GCA_035048155.1 Cinnycerthia olivascens | reverse complement strand
TTTTTTTTTTTTTTTTTTTTTTTTCTTTTCTTCTTTCATAGGCTCAAATGGCTGTAAAGGATTTAAACACCTCACCTATTCCACCCTGTTGGGGCAGTGTCAATGAGCCAGTCTCTGCGGGCCACATTTTTTTCCTTTTTCTACTTCTTTTGCAAAGTGCTTCATCCTCCTCTAGATTAACTGGGAAATTTTACAGCTTTCCAAAACATAATAAAGCTTTTCAACCACTTGTCAATATATTACAGAAGAAAAAAAAGCCACTAAAAATTATCAAAAATTCAGCATCCAAAGATTTACATGACTTGCATTTTATCAAACCAATCCAAACAAAAACCCTCTGAAATAGAGATCAATGTACTCAATGCATTTCCCACACCTTTCCTGTACTACAGATATTCTTTAATGTGGACCTATTTGGTTTCTAAGCAAATATTCTACAGACCTCGCATAAAAAGTCTTTGAATGTGTTATGCTGCCCCAGAATCTTCAAGCAGTAATATAACCAATGATTTATGGACTGAGAGAGTCTGATGGGCTTCCACAGAAAACAGAAAGGAATAAATAATGACAGAAAATGTTGACAGTGATATATCAGTCAAGACATATTTTTTTTCTCAGTAGACAAGGGACAGCCATTTTTTCTGTAAATAGGAATTTCATCATGTCTCTGGTCAGCCTGGTGATATCACCCTAGCTTGATGAGGATTCCATAACACGCCTGAAGAATAAGTGTCAGACAGTAAATCAAGACTCTTTGTGAGTACACTGTAAGGCAATAAAGTATAATCAGAGTAGAATTTCTAAGTTTCCTTTCTTATTTCTAGTTCTTTGAGACAAAGTAATTTAGATTTCTTGGGTTTTTGGGGTTTTTTTAGACCTACCTTTCTAATATTATGATGTTTCCAACAACTTAAAATCAGAATAAAATTAATATTTTTCTATATTTTGTGGAAGTTTCAACTTTGCACAATTTTATGTAAGTACAGGAAAATTCAAAAAACTTGCTTTAAACTTTACTCAGACATTTTTCGTCTCTAAAAAAACCCACTTGCATGAACTCATGTCCACATGCTCAAAATCTTGATGTACGCATAAGCATTATGATGGATTAAGGCTGTGATTAATTAAAGCTGCAGGTTTAGCTAATCATCTAAAAATTTAATTTTCTTCAAAATCCCTCAAACTTTAATATTAACATTGGAAAGAAAAGTAGAAGCAGCATCTTTTTGTTCATCTCCCAGTCAGTCAGAATGAGGGCCTTTTATAAGCACTTTTCAGGCAGGGAAAATTGATGAAATGGAGAGAGTTTGGAGCAATTAGAAAAGTAAGTCAGATTTTTTTTTACACAAGTCCACAGAGATTATGCTAGCCAAAGATACAAGGAGGCCCATAAATTGGGCTGTCTCTGTCTGTTAGGGCTCTTGAGGGAATGCCTGCATTCTTCACTCATGTCAGCAGCAACACTTCCTCTAATCTGCCTTTCTGCCAGCAGTGGTCAGCCTTTGCCTCAGTGGCCAGGTGGACAAGGCCCTTGAAACAGAATTTGGAACAGTTCAGCTCCTCAGAGTAAAAGAAAAAAAATCTCTAGAAATTGTATTCATTTGACATATACAAGAGTTTGAAAGCAATGCAGAGCCTTTATGTGTTTTTTACATCACATATGTGTCTGTATTCTATGCCAGGTTAGATGCGCATTAAAATGACAGCACGCAATTTGATAGGTCAGTGATCATTACAACAAGGGGATATGATGCAAAATTATATTTCTTTTTTAAAAAAAGGCAAAAAAAGTTGCATAAAATATTATATCAAATTTTGCATTGGATTTAATGAAAATTTTCATTATATAGAATTAAAAGCTACTGATTTGTTTTAGTTTTGAAGACTATTTATACAAATAAAAAAATTGTGTGAGCTTTCCAAAAATAAATGAAAGCAGATTGAGTGACAACCTAGCAGAATAACACTAGGATTAGTAGGAAGAAGTAGAACTGATTATTTTTTTAACCTAATAAGGTAGTTGTAAGATCATAGTAGTTCTAGAGAGAACTATTTTTCACCTAAAATTTCAGTTAGTTTTAATACCAAAAAAGTTTTGCATTTCATATCAATGATTACTTTTTTTTCTAGATCCCTGATCCACAGTGATCCACAGTGACCATGAATTACACATTTTGTGATGAAAATGCTTTAGAAAGTATTTCTTTTTTCAATTGTTATGATCACAGAATCACAGAATCATTAGGGTTGGAAGGAAGCTCTGGAGTTCATCCAGTCTGGTCCCCTGCCAAGGCAGGGTCACCTGGAGCAGTGACACACGAACATCCAGGTGGGTTTGGAATTTCTACAGAGATGGAGACTCCACAACCTCCCCAGATGATCTTTATGTCACTCATGTAGTGAAACATGGGGATGACTGTAACATTAATGAATACATTTTAGTTTCATGGAGTTTCTTTCCCTATCACCTAGATGCACCCTATATTACAGGGGAAATTTTCTGTGTTTGGTTCACAGATAATGCGTTTTCAAGAATTATTATTAACATGGAACAGAAACATTTTAAGCACATTTTTACTAGGAGGAAACCGAAGTGATATTACAGGAAGGAAAGAGTAGATTTGCACTGAAACATCATATCTGATAGACACCGTAGGGATTTGGAGTTGCATAGAAGTTGGTGTTGCTGATATAGAGATAAGTATTGGAGATGGAAATAAAAGTTTTAACTGAAATATTTAAAATCTATTTTTTTTTGTTTGATTGTTGCTATTTTTTTAACTTGAAAAGAGAAATCTTTAAATTCTAATACAAAGTTATGCAATGTCTGTTCCTCTACACTTTTCATCTGTCAGAAGTGATATTTTTCCTCAGCATTGCCAATGATTTCATAATTCCAATTCATTACATTGGAGGATCTGTGCATTAAAGATATTTTGTGAAGGGTGTGGATACAACTGTGACTCAGGCAAGACCTGAGGAGGAGGTATAAAGGAAGCTGCTGCTCCAAGACAAGTTCTGAGCTGTTACTCCTCTTAGATAAGTCTGTAGGCCATGACTCTTGCATTTCTTCCCAGATTTAAATTATGGTGTACAAATTTGGATTCATCTGTTTGAAACATGTATAAGATGGGTTAAAGACAAACATTCTTTGTGTGCACACTCTAGAGGAGACCTCTGAGGGCACATGCCTGGTAGACACAGCTCAACTTACAATCTTAGCCCTTTGAATGCATCAGAAATAGTGAACCAAAGTAGAGACAAAACTTTGCTTCTAGTTCTTTCACTCAGACTCTTTCAACGGCTTAATGCATAGGCTTTTGCACATATTTTAACTTTCTGTAATTTATTTTCCTTATCTGTAACACAGAGGTAGCAGAAGATATACCACAGTTTAAATGTAAAACAAATTCTTCTGACGAACTTTTTGAGATCCTAAGGTAGAAGGTATATTTAAAATGCTAAACATTATTATAATTATATATACTAATATATCTTTTGTCACTATGAAGTTACCTTATTAGAGCAGAATTTTCTTAATTGCACTATACCCCTGTGGAATCAGGAATGTGTCATTTGACCAATTGTCCTAATTATTTGAGATCCTGAGAAATATATCACACTGGGAGATTTTTTAAATTACTATAGAAAGAGGCTTAGCTGGTGGAACAAATCTCTCCCTATGTATGTGCTTGAGAACATCATAAAAAAAAATCACACCAAAAAAAAGTTAGAAACAGTAATGCATTATGAAACCATAAATGTTTTATTCAATAATCTTCTTGACAGGGTGGGAAAAAGCTGAAGTGAAATAAGAGGCTGACAAAGTAGGATATCTGTGTAGAAAGTTGTTCCTGTTAACCTCAGTGAATTAAATTTTGCCAGGCTAACTATTCTACCATTTAATCAGACCAACCACCACCTACATCCACTGCTTTTAATTAAAATATCCACTGCACTGTTACTTCATTTTACCTCTTCACTTTCACTTATTTCTTCTGAGTGTTTTGCCTGGACTAGGAGTTTTCTCATTTAGATATCTTTAAAGCACTGGCCATTACAAAGCCTTGGTATATTATGTATAAGCAGTTGTAACACAAATGAAAACAATGCTGGAATACCTTAATCTCTTCTAAATAGTTCCCTTTATGAGGGTATTGCACCACCTTAATTATTTTATACCAAAGGACCCAGATATTACTCCAAATAAAAGTAATACCATTTTGTATAATTACCATCTTACTTCTACTGTACTGGTAACCTTCCCCATGGCTCTCTCATCTCTCCCTCCCTCCCTCCCTCCCTCCCTCCTCCCTTCATTACTGTTATTATTTCTATTATTATTATTATTATTATTACTACTGCTGCTGTTACTACTACCACTACAGACAGTAATTTTAAAGCAAGAAAACACATTTGTGTGTCATACCCTAAATTAAACAATTTCCTAAATTCTGCTTGGCATGACCTAACCCCTTCATAGCAGGTTGGATAAGTGCCCCTCTACTGGTTGCAGACAGCAGTATAATCCAGAAGTGGAGGCCTGGATATAACTGCTATAAATAATTCAAAAATTAAAATTAGATAAAAATTACATTTCACTTAGAATGAATAAGCATCTGTGCTAACAAGAAAAAGCAAGTTAAAACCTTAGGTCTCACACAAGTTACAGACAGTATCACAAACTCCTTCCCATTCCACTTTCCATGTGAAAGGATGACTATCAAAGAAAGTAGGCAAGGGAGCATCTAGGAATGAGGCTTCTTACTGTTGCTCAGTGATGGGGCTTCTTTCAAACATAGGACATGGTGCTATTAATTCTTATTTCCCCTTTAAGTCATGTTGCAGTCTTGGTCACAAATTTGCATAATGTGCTATGGCACCTGCTCTCACAGACTAAATAGAGAATACCATTATGAAAACTATAAAAAAACCCAAAAAACAGTGGCAATCACATACGTCCAAGAGCTCTGCAACCTAATTCTTCAAGCTCCCAGTTTACAGGGGACCAACTCAGAGGCCTGAGGTCAACATAAAGTGCAATAAAATATTCAAGAGTCATGCTTGTCCCTGTGATGAGCAGAAAATTACCCTGGCAGCTTTCTAAGCCAGCAGTTTCCTTAAAGGTGAAATCCTTTCCCCAGACAGTTTGATTTTTGCTGTGTCAGGGAAAGTTCAAAATAAACATTAGGAAAAGGTTTTTCACTGGAACAGACTCCCCAGGGAAGTGGTCACAGCACCAAGTCTGTTACAGTTCAAGGAATGTCTAGACAATGCCCTTTGTCATATGGTTTAATTTTAAGTAGTCCTGCAATTACTACTTGATGATTCTCATGGGTTCCTTCCAACTTGTGGTATTCTAAGATTCTATAAAATAATGTGATTTCAGTCACACCTTGGGGAGAAATTGCACCCCTTTTCCTGGCTTTAAAAATACATTACTTTTGAGCCCATAGGTATAAAATGAGCTGCTTATGTGTTGGCAGTTTTTTTGAAAACAAGAATGTGTACTGCCTGCAGAGAAAATTTTCAGTTTCCTTGTATCAGATATTTGCTGTTGCTTGCCAGCCACATAAAGCAGGCAAGTCCAGTACCAGCATATCTCTGGCAATTGGGAATATGGACTTCAATGCTAGTTAGTTAGAAAAAAGACAAATCATTTCTTATGTACACAGGAAGTATATAACGATTCCTTTAATCTAAAAATACACAAAAAATGTGACCATAAGCAAGCCTAAAAAATCACCTGTTGTCTGTAGAGTACAAGAACAAGAATCCCTGGAGCTACATACAAGCCACTTGTACATTATCTAGCTGAAGACCTTTTCTGCCTTTGCATAACATTTATTACATCCTTTTTCTTCTTGTAATTTTGAATTTTAGCTCAATTCCTCTCTGTTTGCCTAAAGCTTATATTAAGGATTAAGCAGATCTTACAAAATGTTGCACAAAATAATTGCTTTTCATTAGGAAGTATCTGGTGAATTGGCTAGTTACATTTCTTCAATTCCAAACATTAGCTAAAATATGCAACTAGTTGGTTAATTCTAATCTACAATTTCATACAGTTAATGAATTATTCATGGGTTCATGCAGCTGCTGAAGTACTGCAAAAGCTTAAATTTAGCACTCAGATGGCACACGTGGCAACTTGGCAATTATTATTTTTTGGAATATGGCTTTAATTTAAATTCATATGTGATTGATGTGATATGACATGCTGAGAGTACAACAGATAGTATAATCAACAAATGGTCCTTATGAATAATGTTGATGGTAAAAGTTCTATTCAATTTCATGTCACTTTCCTCATCCTTAAAATGAATTTCAGTTTTCGTTCAGCTCTTGATATTCAATGTGTTTTCTTTCATTAGAAATACTGAAGGAGGATGGACAGAAATGCAACTAGGAAATAGATTATGATAATATTTAATATTTTCTATGAGTTTCATTTCCATTTCTACTTATTTATCTTCAGTGCCTTGGACTCAGTCCAACACTTTCTACCAACTATGTAGTAAAGTTTTATATCAGAATAATGATCTTTCAATAAAAAATATTTCCATATAAAAAAATATGGAAAAGTGTTGCCTTAATTGCCATGAATATTTTTACTTATAAGAAGAAATTCAAATGACCGTTAATAACCTTTCTTAATTCATAGTGATTGAAATACTATGAAGGGGTAGAGCGTTAGTTTCATGACACTTGAGAGGACTTTCCTTTAAATACACTATGGCAGCAAGAAACAAATATTTAATAAGCCAGATACTTCCACAGAAACATGCAAGTGTCAAATACCTTTCACAAAATATTTTATAAACTTCTGTTTTGTAATAACTATAATTCAAGTAGATTTTTTTTGAAAAGTAAAGGAGAAAATAAAGGCAGGACTATGGGCATTAGCTTGGTCTAGGAAAGGTGGGTGTATAACCTTCACATATGCAGGCTACTGGAAATGCAAAATGTTGCCTCCAGCATAAATGTTATGCTGCCATTCATAACTCAGTAAATAACTGTCAATCCTCAAAAACATGGATCCAAAAATGAAGATGAATATAGGAAGAAAAATCACAGAAAATTATTTCCAGGCATTATTACCATGGCTTTGCTCACAATTCCTGCATAAAGACATGGGGTAAAAGACAGAGTGAGGCTTACTTTGCCCCCAGGGTTACAGGTTGAACATATTCCCTTTCCTCCTGAGCCACCCTTTCCCAAATGGGAAGAGAGCTGCCCACAAGCACACGTCTGTGCATCCTTCCAAACACTGCTGCACGTAGCAGATCATAGTCCTGCTTACTGAAGGTGCTGGATGCACTTCTAATATCTTTATTTCTGTGATCCCCACCCTTACCCCACTCCCACTGTGCTCTGAGGCATGGAACCTACATCCTTCTCTAAGAATGAGAACTAGGATCCAAATATGTGCTTGTTTTGTTGCTATATGTTCCAAGTCTCCTAGTAAAAGCCATCTTACGATGTTTCCAGCATTACTGGTGAATAACACAGATCACCTTCTCAGTTATGACAGATAAAATGAATTAATGGGATTTAAGGACATGACATTGAAGATAAAATCATTTCTGAGGATAGATAAAGGTTGACAGCCTTTTAGGTATTATTTCTTTCAGTAAATGCCAAGGAAAATATTTTTAGTTAGTCATCTCGTTGCTCTGTTCCTCTGTACAATTTAACAGTTTTAGGAAGATTCTACTCAAATCAGAGATGTTGACTGAGAAAAATGCTCCTTGATCTTTCAAATAACTAAATTTTAAGAATATAGAACTTAATCTTTCACAAGCCCGTGTTTCTTTCCTTGTTACAGGTTATCTAATATTTGCTCTTTTGGAGCAGGCCCTTAAAGCATGGATGCTCTTCTTATACACCTTAGAAAAAAGTTCCTATTTCAACCATTGAAGAAACACATGCTGTTTAAACTGACTTGTTGAGAATTCACATATGAATAGAATGAATAAATGTTCTACATGGGGAGTACCTCTGAGAATCAGAAATTCCCCAAGTGCATGAGCAGATGGCACAATCTACACTTAAACATAGAGGCTGTATCTCTGCTGAAAAACATTAAGGTGTATTTGTTATGTTCAAAATATTTATTTCAACAAGAAGAAAAAAACCCATACCTTTTACACAGTATCATGAATTTTAGTTGTGTGATATAAATTACAAGAAAAAAGAAAAAGGAGTAAAGAAAACTATTTCAGAGGAAAATCTCAAAAATAATACTGTTATAATTGCTATGCAGAAACTTCTTGGATTTTGTACTCTTTTCTGTGGGGTTATTCTTTCCCCTCCACTGCTTCTATAGCTCTTAATGTCTGCAGCATCACAGCAGGAGTGGGACACTAGCACGTCATCAGCAATCCATGTCCTTCCCTCAGGTGCATCATGCTGATGTTAACAGCTTCTTGCTCCTCATTTCAGGTCAAATGTATATTTCTAACATAGTTTCTGCCTCTTATTTAGTTGATTTTTTTTTTGCTTCTTTTGTTGTTCTGGGTTTTTTTGTTGGTCTGTTTGTTTTGTTTTGTTTTATTTGGGTTAAATTTTGTTGAGGTTTTATGGTGGTTTATTGGTCCCTAATTTAGCTTAGTTTCCTATATGTCCCTAATTTAGCTTAGTTTCCCATATGTCAAACAAACATCTATCCCATAGCATGCTTGCTATCTGTTCTCCTGTTACTTCTACAAAACTGGTTTTACACAGATGTGAAGGCAATATTTCTCTATCAATAGGTAACTGACCACTCAGGAGTTTTTTACAGCCTCATATCACCAGGTGCCACATCTGTCATCATCCCATCCCTGTATGCTCTCTACACTGCATGATCTTTCCCCACATTTAAGGGTTTTGCTTCACTCCCAGTCTTTTATTCCATTGCTCTGCATCATTTTGGTGTAGTCATAAATAGTTCATTCTACAGAAAACACTTAGTAGTACTATCTATACAAAAATTATGGTTGTACTACTTGGTTACACAAAGCTCAGCAAAAGTAAAACAAATTAGGAAGAGCCATTAGAAAATAGGTAATTAGAATATTGCTTTTACAGCTGAATATTGTGAAACATAGCTCTGAGCAGGCCAAGAGAAGTCCTGACAAAGCCTAAAAAGTCCTGAGGATTTGCAGAGCTACTGTGAAGCCTGAAATCTGTCATTAGCAAGGCCAATAATGTATTTATTGGGTTACAAGGCTTGATGCTTGGATTGTCTCATAAACATTAAGAATAGCAAGACTTGCCTAGAACATATGATGGGTTTTTGCAGAATAATATAAATACATATTAATTAATTTGACAATGCAATGGAATAATACACAACAAAGTTAGTGGAGATTTATAATTTGTGATATGCTACTGAAGGAAGAGAGATAAGTGAATGGTTCATATAAAATATAAACTGAATAATCATAAAGGGATATTTTTGCCACAGAAAATTATTTTGATTATGGACCAAGCTTTGGCCTTAATTACATACGCACAGCTGCTCCTGATGCCAGTGTGTATCTAAGTAAAGGATCTGTTTATGAACAGGGATTGAAATTGTATTATTCTCTGCTTTCAAGAAATAATAGGACTCTGGAACCTCACGTTTTTCATATATATAAGAAAAGGAATTGCTTGATAGGGCTAAAAGTCAATTGGAGTAGATTCTATCACCTTTGTGGAGTAGCACCTATTTGCCTATCTGAAAAACAACCTTCTTGATTCAGTAAAATCATATCCTATATAAGAAGTATCCAATAAGAAAAAAAAAGTATAATAGAAGTTGTAGATGTTTACCAAAGTTCAAGATAAAATATTCTACAGGAAAAGCAGAATATTTTAAGAGATTCCTTTCTGAAACCATTTTTGTGAATGATGTTCTTTTTATAAATAGTTTCTATTATTTCAGATGCAGGTAGTGCTCCCATCAATTTAAAGAAGTTTAAACTTGAAACAAAATCACTTTTCCACCCTCATTATGAAAAATTGCCTATGTGAGATTTATTTTGAAAAACTATTCATCAGAAATTCTGATGACCAAAAAGACAGTAACACAAATAACTCAGAAGATCTTCCAGTTAAATCCACATGAACTTTATATGACTAGCATTTCTAGAGTCTAAATAATGCCACATATATGTTACTTTCTTTCTCGATCTGCTTCCTTTCCAAAACTCTGAGCTTTTCAAACTTTTTCACCTGGAGAGTTCATCCACTCATGTAATTTGATAGAAATATACACAGTCTAATGTGCAGCCTATATCTCTATTATCTTGAAAGTTAACCCACAGTGTCAACAGTACAAGAATACCCATTTGTAGGTATTACTGCAATGCAATGTAGTAAAAGCAGTTTAATAAGAATCAATCAAATATTCATTTTTTAAATAAAGAATATATTTAAAACTTTATGGATCACCACCTAAATAATATGAATCTAAACATTTTATAAAACACAATCACGATTTTGCTGATTATACAAGTTTTAGGCAAAACAGCAATTTATTTCAGTCACTGACTGCAGATGAACTATATATTTTAAGAGTCTTCAAGTATCATTTTTTCTTTATTACCTTTATAAAATAAATAATCTTCTTTTGACACAGAAATATAGGCCTCCAGATTTACTGTAAATATTCCAATAAGATTGAGAGGGTAAATGTGGAAAGGTAGAGAGTGAGGTTAGGGTGAACGTTGTCCTTATCTTTCTCCTGTGTAATAAATATTAAGTAATAATAAATAATATTAATTAATAAGAAATAATATTAACTTTTTGTGCTCATAATTAAAAAGTATATATATATATATTTAATTTCCTTATAAGATGGTCATGATAATGAGGAGGACCTTTCTGTATTCTCAGTGTAGAAAAGTGCAGCATTGTCACATGAAAACAGACAGGCTGCTGCCCTCTCCCTTCAGTTTCATAGGATTATGACAGAAGTGAATGCAGAACTGTTTTCTGTTCTTTGTCTGGCTCTTTGTTGCAATCTCAAGTTATTTTCACCTCCTGTCTTTCTGAGTGGGAATTTATTTTAACAGTAGTGTAAAATTGGTGGAAATGAAGCAGGACTTCGGGGCTGACACCAGTGAAGACAGAGGGAGCAACAGATTTCAACAGCAGCAGTGAGTTATTGCAGCAGCTCAGTTTGTGGAGCTAAGTCCTTAGTCAGCAACGTGCCTTGGTTGACAGGAAATTAGATGGAAATAAAAAAAAAAAACCTGTGAGTAGTTGTCAAGCTGACTGACACAGCTCATTCCAGAACTATTGGCTTTATGAAGAAAAAGAAGAAAAAAGAAAAGAAAAGAAAAGAAAAGAAAAGAAAAGAAAAGAAAAGAAAAGAAAAGAAAAGAAAAGAAAAGAA
>JAWWMU010000001.1:103011367-103047718 GCA_035048155.1 Cinnycerthia olivascens | reverse complement strand
AGTCTCCTGAACTAAAAAAAGAGTGACCACTGAGATCTGAAAAAGACTAACATAAAAGATAATCATTTATCTCTTTATCATTTGACAATCATGTGCCTTTTAGATGACCATCTACTGAAAACTTCAATTCTGAAAACTGAAATTTGGTTTATAAAAGCAAAGTCCAAGACAAAGAGCATGAACAATATTATTCAAAATTTTCATAGTTTAAGATCAATGACATTATAGTTTAAAAAGTGTTAGGCTTTGGTTTTTAAACACTTCTTTCATCAATAAAGAAGAAGAGTTTTCTCAAAAATAGATGACAAAGACAACTCAAAAAACCAATGGAAACAATTTGATCTGATAGTCGAGATAGGAGGAAAGCTGTTTCTAATATAATGTCTGAATATAACTTTTTCATAAGCAATGAATGTCGGTTCTACAACATCACACAGATTCTCCCTTGGGTAATTGCACTAGTGCCAATACTGTTCAACATTATGATTAATGATCCAGATGATGGGATACAGCACACCCTCAATGATTTTACAGATGATACAAAACTTGAAATAGCAGCTGATGCACCAGATTACAGGTGGCCTGTTATTCAGGAGGACCCCAAAAGGCTGGAGAAATGCGCCAAAAGTTTTGGAGATCAACAACAGTAAAGGCCACATCCTGACCATGAGGAGAAATAACCAGCGTATGCCCATCTGGAAAGCAGCTTGGCAGGGAATGTCCTGTCTGTCCTGGTGCACACAAAGTTGGACACAAGTCTGCAGTTTGCCTTTGCAGCCAAGAAGGATAAAGGCAACCTGGGCTGCATTAGGCAAAAGTGTTGGTAGCAGAGCTTGGGAAGTGATCCTTTTTCTCTACTCTGGCAAGACAAATCTGAAGTCTTGGGTCCAGTGCTGGGCTTCCCAGTGTGAGAGAGACATTAACATACTGGAGTGAGTCCAACAAAGGGGCTCAAGGATTGGAGCATCTGGCATGAAAGAAGAGGCTGAAGGAACTGCAACTTGTCAGTCTGGAAAAAGAGAATGCTCAGAGGGATCATACTCCCTGATGGAGGAGCAAAAAGGACAAAAACCTTTCTCAGGCAGAGGGCACAAAATGAGACACAAGTAAAATCTTTGAGAAGAGGAAGGTCATACCCAGAAAGGTTGTCCAGAGAAGCTGTGGAGTCTCCATACTTAGAGATATTAAAAACCCATCTGGACAGACTCCTGGCTACCCTGCTCTTGCTGACCCTGCTCTGAGTAGAGGCTTGGACCAGGTGATCTCCAGAGGTGCTTTCCTGCCCCAGCCAGTGTGTGAGCTGGTCATTCTGTATTTTAATGAACAACTTATATGGCTCAAGCTTATTTTCCAGAGAGCTAATTGTATCTCTAGATTGCAATCTTTTCTTCCATGCTTCCCTCTCATTAAACTTGACAGCATGACAGATGTTGTTATATTGCTGATATCAGATTTCTACCTATCTAATGCACACTGCATTGTGTAAGTCCAGATAACCAACTCCGGTAAACAGTGATAGTTCCACAGCCACTAAACTCTTTATGTCTTCAGTCATAAAAAATGAATTCCGATGACTTATTGTCTAGAGGGACACAAAGTAAAACTTTTCAACCATCTTTTCTTTATGCCTGGCAGTGTGTGTGCACATAGTAGAGGGAGTGCTCCAGCTGGCTGTTAGGGAGATTTATATGAGCATAACTTGGATGTTTCTCAATAGGTTTAGTTGCCAGCTTAAAATGAGTGCCCAATGAGTTACTGCCCCTCTAATGAGTCATAAGACAAACAAAAGCTTTAGAAGAAGATCCATTGCTTTAGAAATTTTTTTGAATACCTAGAAAATTTTGAAAAAAAATCCCACAGATTCAGAGTTAGAGGTTATATATATATATATGTGTGTGTGTGTGTGTGTGTGTGTGTGTGCATGTGTGTGTGTAAAATGTATCAAAGTTATGGTAAAATCCAGGAAGTGAAACTGGGAATTTGAATACTGGAGCAGGTTGAAGACTTGGTAGAGATTTTTAATGTAATACCATAATTCCATATTCTGGTTAGCCTTTACTTTTTTCTTTCTTTATTTTTTTGTTTGTTAGTTGGTTTTTGGGGGTTTTTTTTGGTTTTTTTTTTTATTTTCTTCTGCATAATGCATAGTCAAGAAGCTCTTTATTCAAGATTCAGGACTAGGCTGTTTTGTGTCAATGTGACTGATACTGATACATAGTCTTGAGAGAAGAGCTGTTATTTCCAGAGTAACAGAACTCAGTTTGATCTGACTAGAGACTTTGTGCTGGCTTGGACAAGGGCAAGGTTAAGTTTCTCATGTGGACACAGTCCAAGTCTCAGATCAATGTAAATTATCTTGTGCATGCACTTGTTAAAATAAAATCACCTTGTCCAACATTTGGAAACATCTGTTGCAAGGGAGCAAGTGAGGTTTGGATGCCTGTCTTCTGCAACAAGCTCTAAAAATTGAGAAAGGGAAAGGACAACCTCAACTGTGTATGAGGCAAACATAGAGACAAGTTGTGAGAAATCCAGGTTAGTCAGGACAAGATGATTCCAACTAGTAGGAAGCTGTTCATAAGTTTACCTGATTGAAGAACTGCTCACAGCTTGTCAGAACTTCAGAGCTCTGTAACAGAATTGAAATGAATATGTAGCAGCTTTCATCACACAGAAGCAAAAAATAATTGACATCGACCACCTGCTGAGAGATCAGCACTAATGTAATGAACTTCAATTTGCAGAAGACAAAAAGTGCTTTGTCACAGTGATGCACAGACACTACTGTACACGAGACTTCTGAAAGTGTCATGAAGAGCTGGAGTGCTTGGAAAGAGCACCAAAGGAAAATCATGTTTTGTGACAGTTTTATAGAGCTAGCCACTCTGGCAGCTAGGGCCTGTGTGCCTCCCTATATGCCTAAAAATGCCATTATGAATATCCATATATGCATATTCTATGTATGTTATGCATACACATATGAGTGTGTATACATATTTGTTCATATTCATATGCCTATATGCATGTGCATATACAAACATAGATTTGTATATCCACACCCAAACTTCTGAAGCCGCAGTGTATATTTCATCCAAGATGGCAAACTGGAAAGCACAATGATTGATCATGAAGAATCTTAAGAGAAGAGCTCATAGTTCCTAGAAAATCCTTGGAAAAGAACTAAAATATGTACAAAAATATAAGAAGTCTCAAACCAGATGAGCACAATTATGTGATGTTTTTCAAAATCTCCAAGCACATTAAGAGTTCCAGTAAAAAATATAAAAAGAATAAAATAACATCAATGTTTGAAAGTTTGGTATGCTCTGATAAAAGGAGGAAAACTGAGGAGAAGTGCATTCTGCATAGTTTCCCAGAACTATCATGCAAATGCAAAATTAAGAAATCTATAAATTGCTCTGTGGAGGATATTGAGAGAAATGAATCCAAAGCATAAAAGTTCAATAAAGCTGTTTAAAAGTCAGTAATTTCTTACACTAATGGCAATCACAGAGAGAAAGTATTTAAGTATTTATCTACACAGGCCTATGAACTAAATATTTTAGAAATTTAGATGATGCTGAGAAATAAACACATGTCACAAGAGCACTGATTTCAAAACAAACAAGGATTTGACCTGCTAATGCTGAAAATATCTCATTGGGGATGAAACTGAAGAATTATATTTTCTAAAAGGTCAGAAATTTTAGAAAATATTGAATTACAGTTTGTGTCTTTAACAGCATGCTGTCATGCAAAAACATTCCTGCACTTCCGACTGTAGACTGATGAAAGAGTTGCTAAGAGCCACCACTCTGGTGAGAACTTCTGAAAAAGATTAGGATTGAAGAAGCATGATAAAACTTAATTTTTATTTCCTTACCCAGCAGTGTTTTTCTTTTTTATCTGATGGGTGTTTCTTACTCAAGCTATGCTGCTTATTCTGCTTTATGCAGTGAAAAACATCACATCAGGGACCTCTTTTTTTTACAGAAATATCATATACACACACATGTTCTGTCCTTAAACACATGCAGGTGAAAGTAAAATTTAGTTGTATGTCTTCACCTGCAAAGGAGTTGATACAGTATTTTATATTCTGTGCACACTGCTGGTTAAAAAGACTTGACTAAGTCTGATAGTTAGGATAGCTTTTGGTGCAAAACAGTGACCATTTTTTCAAGTTGAATATGCTTTTTTCTGTGCAATCTGTCTAAGAAAACAAGTCCTGTGATTTATATCTTCAGGGGAGCCACAGAAAAGTAGCAAACAGAAATAAAGCTAGGACGTTATACAAGAATTTACAATTAAGATAACAATTAACACAGTGAGTATGCAGTGGTTTATAACAAAAAAAAAAAATCACAGAATTCTATAAGCACTGATGTGATAAGTGACAGCATGATCAAGAAAGACACACGTTATTTACTGGAGACTAGTACTGCCCTTCACAGGGATATCTAAGTCTATATGGCAATGATATCAGGAAATTACTATGATTCTAATTACCATATTATTTAATATTTAGGATAATTTTCACAATTTTAAATTGGACATGTGACAATTAGACAAAAATCTATGTAGAAATAGGTTGATCATTTCTGTGAAACCACACTGCATTAAAAAAGGCATCAATAGTCTCAGAAGTTCAGTGCAGAACTGGACAGCTCCAACTTTCCTTAAATGTCTTCTAAATTATTTTCAGCTTTCATAATTAAACAAACTTTAGATTTAATCTACAAGAGGCATGGAGGTACTTTTTGGAGTTAAGGAATAGTACATTTTGATATATATATATGGAACAATAAACATCTGAATAACTGAATGAAATAGGAACAAAATAACTACTTCAGGTACATCTTATCTGGATTTTTTCAATTCAAATGGAAGGTATTCTTTCAGATTTGGAAGTTATGAGTTATATTTATTTCTAGAGTAAGAGAAACTGAACTGATAGTCAGGATTCATTAAAAAAAAAAATCCTTGAAAATATAACTCTAAGTTTCTCATGCTGTTTGGAATGTAGACATGTAATTTAAGACTGAGACTATTCTGCATGATATTCCCTCTCATTCTTTGGTGATAGTGGAAATTTTATTACATTTTAATCATACGAGCCACCTTTTCCTCCTGCAAAATTTTCAGTTTGTCTGTCTCAAGTGTTTTTCTACATTGTGTAGGGAAAAAAATTAAAATATCTTCCCTCAAGTCCTGTAATTGACACACATTCCATGAAAAATAGCATATTCTCTTCATATGGCTTAAATTTCAAACTAGAGTCTTTTTGAAAAATGCCAACTCACAAGTCATCCTCTAGTTAGACAAAATTTACAGTATTTCCTGAAGGAGTATCTTGATATATGGCTTCTAGACAGTTACGTGAAATGACCTAATGGTTTTAGCTCTGTAAGAGAATGAAAACTATAAAACAATTTTAACAGTCAACAGATGACTCAAGAACATTTCAAGCACTGCATTTTATTCAAAATACAGCCCCTAAAACATGCAAGCTGTCAATACATATTTGATTTTTCTGGTGAATCAATGTCTCTTTTTGTGAAGCTGCTTAACTAAGGGACAGTTGAGGATTTTAATGGAGAAAACTGCTGCATTAGGATGATCACTGGTCTCAGATCTTTAATCAGATGATCACTTAGTGTGAATGGTGATTTTAGTCTATCACACCACCTCTGTGAGTTAGAAAGACACTGTTCCCATTTTCAGTTGTCAAGGAGGTGCCAAATGATTTACTGAACACAAAACAGAGATTTACTCAGGATGGAGCAGGAAATCAAATTGTCTCAATTTTTATTTAGTTGTTGAAAGTATTTTGTAGGCAAAGAACAGTTATTATTTTCACTTATCAGGCCAGTACTTTTAAATTAAAGAAATAGTTATCTGCAATTCCAGTCTGTTGGAGTTGTCATCTCTATTTCACAGAGACAAGAAAAATATTTATAAAAATAATTTAAATTGCTTATCTCATTTAAAAAAAAAAAAAGCTTTTTGAAAAATTAAAGAAATTATAGCCTTCCTTTCCAGGAAAAAAAAATCATAAATACTAGCACAATTTGAATCAAGGTTATGAAATCCAATATTGTATATACTGAATTTCATACCAGCATGTATATTTACAGTCAATTGGCTTTTTTGACATGCATTACTATGTGTTTTCAGATGGGATTGTGTACTATTGACAGGAAATTCTGTACTTGTTGTGGAACATCTGCTATCTGCTAGGATCTGCTGTGCTGGAGCAGAGCTGTGATTAGCTCAGCACTCTGTCTCTAACATGGGTCATGGCCACATCCATCAGAGGAAGGGCAATGTACTCGTGTGGAAAATGATGGAGGAACCTGCCTCCTTAAAACACAGCACTGTGCCCTTGTCAGTTAAAGATTGCCTTGTGCCCTGAAGAGAGATGGAAATTACCTGAAGGATGAAGGATTGAGGCTTCTTGTTTCAAGCTGTAAAGTCTGATAAATACAAAAAGAAATGCACTCTCCAAATGGGATGTTGCAAATATGTCAGCTACAGAATTCTCAGAAACTTACTATCTTCAACAGCACCAGAAAGAAAATGCTAGATTAGATGAAGTGTCAGATTGGTCATACCTGCTTTCTATTTCCTTTACAATAAGGAGAATTTCTTACTATCCTTCAGCAATTTTACTGTACAATTTTATACCCATAAGGGTAGCCAATGGTGAGGATTAATATTTTGTAGACAACTGTTTTCTAGGAACAGGTATGAGATATACCAGGTTAAAAATGTGGTAAAAATGTGTCAATGTCACAGTTAAAACACTGAGTATTTTTACATGTCCCAAACTCAAATGAACATTTTTTTCTATTAAATGAGCAGAGTGCTGGAAAAAGTATCAAAAGCTGAAGAAGAAGAAGATGAAGAAGATGACAGTACTTGGTAGTACAATGGATAAACCAATACTGAACATATTGCAATTGTGCACACTGAAGAAAGCAATCCTGATTTTTTTCATGGAATCAGTGAAAAGGTGTTACCAGCAGTAGTCAGTAAATACCAGTTGTCAACCTTACTACTTAGTCAAAGATTTATAATTATAATGAAATTTTTATGGAAGGATTATCCAAAGGGTAAAAGAGTAAAAAGGGTGAAGAGTGAAAAATAAACCCAAAACATATAAAAATTATATGTAAAGGATGAGAATATAAAATATTTATGGTCTTCATATCCTAGAAGGATAATAAGATTTGAAAAGAAGTGAAGAAGGGCAGCAAGAATTCTCAAAGATATACAAACACTTCTGAAAAAAATCTGATCTTTAAACCTCAGGCATGTAACAGAAGTCTCTGAAATCATGTATGCCAAGAAGAAGGTGAATAAGGAATGAGTGTTTAGTTTTTGTCATAAAGCAAAAATGGAATCAAAGGATTGAAATCATCAGACTAGAATTTCAAAATAGGAAATATGCAATCACTTTGCTCATAGTTGAACTCTGTGCATGTAGGGAAATGATTGCATAGGCTCAAAACATTTCTCATTCATGGGAGAAAAAAACCTTAAGGAATGAGTCAAGATGGTAATAGTTGACTAACAGAGCATATGAGTACACCTGAAAAATATAATAATACAATTGCGTCTTGCTTCTTCTTGAGGTGCTGAAATAGATATAACTGTTTTCTGACTTGGTATTGCCAAGTTCATACAATCCAATAGTAAATTCAAACTATTACAACGTCTTCCCAATCTCTCCACAGTTACTTCCTGTATCTTGCCATCTACTGTTATACCATCATCCAACTTTGCATACAACTTTTACATAGTTAGTTATTCTTAGTACTTTTCTACTTGCTCATGGGAGGAACTACTAGGAATTATTAGGTTCGTGATAGTGAGTGGTGGGTTCTGGAATTAATTTCTGAACTTCAATAAGGTATTTGTGTCCTTATTACATTTTCTACTGAATTTCAAGTTCAGCTAAGTAACTGAGAAAAACAAAAACTTTAGTCATAAGAAAGTTTTGGATTCAGCAGCAAAATTTGACATGATTTGAGGCAAAGAATTTTCCCTTCTGGCAAAATATTACTTCTCCAAAATAACAACTATGAATGTCTTCCAGCTTCCTGCAACAGATTTTGTCCTAAATTCTGACAAGACATGCGACAGAGCTGATTTATGACTTTCCTTTTTTATTTTATAGTCATGTCTTTGATTGATACTCTAGGCCAATATTTAAAAATACATGCACTTATTTTTATGTCTCTAAATGTTTTAATCTAATCAGTAAGTAGAATGAAAGGTAATCTTATTCTGATGACTGGAATTCAAGACAAACAAAAAGTTTATCGTGAACTTTCCCCTTTTAGGTAGGAGGACCCAGCTTTTTTCACTGTTCTCTTGGAATAAGAGCCCATTTTTTTAACAGAAAAAGCACTCAGCTTTAATCAGATTATACAAATGTGTCATTTTCCCTGTTGTTTCTCTGGTTTATGTTTTTAAATGACTGTAGAACTTATAAAAGTTGCCAGACGCATTTCTCTGGAGGTAGTGTTTGAAGGTACAACTTCAATGTGCTCTTATCCTATTTATGGCAATCCAAGACATACTGTTCCTTACTGTCTTAACACTTTGAAGAAGCAGCAATACCTATTTAAAAAGCCATCAGTGAAAACTTTTAATTATAGGCAGTGAAATTATGATCTTTAGAGAACCTCTAGAGAACCCCACATATGCAGGGTAATGCTGCTTGTTTCATTTACATAAAAATAGAAATATATGTGTCTTAGTCACAGTTAAATAATAATGATGCCTGGAAATCTGAATTCACTTAAAGTTTTATGGATATAAAACTTGTAATTCTCAAGACACCATCCTCAAACATACTGAAGCACAACTTTGATTGAGTGAGTGAAACACACTTATCCGTAAGTGGCAAATTATACATTAAAGGACCTTTTCAACTAAGACTTTAATTTTGATCCAAACACCGATATGGAAAATTACAATAAACAAAATGAATAAAAGGTAAGACCACTACTTGAACTCCATTTTGTTCATACTGGAATGTAACAAGACATAAGTAACAAAACCATGTTTTTCAAAATTTCTACTTTAAACTTAATTGTAAAAATTCTATATTAAGCAAAACAAAATTCCTTTCAAATAATTCAGTCATGCAAAATGTTTATTATATGCATAGGCAGCTAATCTGCACTCAGCTCTATCCCACCAGCCTTATCAGGAACATCCAACTCTAGGAACGAACCTAGGCAGATTCTAAAAACTCAGCCAAGCAGGGTCTACAATTCAGTGAAGGAATTCCTCCTTTATTCTCCCCATTCCATCTCTTCCACTTACACCCTCTGAGTATACCAATTAATTCCAATTAAAAGCCTGTTAATTCCTATCCTAGGAATAGGAATAATATTCCTATCCTTAACTCAGCAGCAGAACAGGATTGAGCCAGTGGTGCCTGCATCCCTCCAAATGTCCCTCCTGTCCCAGCCCAGCCCCAGACTGACCCTGCAGCCCCAGTCCCCACCACCTGTGTGTGGGCGAGCACACCCCAAAACAGGGCTCGTGTGACATTTCCCACACATTCTGCTGGCCACTCCTTGCCTTGATTTTGTCCTTGAATGTACTGCTTCCTTGCAACCATCTTCTGTGGCACAGCAGAAATGTTTTTGTTTGGTTGGTTTTTTTGGTTTTTTTTTCCCAATCTTAAGGTAAGTGGAAGTATAAAACTAGGTAAAATTATAAAAATTTAATTCCCCGTTCTGACTGAGAATATGCAAGAACATATGAAGAGTCCACAGCAGGAGTGTTTTTCCCTGTAGATGTATACATGAAGCATTGCCAAAAGTAAACAAGAAACAAAAGTACAAAACAAATAGCAAGAAAAGAAGACACCCAGAACCATCCTAAAGCAGTTTTTTCAACATGGTTATATTTATAGAAAGGCTCCTTTATTGCTGTTTTGTTTTGATTACCTTCAAAAATAAAATTGAGAAGTCCATCTGCTTAGTTACCTGAATTGTCTCTTCCTGATTTTGTTTCAGCTAAAGATCTTTTTCCAAGGAAATTGGTATTACATTTTATCCTCAGCAAAGACTGAATGATGTTTTTCCCTCAGTCGTGACAGCCCAACATGACATCTAAGTGCCTGCTGCAGCAAAAGAAATGACTATTGTTTCTTTGCCAGGTGACCTGTAGCTTTCCAGTTCTGTTTACCAGTTCCAACTTAGCACTGAGGCTGCTCAAGCTGCACATCATAAATGGGTCAGTAGAAACTCCTTCAAATCAATTGAGCTCTTTTTCTTTTCGGAATATCAGTCACAGACTGGTGGACATGGTCTCACAAAAGACATCCTAGACCAGATGTTACAGTCAGTCACCATGGGCTTTGAATTGGTTTATGCTGGATAGGTGAAAGTGCTTAAAGCAATACAGTAGAGACAAAAAAACCCTCAATGTTTATTTTCTAGCTCTAAAGATTTCTTTTAAAATAGTTGTTTGTTTCTCTGCCAATTCAGAGGCTTTACATTTCAATAGAAAACAGAAGAAAAGGTAAACATTTCAGCAGTGCTAGGTTTGATAATACCAGAAGTCAGCTTCCCTAATATAATTGTTGCAAGTTTTTCTCCAGTTGAAAACCAGAATTATCCCTTAGAAGTAAATAGCTTATATGTGAAGCTGTTAATAAAACAGCTGTTTTATTTTGAAGTAACTTATACCAACAGAATTTCTAATACTATAGCATTGTTGTCTCACAAGGTAACTCCTAGAAACTAAGCAAGAATACCCTAACATAGTGAATGATTAAGTTCAAAAAAATCATGTATAGAAATCCAATGTAGGTGATTTAATGATGGCAAAGTGTGAAGGTAAAGGGTTAAGAAAATGTAACCCCTTCCTCTTCCACTATCCATACAGATTGTAGCATTAAGTATTAATACCTTAATATTAACTATTCTATACCTCTCATGATTTACATAAATAAATATGTATAGTTACATAAATAATGTCATCATATACCATAATAAATATCAATTGTACAACAAATTTTACCTAACATTTAAATCTACTCATCTTTAACTTTGCTGGGCAGTTGAGGACATCAGCTTTCCAGGACAATACAAGCTTTCACTGCAGAGGCCTTGATCAGCACAAAATCAGCTGCCACGATGGCTATTGACTGTTGCTTGACAGACTGAATTTTTTTTCCAATCACTTGCACAGCACAGCGTGGAAAAAGATTTTATGATTGCAATTCCTACTTCCAGTAGTGACACAAAACCAAAATGTGTTTTTCATCATCACAAAGCTAACAGTAGGAGAAAAAGCGCTATTAAGTAGAAAGAATTGAAAGAAATGTACTGATTAAATGTGAAGGTTAGGTTGGAGCCATTTCAGTTCTGTCAGTGCAGCAGTTTCCAGCACAAGAATTTCTGATACTTAATATCTGTAAGTATTTGCTGTTAAGTGTCTAATAAAAGTCACTGATTAGTGTGTCATGAAGAAAAAGATTAGATACCGTTACTTTGACTTCTCACTTCTAACATAATTTCAGCATTTAGATTAAATTGTTCCTTTCTAAAATTTAACTTATGGCTCACAATGAAAGTCATAGTGAATGCATTTGCATCTACTGTCTGTATGAAAGCAATTGGTAGCCTGTCATGCTGTAATTCAGCCCTTTAAGCATCAATAGTCACTAAGCGATTCTATTATTATTATTATTATTATTATTTATTATTATTATTATTGGGAGGTGAAATAATAAGTGCACAGAATTTGGTAGCTTAGCACGAACAAAGAAGAAACTGCAGGTGATGGTGTATTTCAGTAACATCTGAGAAGCTTATTCAAAAACTCAAAAATGTAACAAAGAAGAGACAATCACTTAAGTATGCACTTATGGTAAATGACTTCTGGGAAATGAGTATGAGCAACTCATGTCAAAGATTTATATTCCTTATTTTCATAATCCAATCCTCAAGTTTTTCCATTTGAAACAGACACAGAGCAGGATAGGATTTCCATGCTGGAAAGTGGTCACAATTTTCTGCAGTCAGGTCTATGTGGCATTGCTTAATTTAAAACCCACCTTCAACAAACAGAAATCTGCAAATAAAAACATAAACTCCTATTTCCTCATCACACCCAAAAAACCCCCCAACAAACAATCTATGGTTTGTCCTTCAGATGATGCACCCTCATCTCTCAGCCTGCTGGGGACAGGCACTGCTGCTCCTGGGCACAGGACACAAGGGGGGCCCCACTCTCCTTTCCAGTCACAGGACAGGCAATTGCAAGCTAGTGATAATGAGATGATAACTAACTAGAGAAGTGGATAACTTGACCTTCTAGAAGACCCTTCAGAACTATGAATAGTGTTAAATAGGTCCTGTGGAAGCAGAAGCAAGTTTTAGGCCACAAACAGGCTGGTTCATCATAAGAAATGTTGCATTTATTTATATACATTAATAAATCATTAGAATTCTATGAACTATCTCAAGAGAAAGGTAAACAGCATTTTTTACAAATATTCCAAAAACTTGGTTAAAATATCCCTAAAATAACCGTCATATCTGAACATACCTTTTCCCCAATACTGCTGTTTTCCTCTTATGAGCTAAGCATTGCCATGTCTATTTATGTTAACTTTGACTATATTAAAACAAACACAAATAATCCAACCTCTGAAGGAGAGATTGGTGAAATTCTAATGATGCTAAAATATATTAACATTTATGTATATCTTTATTTCAGTGCAGAAAATTTCTCTAGCAGTTTAGAAATAGTGGAATGTCATTCCTGTAGACAACTTTTTTGTCATCTTATATTTTAAAAGACATATTAATAGACCACATTGTATTTCAGAGCTATTTATTAAAAATAATATAATTTATTAATGGGTTTAAAAAATTTGTTTTGGGAAATGTTATTTCTTTTTTTATGAATTAAATATTTCATTCTGCTTTAGTGACTTGTGATAATAAAGCAGTTGTAGATAAATATAGATATTAACATCACAATATTTTGATATAAAATAGCCAGGCATTTATTTTCCACAAATTTACTACTGTAAAAGGAAGTCATAACTTTTTTCCTATTAAGATTTGCTTTGTGGCATTTTTGCAAGAAAGTCTTTGTATGTTCTGAAAGTTGAAAAATACTTTTTTACTTCATTAGCTCTTCATATTTTTATCACTCTAGCAGAGACAGGAAATGAATTGACCTTAGACAATCTAAAATCCTCTTTCTAGAACTTTTGAGATACGTACTGCTGTTACACTTATTATGTGGTTCAGGTATGTTCAGAACTATTCAGTGAATCAAACCCCTTCCCAGACAAACAGAGGCTATGCTTAGAAGAAAATATTTCATTTTCTAATGTTAATTGTGAGGAACTTTAAGTCCATGCACAAATGGACCACAATAGATATTCTGCCTACTGTCAAAATATATAAATATAATTTGTAGGAAAAACAACAACTAAGAATACAACAAAAATTCTATACAGCTAAGCACTGCATGAAACATAAACCAAAGAAAATATCCATGACAAGCACCCACTTTTTTGCACAAGAGCCTTTGGGGCTGAGGACAGTGCCACTAATTTCTTCCCACATCTTCACCACTTTATTGCCAATATGGTCAAACTATAAAGGCAAAAGCGTCACAGTTTTGCTAGGGACTTCGACTTGCAGCTGAGGCAAGAAAGCAAGGAAGAAAGAGAGGATATAAAATTCCCTTTCTGCTGCCTTGATTTTCAGATTATGGAGTTATTACACATTAATGATTTTTTTTTCTTGGTGCATGTTTTTCTTTAGGACTCCCTTGAGTCTAGCTAGGTACTCCCAAGACACAGCATCTCTGCCTGATGCAATCCTGCAGGAGTCATAACATGGATTGACATACTTGTACTTAAGGGTTCTGGCATTGTTTAATACTATAATCACCTAAAAATGAATTATATTTTGTTTCAGGATCCCATCTTTAAAATTTTTATACCAATAACCCAGCAGAAATTCCTGTCTTTTAAAAAACACAGAGTCAACAATTTAAAAGTCCAGTTTTTTGTGTTACTGCTATCACACTGTTATCCATGTGAGAGCTCTGCAGTTTTAGAAGTGAAAGAAGAAAAAGAAAAAAGAATGACCAGAAAAATAAGCAAAAAATGTCATCCACCCAATTTTCTACCTTTCAACACTTATTTACATATTCTTTCCCTTTCTCCTTATACTCACTTAGCCACTTGAATTGTGCACTTACTGACTTCTGCATTACCCCCTCACTTTCTGCAATGAAATGTGCAATCATGCCCAGGTTAACCATTTCCATGCTGAAGTCACCACATAATAGCTCAAAGAGTGGAGAATCTGAGATGGCATGTCAAGACTAAATCAGGAATTATCTTGCTGATGCCTCCATTTCTTTGAACAAAACTCTCCTGTGCTTGGCCAAGTAATGGTTTAGTTCTATATTTCCATGTCTGATGGTGTATTTCAGAACATAACAAATTATAAAAATTAGTGAGATTTTGAGGATTGTGATTATTGCATCTTTCTCTAGGTATTAGGCATTAGGGAAATCGTAAATATATCCTAACATAAGGTATGCTGTCTGGGCTCTCTTTTTTGGTTTTTTGTGGGTTTTATTTTGGTTTTTCGTCTTAGCTGACAATAATACTGCAGAGTAAAATGTAAAATCATGATTCCTTTCTACTTTTCACACCAGGAATTGCAGTGCTTAACAACTCTACCACAGAATTTCACATACACTGTATTTCACAACAATATATATCATCAGGATCAAGTTTAATATTATAGGTAATGTCACCTCCTGAGAACAGGAAGGAACAGATCTGCAAATAAGGCATTATTCTCCAGTCACTCTAAACTCAGGAAATTCTCCTTCTAAACTTTAGTCTTGCCTTCATACAAGCCACACTTTTCTCAGATTTCACCCCCTGCTATATTATGCATGATTTATAAAATAATGTCCTTCTGCATAGTTTGTTTGTTTTTGCAGAGGGATTAAAACAACTTCCTTAAGAGAACTACAACATAACAATTTTCCTAATCGAGATTGGAAGAATTTTTTTCCCTACTTATGCACTATATAGATTTTTAAAATATGTACAGATCTAAATGACACTCCTCTATCATGTGGGTTTCAGCAATTTTTCACTTGAATTATAATAACCCTGCAAGTGCATCTTTTGCTTCAGTAGACAAAATGTCATCAACATACTTTGAAGAATAAATCATACCAGCCTACTCTTCTGATGAGTAGATGGAAAGTCAGTAGATTTAAAAATACATTGATTAAAGTGTTGTTGTGATGGAAAATTTGTAATGTAATATATCACAAAGCACACCAATTTTTTACATACCCAGTTATCTCAGTTTCTATCACAGTTTTGCATTGGGTATTTTTTTTTTGTTGGAAGTGGATGCTGAAAAAATCCAGTGATGAAAATGATCAATGAATGACATACATTCCTCCAAAACCTCATTTTCCTGTCATTCAAAGATGGGAGAACAGATTTACTTAAGAGATAATGCACAGACAGTCAAAAACACCAAACAAACAAACAACAAAACCCTACTTTTTAAAATATTATTTATATTCATAAAAGGAAATAAAGGAAATGAAGGTTTATTATTTTACATCACATTTAAATGTGATAAACTGAAACAGGGGAAATTTCAACCACATTTAAGTTTAAAGGAAATGAAGGCTTACTATTTTACATCACATTTAAATGTGATAAACTGAAACAGGGGAAATTTCAACCACATTTAAGTTTAAAAATTTCCCTCTGAAGATAATTAAGCAATGATTCAGGTCATCCAGAGGGGCTGTGGAATATTCATTCTTGGAGGTTTTCCAAGACTTGACACAACCAAGCCCTAAGTGACCTGACGTGAATTCAGTATTGTCTGGAGCTCCTGGCTGAGCCAAGGTAGTGTTGGAAACTTCTGTGGTCTCTTCTCCTGAGGGATCCTAAGACTTGTCAGTGCAGCAAATTGTTCAGATCATGATTCATGTCATTATTTGGAAATCAGTCCACAGTTCAGCACTGCATCAGGGGTGAGTGCTGTGCTTGGGTTGCACTAAAGAAAGCTTTCCTCCACCTGTGAAGTCAGAATGATTTTAAGGATGAGTATTCTTTGGACCAGACAGTTATTTGCACATGAATTTCTAACTCATAAAATTGATGCTCATGTTTTTAAAGATTTTAAAAAAAAAGCACACTTCAAAATAAAGAGCAAATAAAAATGCATTAGGTATTCATTTAGTGTGCTGATCTCTGAAATTATTTAAAATAAGTTGAAAGATTCCTGAGATCTGAAGGTCATATTTTTGCATAGACTTAGATGGTTACAACATAGTTAGATGCTGGGCTGTTTTCCAAAGTGCCCAGTTACGAAGCTTTAATGAGAATTATTTGCTCACCCTATTTCACTTCATCTGAAAAATGCTGCTATCCACTTACCCTAATTTTAGTGAATGTATATGCATTTCAAATTAGCCTTAAATTGACTAGTCTTTGAATTAAAAGCTTAATTTTTTTCACTACTCAGTTTAAAATCATTCTCAGAATATATATTTTTTTAAATTCTCCTGCTGTAAAATGTAGCCTTTCTTCTGTCTTGCATTCACTGTTTAATAAAAGCAATCAAAAACACTGCTGACTTTTGAAAGAAAATAGTACTTATCTTGACCTTTTAAATTAGGTTTACCTGAAACATAAATGACCGAAGATCAGTATTTACCTGCATTTTATTTTCCTACAAACAAAATATTGTCCTATTGATGTTTTAGGTTTTAGCTTTTATATTTTTAGATTCTGTGCTGTTTTAGTGGGTAGATTTAGGTTTCATATTAAATGCTACTCAGTTCTCTTCACAGAGTAGAGAGACAAAAAAATTTCTTCTCTTGCTGAACACCAAGGACAACTTTTAGGCCCAAAAACGAAAACAATGGTGAAGTGAGAAGAAAAAATAAGGAGGATGGAGCTTCATAACCTCAAGCCATGGTGGGACAATTGATTGTAATATACCAATGGACCAGAACTTACAAAAGTGTGTGACCTCGTGATCAGGCACCCATTTTGTGACCATTTTGGGGCATCTTGGGTGTGGTCTGGCTGGGCTCTTGTGCTGCCCAGCTGTACCCATTGAGGCCTTTTAATAAATGTCTACTTTATCCTCTTGCTCTGTCTGGTCTCTGTTCCAGGTCAGCGTCCAGAAGGCATCACTATAACCCAGCCATGGAATAGATCCTGTTATCACAGACACAAGGCTGAATCTGACAGAGGGGTTCAGCTGCTCACACACAGATTAGGCATGTTTGATGCTGTTTCATTTGGCTGAGGTATTTGGTAGGCATGGATCACAGAATGAGCATTTCACCTTCTGGGCAGGCAATTGGAGACCAGAAAAAAACACTGTGGAGTGTCTAATATAATGCTAAATATTTACATTACCGAATTGCTTCCTAGTAGCCCTTATGCAAGATTAACTCACTAAATATTGGAATGTTAGTTGACAGACTTTGTGACTTAACAACTCTTTTATTTAAATTATAGTAAAAAAGACCAAACCTTTTATACCAATCTATGTACATTCACTACAAAACAAGTAATATACCTTAATAAAATATTACCATTGTTTGTATCATCATTTACATATTAAATATAAAATAATGACACTCTAGAAAGAAGTTATTCAGTGACTTTTCAACTAATGCTAGATATTCCATATACTATTCTCCCACACAGGCATCTTTTGTTACTCTGGTGAGTTTGGAAGGGATTGATTAGACATGGTCTCTTAAAGATGACATTTTTTTTTTAAATTCCTGCAGCTACACATAACTACATTACAGTCTACATTTGATCCAAGGAACTATTATATTTAATTCTGTCAGTCACACCAGCAGACTTTGGTCAACATTTTGTCCACAAAAACTTAACCACCAATTGCAACCACCATGGGTGCACCCAGGGAATAACACATCAAGTTCCATCTTTCCTGAGGTGGAAGGTGCAGCAAAGTCCTCTTTCATTAATAATTCCTTCCATGACTTATGGGCTTGTAGCCCATATGAACAGCAACTTATCGGCAGCCTCCTATATGAGTTTGATGTCACATAAATATGTGTGCCCAGCCCACGGAACAGAATATTCCATGAAATGTTACCTCCTTCTTACAAAGCAGACAGAGGCACTGAGTGAGGCTCATCTCCCCTGCAAGAAAAGCATCCATGTCTGATCTTTCCGAAGAGGTGCAGAAAAACAGTCAGTGACCCTGCTGTCCTTTCTTTCTTTCCCTACCTTGAAAGGGACACCACTGGACTAAACTACAGATTACTCACTTTCCATTCTTTCAAATGATGAGAAGCACTGACTGCTAAAAGAAAAATTCAAGCCAGTTGCTTGCAGGGTCTACACTCTTCACACACTCATTACAGAGATGTTTATGTTTCTTAAATATTCATGTTTACAGACAATGATGGATCCATGTCAGAATGGATCATGTTAAGTCAATGTCTGCTGAAGTTATTATTTGTGCTCTTTCAACTTAGTTATCTCCCCAAATAAATTAATCTTGATGCTCCTATTTATAACACATCTATCACATCTTAATTTATAATTTCACATGCTACAGTTCTCTACAAAACCAATACAATTAATGACAATAACTTTTCCAAAGACTCTTTTGTGTTTCTTGTTCCAGGAACCACCACCAACTAATAAAGTTGTTTAGGAAAAGCAAATTTCTTCTGTTTCTGGTGAAGAATACACCTGAATACAATTACACAGGCTTAATAAAAATAATATAACTATGTCCATCCAAATATGAAATTATATAACCCTAACAACTGAAGAATATATTGCTTAAGCAAATGTTTAATGATTTTCATTGAGGTTTGGAAGTGTTTTAAAGAAATATAATTTATTAAAGAAATATAATTTATTTAAATTATGTGATTTACTTGATTTAGGTGGTAGTGTTTATAAGTGATAGTGACTTTTTTTCCTATCAAATTAACATGCTCTTTTTTCTAAATGATGAATTTCACATTAGATTCTGTAAATAGAAGGAATATCAATTTTTCTTTTCAATGATGTCATTTTGCATTGTATTTTAATTGTTTTCACTTTCCTTTAAATAAATAAACTGCAATAATTTTTAATTTAATCAGTATGCAAATCTATATTATCATCTGCTTAGATGTCGTAAGCTTTATTTATGTTAAGTGAGGTCTGACTGTTAATTCTGTGGGTTAGAAAAATTGCATTTCCCTGAAATTATTTTAATTTCCTAAGTATTTCTAAAAAGAAACTGGCTTTGAAAAATATAAACTCCTTAATGTTAGTGTTCACTTCTCAAAAGGATAAGGGTAATTTTTTTCCAGTGATCACCTTATCTGATAAAAGTACTAATAATTATTTGCTCTAATGTGACATATGCCTTTGAATCTGAATATTATTTTTAAGCTGTAGAGAAAATCCTAAAATAAAATGAGGAAAAATATGTTAATAAACAATTTTAACCACAAAATCATTACATTAGCACAAGGTGAAGTGCAATTTCTGTGTTTAATAGAGAAGTAATCTTTTCACAACTCAAGCTATACCATTAGATATTACATAATGATATTATTGGATGAAATTAGGGATGACACTACACCTTTGAATACACATTAAAGTATTTAGGAACAAATTTGTGATTTTAAAAAGAGACTGTAAGTGAATCTACAGGTTATTAAAATAAATAATTTATAAATTGACATTTTCCCTCAATTTTCATCATTTCTCACTATTATAATTTACAGAGACACACTGTACACTCTACCCCATTTTCTGGGCAAAAAAGAAAATATGCTTTCAGAAATTAATTTTCTAGCTCACCCTTGGCACAAAACCAAGTTTTTGTACAGAAAGCAAATGCACTGGTTTGCAGTTTCAGAAAAAATCATCAAACTCAGGTTTGCCCCAACCCTCTCACAGATACTAGAAGAACTTTACAGAGGTGAATATATGTGTATCTTGCTACCATTTTCTGAATAACAGCAAATACTTCTTTCTATAGAAATTTTAATGACCAAAAGCTATTTTGTAATTTTTTTTTGCTTTACTCAATTGTTCAAATAAAGCAAATAGAGAAATTACTTTTTGTCCAGGTAAAATATAATTTGAAATTTGTATTTCTAAATTTTTGAATCAGAAGAAGAATGGAAAATTTTGGAACTGATTACAAAATGAAATTATAAGGAAACATTTCAAATCAAGCCAACACTTTCAGTATATTCATAATTTTTAAAGATTTATGTGGACCAATTTAAAGTTTTTTTACATAGTTCATAAGGATGACTGGTAATGAGCAGGTTCCAGAATGAGTCACTGGAGCAGTGAACCCTACATAATTTTCAAATGCCATGAACTGAAACAAATGCCCCAATTTTTACAAATTCACCCTCCAAATTCCTCTTCAAAGAGGAATAGGTTTGATTGTAGCATGCAAATAGGACTGAAAGTACAGCTCTAAACATGTAATTTCAATTGCAACCAGTGACTTATGGAATTACCCAGCTTCTGTTGCCAGAATATTATTAAAGGAAGTTGGGGCTTTTTTCCCCTGAAATGTGCAAATAGCTTTTGCACCAGAGAGTCTGCCAGGTGTACTGGGGGCAATATGAAGTGCAAGAAAGCAGAAGAAACATTTTAACAGAAGATAGATTCCTGAAGTTGCCTGTCTGGAAACAAAGCTACATCTGTGCATCTGATTTCAAGTGCTGGGTAGAACTTGTGAGTACTTATGTTGTACTCTATCTTAACTGCTTCTCCTGGAAAATACACATTGTTCAAGCTAATTTAAAAGGAGTCCTGGCCTTTTCTCGTAAGATAACAAATTAGACATGCTCTACACATATGATCACTCTGCAGATTGGTGCTTTTCCAGCTGGGTAGCTGCTATAGCAGAGTACCAATTAATCAATTAACTTTAATTAACTTGGAGAGAAAAGAAAAGACAACAGAATAATGAAAACACACTTCATGCAAAATCAAATAGAAGATCATGAGGGCTTAGCAGAGGATTTTTAGGTTCTTTGAGTGTATCTGCCTAGAGTAATAGGGGGACTGGAGGCTGAGGGGGGCTGTGAACCCAAACCAGGCAGATCTCCCCACAGAACACATCAGCCACAGAATATTAAGGCTTGAGATTGAGGTGGAAGTTGGAATAAAGGAGTTCCTTGCAGTGCATACCTTTTCTGCCACAGTGATGGAAAACCTGGGAGAGGAGATGGAGATAAATAAAAAAGACAGGTGACATAGACTAGTGGGACAGAGGGAGGGAAATGACAGCAGATGATCAAAAGGGTATCTGAAAACTCCTTTGACAGGAACTGCTCCTATTGCTTCTTTCTCTTACACCATGGGTATTAAATTTTGTGGCTGTGTGAAAATGAAGGGGATTTATCCCATTGAAGCCTTTCTGTAAAGCTTATGGGAAAATGAACATCTAGGGCTCTCTTCCTGATATCAGAATTTCTATGCATTCCTACTCATAAGCCTTGTATTTCATACAAGGTGCTGGAACAGTCACTGGCTTAGATACTCTGAAGAAAAAACAATCTTCAATAAATCCCCATTGAAGGAATTTCTTAGATGAAGGCAGACTTTTGCATTCTGTAAGGTCTGGATCATACATCTAAGAAACATTATTTCTTGGTTTCATGTAAACCCATTAAGATTTGGTGATGTTGTACTACTTTTCACTTTCATAGATAGAAAAAGTATGTGATCATGTAATTAAAGATTACATTATAATTCAGCTCTTACAGAAATAAAGGTTCTCAAGAAATGCTTTACTTTTTATTTCTCTTTGCAACTATATTACTTCTCTTTGCAACTACATTATCTTTTTTTTTTCACTCATCCTAAACCAACTCTATGTGCTCTCTGTTCCTGTGCTACTTCTTCCTGACTTTATCTAGAGATATTCTGTGACAGAAAAATATCTTGTTCTTTCTTAGCTGGGATAAGAGATTTCCAGTGGGCTGATCAACAACAATAACAATAGGGAAAAAAAAAAAGAAAAAAAAAAAAAAGAAAAAAATAGAGAAAGTCTGCAAATACACCAAAGAAGAAATGTGAAGTCTTTTAGCACAGGATCAGACTATGATACTTGAAAGATAGAGAGCTGTTTGTTCATTCAAAAAAAAATCAATTCTAAGACTAAGGATAGCAACCTAAATGCTACTCTTTAAAAGCATGGTGTTGATACTTTTCTTCTTGTCTCTAGATAATGTTGTGGAGAAATTTTATACATTCTCCCAGACACACACAGAGTGGTTGTAAAAGTCACTATTGCAAACTGGTATTTTAATTTTTAGATTCCTGAGATAAAAGATCCTTGGTCTATTCTTCCACAACTTCTCTTCATCCACTTACAGTAGGAGTACTGGTGTTTTTCCTTGTATAAAATTATAGTGTTCTATGTAACAGCTGGGAATTTTTTTCAGATTTACTAAGAATAGGGATGAAGAAGTGTCAGTGTCCCTGATTTTAGTCACGAAGATGAAGGAGAATTTTGTAAACTGTGTTTATAAAAATCAGTATCCTTCTAAAAGACCTCACTCTAGTTCGTGTTGTGACAAGCAAAAAGCAGTCTTCACCAAAATAGTTTTTGCACATTACTCATAAGAAAGAAAGAAAGTGCACAGAACTGTAGGGCAGAACTCAAGTACAAGTCTACAGCTGCAAGCTGACAGTAAAAGTGGAACTGAGAGTAGACATATTTTGACAAATGAGAAATTTTCCACCTTAAGATGGTCTTGGATAAAGATTACTCTGCAGCCCTGTTGCCAAAATTGGCAGGTAAGCAATGAAATTTTGTGGCAGTTCATATATGTTAATGACAAGCAAACATAATTCTGTGCTGAAAAATGTCAGTACCTTTATTTGCCCCACTTTCCAAAAAAGATATTGAGTAACTATTTTAAAATATAGCATGTACAGGCAGTGATCTGATTCTTTCAAATATTTTGCTTTCCAAAACATATATAATCCTAAACCATTTCTATTATGTGAAGACTTTCAAAAATATAGTATAAAAATAGTAGATATTAAAGCATAACAAAAATGACCAGATTTTACTTAACTCCTTTTTAAGACATCGTCTAATGATGTCAAAATAAAATAAAAATATTTTTATCACACTCCAATTCAGTCAAAAAACTGCCATGAACTTGAGGTTATCCCCTGATTCTTTCTGTACAATCTCTTTCTGAAATTAAAAGTTTATAGCAAGGCAAGATGAAATTTCTGTTTAATTTGCCTAATATTTCTTCAGTAGTACTCTGTGGAGAACACCCCTACTTCCTTAAATCTGAACACTCATCCAACACACTGATGAGTAAGTTCAGTCCATAATTCATGACCATTTTAGGATAAAGTTCTAAATTTCAGGCTTGTTCCTGACTGCATTTGGCTTACTCAAGCTTAATGTCAATAGTCTCCCACTGGTGCACTGAAAGTTACTTCTGGGTTTTTGTCTTCTAAATACACACACACACACACACACATGCACAAAGTCACACAAACACACATTTATATTTTTATCAGTGCTCACTAAATCAAGGAAAATATCAATCTATGAGGCAGACCCTTACATCTATAGGGTTAGAAGCAAAATAGGCCACATATAGTTCCCTATGTTTGTTCCAAATGCATCAAAAGCTCTTGAATTCTGTCTCTAGCAAGCCCATCAATCAGCGTGGTTGCACCGCTGCGTAATAACATTTATAATACATGCTACTATCAGTTTAAAAAAGACTGCCTTTTTCTTGTATTTTCTTGTATATTTTTCATATTTCTTCATAAATTTTTTCTATCCAGAAAACACAACTGGTTCATGCTATCCCTTAGCAGAGGCTGTTAAATTATTACTGCTTTTATGTGTCAAATTTACTGCTTTCTGACAGCCTGGATTCCCAAAAAGAGATGAAGAAGCTGCCATCAACTGGAAGCTTGTGAGCCTTCGAATCTCTTGTTCCCAGTATCACTTCCAGAGGACACAGGGGAAGGAACAGTGTTTTCTCTAACTCCATGTTCTCAGAGATCTCTTACCTAAACTGAGGTACCAGCAGTGCCCAGGGAAGGAGAGAACAGTGAGGCTGTGTGGCCATGAAGGCAGGAAAGAGCTGTGTGGTGTGCAGGAAAGAGCAGAAGTGATTGAGCAATAATAAGAGTGGGGAAAGATATCAATCCATATATCAGGTCTTACAGAATAAATCTGGGCCTTGTCTTAATATTTCATATTCTGGTTTTTAGAAATTTAAATTTAATAACTTGCCCTATAAGTGGGCAAGACTTGATCAAACAATTTCAATTGTGTCAACAGCTTTTAACAGTAATTATTAAAATGACAGACTTCTATAAGGTTTTTAATACAAAATGTGCTGCAAAAGTGATTAGAGAGGAATGTTGTGAAGCTAGTATTACTGTTTATTCATATGGCAAGAGATTAATATTTTTCGAGGGTGATGCAGAGAACACGATTACGTGATCAAAATCAATGGTTGTGATACCCTCCCTTATAACCAAGCAAACTACTAAACAGAGTCCTCAGATGCACCTGAGAAAATGCAATTTTGCACTGTAATATATGGAATGAGTGGAAGTGGGAAACAACAGTAGCTCAAAAAGTTCATCATCCAAGAAAAGGACAAAAATAGCTCCCAGTTCCTTGCTAATATTTCCTTGCTAACATGATGGTAAGAAGCAGGCACTGCTTATTTTTTTGGAGGTAAAAAGTGAACTTGTCATATATATGTGGATGGGAATGATTTCAGACGCTGGCAAAAACCTGTAGGGCTGAACAAAGGATCAGCTGTGCTGCAGAAGAGCAGCTAGAAGGGAGTTAATAGAGAGCAGAGAAGGGAACTAATTATCAGGGATAATAACGAGGCACTTCTGTTTCTAGGAGATTCTTGAACTTTAGTATTTTCATGCTTTTGCATGATTTTGAACAGCATAACTCAAGTTTTCTGAAAATTTGATTCTCCTTTTTAACTTTCCATCTTTTTGTAATCTCCTAATGGTTCAGATTTGTAGAATGTCACTCTCAAACAACTAATGGAGGAAAACTTCAGGGAATGATATATATATTGCTGTTACAGACATAGATTATATAGATATAGATAAAGGTTCTATTTTTTTTTTTTTCTTCTTAAAAATACATTTTCCAAATACTTGCAAGCAATTTTGAATCCTATTATGACCTTGCCAAAGAAACACTTAAGTGGAGTCACTTCTCTGAGACCATCACTTCAGTCTTGCAGGGGAATCAACACGAATTTCAGATTTGGCAGGTAAAGCAAAAATAGAACACACCAAAAGCAAATATACAGGATTATGGAATGTATTCTACTCAAATGGGATTGCCTGTATGTGTCTTCTGCTTTCTCCTGGCAATTGTTTTTTTTTTTCCCCTAACAAATGTATGGTGAGCATTCAATGAAAAATCAAAGGATGCTTGATGAGATAAAACCTTGTGTTTTTTTTTAGCTTACTAGGGTGTAATATTCCAGGAACAACATTCTCAGAACACATGAACCCTGCTTCAGTGTAACTCATTGTGACAAACTTGCTTAAACACAGCATTTTTCTTACATTACCATAAAAAAAATCTTAACATACAGAGCTTAATCCAAAATTTTCTGACAAATGCAACTTTTCAAACTTTTTTTTATAAACTTTATCAAGTTTCATAGAAATTTATGCAGACAAAATATATTTCATTATCTTAGATATTGTTTTAATCTTCTCACTACAGAGATTTCTCATAAAAAATTGTCCTATTGTTTTCTCTTTTTAGCATTTCTTTTGTCTGTCAGATTCACAGTGCCCTAAACAAAAAGGTAGAGAAAGTTGTCTGTCTCAAAAGAGTATGAGATCAGCTATTGCAAGCTGCAAAAAAAAAAAAAAAAAATAAATCCCCAAAATCCCCTCAAAAACCTCAAAAAACCCACAAAAAATTAATTTAGTGATTTATAATTATACGATACTTGAGTTCAAAAATATTTTACATAAAAAATTATCCTTTCATTTCTCTTTCCTCAAGAATGCAGTAACTATGCTGCCAAGTTAAATGAGATGTGGAGTAAAATTAACCTTTAATTCTGAAAAAGAAAAGTTCTTATTTTCATAACTTTAGGCTTTAAGAAATTGTGATTTGAATTGAGTTAGTTAAATTAAAAATGGCTGTTTGAATGACTAGTATCTCTTACCCAATGAAAAATTTACTTGAAAAATTCCTACATATCTGTCATCCAGTGATCTCTTCCTTGCCCTGTTAATTTGTGACACTGTTTTCCTCACTATATTAAATTTCTATGAAATGGTAATGGCTTTCAGATTATAGAGGAGGACAAATGGCAGAACTACACTCAGAATACTGAAAGAAAAATGCATGGTTCAAAGAGGAAACATGTAGCTTTCCATCATGAATTCACAGACTTTACTCCAACTTTGATATTAAAAATCATTTCCACTACCTGGGTATGTATCTATATTCCACTTACATATCATATTTAATTTCACATAAATAGAAAACAGAAATATAAAGCAATAGAAAATTATAAGATGCTAATTTCAACAGTTGTTTTCTCTCATCTTTTTTCTTGCACTTTACCTATGACAAAAAGGTGATCAGTCTCAGCAAGAGGCTCTTTCTGAGAGGTAGTTCAAATGTACTACAGGCACTTATGAAAGAAGAATGTGTTTTCCACTGAAAATTCACTTGATTTCATTTGAAAGGGCCAAGAGATATTTGTGGTCTTTCTATTCATGAGAATTCTGCTCTAAATGGAGGTTTCTAGCTTATTTTCAGCCCATGAACTCCCACTGATGTAACGTGAATTTTTTTTTAATTCTTACTGGGAGTCTAATATCTTTACTGTCTTCAAAAATCACCTTTGGGGAGCTGAGGTATTTTTCAAAATTCAAGCAAGACCCAAGACACCATTTTATAATTCCAAATTACCTAGTTTCTTCTCAGCTTTTTATCTTCTTGCACTAATTTTTACTCTCAGCTTGTTCCTTGGACAGCATACTCGCTGATAAGATTTTGGCATAAATACATCTCAGGAGGAAATATTGTATATTAAAAATAGCAGGGGTTTCACACACATGAAAGGCTTGCACTCACTTGTATTTAGGTGTATTTACTTTTAGTCTTTAGTCCAAGATGTAGAAGCTTTTATTAAATACAAAATAAAAAAATCACAGCATATGAACTTTACCAGACACCTTTAACTGCATGTACCCCTGCTATGTTTCAAATAAGGCTATTTCCTTATTTGAAACATTTATTCCTAATCTTCCTATAGAGATTAACTGGATTTTTTATTTCCTTTATATTTTCCTTAATATCTCATTTCAACTCACTATGGGAAAAATGAAGAATGTTAAAACCTCAAAGTCATCAGATCAGAGTTTGTCACAGCAAAACAGTGAATTCCTAAATCTAGGGCACCTGACAGAAAAACACAAATCATCCTGAAAAGCAAATTAATGTCATGCTAATCGTGCTTCAAGTTGAATGCAGAATGGAAATAATTATCAACTTATTCAGTAAACAGCACAGTTGGCCTTGAAGAGAATTTCATCATATGAGGGTTATAATACAATCTTTTCCATTTGACATTTTGTGTTCTTTACTGTGAGTCAAAAAGGATTTTGTTTGTTTTTTTCTTTAATCTTTTACTTTGTTTTTTTCTCTATTCTGATGGACAACAAAGATTGATTTTTTTGATTACTAATGGTCATAAGAGATCTGGGATGGTCACAAAGTAAGTCCCAGGATTGTGCGTAGGCCTGGACCTAACACTGAAGTTTAACATTTTTTTTTTCTCTCTGAAACTTTTTCAGAACTACTTATAAGGAACCTACCTTTTCAAAAAATATTGAGAAATAAAAAGGTATCCAAAATCTTACCAGGACATTTACAAAACAGAAAAAAAAAATTAATTGCAAGATAGTTAAGATAGTGAATAAAAGTAAAAAATAAACCCCACTGGTAACAGAAAAATGCTGGGCTCCATTTAATTATTCATCAGGATCCAATGAAATATTTTGACTTTTCCGACATATTTTAAAACGCATAGTGTTAAAACAAAACTTTTATGCCTCTGATATACTTAAAAACATTGAAAATATTTTAACTGTAGTCCTGAATTGCATGTGTTGTAACTGGGTTTTTCTAGCATAGCAACACAAAGTTTTTAGATATAAGGCTCTTGGAAAGACATTTCTATTACAAAAGCTTGTGGTTCTAGAGGTCATGGTAGAGTGAAGTAGTCTCAGCATCCTTGCTGTCTTCTCTTCCCAGTGGGAAAAAAAAAAGACTAAAACTGTGCATTTTAATATAATGGTCACAGACAGCTTTTAGGCAGGCACTGCTGACAGAGTTTTGGAAGCATGGCACCGCTGAAAAGGCTCAGCTAACCTAACACAGACAATGGCTTCAGGCAGTCGGTGTTCTCAGACACTGAAATGGAGTAAAACACATTCTCTAAGCTGAGATTTAACCTTCTTTTCTCTTCCAATCCCTTTGATTGCTGTGAGCTCTTGATCACTCCTGCCCTGTGCCTCGCAGAGTGCTCGTGGTGCCACAGCCCCCAAGGAACAAGGCAGACACGGTGGTGCAGTGCCAGCAACAACACCTGGGAAACAAATCTGCCACATGGTCACCTTCTGACACTTCTTGAGCAGTCCTCTCTTACTCAGCATGCCAGTAGGCTCTGCACCTTTCTGAATCATTGAATTATCCTAGTACCTATCCTTATTAGCCAAGATTGATCAGTTTTAAAGTGTAGAAATTACATTATTATACACAAATCATTTGGTTTAGTCTAATTTCATCTAATTAAAAAAACAAACAAAAAAAAGAAGCCAGATTCATTAATAAATAAAATAGGCAAAAAAAAAATCTACAGAAGAAATTTATACCTTACAGTCTCAGTTCTTTACACTGAGAAAAAAATATACTGAAATTCCACAGTTGTTCTGTTTTCAGTAGTCCTTGACAGAACTGAAGGGAATATGATAGGATTTTAAGTGAGATTAAGAGCTTTCATTGGTGATAAAAGAAATGTATCTACATATACACACACATACATATTTACTTCAGTTCTAAAAAAACTGTAATCCCAGATTTAAATTCTCCCTGCTTGATAAAGTACATAGAAGTGTATTTATCTATTTAAGACATGTAGGAGAATTATTTCCTCTGATGTTAGCTGTGCTAGTTTTGGTTGGGATAGAGTTAATATTTTTCATAGTTGCTAAAATGGGACTACAGTTTGGATTTGTGCTGGAAACAGTGTTGATAACACAGGGATGTCTGAGCTATTGCTGAGCAGCACTTGCACAGTGTCAAGACCTTTTCAGTCTCTTACCCTACCCTGTCAGCAAAGGAATTGGGGGTGCGCAAGAATTTGGGAGGGGACACGGAGCAGCTGAACCCAACAGACCAAAGGGATATTCCTTTGGCATCATGGTCAGCATATATAGGTTGGCTGAGAAAAAGGAATGGGGGGACATTCAGAGTGATGCTGTTTGAATTTCCAGGTCTCCATTACATGTGATGGAGCCCAGCTTTCCTGGGAATGGCCAAACACCTGCCTGGCCATTGCAATTGAGGAGTGAATTCCTCATTTTTCTTCTCTTGCATGCATGGCTTTTGCTTTGCCTTTTAAACTCTCTTTATCTCAACCCACATTTCCTCACTTTTACTCTTCTGATTGTGTCCCCCCCTACAATGAGGGGAGTGGCCAAGTGGCTGACTGGGGCTTAATTCTGACTGACTTTAAACCACAGCACTGGCTCATTTGCTGCTCACAGAAACAGCAGTTTAGTGGCCTCTAAATCTCACAGTTCCCACTCATTTAGTAGCAGTTTAAATACACATAAAATGGGAGTGATCAGTAGGGATTTACTGATGAGAGTGTGTGTGTGTGTATGTTGGGAGAACATTATCCTGGTTTTAGTCTAGTCATCATTTCACTTAAAAAAATTACAAAAATCCCTGACAAATAGCAAATAGCAAACTTACATATCGTATTTGGACTTAAAGAGCTTCCTACAAGCCTGAACCAGGGGTGGGAGGTAGGCACTGTGTGCTTAATTTCTTATCGTTTGCCAGGTGGCCTATACCACTCAGATGGGGGCGTTATGAAGTTTAAATCCTGAAAAGAATTTCATTCTTCTATTTTGGATGATAGAGGTAATCCATCTTCCACTTCTTGAGACCTGGAGTGCCAAAACTGCTCATCATCAGATTCCTGTGTTTATGCCTATTTCCCCTATTTTAACCTGGTCATGCAGCCAGGCTGACACACCATTTCTGGTTGTGCATCCCACGTTCCTTCTGAATACTGCCTTCTTTGCCCTTTCTTGCTCTGCAAGTTTGCCCAGCATCTTAGGAAATGCTGCACCTGACCTTTTCAAAAGGGCAAGGCTGTATCTTTGTTTATACTACAGATAATCACAGACCTCAGACTAAATGTCCACCTCTGTTTCAACATTGCTAGACGTAAATATCCTACAAGTTTTATCAACGCTGTTCTTCCAGATGGCAATCAAACTGGGTTACAGTGTGGAGGTGAAGTCAGTCTTTGTTTCTCCAATCATAGAATCAGCTTACCACAAATTACATTCTTCCACAACACATGAATCTCTTCAACTTTGTCAAATAAATTTCACCCTGTAGCTCTTCCTGTCATTTCTGGTGTTTTTCCAAATTCAAGTGCTTGCTTTGCATGTGCAAGACTTCTGTATTTGCAGTTTGAAGGTGTTTGAATTTTACAGCATGTGTGTATCAAAATACAACTGTGTATCAAAATACAAACTTTGGTGAAAAAAAATCTTCAGTCAAACAACCCTTTAAAAAGTTCACAGATCAGGTGAGCTTTCTTTTTTGTCCTTCAGATGTTGAAGGTGACAATGCACAATTTGAAAATTGTTTTTATTCAACTGGAGTTCAAATATGTGTGTGTGTGTGTGTGTGTGTGTGTGCACGTGGGCGTGTATGCATGCATATGGACAGATAGGTATGACAGTTGAGAAAAAATAAACAATATTTATCCTCATAGAAGATTACAACTAATTATATACTAACAATATTGAGGAGAACCCATGACCTGTAAGGTTAGGCCAAATATACAACATTAAAGTTGAGCAAAATGTGCATCTAATCTTGATATTTAAGATTCAAATATTCACTATCTTCTCTACTTTTTTTTTTGCTTTTTCTCACTTGATAAATGATATTAAATGCAAAAAGGAAACAGTACCCCAAGGCCAATTCAAGTTATATTCAATGAAATTAACTCTCATATTTGGGCTTGCATTTTATATATTTCTTAATATGCTACTTCACTGAAGGGATAGGACCTCATGTTCATATACAATGGTATAACATTTAAGCCTCAAGAAACTTTCTCAACTTTTGAAAAATCTGACGCCTGAAAAGAAAGAAAAAAGCTCATCTAAATATGATACCAAATAAGTTGTTCTATTTGATTTAAAAAAAAAAAAAAGTTGGAAAAAAATGGATTAGTCTTCATTTGCATGAATAAATGAAGTTACAGTTCAATTACCACGCTAATTTAATTACTACTGGACAGATTTCTGAGTACATCTGCAGACTTTTTTGACAAAACTGAAAGAAAAGAACAGGGGAAAATGTGATGATATTTGTATTGTCTAAATCCCTTCGGCAGCTGCAGTCTAATTTGTTTTGTAAGACAGAGCAACCACAAAACTGCTTCAAATGGTTTTGCCTAATGATTGTCTCACAGGGGCCATTAGATTGCCCTCACCTATCAAAGCACATAGGATATTAACTTCAGTGCCTTCATTTTAGCCTAGTACTCTGTGACCTCTAAGGAATCCTTAGTTTTCCTGTTTAAGAAAATTTCTAGCTCCATATGCCATCAAGATTTGATATAATTTTGGCCTATTTGACATAATCTCTTATAGACTTTCATTTCATCTCTCTTTGTGAAAATGGAAATAGGGCAAGAGAGAAAACTAATTCTTCTGTGTCATACTGAACAATATAATTTTAAGTGCTTAACCTTTCCTAATATGCTTAAAGCATCAAAAAATAAATTGCTGCTGTCCTTGTTTTAACTGTTCTTTAATGAGAGAACATTGTACACAAACCCATATTTTATATGAGATGACATCACATTAAACGGCTCTCAAGAATACTGCAGATATTTTAAAAATATTTTTTTCTTAAAGTGAAGCATTTGCCAAAAAGTTCAACATATAGAACATTTAGAGTACATATTTAAACCCAGATTGTATTAAACCTTGGATAAAATCAATTTTCATCTCCAAAACTGACTTTGAACGTGAAAACTCTAAAACTTGGATGTCATGTTTCTTTGTGTGTCTTGGCTTTGGCACACCATACTTTGCATTCTTGCCTTTTGAAAGCCTAATCACCCATCACAGCTGAATTAGACCCTCCAGCTCAGAGCAGAGGGGGCAGACATGGACTTCAGCCTCTTGTAGAGCAGAGGCCAGAGCATAGGGATCCCACCAAGAGACTTTCAGATGATAGCAGGGGTACAAGGGCCCCAGAAAAGCAGTACTAAATTCCCCCTGAGGTTTAGAATGGAGATATAATCGCTCTTCCAAGTTTAGAATAAATAACAGGTGCCTAAACAGAGACAACTCAACAACACAGGGTATTTCCCCATTCAAAAGTTCTATACTGACAACCCTCAAAGAGCAAAAGGCACTAAGATGTACCTCTGTACTCTGTATTCAATATTTCCTATTGACTGAAAATTTGGCATGCAAGCAATTACAACTTTCTTCCTGAAATAATGCCCCTCAGACCTCATACAAGAAGAATTATAATCAGCCTAACCAGTTCATAGATAGAGATCCCAGTCTCACAGTGCTTTGGAAACCATCTGACCAAAAAAATCCTAAAAGTCATCTTCTGAAGATAGGAAGGGTTTACTGAACTTGTACAGAAAATACAGATTTATTGTCCCAAAACTTTGAAGTCTTCCATGAGCTGTGGACCATTTTGGCCTGCATATCTCCATGTCCTTTCCACAGAAATGAGGGGAAAGAGGAATGATTGCACGTCATCTTGTCTTGCCTGCATGGGGACAAGATGCAACCCAGACATTATTGCAAGAGATGGAAGATGGTAATTGTTCCAATATACAGAGTTGAAACACAATCTTAGAGAGTTGGATTTTCAAGAAATCTTATAGAAATACGGCATTATTAGGCTACTATGGCTAAAATTTCAGAATTCTAAACTAACAGGTGAAACTTCAGAATTTCATTTTAGCTTCATACTTCTCTTATAAAGTTTATATAATTCTAAATCAAATGTACTGCAGAGGCTAAAACCTAAAAATTGATTTGTATGCTATCAGATTCTGTTAAAAAGGAAAGTATTAACAAATTTCTCACTTTTATCTGTCTGATATTTTAGCCTTGAAATGTGAGATTACAGTTCTCTTAAGAACTCTAAATATGATCTAATACTCAGTGAGGAACTTGGCAAATACAGAAAGGAAAACTGGGACCAGTCATAAAATCAATATAAAAACAGATTTTACCATTAGAGTTTCTACAAATCCTTCCAGGCAATGATAAACTCAGTAATTAGATATCTGACCTTTCCCATTGTTCACACTACTGAGTGTTCAACTTTCCACATTACAAATTACTGCTATGTTTAATGATTAAGTGAGCTAGATGTTCAGCACATTCTGTCTAAGAATCAGCGTTCCTTCTTTCACACACTCTATTTTCAGTAGTTTATAAATTTGCATATGACAATATTCCATTTTTACACAAAAGAGACAGCATTTTTGACTCAAATTTGCAATCATTTAGAATAAATTTCTTGTGTGCATTGTTTCATTGCTGCAAGGTGTTTATTCAGAGAAGAATAATGAATTGAAAATTAGTGGAAAATATTATTAAAATAGAAATCATTCATTCCACTCTAAACCCCACACATTATGACTAGTTTAACTGTGCAGCATATAAAGTTTGCTTCTCCAATAATTTTTTTTCAGCTAAAAAAGTTTTCCAGACAAATAAGTAATTATTATCATGAATAATAATTAATATTATTCAGAAAGTAGATACTGCAGTAACAAATTTTGTGCATGTCACCACATTAGTATGAAGGACCATTTATAGCAAGCAAATGTAAGCATCCTTCCAACTGGGCTGGAAACATGACTTACAATTTGCACAATGAAGAAAATTTTTCAGCAATAGAAGATGGAAGGGGAATATATATTGCAAATTAAATGGGAAATTAAAAATAAACAAGCTGTGAAGGGTCTTGCAATCTATTTTGTCCTTAAACCTCAAGTCCTTGTGCCCTTTAGTTTCTTCTAGCTTAGGTCACTGCAGCACTGAGGACAGGCTATGCCTTGTGAAGAAGAGAATAGTATGTGTATGATGTTCAAGTTTGTTTTATTTTATTGTCTGCAATGTTACCTTGTTTAAGGTTTTCTGTATGGACAATTATTCATGTTGCCTCTGTAGACTGACATATATATTAAAGGGAGCAGGAGGCTTAATGAGATTGATCCACACATAAAAGTGAATAAAGTTTTCCTACATACAGTTTGACCTTAAAAGTTCATTATTTTTACAAACCTAATACTGCTGGAAACATGGAACTCTTTTATCTTGGCCACATCTACAATTTTGAATTTTTAATCAGGATACTTTCTGAAATGGAAAATGCAAATGAATTAAGTTGTATTTTGTTAATTTGATTATATTTCTTTGAGTTTCTGTATGAGTTCACCCACACATAGAGATAGCCACCTTTGCATGCCTCATTTTCATGGACACCCATTAAGATCAATCAGAATTAACTTTCAAATGGATTAGTTAAACTATATTAAACTCCTGCCTGGACACTCTCATTCAGAATTAAAGAGGGCTTGCATTTGGTTTAATTTAATTTATTCAGGAAGTGAATCCACTAATCTACTTTAATTAATGATGCTCTGAATTCACGACTTTAGTCAATTTGGGTTAACTTCCACAATTGCATTAATGTAGACAAGTCCCACTGTAATTCCAAACATAATGCAGTATTACCCTAACCAATTTCTGTGTTGTGACTCTACGTCCAAAGTCAAGATAAATTTCATGAGTTCCTCGATGATTTTCAGGGGTTTGTGCAGCTAGAAAGGCCAAGATGCAACCTAAATTCACAGAAGACACAGCTTTTACTTTGAGCCCACAAAAACAAACAAACAAAAAAAACAACAACAAACCTGTTCAAACAACTGGATGGAGGTAAATGCTTCTAAGATGAAAGATAGGTGATGGACACTTTAAGCATGTAGGTCACTAAGTATCCCACAACACTTTTCACAGGATTAAAAGTGTTATTCCCAAAACACCCTGAGTAATTACCTCCTGTCTTTCAAACTCCACTTGTGATTTAAATTGGCTGCAGTATTCTCTGCTTGGCAGTGTAAGAAAAGGAATTCTGCTCTGCTCTCCTGAGCAGAATTCCACTTTGCACTTCCGTGATGGATCAACATGTACAACCTGCAACAGTTAGCAACCTCAGAATCCTCAGAAAAAAAAAATGTGTAACTGTTCACACACAGTGTCTTTCCTTACATTTGCTATTTTCCCTGAACTGAAGGGCACCACATATTGGCATTTCAGTAATGGGGAGACTTGAGAGAGACTCTGTGCTTTACAGTATTCCACATACTTGCAGGAAAGGAAGCCCTAAGGAAGTAAGTTACATTAAGGAAGTTACAATTAGAATAATATTAATTAATTGGAAATTTAGATAACATTTTAGTTAACATTTTAATTCCGTAAGTATCATTGCTTAAATTTGTTAAATACTTACTTTAAGAAACTTGAAATGTTTAATAAGTTCTTTTAAATTCCACTAGCCTAAAAGCAATCAAGTTCTTCAGCTATTGAAAATGAACATTTTTCCATTTTTCTTTCATGCCTGTAATTTTTCTGTCTCTAACAACAACTGTGACAACAGATTTTTATGTTTTCTTAGGTCAAAGCCTTAGCTATCATTGCACCACTTACAAATAAGTAGCAAGTGCAATTGTTTCAAAGTCAAAAGATATTTTTATTCTTACAGTTAATCATTTCCATTTACAACAGAAACATGATGTTATACAGCTAAGTATAACAGCTAGATGACTGGAAAAAATGGTTAAAAATTACCTGCATCTACTGAAAGTGTTATTTAAAAAGTGAATTACTGTACATATCCTCAAAGCCTC
>JAWWMU010000001.1:102976979-103011335 GCA_035048155.1 Cinnycerthia olivascens | reverse complement strand
CGGGCCCACCCCCCCCCCCACCCCCCCCCCCATACACACATACACAGTTTTGGCTTTGTTTTCTAAAAAAAACCCAGACATTCAAAACAGTAGGAAATCTTTCTCATTTGAAATATAGTGCACCTATTGCAGTGTACTGTCCTACAGTGTAGTGTAAAATTTGTAATTTTATAAGTTTCTAAGTTGAGAGACAACTTAATACACAACAAATTTCATATATATTTTTGTTTCGATCAAAAAAAAAACAAGTAAAAATCATACTTTAAAATTATTTTTGATAAAAGACATGTTGCAAGTTCATACTTGCATGTTGCCAAGAAAATGACGTGTCCGGTGATTTTTCTCTTTTCTTTCCTCCTATTTACTTACTGCCACTAGAACAGCTTTTCTGATTTTCATCTAAGGAGCAGTCAGGTAGTTTTTGAATTGCAGCTAAAAGTATGATTTCTTTTTTTTTTAAATAATAGATGATGACATGGACATCACAGTATGGTGGCATTTAGAAAATCAGTTGGGTAGCAGGAAAATGGAAACCCTAAAAGCATAATAAATGCACTTTCTTCCTTTGAAATTACTGCTAGGATTGTCTTTCCTCTCTACATGCAGTGAGGGTGAATCCATTAATCCATTACACATGCAGGGATAGTGGATGTAAGGCTCCTACTTGTACAGTACATTCTGGTCCAGAGCTCTGAATACAATGTACAAAATGTGTGAGTAATCTGTATTCTCTTTTTAAATACAGAGTAATTGCTGCTTGGAGACATTAAACAATTCACCCATGGTCACTGAATGGCTCATTCTCCACCACAGCAGGGCTCAGTGGTGGTGGCAGAATGGGGCACATTAGTTCATACATCAAGAACGTTCATTTTCCTGTCTGTTATCATCTACCTATCACAAAAAGCTGCTACCAATTTGAAAAGTTTAGGATGAAAACATTATTCAGTTGAAAACCTGTAGTCTGGAAACTGGTCTATCAGTAGAAGCTCAGAAAGACTATTAATCACAGCACTTGAGCAGGTCAGGGCTGCTAAGGACCTGACAAATCCTCTGCAGAACAATTAAATAGGTCCCTTATGAGAGATCAGGAGGAATCCATAAACACAGTGCAAGGATAACTGAGGATTTGTAATTGGACTACCTGAAGGATTATGAATTTACAAAAACATGGTTTTAGATGCAGGGTCTAAATGTAAGTCTCACTGAAAAAGCCAAGAGACATGACAAAGTTTAAAAGCTGATATTTTGAGTCTGAATTCCCAAGATGGATGCCATTGATCCTGTATTAAAAAAAGAAAAAAAAAACTGGGAGAATTTTTTATATTCTTGTCACACTACTACTTATTTACCTCTTCCTGTAACATTTGAAAGATTTACAAGGAGGCTCTGCTAAACACTTCTAGTTTTGTCAGTCTGAAGTTTCCAAGCTCTGAGGCATCTCCAGGCAGTGATTAGTCTTTTTTGGAGAAGGGCCATGAACAGCTGGAACAGCTAACAAAGTGAAAAATCTTTAAAGTGTAAGGGAAATAGGGAAATATGTTTCTGTAACAATCATATTTTTGTAGTGACTCCTTGAATAGGACATTGAGTTTGTATTACAAACTCAGGGATATCTATATACAATAAGGACAAGCAACCCATTCAAAGTATCAAAATGATATAGCATAGATGACTCTGCTGATAAAAGTTAGAGCCACTCAAGGTGGTTTTAAAATTGCTAAAATTACCAAGAGGCGGTTGAAGTGAGCTTATTGATCTATTGTTTGGGATACCCCAAAAGTATTGTTAAAGCGTCAATTCTAACAATGTTCCATTAATGATTCTTAAAAAGACTGTGACTGAAGCCCTCCAACATTGACCACAAGGGTTTTTCAGGAGAAATACAGTTTCATGCAGCTCTGTTAAGAACACTTTTTTATTAGAGCAGCAAGCAGGAACTGGTTGCTTAGCAATAGCAACTTGGAAGGAAAAGTGCCTGGTCCTTTAAACATTTGTAGGGGTTCATATGTATTTCTGCGGGTGCATTCATTCATTCATATATATATATATATATATTTATTTACACACACACACACACACATTTATACCCTGGAGAAATGTGTATGATTCTCACTTTTAAAGAGAATAAGGAAAAAAAAAGAAAAAGAAATAAAAATTATTAGTTCAGACATGATTTAAAGTAATTTTCTGGAAAATAATTTAGGATGTTCATCTACAGCAATGCTGCAGCCTATGACAGAAAACCCAGTAGGTTTATAAAAAAGAAAAGTAAAAGCCAAACTGAAATACTAGGGTGATGGGTTTTATCAGCCACAACAACCTCAGGGAAGACATTTACTTCTCTGTCACAAAGAGTTCTATCAATATTGAATGCTACAAAGTTATAGATAGCCCAGATGGCTTTTCCAATCAGTGATTGTACAAATACATGTTTTTTGTGGTGGGCTGGAGAAAATGAAGAGGTTTATCTAATTTTTTCTGTCAGGCTGTTTATTGCTCTGTACTAGAAAAAGTTAAAGCTGAACCTTTCCTTAATATCTTCCCTAAATGCTAATATTTCAGAACAGAAATCATCTCTAAGGTTACCATCCTCAGATTAAATTATTTTGTTTCTTGTTTTGCAAAATGGCTTTGTCTAGTCAGCATCCAGATTCAAATTTGTATTTGCTTATTTCTTACAGACAGTCACTCATTAGGAGTTGATACAGAAGGCTGGACATAATGATGCTGCTGAATCTCACAGGTTTTATTGCAAACTGTTAAATGTCTACCAGCTTGCTGTAGTCCTGTCTGGGGATAACAGACTTTACAGCTTCGTTATTTAAATCCAAAGCTGATTTTCAGGCATAATTTTGAGATCAAGTCTGCAAAGGAGTCCAAGTACTTCTGCTAAAACTGACTTGCAATGAATACTTTTTCTTCCAGAGCCATGAGTAAATGATCCTAAAACAGATACTGAAGACCCTTTAAAAAACAAACAATGAAACCAATCCATCTCAATGCCACATGACTAATTGATGAGGCTCAGAAATTTGAGATTCAACTAGATAATCAGATCCATTCTTCTAGTTTGTCCAAACATTGCTCAGTGACCAGTTCTTCACCTGAAATGGCTTTCAGGTGAAACTGGAAGACAAAGACTTAAGAGAATGTCTAGTAATAGAGTAATTTTTTCTGCCATGTCCCCTGAGTTTTGTCTCGACATGAGTGTACATAATTAGAAGGCAATTAGCAACATATTTGGAAAGCAGCAGTATAGACTATCATGCCTAGAAAAAAGAAGGCTTTGGGGTGATCTAACTGCAGCCTTCCAGTACCTGAAGGGAACTTATAGGAAAGATGGGGCAAGATAATTTACCAGTGCCCATAGTGACAGGAAAAGGCAGAATGGCTTCAAACTCCAAGAGATTTGGTTTAGATAAGATACAGAAAGGTATACACTGGAACAGAGGAGTTCTGGATGCCCTACCCCCAGAAATGTTCAAGGTCTGGGTTAGTGGGAGGTGCCCCTGCCCATGGCAGAGGATTTGTAACTAGATGGTCTTCAATGTCAGCCTCCAACCCAACCTGTTCTATGATTCTGTGTCTCTTGGGAAGTTGTTGCAGGCATTGATTGTTTCTATCTTAAAAATTTCTTTTTTATGTTGAGATAATCTGTCCTAGAGCAACTCGTCCCTGCTGCCCTTACCTTGTTCATGTGGCCACTTGTGAAAAGACTGCGTTCTTTTCTAATTTAAGAGACCCGAATATAAACAGTTCTGCAAGTGATGCCCTATCAATGACTAAAATCAGGACAGACTTTTCCAGAGGTATATAATATTTGCAGTCTGGTCATCCATAAGTGACTGCTTCAGTGAGAGATGTTTCATGAATTGCCATCTCTAACTGATGTGATTTTGGATTGTAACATTATCAGCTATGAACTGCCCCAGTTCTCTTCAATATCACCAAAGCTCTATTTGGCATATTTGTCATTCTTTCTGTAAAGTCATTAATCAACATACCAATAAGGATGAATATGAAAAATTATTCTTGAAAACTTTCATTACTAATTCCTATTTAGAGAACTCTTAACATAAACATTTTGCATTCTCTTGGTTAGCTAGTTCTTTATCTTTCTTATAGCTCTTCACTTTATTTCTATGAGGTACACCTTAAGTCACTCTAGCAATTAAGTAAATTATTTATTAAAATCTAGGCAAATGAGAAAACATATTTTTTTAATAAGTTTGAAGCTGGAATTTTTGTTTACTATAAAAGAATGTTTAAATAATTGTCATTCACCTTTGATATAATCTTGTATATTTTATCACTATTTGTTTCCCTGTGCTAATTTGCTCTCCTTAAGAATGTGTTAAAAGATGTTTGAAATTTGGGCATCAAAATTAATGCCAGTTAATTTTTTCCAAAGTTACAGAGGCTGAAGTGAACGGCTGCAGGGCAGCTGCAATAGCAGAAAAATATTTTTGCATAATATTGCCTCAATACCTTATACTCAAATACTGGACCAAGTAAATTGAATGTTAAGTAATAACGCATAATTACACATCCAGAGAGATGATAATGAAGAATAAAGTACAACAAACTGTAATCCAATCACAAAGGCAAAGCATGCAAATGAAACAATCAGGTTAAAGATGCTGAATTGGCAGCGTTTAATAAAGATTTATAGAGAAAGAATATAATTTAGCACAACAGAAAAAAAAATCTATTAGCAAATATAATCTCCCTGATGCAATTCCTTTTTGGTACATGTTAATTCTTTTATTAACAAATCTCCAATGACATTACATTGAATATTCAAGGGAACCAAGTCAATATTAGGGAATCATATAATTCCCTCCCAGAAAGGAAAGGATTCATTACATCTACTGAGAATTCATTTGAACACATGAAATAAAATATTGCCAAGTATTAAGTGACACAGGATCCAAGTGTTTGAGACCTATGGAGTTTTCATGGTGACCACCACCCCTGAATCTAGGACACACAGTGTCTAATCTGAAAGCCTTTGCCTCATTGTTCCCGCCTTAATTTAGATTTTTGTTGGTTTCAATCAAACATTATGCTACAAAGTACAAGACTTTGTACAAAGGTTTATATATATAATAAAACAAAAAATTAAGATATTTTATATTTGATCCTAATGAAGAACCACCTTAGCCAGCAGGTGTGTGGGCAGCAGTACTGTGCCCTGGTCTGAAAAGGCTTCAAAAAAGCCTTACCAACTAAAAAATTACATCCTATTTCTTAAAATCAGTACAACTAGAGCATTTTGTTGAATAGATATTAGTGATTGGTTGACTTTATGCACAGGTAAGATGAGCATAAGTTTACCTCTAAATTAGCTTTGCTTTTTTATTTAATATAATACAAATATAGGAGTTCAATATACATCCATTGCTCATTGCCATTCTAGCAAACCTAGCAGAAAATCTTTCCTCTATAGTGTGATTCTCTGACTACATTTTGACTCATCGCAATTAAAACATACCTAAGTAACAGCACATAGAGTAAAACACAGGTAAATTTGATTTTTAATTTGCAAAAATTACCAGAAAATATTTAGACTTTTGTAGATATTTGAATTATTCATACACATGGCAGTATGTCTCTCACCATTCATGATGCCTACACAAAATAACCATTAATTATATTCTGAAAACATTTGCCATACAGCTACTTTGATTCTCTGCTAACAAGTAACATACACTGTCTACTCCTTTAAAAATTCTTTGTAATCTGAGTTAGGGTGGGTTAGTCCATAAAGTGTTGAGGTCTGAGCCAAAAACCACAACTGATTTCCTAATGTCATCTGTGTCACAGTTACAGAGGGAAGACAATTTTAGCCAGAATTCCAATATTTGGATCCGGAACACAAACTGGTTTATAGCCAGCACAAATCTGCAAGCATTTAATCTTCCTGAGGGACCTGAAATTATATTAGCTGTTCAAATATCATAACACTGCCAGACTGCAATTGGTGCTGAAGGGCTCAACGCAGGACTTGAGCCCCTTGAAACCCAGGGGCACCATTGGGCACCAGAGCTTTGGGACTCCCCAGATGGGATTTTGCCCCCTCCCTGGTGTTTGCAGCATCTTTTCATTCCTCTCATCTCCTGTTCCACACTTAAACAAGAACCCTCACTTCAGCACTTAATGACTAGGGAAAGGGGCATGTGAGGAGCAGAGAACAAAACTGAAGCTAAATATGTCTGTCTGCTAATTTAATAACTAAAAATTTTCCCTCTACAACCTTTTGCAGAGCAGAACTTAAGTTTCTCTGAATTCTGTGGCTTTATTCTCACTTTAAAGTTAAGTGCTTTGTTGGACAAGGGTATTCATATAGATAATAAATGTATTTTTCCTATTCCAATCCAGGAGTTCAACATTCTTTTTGCAATAACTAAGAAAAAAATTTTAAAAAACCTTTTTACTATAACAAAAAAAAAAATATTTTGACTTTGAAATAGGATAGAAAATTTCTGCCTCCAGTGAAAAGGCTAAACATTTCATCAGGAAATTGAAAACCAAAGCCCAGATACTTTTGCTTCTGTTGCTTCTAGATGTCTGTTTTCTGTACATCAGAAGAAAGAAAAGTGTTTAAAGACATTTTTTTTAATATTCAGCCAAAATTTACATTTCCCAGGAAGAAGGGAATAAAATGATCTGACAAAGACCTGCATCAATCAATTAAAAATTCTAGATGCTGTTTTGTACTGTGAGAAGAATTTTTCATCAAGTTAGTTTCCTTATGAAAACAGTGTTAGCTCCTGTAAGAGTTGCTGCATTGCTGCCATGACGCATTTGTTTGATATTCTGCATGTGCTTCCTGCTTTTCCTTCTTGGTGGGAAACAGGAAAATTCTGTGCTGTGACAGCTCAGCTATTTGCTGTCACCCTGGTGTCACACACACAGAGAAACAGTGTCTAGGTATCATCAGGAACAACTTTCCTCTCCAGCTACTGAGTTGCTGAAGCCAGAGTAGTAATGTGCAATCACAGAAATAGAGGATCAGTGAACAGTAAGATATTCTGATATTGAAGTCATTTTTCACACCTCTAGCAAAGTGAATACATTACATTCATTCATCTGTGTCGAACCTTAATTGTCAAACTGAGTTTATGGGCTCATAGGGCCTTTAAAAACACTTGTCATCAGAACATGTGCACTATTACAAATTTCATTAAAAGCATATTTAAGGCATACCAAATTGTGTTTCTCGTCACCACAAAGTAATGATCCATTGCATATTTATATTGGCAGCCAGCTAATGAAATGCAAAGAAAAGTGACACAGCAATGCCTAGTTGCTGAACAAGTGCATACTTTTTTCAAGATGAATAAAGTTCTTACAATATTGACTACTGTCAGACTTAGTGATCAGAATTTATAAAACAAATCTCTCTCCTTACTGATGAGGAGTTTTAGTCACATTCACACATACGGATTTTAATAACCTGAGTTCTCTGCTCCATCTTAGATGCAACTGAATCATAGTAAGCTGGGGATCTGCAAGGTGCCCTTCATGGAAATACATGGTATTTCTACAAATAGAGATGGATCTCCTAATTGGTGTATTCTTTGCACTGTGTTCAGGGTAGTGTGGTAGTACTAATACTGTACTGGAGTGCAGTGCACAGTTTATTATGTAGCTTTACATATTTAGTGCAAGCCAAAAAATAATAAAAAGAGAAATATTTTCCTGAGTTAGAAACTAAAAAAATCATTAATAAATCTCAGTGGATTTCATGCCCATAACTATGTGATAGTATTCTTCCATCATTGGATCTGGGCTAAAAATTCCATGGAGGAACCTCTCCAGCAATGACCTGATATTCAATCAGTGCTGAGGGAACAACCTCTGGTAGTGTGCACTCTTTGGACTCATAGTTGTGAAAAAGCAACAACACAGATGAAATTTTGTGTATGTTTTTGTAGGCAGCCCTAGTCTAGCTGTAGGGCAGGTTTCAAGTCACCTGACTTCAAGGCAAATCAAAGCAGAGAGGAAAAATTTCCTGCCTCTTTGATAGGGACACAAACTCTGAACAGAGCACAGTCACATTCTGCCTGGAAACTGTAACAGCTGCAGCAAACATATGGAGCTGCCGTGGAAGAAAAGCTGTTTAGTTTGTGGAGTGAGACCCTAATCAAAGTGATTGATGCTGGATATGATGCAGAAATGCAGCAGATATCCCTTTTGAAGGAAGATACTCAAGAGATAAGTACAAAATGCTCTAATAAATGAAACAGGCTGAAACACCTGTAATACCTCTAGGATAGATACTAAAATCACTTAGACTTATATTAGCAATGAATCATTTCCTGTAATACAAAATATAGAAGATAAAGAGTAAAAATGGATCACTGGTCCAATATTAACCCTGACATATCTGATTTTTTACACCGTTATTTTTCTTTTTGTAGTTGGAACATTTATGCTACATTTTGGAAAAAAGTGTAATATAAGAATTTATTTTTAATAGGATATTATATGGATAATATATATATATTATATAGGATATACAAAAGTAGGGTATAGCCAATGAATCTCTTGTCAAAGGCCAGTTTCTGTTAAACTTGATTGCAATGAATATTAACATAAAAGAAAAACTATTTTAAAGTTATTGGACCTTTGCCACTGTTATTGAGGAAACTTTCTTTTTGAGTAATTAGCATGAGATTCTGAAGAGAGAATACATAATTTCCAGCTAATGAGTCAACAATATACAAGTATGAGAAGTCATGCTATTTTCATTTTTTGTTAAAAGACAGTGTTGTGAGCATAACATTTCTGAAATTCTTTAGAGTCTATGAGAAAAGTTGAGAAAGGTTATTTCTAACTCACTATTTTCGTGAAGAGCTGGTACACTCAGGGTACCCTTGTTACAAACTGAAAATAGCAATTTTGTGGGTGAAAATGGCACACGCTTGTTTTCTTAAAGAGTTTTGATTGCCTTTCATGCTAATTTTCCTACATCTTTTATTTATTCTCATATGCAGGAAAAATGGTAGATCATTCTTATTAGATGCTCATTTGACTGGGTAGGACGATACTTAAAGCAATATTTGCCAAAGCCATATTCAGTCAACACATTTATTTTAGTTTGCAATATTATTTAGAATATTAACAAAGTTTAAGTGATGGACTTTAACCATAAAGAAACTTACATTAGTTTGAGTAAATGATTAAATAAAAATCTCAAGGGCAACAGAAGTACTCTACATGTTTGAGACTGACAGATGGGTCTGGATCCAAGCTACCAATGTTCTGTGCGTCCTCAGACTCTAGAAAATGACATCTAGACAATATACCTGTTGTTCTGCTAGCAATAACACATGCAGAAAAAAAATACACATAAAAACTTTGGAGTAACTAAAATGAGGGAAATACTTTAGAAAGGAAAACTAACTTATAAATAATTCAATTCACAGGAGACTTTTGCCAGTCACTTATATCAGAGTTCTCAGCCATCTGCAGAGAGTTTTCTCTATGGATGAACATGTTTTCTGTTAGAATAGTCCAGGTAGTAAAGTGACAATAAAAACATATGCTTCCAGATACAGTAGATCTCTTTTATATATTTATGACATTTGGCAAATGTACTGCTCTTAAAATCATGAGTGCATTTACCTCCCGCTGAAGTAATTGCAAGCCAACAATTCTCTGGATCAGTACAGCCAGGATCAGCAACTATAGGACTATAAAATTATTTCAGTCAAGCCCTTTCTTGTATAAGCAGGTTTTACAATAGATGAAATGAATTTTCTTTCAGAAATATTTTAATTGCATAGCAATCTGTTTGATATCAAGACTTTTTTACAATGAAAAGCAACAAAGGCTTTTTGGGCAATCACCAAAGGCTCAAATTTTTCCTTGCCATAACTTTACTGTATACTCCAAGCAATTATATATAATTTAACACATATTACATTTTGAAAGGAAAGTCAATAGCTTGCCCACCAGCCTAACCTTTATAATCTGATGAAAAATATCCATGACAGTGGCAATAATCCTGTATTTGTCCAACCATGTATTTAGGACAAGACTATAAAAAGGTTTATGTTGTAATTTTCCTCCACTCCGCTGCTCTAAAGAGAAATATGCATTTAGTTAGGTAAATGCAGTTGCTGGTGCCCTGTCTGCTCACACAATCACACACTATCCTTACCTGAGCAGAGAGCAGGGAGACCAGCTTACATCCAGCTCCTCCCTTCAAATACTGACAGCAAAGTCAGTATCCACACAACCGCTGGAACTGACCCATGGCTGCAGAATCTAGGGAATTGTACCTAATTTTTAAAGTAATATTATATATATATATAAAGAAAAGTCCTATTGCACTCAAGGATAGTTCTCCAAAGATTTCTTTCCTCTTACATGTTGTTTCTCACTTTCAAAAACTGTGAAGATAGACTTACAGATGAATGTCTTGTTAAAAGTTTGTCTTCCATACATTTATTCTAGATACACTTTAGATATATTAGACCTCTTGAAATACTGAAATTTCACTCTACATCAAGATAGAAGCACATTCTGAGCAACACTCATGAGCAGGTTGAAAACTCATGGGTAAGAGTCAGAGACCAAGGCAAGAAAGGGAAAGCAGCATTTGGAGTCTGCTGCTCAATCAAGAGGAAGCTGTTCCCAAAGCCTTCCTGCTCCAGCTACAGGGTCTTGTCCTGCTGGGGCACTTCAGCCACCTCCACATCTGCAGGACAAGTAGCCCAGTGAGCCACAGGCATTCCAGGAGACTCCTGGGATGCATGAAGAATAACTTCCTAAGCCAGATAACAGGCCTACCAGAAGGGGTGCAAATCTGTAATTTTGTAATATGAGGGAAACTCATAACTCAAAATGTTCTCTGCATGCTATATTTTCCAGTTCCTGCAACTCTGAGGACAAAGAATGCAGCAAACACCACAGAACGTCAGAAAAAAAACAATTACTAGATTCTGTGAATGGATACAGTACTTACCAGGATCAAAAACTGGGATCAGAAGTACAATGTTCCCTGCAGATCACTAGAGACTTTAACAAACTCATAAAGTTATGAACCTCGAACTTTAGAATAAATAGAGAGGATAAAAGGCGCAACATGAGTCACAGGAGTTAAACTGTTGGGAATGAAAATACTTGGTTTAATTTCACTCAAAAATGTCCATTTTCTCTGCCAACATGTAGTATACAGATGCTTTTCCAATGTTTTGCAAAATATGTTTTACAAAATCTCCTTGCCTAGATTCAAATTGATATTAAAGAAGACAGCCAACCAGTACTTATTAGATTCAGTACTTTTTAGATTCAGTATGACACTCACAGATTGATATATCTTGATTGTCCTTAAGAACATTAATTAGCTTTACAGTGAAAACATAATCATACAGAAACATACCTTTCAAAAAAGGACATGCATTTTCAAATGACATACATCACAAAATACTTCACATTAATCTGACTGTATTTTGACATGACCAACAACGTGAGGGTTTGTCACCAGATAACTAAAAAGGTGGTGGACATGACCCTGAAATGAAAGTTTCATCTTTGTTCATCCAGGAAAAAGAATCAATGAATATTGTTTAATCAAAATTCTACTTAAAAACACAGCTTTGAAACTATACAGCTCATATTTTAGACAACTAAGAGCAGTATGGGCAATAACTAAGTACCAAGCATGTACTGGAAGAAGTACTGATATTAGCATTAAGCACAGTAGGTGATTGGTATTCTTTCCATAAAAGATAAATATTCACAGTTGATGAAGTAACCAAGTCTTCGTTTAATCTGTCTTTCCAAAGGAAATTATTTTTTCTTTCTCTTAGAGGCAACAGTTGCTCCTAAACTCCATTCCTCAGTTTTGCTGTCTTTCCACTATCTGATAATCTTATCTTTTACTCTTACAAGTCCCTTAGCTCAAGGTGCAATTGCTGCTGCCAAATGTTGAAGAAAGTTGTTTCCTTCATGTTCTAGGATACAGATTTCTTAAAATTAATTTTGCTTTATTCTAGCAAATAGAACTACTGCATTACTGATTTAGTGAAAGGTCTCAATAAATCAAGAGAATTCTACAAAAGGAAGGAAGACTAGTCTAATTCTATGACATCTAACTTTACATTTAAAAGTACTTACTCCTTTCAGAGTAATATGTCTGTAATAAGTTGTCATAGACAAATGAACTTTTAGGGAGGTGCATCAAAGTCATTGACAGGTACAAATTACAGCTGTGACCCTATCTAAAGCCTAATCCTTTGCTAAGTCAGTTCCATCTCTTCCTCCTCTTGCAGTTTCTTATGCAGGCTTATGTAGACTGCATTGGATTGATTTCCCACACACAAGGCCTTCCAGTTCTGCAATATAGGTTTTTTTCCCCAAATTTCTTTAGACTTGCCATCTTGACTTGTCCTCATTGCCCCCTAACTGTTATTCATCATATTCCTTAGTAAAGTTCCCAGCTTCAGTTGACTTTTAGTTCCTTCAGTTTTTGTCAATCCTTGTCTCTCAAACATCCTTTACTCTCCCAAACTGACACAGTGCCAAAGCACTGCAGCATTGCAATAAGATCTTATCAACTCTTCCTCTTTCCATCTTGAGTGGTCTTTGGATTATTCTCCTCTAAACTTACACGAAGTTTAGAGATAAACCTGGACTCAGAGAAGTTTAGAATACTGCTATCCTTTCTTAAGTACTGCCATACAACAAATGTAATTCTTGGACATTTAGCAATACCTCAAAGCTCGAGAATATTTTGGTGCTATAATACCATTGGATATATTTAAAAATTCCCTATAATGACTGTTTGAGCAATAAGTGAATACAGCTGACATTTGATTCTCCTTTATTCTTTGCCTTGAGAGATGTACATTCCAAGGAAAGCCTAAACTTGAAGTGAGAGTCTCTTTTTCCACTCTACTTCTATTAGGACACCTTCCTACTCAAACACTTTCTCCTAAATCTTTTTATTTTCCTCTTAAGTGTTTTTATTTTGAGTGATTAAATATCAGACACATAATTGTATCTTTGAATTAACATTTGTTTTCTCCCATGACTCATTTGTGTTCCAGAAAATTGGAAAGCTGAAGAACTATACCAAGTATTGAAATGCATTATTTCTCTCAAAGGAAAGAATCTAATATTATCATACATAGTTTTATATATATACTTCATGTATTATTATTATGTGGAGTAAAAAAGATGCCTGTGTTCACTGTTTAACAACAACCAAAAAAAGTAATTATCCCTTAGTTAATTTCCTTTTGTAGAAAACAAATGGTATTGGTTAGTTTTCAAGGGAGTTATTACCAGAAAAATGGAATATGAAACTCATAACCAGTACAATAAATGAAGAAATTGACAGTAATTTCAGTAGGAGAAGGGCTGGACCTAAGTTTGATAAATAAGTAAATGCAAGATATAGTCAGATAGAGAATTCTCAAAGAACACTGAAGTCAAATGTCCACCCGTTTCCATCTATTTTATTTACTTGAATTCACTCGACACTCATCCTCTCTTGAAAAAGAAAGCAAAACCAGTACAAAATCTTCTATATCTGACCAAGAAACTCATATGAAAAGAAACATATGAAAATAGCCACACTTTGATTTGTAACAAGTTTTTTTTGCACATAAGTGAGAAGATAGTAACTTATTTGGAAATTACAGCTTATTTATTTGTCCTTCAAGATTTTGCACAAAAAATATAGCAGTTTTTGACAATTCAGTATCTGTATTTGAACACTACATATTAGATCATTAGCATTCATTTTCAGCCACAAAAACAAGTCATACTGCTGAATATATCAAACCCTGTAAATCCTACTAATTAGTAACATTGGCAGTTGTGTGATATTTTATTGTCATTCATCAGACAGCTTTATTTTGGTTTAAAAATGATAAAACTAAACATCTTTTATCCTCTGCCATTCTTCATTTACAATCTGATGTGGGGACAAACCCACACAGACAAACCCACACATAATATGGTCTTATTAACTGAAAGCAAATGCAACTGAAAAAATATCTGCTGATAAAATTATGTTTTTTTCAATTTCTGACAACACAATAGACAAACTGGCAACCCAGAAATTCAAGACAATGCATATCCTAGAAAAAAAAGGTGAATTATAAATCTTATATTTCTTTTGAAGTAACATTTACAGAAGTTCTTATTATCTTTACATAAACTCAAACAACACAGCCTGACTTCATTATAACTGTAATAAAATCAGATATTTCTTTCTGTATCCATCCTAGAAAGGTTTGCAGCTGTTTTATTTACTTGTCTTTGTTAGTAATTTATCATCTTACCTCTAGAAATAAATAAAGAGGAAAATAATGCACAAAATATTCTAGATCTACTCAAGTATCTCAATAAAAGATAAAAAAAAAAACTAAAAGAAAAACTACACAGGCAAAAAGTCAGTCCCTTAGTGTGAACATGAACTTGGGAATATAAACCCATGCAAACTCAGGAAATCAACATTTACAGAGGCTTCAGCACGTGCTTCTCTTAAGTACCCAAATAACTCTAAAGTCACAAACCTCTTCCACTTGGAGAAGAATAAATTTGTTTAACAAGAGAAGCTTCTACCCCAAAATAAAAAAAAAATACCTTTAAACAGATTTATTAGGCAGTACTATTAAGCAGAGTGTCAAGCACTGCACTGGTAGCCAGCAAACCCTACACAGAGCCTGGTTCAGCAGCCTAAGCAGATGCACAGATTGCCAGGTGAAAGGTTCACTCACACCACCAGAGAGGCACAAGTCTCTGCAGCATCAGGGGGTCTCAGCTACCCCAGCACACCCCAAACGCCACAACAGGTGGCCACATCAAAGTCCTAACCCCAGCCAACATAGGCCTGAGGCAAGAGATTCATTTTACTGCTTTATGTGACCACTTCAGAAGGAGAGCAATTTCTCTTTAAATATTTAATCTAGCAGGAGCCCATTTATGAAATTTTGCACACATGGCAGAGCTGTGGTTATTCATGCAGGCACCTGAAGACAGATAACTTATTCCAGAATGGTATCCCTGCCTCAGACATTCAGCATCACAGAGCCCCCAAAATAAATACCAGCGCCAGCCAATCGATCTTAAATGCAATAAAGACTAATAAAATGTCTTTGCAAAGAGGTGTAAAAAAGAAAAGTGAAATTATACAGACTGTAATCTCTATTAAAATCAAGTATGAATATGAAAGCCTAAGTGAAATGAACAAAACGTAGAAAGAACCAAGAACAAATGATTTCCGGAGTACGGAAAAAAACCTGCTGAAAATTACCGATGTAATAGCTGAGTTGTGAAGGAGCTGGGAAAATGTACTCTTTTGAGGGGCAAGAAATGTTATTTTCTTATATTTACCTTTAGAAGTCCTAAAAATGTAAGCATTTAAAGTTTGAAAGGTCAAAAGTAGACTCCCCAGAGCCTTTTCCTTCCTCATGAAGAAGACAGAGATTTGATTTACCATTTTAAGTCTAAAGAAAAACTTAATTTCAAAATATCACAGCAGAAGTTCATAAGAGAAGCTTGATTTCAGAAAAGTCATCTTGCTGCAGTATATCACTATCATTTCACAAAAAAATGGCTTCAAAAAGAATTTTAAAAAAAGCTTTATTCTAATAAGTAGAACATAAACCATGCATAAAATTAACTTGTTACAAATCCAATTGGTGGATTCCTAGATAAATGTCTTTCTGACACAAACATAAGATAATTTGATGAGAATAAATCAGCACCTAAAACAGGTACATCCATATTGCATTAGAACCTGTAAGAGCTCTTCCTCTGTGGTGTGAAGAAAAAAAAATTCTGCTAGAAATTAAATATTTGTGCTTACACAGTAGTTGAAATACCATGGCAGAAGGATATAAATAGTTCAAAAATGTGTTCTTACACATAGCCAAACAAAAATTGCAGTCCTAGTTTAATTGTTCTCCATGTTCTGTTTAACAGTTCAGCAACTACCAAAGTAATACTGGAGGTTTCATTTCATAAAAACTGTTTGCTCTCAGGTAGCTGTTGTATTTGATAGAATGTAAGAAATTAACAATATAATGCCTTGTGAATATCTGGTTCACTGGGTGTTGTCATAGGAAAGACTGAATATCTAATCTTGCATAGTGACATTATCCTGGCTTGTTTTCAAAGATGAAAATCTTGACTTCTATTTAAAATGAGATGATGTTCCACAGCAATATATAACCAGCAGTCTACTGGACAGGTGGAAGAAAACAAAGGCATTCATCACAAAGAGATCTGAGTGCTTAAAGAGAAAAAAGAAAGCAGCACAGATACATGGATTTATGTCCGTCGGGCCAGAAGCAGCAGTATTTTTGCTCATGTCCCAGACTTTGAATTTGAGTTATTCCTAAAATCAAATGATAAAGTGGAATCATGAGCCAATGCTTTCTAAGCTTAATGTACTTCACTGTTCCTAATTACCTGCATTTTTTTTCATTCTACCTCTTTATTTATGATAGAGGAAAGGAGAGAGAAAGAGAGACATTATTCTTTCAAAAGCTAATCCTTGTCTTCTTTCTACTAGAAACCACTTAAGTCGACTGAAATTAAGATCATTAAAAAAGGGCAGGTTGAGACTACATTCTGCTGCAATTCTACAGAGAAAATAAACTAGTGAAGAGGAGTAAAGGCACTATCATGATATGCCATAGCATGAATTCAGAATTGATTTTCTTTACTTGCTGGACAAGAGCACATTTTTATACAAAGCTCCGTTCATGTCCCATAGCTATTTAGGGTCTGTAGGAGGAAATGTTGACAGTCTCTTTCTTAAGCCTTCTTGTAGCTAATGCTGCAGCCTCTGCCAACTTGGCATTGCAAGGCTTCTATTGGACTCTGTGTGGGATTTTGTAAAGCCCAACAAATCAAGAAAAATACTTTCCTCAGAGAAACCTCGGGATTTTCTCTTAGGAGATAAGTATTAAGAAATGCATGTTGCATAAATGCTTAGAATTCTCTAGCAATTACAAGGGACAAAAAATGTATGGACCTACAGTAATTAAAATCTATACTTTAAAATACATATTTGTGTTTGAAAGAACAGTTTTATATCTTTTAATATCTCTGCAGTGAAAATATGTGACGATTTACAGTGACTCTCAAGAGGAAGTAACAGGTATCATTTCAAGATGCTAAACTATTTATTGTTTCAATTAAGTTTGCAATTAACATTATAATACAATTTATAGAGGTTTAACTCTTTCTTCTTTTCAGTAATACTAGTCAAATGGACCCCTGCAACAAAGAGCAGATAGAATCTACAAACTGCCACTAACAGGCAGCGTGCTGCAGATATCACAGAGCTCCAGAATAGTTAAGTATTTTGCATTTTGAGTAGGCATAAGGGTCATGAACAAACAGAAAGGGGGAAGAAATTACCAACATTTTTGCTGCAGAATTCTATTAAGTATTTATGGACTTTTATTTAGTGAAAGAGCTTTTCATAATGTGTTTGACATATACTGTATTCTGAAGGTATAAAGGAATACAGAAATGGCTTCTGTCAGATTGGAATCTTATCAGGTTCAGTTTTCTTCCCAGAGTTGCCACTATCTGATGACTAAATAAGAAAAACAGCATCCTAGCTCTGCTATTCTGCAAGGAAACTTTTGGTTCAGGTTTCACAAGAAAAGAAGAAATGTCTATATAACTATATTAAGCCACTTAAGCATTCATTGCCACAAAGCAATTACTGTCCTCCTTTAACTAACTCTAAGATGGAATTGAACATCAACAGGTCAGAAGAACATCATTGTTTATTGAAAGTGGAAGGAAAAGTCTGAGATAAAGACAGCTGTGTCTAGACTTTGTATGCTGAATCAGATTCACGTGCACAGGTTTTCATTTACCTGGAAAAAATCAAGGGGAGAAGCCACAGCACCAAAAGGAGGAGAACTGGTGCTGGTGGGTGCACAAAACGTGAAGTCTGTGGCTTTCCAGGCCCTGCATTTTCATTCAGATGAACTTTTAACATAGCACAGTACTACTGCTAATACAGTTTAGAACAGACTAAAGTCACTGAGAACTGTGGCACATAGAACATTTATCCCTCCTTCTGGTAATTTTGTAAATTATAGAAGGTAAAGCTAACTCTATACAGTATTTTCAGCTACAAAACTGTTATTTTAGAGTACTGGTCTATTGTCATGCACAGAGCAAAGCCATTTTCTGAAATGTTTACAACTTCACAAATATGCTTCCAGTTATATTATATTAAAAGTTTTCTCAGATCAAAAAATCCTGTGCTATTGATTCTCCTATTAGTATTGATGTTGGTTTTTTTTTTTCCTTATTTTTTGTTAAAATTGCTGCTGCTATGAAAATGAGGCACATTGGGAACTGTATTTTGGATAGAAAATCAGCTGCTGTTTTTATATACTCTTGTCTCTTTCTTCAGAGAGAAAACCATTTGAGGTAAGAATTCACCTTAACATGCACTTCTATTTTCTTCAAAACAGAGTTTAAAAATTTAAAATGGCAATGATTGGTGAACTGTCACAGTAAGTGAAATTTATTATGAAAACAGCTTTATTTGCTCTCTAACTGCTCTTGTTACTCTTTGTTCCAGGTTTTAGGATATTTCACTTTGGGGGTGGGAGGGGACTCAGCTTTTCATCCTGAACTAGGTGCCTGAATTAGGAAGAGATTCTGTTTTGATCATGGAAGTGGTTCTGCTTTTCCATTGTCTCCAGAGAGACTGAAATGACATTAAGACTCCTACTTCCATTACCAAGAGTTGGGCAGTGGAAATAAGTAACACTTTGAAACCTGCTTGAGCAACTATGAGGATGACATAGAGACTCATAAAAGCTCCATACATCTTACAGCCCATTAAAGTTTCTGGGCACCCAACAGTCTTGTTTAATTGTGCATATGCATGTTTACAGAAGATGAGAGCCATAAAAAACAGGAAGGAGAGATTTAGTGTCTGCAGTAGTTTAAAATTGAAGGCATGTCTCTGGGTTGTAAATGTATTTTATATTTAAATATACACATAAAAGAAGATTTGACTACAGATATATAGAAATCGATGTGATACTTATGTTCAAGAATACTCAAAAAAGTTATTCAATGAAATAGCAATTTCAGTATTTCCAATCCAAGCTTTTATGTTGAATTTGCTCTCCAAAGACTGCAAGTATATTATGGAATGTTTGCTTCATCGCCTTGTCTAATAACTAATACTAATTTAAGAATTCATAAGTTCTGAAGACCTCATAGACTGTCAATAATACATCTGAGACTTGCCTTGATAATATCTAACTAATGCAATAATTACATTTACTCCTTTACTGCTTGTGTGGACAGGAACAGATTTAATTATAAAAGCAAAAGTATACAGATTTTAGCAAATTGCTAGTTTCATTCATTAAAGAAAACAGAAAATACAGTGTAAATGAAGTCCTCCTGAAATCACAAATTCCTGGTTTCTAAATGCTACAATAAATAAATACATTATTTAATACACATCCATATGTACCACTGAAATTGATGCGTACAGCAAAACAGCTTGTATTGTGCACCTTATCTCTATGATATACATTTCTCCTGGATTTATTTTAGACTGTTTTATTCTAGCTTCGCAAACTGAATAAAAAATCATGACTGGAGATCTGGATTTAGTGTCACGCAAAAGAAGCCAAACTATTCATACCAAAAATGTCCAAAGACACAAACCGAAGTACAGTAAGTGAGGAAAATAAGGCCATTGACTTAATAATGTAACATTTCTTGCTGCTTTAGCACTACTGTATAATGAGATGTCCTCTCTGAGTAATTTCATTTAGTTTTGGTATCCATTTAATTAAAGGGGAATATTCTATTCAATTGAAGTATGCAGCATTGGTTAAACAGCTCTTGGCTATTTTCACCTCTTTGAATGCTACGTTATCAGAGCAAAGGCTAAAAGCCACAACAGCAAAGTGACCATCATCAGCTTCAAGAATATATGATCCTCATGCTATAAATCTGTGGTGTCTGAAGAGTTACAAATTTGAAAAGAAAATTTTGGAACCATTTCAAAAATAAATGTTTAATTTTATTTGTAATTTGGAATCTAAGCATCAAACATGAGAGTAGAGGAAAACAGTATACTAGAAGACTATTTCTTCTCTCACAGGCCAAAAAAAGTCTTTAATTTCTTAAAATAATTACTGAAATCATATCCCTATTTTCAAATCTACATATAAAAAAAACCCTGGTATGTTCATCTTTGCCTGAAAGGATCACTAAATTTTCTGGAATAGTTTCTTCTAGTCAGACATGTGCCTGAATTCCTAGAACACATTCCCAAGATGTGCCAGCCTCCTCAAGAGGCACCCACGCTGTCAGCAAAGCTGTGGGGCCTGAAATGGTGAGCACATGCTCTTATAATTGGAAAGAGTAATTTGACATTCCCTCTTTTATTCCATTGCCAATAAGGATACAACTCTCAATATTCTTTTAAATGAAAGGTCTACTGAGGCTGAACAAAATCACACTAACGTCTGGTTTAGTAAGCCAGAAGCAAATGAAAGTCCAAACATTTAGTGAAATGAGTCATCATTATCTGCATGTAAAGTCATATCAAAGACTGAGGAAAATGTTTACATTTTCATTTTACAATATTTTTACGAACATTTGGATATGATAATTTAAGCAATTTTAGCTTGTGTGAGTTTATTTGGGTAAGGGGAGAATACCAGAACTGGCTATTTAATAACACTCTGCTGAACAGCCAGAACCTGTCGGTAGCACAGAGAGAGACAAGTCTTTCTACAGGAAAGAGTAGGGTCTTGATTCTTCTCCATGTCCAGGGAACTTGGAGTGCCATGTAATTAAATGTCAGTTGCAAAGATAGAGAACTGAAGTCAGTTATTTTTGTTTGACCATGAACATTTCAATTGCTTACAGGTCAGTACATCATTTGGAGCAGCTGATACAGAGACAAGAAGTGATTGGCTATAATCACTTCCATGATGTCACAAAACTGTGCAGCTCACAGAGATAGGAGACTTTCCAGTGAAAACACCCAGAAGCTGGAAGCTACAGAAGCATCAGTGACTTTTAAAGCCTTGACATAGGATATTTAGGACCTCATGCCCAAAGAAGCCTCTAAAATTAAAATTGTAGACATAGACAAATTTGCTATTTTATTTTGACACACCCTGCAATGCAGCTGTGTGGACTTCCACACTCCAAGCTCTGAAGCTCTGGAAGATCTTCCACCCAGCCCAAGAAGCTGACACTGAAATCAAAACCCTGAAAGATCTGAATGTATTTCTAGTGCCCACAGATCTTGAAAAACCCTGACATGCATGTCCTCCTGGCATTTTAGGCTCACAGCTGATTCCCTGCTCTATTCTCCCACTCTCATCTTCAGCTGTGGCAAAAAGTTATTTTAAAAGAGTTATTTATAAAAATTTGCTATCAATTTTCCCATTCAGAGCTATGACACTCAGTCTAAATATTCACGCAAAGCAGAAAAGGCAGCATGAAATATTTCTGAACAATTAATTAAAATATTCCAGATTTTATTTTTCTTATAAAACAGTATGGATTTTGTAAAATAAATAGATTGCGTATGTATTACTATCTGTAGCTTTGAAGTACAATATATTAAGACTGCAACATTAAGCATTTGGTTTGTTCACTTCTATTTTCCAGGTGAACATGCTATTATACAAATAAGATGTAAAAAATATACAAAGTCAGTATAAAGTTAGTGCACACAGCAAAACAAACATAAAGAACATTTTCTTTGAAAGTTACACATTCCAGTTTCTAGTAATACAAATCTGCAACACCAATTTCTTCCAGAATATAAATGCATCATTCATATTCACGCATACATCCTTTAATAATATTGGTTTCCTTTTATTCAGCCAATTTTCCTGGCAGAAGCCTTCTTTATGTGACTCATAGTTAATGGGTAAAAAAGTACTAAATATTACTCTGTATGATAGTCAGATTATAGCTAGGGTGAAATTAACATATATTAATGTCAGAATAAAATGTAACATATTGCCAACTCAAAATTTTATTTTCACACAATTGCTGAATCACATTTTTTGCTGGTTATTGTCTATATTCTATACAAAACATTCTACCCCTACATTAGATTTCACTTTAAAGAGGGAGAAAATATTTAAGGAATTTTATCACGAAGAACCATGCACAGATTTGAAAGAAGTTATGCAGGTATAATTATGAAAATGTTTTCTGATTTTATGTTGAGAAATTCTATTAAAAAACTAACATATCATGCAGAAAGTTTCTATGAAATAAATGGAAAAATTCTAGTGCCATCTCAAGGTTACCTACCCAAGTACTTAATTATTATTTCTAGAAAAATAACTAAAAAGTTATTTTATCTGGTCTGAAAATGCATTAATTGTAATCTTTACAATCAGATATTATTTTATTGCTTTTTGAAGTGTCATTACTCTCTGACATCTCTTTTGCACATGAGTACTTAACTTCCTTGTTCAAGACAGTTATCTTACATATCTTTTGGATGCATTAATAGCTCCTTTATTCTCCTGCTGTTTCCTTCTTTTCATTTTGTCCAAGACCTATCTAGACATGTAACCTTTGAGTAGCCTGATTTTATTATATTTTTATATATGTTACTATATGAAAAGAGTAGTTTCTCTCAGTTTGTATAACATAACTTAAAAGCTCCAAACTCATGGCATATAATACTTTCTGACAAAAAGAATTCTGAAAAGTTAAGTGCAGCAAGTATTCATGACCACACACTATATTTTCATTACTCTGTTCGATACCCACAAAAGCAGGCTTATATGCAGGAAATGTGCAGAAAGATAATTATTTTGTACTTATCTTTCAAGTACACACCTATCTGGGATAGTTTTAAAAGCCAATTGCTAGAAAGGCTATTCCTGCTTTACACTCAATCACCTTATGGGCTAACAGCAAGTGATATGCAATCTATGATCCTGCTGCATTCCAGTCAGTAGAATTATTATCAGTGACTTGAAGTGGAAATGGATCGTATCTGGAATAAACATCCTGTAGAAACAGATTTTACATGCACTACTGAAACTTACACAATGTTTTAACCTCACACAATCACTAATGGAGGAGTTTACAAAACAGTTCAATCCAGTGATTTGCACTCCAATATTTAGAAAAATGCAGTGGAGAGGTAAAAAACCAAACAGTTATTTTTTTACTGAAGGTACAAAACACAAAAATCCTCCATCATCTCCCCTTTTTTTGAGCATTGAACTCTGTTCTATACCTAATAAAAACAACATTTTTTTTAAGATTTAAATCGACATTCACTATTTCAGTTTTTATATGTGTAGAAAAAATTAGGAGCATGCTGCTCTATTTCTTTCCATTTGCAGATGCATAAAGCAGTCGCTTTAGAAAATGAACCCTGTTAAATTTATAGCAAGTGTGTTCTCATTTAGTCTAATCTCTGCTGGCTCAGCGTAACATGCTGTCTTTACAGAGTGCCTACCAGAAAAGGAACCTTAACAAATTTTTAACAGCTAAGGAAGAAAAGTAAAATCCTTACTTTAAATTTGAGTATACTTTATAGAAATATATTGGTGTAATATTTGCATGATAAAAGTATAATAAACAAAATAAATAAAGGTATAATGCACATTTCATTCAATAGCTGAGAACTTGAACCCAGAATTGTTTCTTTCATAGCAGATTGATGACCATGTTTACCTTTTTATATTAAAAAGGAAGTAATTATTTTGAGAAAATCATTAAAGACCCAGATAGTGTACTGTCAATTGTCTCTTGATCTCAGATAAAATAACTGCAAGCTTACATCAGCTAAAATCCTCGGAAATACCTTTCATAGTTCTGCACTGCAATGCTGGAAGAATATCTCAATGAATTGATTAAGCTATCTAGCTGCCAGGCTGAACTGCAAAAGAAAGTTTTTCCTTCCAACCTTAGAACATGAAGAATGTTTACAGTCTAAGTGGTTTTAATCACAATATACTGAACCCCCACCCAGAGTAGTGCACTCTCTTCTTGGATTATCAGCACAGGAGGGACATGGCCCTGTTGGAGTGAGTCCAGAGGAGACCACAAAAATGATCAGAGAGATGGAGAATTTCTGCTATGAGGAAAGGCTGAGAAAACTGGGGACTTCAGGGTGACCTTGCAGCACCTTTTTGTGCATAAAGGGAGTTACAAGACAGCCACAGATGCTTTTTACAGAGGAATGTAGGGAAAGGACAATGGGAAACGGCTTCAAATTGAAAGACGGTAGGAATAGATCAAATATAAGGAACAAATTCTTCCCTGTCAGGGAGGTGAGACAGTGGCACAGGCTGCCCAGAGAAGCCCCATCCCTGTCACTGTTCAAAACCAGGTTGGACAGGGCTTTGAGCAGCCTGGTCCACTGGAAGTTGTCCCTGTCCATGGCAGAAGGGTTGGAACAAGATTATCCTTAGCATCCATTCTTAATTCTATGACTAAAACACTTTTTATTTTAGCTAATTTTTTTGCACACTGGAATTTGCCTGAATACACATTTAAATAAGCTCATGAGGCAGCAGTGACACTTGAAAACAATGTCACTGGTTGGATTAAAAGCAGATATTAGTAAAAAGATCATTGTTGCATGGAAAAAAGCTCAGTAAATGTTAAACTTGGAATTGGCTTGAACTTCAAAGATTTCTGACTCCTGTCTGTGTGTTTCAGACCATGCAATTATGAACTCACATCACTACAAATCCCCTTCTGCCATAGTAAGTTGCTGTGAGCATCTTGGACTCAAGCCCTAGCTAAAATTACATTTATTTCTTTATGTTCCAAGCACTTAAAACAGTCTTGAAATCTTCCTCCTTTTTTCTTCATAAAAAAAAACAACTCGAAGATATGATGGAGAAATCAGACCTTATAAGGTGCAGATCTCTTATCACTAAAAATATGAGGATCATAGGAAAACTTGGTGTTCAGTATGAGAACAGTCTGTATATTCATTTCAACATTGATGGTCTATTTACAATTCTGATGATTTTCTTATAGGAATCAGAAAATATAGTTATTAATTTACTTTACATCAAAATTGTTGAAAAATTATATTCTAGATTCTGTACATGATAATGGAAGAAAAGTCTTAATCTCTTTATCTGAAAAAGTCATATCTTTAAAAAAAATATGAAAAGAAAAACTAAACTACTTTAGCTAGAAAAGATGCCTTTCTCCTCATATTATGTAGGGTTGAGGGTAAGGAAGGTAACTGTGCAGTTCTAGGCCTATGAGTAAGGTAAACACACCTTCCTCCTCAACAAGAAATTCACCTAAGGGACATCTTTTTTAATAATCTATAGCAACAAAAGTAAAATATATCTTTCTGCATTATAGGATTTTGACTTTACAAAATATAATTTCTCAGGCATGCTTTCCTGTAATTTTCCACATTTCTGTATTGAAAATGCATCTTAAAAATATGAAGAGTTTTTGTAAACCTATAGAAGGGATGCTTGACTGGAAATGGGAACACTTTGTGTCGCTTCTCCATTTCTTTCAGTAGAACTTTTCCTTGTAACAAAGTTGAGTTATTGTCTCCATTAACTAAAACATTAAAATAATTCTCTAATTTTGGAGACTATCCACACTAATCAATGCATGGACATTTCAATTAAATTTTTCTCCTTTTAGTTTTCTATTTTTGAAATCTGAAACAATCAGATAATGCATGACTGAAAATACAATATTTAATAGATGTATTATCACTATATCTTTGTCCTTACATAATCACAATTATTTAAGCCTAGGAAAAATGCAAGATAAATGGTAGCCTACTATATACATTCTAAGTAGTGGCATAAAAATTAAATTAGATTTTTGATGGAGTATGATAGGTTTAGGAGAAAATAAATGCAGTTGTAGCAAACTGAACTTGAGAACACCTTTAAGAGTTTTATATCAATTTCAGACTTTTTGTCCTCATATACTTCTCCTTCAAAGGGTTAGTTAAAAGTGTTATAGCAAAAATGCACTGGAGGTTCAGGGTGACATCAAGAGATGCCAGAAAAGAAAATCCTTAAAATCTGCCAATTCTCTGACCTGGACCTAATGAAACATTGTTTTGTTGGGGTTGTAGGAGTTTCTATTGGGTTCAATAGCCACACAATTACAGGGAGAGAAGGGGCAGCACCTCAAGGCTATAGGAGGAAAGAGAGACCCCGCAGGCACATGCACACACACATTTCCCCCAAGCTCCCAACCAAACCAGACAGGAAGCAAAGGGAATGTTGAGTCATATTTGTTATTTCTTTATCTATTCTGCCTGTCCATTGCTGGGAATACAACATGCATGTTTCTGTTAACTTCTTAAAATAGCTTCCCCATGTCTTCAATGCACAAAAGTGATATGTCTGAATTCTCATTTACTTAATATAAACTTAAGTGTAGAGATTGAGTTTCAAATGGTATCTCAACTTAGTTATTTAAGATAAGCACTATAGATGTGGACTTTTTTTAAGCAGATACATTTTGATATAAGTGATGTAAAAAGACTATCTCACCCTTACAATAGTTAGGAAGGTTTGGTTTTGGCAATGTTTTTGGATTGCATAAATAGTAACTTCTAGAATAAAAATATCTCGAAAGAAGTAGTTCAGGAAATCACTTGATAAGACTATATGGATAACATTATGGGATTATGCCAAGACAGAACTAAATAATGCTACAACTCACTTTTTAAAAAAACAGAAAAGTCTAAGTATGGTGCTTTTACACCACATTCTAAGTCCTCAGACTTGTGAATAAAGAAAAATTGAAGTAATAGAAATATGGATTGCCACAGTGATAACAATAGCAACAGTGTAACAACCTTATTTAGTTCTTCCAAATGGGAATTAGTAAGAGGAAAGGGAAGAAGGAAAGGCAAGAAGAACAGAAGAAACAAAGTTCTGCATATGGAAAATATCTTTTTACCTCAGTAATCTGTCTCTCAAAATAATTTGACCTTTATTCAATGTTTTTAAAAAGGTCTGCATACCAAGATATTGTGACTTTCTTTTTCTCTTTTCAATAGAACTATCTGCATTGTTTTAGGCAGCTTTTTGTTATTTCTTTTTAATAGGTTACTGAAATAGCTGAAACAGAAAAATAATAAAAAAAAAACAACTAGATATTTATGTGAGAGCAAGCAAAAAACACAAAACCATTTTTGTTATTCAGGAGAGAAGTTAATCTCATCTTATTTACATGAATTAGATGAAATAAGCTGTTTGAATCTGAAAAACTGAGTCACAAATCTGAGTTTCCATAGTGATCATAATTACAGTTCAAATAATGAGACTGGTGTCATTATTAAAAAGTTTACCTGTTGAGAAAAAACAAATCTTATGATTTTGGTCTATACATTTTGGAAAGTAAGAAATTTTAGGAATATTTTCCAGCATAAGTAACCATACATTTTGAACTAGGGATCTTTCAGATATATAATATTTGCTCTGTGGAAACCCTCAGTGGCACATATATCTCCATTAATAACCACAAATATATTTCATTTACATATTTACATACAGGAGGTAGAGCTTAGTGGATGTGAGTTCTGCAGAACATATGTTCTCAAGAGAAAAAAAAGAAAAAATTGGCTTGACCTGGGAATGTCAATTCTCATTATTTATCTCAGGTTTATGGTTAAAATATCTTCCCACTGATAGCATTACACTGAGAGAGGTTTTGTAGAAGGAAAAATAGAAATAGAATCTGAATACAATGAGGCTTTTAGAAGATGTGGAAAAACCCTCAGTGTTACAAAGGGATATCTTCTTGCTCCTAAATTTTGATATCACTGAAGTGTGAGGTAAAGCTTGCATCTAACTTAAATGGTAGGATCATTCCTTTAATTCAGTTGCAAAATTCAATGTTGGGAACCAAATTTCTGAAGAGTGAGCAGTACTGAGTTGCCAAAAGTAGTCTCGTTATTAATATTCTAATTCCATATCTACTTGCTTATGTTAACTTTAGTTTGAAGGGAATTATGTAGCATCCAGAAATTAGGTGTACTTTTTAAATCTGTAGCTATTCTAGTGGAAGCTTTTATTATTTAAATTCTATTCTGTATTGTTCTTTAGAAGTCATAATTTAAATGAAATCTCTGGTTTTTTTGTTTTTGAAAAAGCTGATCTTGTCATTATGCTGGAGGTACACAAATGTGTCTTTTCACTTGCATCATCTTGTTTTCTCACCTGCAGGCTTGCAGATAGCCTTACCAAGTGGAGCAGATGCAGGAAAAGGGAGCCATGGAATGAATTTAGGGCATTCACACCTAAACCTTACACAGTTCTGCTTTGTGGAAGCTTCTTTCCTTAAGGGCTGGAGTAAAAAAAAAACAAACAGCTAAAAACTGAACCAGATGATTTATGAATCCAGGATGTTATGGCTGTTAATGGCCTTCAACAGGATTTTTTTTCGGCCTTGGCATTGCTGCAGGGGTCACAAATGATTTACTTGTATCATCACTCATCTTGGAAAGGCATGTTCTGAATTTGGCTGCAAGAATGAGAGAAATGCAGAGATACTGTACTCCTTGGAATATGTTGGAAGAGAGTTTCTGCAAAGAAGGCTTGGGAAGCCTGCCATCAGTTCGAGCTATGTGGATGCTACACCTACCAAAATCAGAGAGTAGTTCAAGAAACTGAGAAGGAGTTTAGCAATGAAACAAACAAACAACACAAAACATTCAAACAAACAAACACCCAAAGACTTTCTAGGAAATTTCCTCTCAAGCAAGTATCATGACAACATGATCCCTGAAAGAGAGGAAGTAGATACATTAGAATATGTCACAGAATCACAGAATATTCTGAGCTGGAAGGGAAGCAGAAAGTTCATCAAGTCCAGCCCAAGTGAATGTCCTATAGTGGGGCTAAACCCACATTTTTAGCACCATGCTCTGACCAACTTGAGCTGATCTTGGGGCCAAGGAAGCCTTTATGTCACCAGAAGCAACAAAGATGGGCAACAGAACTTTTAAATAATGCATTTCCTTCTGAAAAAAATAAAGGATTCTTTCTAGCTACCACAAAATAAGAAAAACAATGGGATGAGCCATGAAGTCAAATTGGAAACGTAGAATTTAGCTGGATCTGTTTTAAAAGGGGTCATGGTTTTAAACTAAAAGAGGGCAGGTACAGACTAGATATAAGGATGAAATCTTTTACAGTGACGTGAGTGAAACAATGGAACAGATTGTTCAGACAATCCAGAAAGGGAGATGGTAGATGCCCCACCTCTGGAAACATTCCAGGTCAGGATGGAGGAGCTCTGAGCTACCAGATCTAGTGTAAGATGTCCCTGCTCATTGCAGGGAGGTTGGACTAGATGGCATTTAAAGACCCCTTCCAATTCAAAATAATCTGGTTTTCTATGAATACAGTAATAATTGCACAGCATATAGTTTTTTGGTTTTTTTTTAGAAAATCTCCTTGGTTTTAAAAAATGAGAAATAAGTGTGCAGTTTTCCTAAAGCTGAAGAGCAGATAAGTTAGGATCTCAGACATGTGCCTACAACCAAATTTGCCAGCTGCTTCCCACACTGACCTCCTCCCTTTAGCACTAAGTATGAGAAAAAAAATAAAAAAAATAATAAACAAACCAGTGTCTGGTTACTTGATTAAAGAAAAGCCCCATATTTTATACCCTTACTTCTGGTGCATATATACATTTATATACATTGGCTATTACAGCTCTTTCTCACAAAGATATTTAATTTCAAATGTAAAGTATTACAGAATTATCCCAAAATATTTTTTTAAAGGTCTGTATTAAGTCTGACAGACTATGAAATATTGCAGATAGAAGGCTGTTAATGTTCTTAACATTTTACTATAAAGAAAAGAAGGATGTTCTCACTTGAAAAGTTTGGAAAGTCTGTGAAGGTTATCTGAAATAATAAAATGAGAAGAAAGAGAAACAGGCAATTAATGGTTTCTTCCCTGTGGACTGAGAAAGCTTCACTAAAGGGAGAAAGTTATCTTTCCCTTTATCATTCTGTGGAAAGATAATTTTAATATATAGAACTACAATTAATTTTCTCTGGTTGATGTAGTACTAAACAAAAACAAAATCATAATTTTTTTACTAGGTAAACACTTATTTCTTCCATTGAACTATACTCCATCACAAAAATACTCAAACAGAAGCCCTGGAGCGATAATAATTGATTGCATTTTGAGAAGTACAATATATTAAAGGAATCTCAGAACCTAACCAGACCAAAATGGCTTAAAAGAAAATAACCTCCCCCATATAATTCACAAAATAAAATTAATCATAATTGGAAGATTGTATCAAGATAAGCCTAGCTTTTAATCCAAGTCTTTCAGTGTAAATTATGAATGGATAAGTAAAATAGAAAAAGCTTAATAATTTGAATCTGTGGAACATGAGTCTCTTAGCTATGAAATAGAAAGCCAGAGAGGTCACTGTAGGAACTCTAATAAGTAATATCAATAGGACCCTGACAATATCCTTCCTTCCACTCCTCAGAACAAACTTTTATATTCCAAAACATGAAAATGTATCAAATTATTTGCTGAGATATTATGGTGGCTCCAACTCTCCCTACATTGCACATGAACTGTCTGCTAACACAGCTGAAAGTCCATGGACAGATTCTCCCCTGCAGGTAACAAAGGATTTTTTGTTTTTCCATATAACTAATTACCATAAAATGGCAATTAATTCTATGGCAAAAACAAAGCCATGCTCTGATTGCTACGTTGTGAGAAAAATTTGAAGTCATTTTAAAGTCACACCTTAACAGGTATGATTCTGAGATATTTAACTTATCTTCTGTCTAACCCTGAAACTTTGTACTTTGTAATTAATATGTACTTAATGAATTAGTATTACTATTACCTGAGGAACTTTAAAGTAGCTTCTTGTTCTGAAGCTCCTACATTTGAATTTGTTCAGAAATATTATGATCCGAGATCAAGAAGAATATTAGAACATGACCCAGGAACCTAAATTTTTAATCCTAAGAGACCACAGTCTGGCACTATGGCCATTTGCAGTATCTGGTACAGTTGTATTTTAAATCAAAGCTGTAGGAAGTGTTTGTAACCACTAATTAAAATTATCTTATAGAAGAAATCAGTATTACTCCTCTGTTTGAAATTAAAGATGGGTCAGCTTGTTGAAGGGAACTCCAGTATCAGGTTTACAAACAGCAGAGAAACAGGAACTTGACATTGTTTTTCAGTGGTATATCTTTATCTGGGAGGATGGAGCTGTGGGATCTGATTCCAGGCCTCTTGGACCAGTTTCAATTAAATTATTAAATTTGCACAAATATACTGAGCCTGTGGAAGCAAGGGGTAAAACTGACAACTCCAAACATTTGAATTGTCTGTTGGGAAAATCAATGTCTTTAATGTTCTTTTCCATACCTACTGAAACTTCCCTTCTTCTCCAGTACAGGAAAGCTGCACAGGGAAGGTGCAGAGCACACCTTTCTGCACAGCTGTGGGATGAAAGCCTTCCCAAACATGTCAGATACAGAAATGAAAGCTCAAACCATATAAAGGAGTTAGCTAGAAACTCTAGAAAAAAATGAGTGATAAAACAAATGTCACATTTCTGTCTTACTGATAGTTCTAATAAACACACTCATTTGGGACTGCTCTCAGCTGGATTTTTGGTGGTTTATGATGTTACTCTGACACGCTCAACTATTCCTGTGTGATGTATGACACAGTTGTCTAAAAAAGAGCTCTGAATTCTGTTCAAGTGATCAGAGTCTATGTGCTATCCCTAGCTTTCACAAGTACAGAATACATATACTTTAATGGACACAGTCCTAATTATTCCAGTACTGAATGGCATTAGAGTCTGTCCTACCAGAACAGCAGTGATCCTACAGCAGCCCAGCTAGCAGTCACAGAATACCTCATCCCACTGGGTTGGTGTGTCACCATTCTATTGTTTGTCAGCTACAGGATAAAAAAAGATGGAAACTCCAAGAGCTGAGCATCTTCCTTATCCCTGATATTTGTCACTGTATTTATGTAGAGCTGTCACCTGGCTCTTCTTGTTGAAGAGATTGAACCTTCCAACAGCCAATCATATCCTCTCTGAAGATACTAACTCTTTCTCCAATAAAAATTAAACATTTTTTGCATGATTTTGTTCCCTTTTCCTGCTGCACTACAGGTGGAAATACAATGAATAATGAAAACATCCTGGTCATTTGCATTCTTTGCTTGCTTAGGATATACGGAAAATTTACAAGGTCTTTCCATCCACTTAGGCTTAAAAGTATGAATTTATGTGAAGAAATTATTTTCTTTTCTAGTCTTAATGTTTTTTTAAGATATTTAGGGGTTTTGAAGTTAATTCCCAAGTTTACAGCCTGCCGTTAAGAGAGTGCTTGGAATAGCACACACTTTGTCTTCCACAAGGTAAATCTTAACAGTGCAGGGCACTCCATGTTTCACAGACAACGTAAAAGATACATCATAGCCATTAACCTTCCCCTCAGCTGCTGATAAAGTAAAATAGGCCCATTCTTTACAGTAACAGTAATGTATCTGTTCAGATAAATATTCCTCTTGCTGCAATAAAGTGCAGCATTTTACAGCTGCGTGCCATCTTTGCAAACTACAACGGGGCAATTAAAATCGGGTATGAACAGAATACTAAGTGAAGATTTGAAGGCAAAAGAGGATGAAAGACCTTTTCCCAAAATTTTCCTCAGCAAAATCTGAAGTTCAACATATAAATCAATGTTTGCTTATGTGAATTTTTAAGTCTACAGCAAAGATATAATATTAAATTAATCTCCGGTAATAATTTCTTGAATGTTGTTAATTTGAGGTAGTTAAGCATGTGTTTATATGCCTGGCATTTTTTCATTGCACACAAGCTAGTTATATCAGGAGGCTGGAACTAAAGGACTCATATAATTTAAAATTTAACAAGTTATTTTATAAATATATAAACAGAATTATACTTAAAATATTAATAATTTAATAAAATTTGTTACAATTTCATAATAGATTCAGAAGCTCTAGACTTGTCTCATTTACTATGTGGCCTTGTGCAAACCACTAACAGTCAGCTTATCTCATTTTCCCACACCCACAAGACAGATTTGTATTTCCCAGCCAAGAAGCATATTTAGGATTGAATCAACACAGGCTAGGATTGGTTCATCACATTTATGTGCAAGGGTTACTTAGTGGCCTAAAGCAGTGAGATCCACTTACAGACTGCCTTGTACATTTATTGCACATGGTACATTTATCCCTGGCTGATTCCAGATAAGGACACTTGAGGGGATATTCAGGATTTGCACTTCATAGTAATACTAATACATCTGGAAAAAGAAATTAATGTATCTTATCATATAATCTTATAGCCACATCATTTTTTTTACTGGGTGGGGCAGGAAAACAATACTTTCACAGTTCTCCTCATGCCTATAACTCAGAAAGAATGTTTTTATTTACTTCTGTGAAAGAAAATAATAGGTTCAGAAACACAGAAGCTTAAGAATACATGCCATCTTACCAGTTCCTGAAACTATTGGAAAATAAATGTTCAAGTATTGTTTCAGGTATCGCTGTTAGCATCATTTTAATCTCATGTATCAAATTCCACTTCAATCAGCCATATTTTTCAAAAGAGTAATTTATCATAAATTTCATGATCAACAACTTAAGAAGACAAAGTCATTTTTATATGACAAAATCATTTTTTTATGGCACTTTAGCTGCTTATCCCACAGGACTAAAGACTTCATGCCACCCAGAAACTCCCAAGAATGCATTTTTTCCCTAAATAAGTGAACCAAGAGAAATTTATAGGATTAGAGCCTGACCCTTTTTTTCAATTGTACAGACGTACAATGATAGCATTAAATAGAAGGCACAAGAAAAAGTAAATTAATGTCATCAGTTTGACATATTATTGGGCTCAAAGATCATAAAATATCTTAAGTTTCTGCATACACCCATGTGTTTCGGAAAAGTTGTGAAGCTTAAAGCCATGCTGAACTAATTGCAAAACATTTTTCATCCCTTTTGAGCTCTGAAAAATGTAATTCCCAAAATAACAGAATAAAATAACATGAAGTGAAATGAGGTATACATAGTCCACTGCCAAAGTTTTAACTTTAAAAAATAAATGAAAAGATTGATTTTTGTCAGTCAAAACTACTTCAATCACAGTGCTGTTATGCTTCTTTCCACACTACCAGATGAAGAGTTGTACTAGTTTAGGGCAAATTTGGGAGAGGGAAAGAAGGGAAAAAAACCAAACCTCTAGATGGACCACCCCTCCCCTTAGCTGAATCGGGATAGGAAAAAATCTCCTTGGAAGAAAGTGGAAAAA
>JAWWMU010000001.1:102961676-102976879 GCA_035048155.1 Cinnycerthia olivascens | reverse complement strand
GGCCAGGCCCAGTGGGACACAGGTGGGAGCTCCTGGTGCCCTTTTGGGTGTTTAGTCCAGAGCAGGTTCAAACAGTTTCAAGAAAAGAAAAAAAAAACCGCAGTTCGGAGAACCTCTTTGCCTCGGATAGCCAAAAAACTAACGAAAAGCAAAGGAGAGCTCTGTCCTGCTGTCCACACTGCTGACCACACAGCCGTCCGAGAGTAGGAAAACTGAAGACTCTTATCTTCATGTTTTGAAAACAACTGTCTCAGAAATTCCAAGGCCGCCTCCTTCACTCTCAGATCCAATTTTTAAAGGTACAACACTTATTTTTGAACTAAACAGATGAAGGGGGATACAATTTAGCATCAACCCAGGACAAGAGTTAAGAAAGCAATATAAAAAACCTTTCCCTGCTCAATCCCCTTGACTCTTAAACATTGAGATCATCTGAATTGGAATAAAAGTTATCAATATAAATTTCAGCATTGTTAAATGATTCAATCTATAGATATCAGGGTAAAATAAGATGCCATGTTTCCTAAAATTACATTGATTTTTAGGCTTACAGCTGCTGAACAGTTAAATATTGAAATAAACGTTAGTCAAATTCCACCTTGCAGACAAATACTTTCTAATAAGAAGCAAGGAGTAGGAAATTGCCATGTGTGTGAAGGCAGATTAAAACCTCATGTGCACAGGTAAAGGGACATGCAATATGATGCACATACATATTAAACATGCATGAGATAGATATGAACATGGTGTTCACATGAAAGGTACACATGCACACCACAAGATATGTGTGTGGTGTATGATACACAAACATGCAGGTGCAGCTCAGGCAGCCTATGCAGGTTTGAATTGCCCCTAAATCCTGCAAAGCTGAGTCACAGAGGGGAGTGTGGCAGAGCATTGGGGCTGAATGCAAACAAACATACAGTAGATTTTACTAAAGTGCATAAAGATACTCTCAAGCCTTGGTGTTGACATTATTAAAATGTAGAACTTGAAATACTCAAAGTGCTTGAAGCACATATTTACTGCTTTACTCATGATCTTTGCCTGATGTTTTTTTCCATTGTTGTGATTTTAGGTGCCATAAATCCATAAATACTTTTCTGCTTTAAACATATGTAAATTCATATCTTAAACCCCCACCCCTCCAAAAAAACCCAACAAAAAAAAACCCCAAACAAAAAATCCACAAAAAAACCAAAACAAAAAACCATGACAACAAAAAAATCTCCAAAACCAAAACTCAAGCCAACAAACTGCATACCAACTACAAAAAATGAACACATATTTATTTTATTTTTAAAATACATAAATGAAAATAGCAATAGCAGTAGTATTCTTACAAACAACAGATGTCCGTGGTCCTGAGTGCCCAAACTTTTCACTATGCACATCTCTTTCTGCTTTTCCTATATAACGTGAGGGCTCTGGGAACAGGTTCTCAAACTGCAGTTCTAACAGTAAATACTAGTGGAACAACTAGGAGCAAATTTCAGCTTCACCTTTTCCTTAAACCTTCAACTAATATTGACTGTTATTAAACTACTGCATTATCAATTTTCTGTTTTTCATCTCCCACCACTGCTGTGGAGGTTGTAATGTTTAGCTTTTAGCTGTTGTGAATTGCAATAATGTCAAGTATTGGAATATCTGTAATTCTAAGTCTCATGCTTTATGTTGGTGATTTATACTAATTTCAGCTGCGAGTGACACTTTGCTTGCAGACAGTCAGATCTGACAAGTTACTGATGGTGGCTGCCCTACGGTTTAATGTTCATCTACACCAACAGCTCTGACCCAAAGGTAAAATTTCACTAATTCCCTCATGCTGGCACAGGCACTTGCACACCAGCCCACTGAGTCAGATTAGAGACTTGAACTGGTATCAAACAAATCTTTGATTCCATTCCATTTCTTATTTAGTTTCCAATTTAGCTTTTCTAATAAGGTCTCTTCAGATTAATTAATGTTAAAATGATACTTATGAATAATACAAAATTCAGCCATAAAATCTGTGCTGTTTTTCCTTCCTAATTTGCAAAAAGTTATATGTGTTAATCCCAGACAAAACTGCACCCCAAAGACTTAGAGAGCATCATTACTAATGTTTTTATGAAAGTAGACAAAGACAATGAAAAAGTTTCACAAATTGCTAAAGTGCTTTGGAATATATTGTATTATGTAATTACTGTGGAAACCCTCAACATCTGATTGGTAAAAGAAGCCCCAAAACTTTTACAAGGTGACAATTGTTGCAAGCACTGAAGGAAAGAGGACAAGGCAATTGTGAGCACTGAAATGGGAGACGAAAGAGAAATTTCTGTGGTTAGTACAGCAGTTTTCATGAATGCTACCAGAACCTGAATAGAATGGAAAGGATCAATCCAGAAAGATCAGAAAGATCATCCAGAAAGTTGTTCACTGGAATTGTTCTTTAGATGCTTCTACAAACTCGTGTAAGGAGTCTGATTAAAGGCAACTGTCTCTCAGTTTAAATATTAGATACAGGTGCATACCTGACTGTTTTACTACCTCTGTATTAAAGGTCAGAGCTAACTCAGTTCCTCCATTCCACGAATGTCTCCTTTTTGGCATATAAAAGGCAGGGTTTTGATGTTAAAATTACTTTATAAAAATCCTACTTTGAGGTAGCCTCGAGAATTTCACACTAAGAAATGCAGATATTTGTATGAACAAGGAATTTTTACTCTGGAATTTTACATTCCATACTCTGAAACGTGAAAGCCAACTCTCTACTAAGCCATTTGAACAATCATCCAACTTCTTTGAATACTATTATTTTAAAAATTTATCATAGCATATTTAATGTAAGTTTATTGAAAATCATTTTGTTACGGACCAAGCAGAGAATCCAACCTAACATTTTAATGCTCGGAGAAACAGGAAATTACAAGTTATTTTAAACCTATGTTAATTTCATAACAAACTTTTATGAAATAATGTTTAAAAATAGTTCATTGCATGTCTAATAATATTCTAATTTATTATGTTCAGTTTTTAACATTTATTCTGTTAGTCAAACTTTCAAAGCACAAAGAGAACTGAGGTAAGTATAAAAGAATCTTACTCTTTCTGAGTCTTTACTCTTAGGAAAGAAAAATCTTGCCTCTAAGGGATCCTTTTACTGACAGTGGTTAATTGTACATGCTATCAGAAGGAAATTTGGGGAAAACAGTTAGAAAAAATCCTCATTTATAAAGATTTATATAACTTTGTATCCTTGGTCATGACATGTGGAAAATATACTGAATTGTAAAGAATGGCTTTTAATATGAATTAAATGTTTAGTCATAGTTTGTAGGCAGTACTCACAATCTTTCTGCACCTTGGATGCTTAGTAACCTTCCTCATCTAACAAGATACTTTCATATGCTTCAAAATAAAGTAATAAAATAAATTCAAAAATAATTAAAAAAAAAAAAAGCATAAACTCTGCAATTTTCTTTTATAACTCTTACCACTACCTGTAAATATCCTGAATGTTCTGGAAGCATTTCTGTCACTGTACAACAGAAAGGCTGAATGGAGGTAGGACAAATGGCCAGGGACTGACAGATGAACAGCTACCTAAAGGATCTGCTCTCTGCAAATCTGTTGGAGGAAAGCAAAGGTTTTCATTTTAAAAGGTCTAGATTAGATTTGCAGAAAAGGGAAATGAAAAAGTGGCAGATAGATCATCTACTCCCAACATGGGAAGAAGCTTCATGCTCACTTGTACTGCTTTGTCAAGGTTTGTGGAGTCCATGTGAATAAAGATTCCATTTTATTCTCTGTTCAGTTGTGAAAGTAGTATTATTAGCAGCATGTTGAATTATTTTAAAGAAGAATACTTTTAATCTCAGAGAAAGAATTTTTCTTATTATTAGGTATATTTTCTTATGGTTTATATATATTTAAGTGTTTTTTTATTTATCTTGAAAAATAATTATTATTCTGATTGTAAAAGCTACTACAGAGATAATGAATTTTAGCAAATACTAAATATCAAAGTACATAATATGTCATTAACTAGGAATGTCTTTTCACTGTGTGATATTTCTATTATTGTTTATCTCTGAATCATCATTTTTCATTCTAAATAATCCTAATGTTTATTTCCTATGACTAAAATCTGATTTTAGTAACAGTGTTCAATAGTAATCGCTACTTGATTCGGCTTTTGCTGTTTCCTCCTCTTTTGCTTTTCTAGATGTTGAAATATGGGTTTGTTTGCCATAATAAAATCTGTTACCATAGCGTTTGGTTTACTTTGTTGCAGAAGATAGAGAATGACATAACTCTTCCCAGTAATGAGTTCTTCAAGAGAAAAAAAAAAAAAAAAAAATCTTCAGTCACTGATCTGGACTGTCAATGTGGTGTTTGCTAAGAATGCAAACAAAATATTAAAATATTAGTAGCCCATAGCAGCATACAAAGCTAATGGGATAAGGGTAAGGGAGCCATCATGATGTACAAGACAGGAGTATGCTGTAAATTATTTGTAATGCAGAGCCCTCGCCATTCAAAGGGAACATAACAAATTTTTCTTCAAAAGGAAATTCTAATTCTGAAGAAATATTATAGTCTAACTAACATTTTTTTCATGAGGCATGACAAATAAGCATTCCAAAGATATTTAAAATATGTGGGGAACAGTAAAGATTTAGTAACAATAGAAAACAAGTATTTGTGACAGTATACAATTCCAATTTATAAACCAAAACTGAAGTACTTGCAGGAAAGGCTCCATTTCATGTCTAATGTTGAAGAACTGCAATTTACATAATGCTAGGAGAAATCTAGACCTGAGGTCACACAGTCAAGAAACACAAATGAAGAATATACCTGAAGGAGTAACTGGTTGAGCTGAGGTGTTACCCCCCAAGGGTCTGAAGTTTTGCCACTGCAAAGTAAAAGTCCTGTTGAAATTTTTACCAAACATAACCATGCAATTCTCTCTGTACTAGCAAAAATTTATGTATTTTTTTAAATAATTAGAATTATTTCAATTACTTAGAACCATAAAATGGTGTGTAGATAATAATAACCTGCAGAGATTGAAAATGAAAAATGCAAAAATTTGAATTTTATCACCATAGAAAGCAGAAAATAGTTAAAGGAGCAACGTCATACCTGATTTGTGAATAATGAGAACATTTGCATTACATTTATTGTTCTTGTGTGCCTTTATCACTTTTATTGTTGTGCTGCAGTGTAGCCCTTTGAAGGTCTGCCAAACCACTGCGGCTTACTCAAATGCAGGGGTGAATTTTAATTAAGCTTAGCAAAATACTCATTGAATTTGCTGAGCCTGATTAGGCCAGTCATCCTGATAGACGTGCAGAGGGCATCTTGCTTACTTATTTTAACAACTGACAGAGGCAATTAATAGATTCTTGTAAAATAGTTAAATGTGAAAAACGTAGAATGTCATCACTTCTTTTCATTGACAGTCTTGTTTTTTAATGTATTCAACATGACTAGAAAAGATTTCTTGGTATAATATATTTCTTGTAATAATGAAGGACTGAAGAGTAATTCAGTATTCATATTCATGAAGATTAAATCACAAAGATATGCATTTTGTTCCACTAAAGTATTCCCCATAAAATCACAGCCCAGTGAAGAAGAGTTTCCATGGTCTCTGCAGGGTAAAACTAAATATGTATGCAAGGGGATGCCTTCTTAAAGATGACTTTTCACTTTTTCATAGAGAGATAGTGAGACCTCTCTCCACCTTATGAGCTTAGAATATCTTATATATACACACATATATATGTACACACATATACACAAATATCCTGTATCTTCAATCTTTCCTGTGAAGCATGACCATGAATTGCAAACCCAAATATTCTTTATCTCTGCTCTTTGTGAGAGTGGCAGTTTCATTTTTTAGAAGTTTAATACAGGTGGATTTTGACTTAGTAGGAATGTCCTTAGTACACTCTTGTGCATTCCTTATGCTTAGGAGTGCTGTTTTTGCTGTTTTCTCTTACCTATTAACACAAGTTTAGGGGAAAAAAAAGCTTGTAATGTATAATGAAAAAATGTATAATACCTGCCCTGTCAACCAACCTCTTATCCCTAGAGAAAAGGAATAGTAACCGACAAAAAAGGCAAAGAAGGTGAAAAAAATCATTGATATTCTTTGAACGTAACTTAATTTTTTTTGTCCTGAACGGATAGGAAAAGTTCAACAAACTTAACAGAATTTGCATTCATTTCTAGTTGTTTAGTGCCAGGCTAGAAAGTAAATTTTTAACTATAAAGATAAAAATTCCTTATATAGTAACTGAACTTCAGTGATCAAAAAATCCCACGGTAAACAAGAGTGACTTGCAGCAGAAGCAAGAATAGTAAATAAATTATCACAAACCACAACACTCAAAGACTGAATTGCAGAGACTAAAGAGCTGTCTTCCCTTTAACAGAAAAGGTGTGGGAAGCAGAATCGGGGAAGGTGTATTGTGTGAAAATGGAATATGTACAGTTGAAAGAAGGACAGTGAATTAGTGATTTAGCATCCATCAGTACAACTATAATACACAAAAAAAGGAAAGGTTGTGCTAATATTTGATTTCACTGCAAAACAGCAATTTTCATAGGTTTTGGTGTGCTAATTCTAGGCAGAGGGTAGCAAAAATACAGAAGTATCTGGGATAAAAACTGTTTTAGGGGACTTTGTCTACAGGCAAAAGACAAGGAAACAAAATAATTCAACACAAAGTTTTAAAAAATATTGAGTACACCCTTCCCTCAGTGTCTTGTAATTGGTCTTTGTTATTAATCAAGTTAAGAAGAAAACCCCCTATGTAATCCTTATTGTTTTCTTATTAATTGGATTATTTTTATGTCTAAGCAAAGGATTTACTTTTAATAAGCATTCCAGAATTTGATAAAAACAACATCAGAAAACAAAGGAATTTAAAAAACCCAAACCAAATAACACAAAGCCCTTTTACTGATTACTTAATCTAACGATAGGGAGAAGTTATAGGGCAAAAGTCGTGCAGTATACAGAAAATTTCTAGAAATATTAGCTAACAAAAATTTTACTTGGAGCACAAGTATTTTAATTTATTTTCTGGAGTTTTACTGACACGTAAAAGGGGAAAAGAACACTTACATGTACTGTCATCACCACAGCCACTGCTGCTATCCACAGCATTTTCACATTGTCACTTTTACAAGGGTCAGTCATAACCCCCAGGTGGTGTCTTATTTAGGATGAAGTGTTTATTTTTCAAAGGATTGATGAAGTGTAGAAAATAATTAGCATACTCCAAAATGTGACTTTACTATGCTGTTTACAGGAATTTCCCTTTGAGTGCTGTAACTTTGTTATGCAAATTCTTTCCTGAGTCACTGCCCAGCTTCACCCATTTCAATACATATTTATAAAGCAAATCCCACTATTAGTGGGGTTTTTAAATCAAGATATATAAGGGTTATTGAGCTTAACGCAACTCACTATTTCAATTTTTTATCTTATATCTCTTTGCCACAGAGTTATTATGTATTTTTGTTACCTAAAAAATCTCCAGAATTGGGATCAATATTATATTGTTCAGTCAACAGATCAAGACCACAAGATAAGTAAAAAAGAGAAACAAATAACATTCAAATATATAATAATCGTTTAAACTTATGGAGTTTTTTTCAAAATGATCTGAAAATTACTAGCATTTTGGGTCTATGTCTAGAAGAACATCATTGGCATGAAAGCATTAATGAAAAAAATATTCATAATAAAGTTATAGATGGCTTTAATTTGATAAAATTATAGCTACCTCTACCAACAGTAAGGATTTATTGTTTGTTTTTCTACAAGTACAAATAAACATTTTTCTGGAAGAAATGTTATGAAATAATTTTGTAGGTTCTATTTCAACATCAAAATAGTTGTTTGTATTTTTGTTTGGTTTTTTTTTATTTTTAAATCCTAAAAGAGCATCATTAATGGCAATTTCTGTGAAACCCAGGCAGCTATCAAGGTATTTGTTCTCAGCAGGTCCCTGCCCATCACTATCATTATGATTTTGGCAGCTTTCCAAGAGAGATACTCTCCATCTGTTACTGTTTCACAGAAATGGTACCTTGAGGTCCACTTGACCTGTGAGCAGTCAGGCTCTCCAGCAATTTAATAATAATTTTTTCTCAGTCAATTAGGTTGACAGAAAGTGCTGCATGGAAACATCTCAGGTTCTACACTTTTTTCCATGCACCGTTCTCTAATCTTGTTTCTTTCACGACTTCACTTTCAAGCTAAGCCTTTTAGACTCTCCCTAGTGGCAAGATTAGGGGAGAGCCTCAGGAAAAGGAGGTGCTGAAATTTTCCCTGAACCCTAAAAAAAACTCCCAAAAAATTAATTAAAGTATTGTAAGGTCTGTGATTCTCATGACCCAGGGCTGTGATGTCTAGTGAGTGAACATGGTAATGCTGAGGTTGAGAGACTCAGGGGTAGATCCCTCATTTACAGACAAAGTTTTGCAGACCATCTTTGACAAGGGGAATAAATGTAGTTTCAAACCACAAGCAATTTTTGGGACTACTCAAGAATTCCAAAGTTAGAAAAACTAACATAAATTCTTCTACCACAAGCATAAATAATTCACAAATGTGATGGGATGTTCTACTTCCTATTGGGCAAAAAGGCATCAAAAATAATTTTTAGTCAAAAATATTAAGCACATAGATACATAAAAAGAGATTTAAGATGTGACATCACACAAAATATGTTTTTATTACTCTGATAATTAAATTCATAATGTTTCTGAATGGATTATATATTTTCTGGTCATTATTTCTCTTGAATTTATCACAGAGAATCTACTGATAAAGAAATATTGCAAAATTCTTCCTATTTTTAGAAGAATCATCATGTCACAGGTCCAACAAACAAACTCTAACAGCTGGCATTTCAATTTGGGACCTCCCTATGTTAGATCTCTGATTTGTTAGTAAAGACAAATTGTTTGATTGTGGTATCATTTGTCAAGGACTGTGTCTTGAGTTAGTTATCTAATGTTAGAAGTTGTATATATAACATATAAAGCATATGTTTAAAGTTCCAGTTACCCGTAGCAAAATACTAGGAAGAGAAAGCATACAGCAGGAGTGAAGGTTGATTATTTAATTCTTGTCTTTTCTCTGCTCAACTCTTGGGCAAACATATTGGATTAGGGAATGAATAAAAAGGGAAGGGAAAAAAATGACAGAGTGGAAATAAGCTCATAAGCAGAGTGGAAATTTCATCTCATAATTCAGTAATATTCTACATTCCCACCACTGGAGACAAGTTCTGAAAATAGCATGTGCATTTTTTAGCACGTCCAGTTTGTGTCTTGAGAGTTTCTGTTGTAACCTACTTCCAATTATATTAATGAGAAGAGAACCAGTCACTGACATTCTGATATAGCTCGATATCACCAAACTTATGGGCAAACAAGCAAAGAGAATTTGCATTATTTCAGAACAGCAAGAAACTTTAAGGAAGGAAAAGCTCACATACACATGCAGACACAGATGCTAACAGTGACATTCTGCAGTTAAAAACTGTATTAGCAGAACATTTGTTTTCACAAGTAATGAACACACATCTTCATGGACAGTACATTATCTATCATTTATCCAAAAACAGAAGCCTTAAAGCTATGAAATTAACATTTACTTCAAGTTACTGTTCTTATAAAATCACTTGGAAATAGTAACAAATATTCACAAATATTTCTGAGGTTTTTTTTTTTTACCTACTGAAAATAATTTTTTACTTATGAAATAATATACATGAATCAAGCTGAAGTACATACAACAAACACAAGTCCAGCTGAAGCAGAAATTAGAGTAGAGAGATTTTTGGGTCATCTATTTTTGTACATGTACTTGCACGGGTGTGCATGTCTTTGTGCACAGAGAAAGAAAAAGAGAAAGGTTACATTGCAACAGAAGCTTGTTCTGAGGAGAATGTGGGAAATCATCACTTAAATTGCAACAACCATGTAAGAACTACTCTGGATCTACAAATGATGTCCACAGGTCTGACATAAACAGAAGCTAGTCTACTTTTCTCTGGATTATTGGGGTTTTCTTGAAAATACCAAGAGATTTGGCATTTCTGCCATTTAGAAGTTTGCATGACAAAGCAATAGAACTTACAGCTTAATTTCCAAGATACACAGGTGTTTTTGTTATATCAAGTCTTATATCAAGTCTTTAACTCTTAAACTAATATCTTGTTGATCTGGAAAATACGCAAGTACTATAGAAATAAGCTGAGGAATCCAACTTTATTTAATGAGGGTGGCTGGTTTTGGACTTTAAAAACAAAAAAATGTGTTCCTGAAATGAAATTTAAGTCCACTGGAAAATGTTATGTGACTTCCTTGTCATCTTCATAACCAAGACCCTTTTCTAAAAACATTCTTACTTACCAATAAACCCCTACAATGAAAGGAGTCATAAAGAAGATGGGCAAGGTGACATTCTATGAAGCTCAGGGAATAATGCAGGGTTTGACTGACCAAAGCTGTTCTATAGAAGCTGACAGCACCAAAGGGACCAGAGGGTGGCCTTTGTCTCAGGTAAACAGCTATCAACAGCTGAGTGGATCAACAGGCATTGTAAAAGTTTCTCCCTGAGTTCATTAGAAGAGAGGGAATGTCTCCCTGACTTGGCCAATTTAGCACAGGTGAGATTGAATATTTGAAGAAGAGAAGATGTGGATTAGCCCAGCAGAGAGTATAAAACCTGAAAAATTAACAAAGGAATTTTGAAGAGCTCCACAGGCTTGAGCTGACTCAACCAACCCATATACCTTCCTGACGAGGGGGGATACTCAGCCTGGTGGTGGTGAAATATTACAGACTTGTGGCTGGACTGCATACATTGCTGTATTTCACTAAGTGTAATTTACATTTCTATTGTATTACACAGTGTTTTTTGTACTGTCCTGCTAGGTCAGAAATCCCATGGAACATCAGCTGCCTTCAGACAGGTAAATCAGATATCCCTCCACACACATTAGTGGAATATCTAAGGAACCAGGTTGGAGAGCATGGAACTCTGACAAACATGCAAAAAGAAGGTAATTCCCAAATGAGAAAGACAATTATTTATAAAACGTGCACCCTCAATTTGTCACGCAGAACAATTACAGCACATCCAGGTTTTTTAGTAAAGTGTCATGGACAAGTCAAACTCATTCCTTGAAGAACATATTTCAAGAAGAGCAAGCATTTCTATACTGAATGACCCAAACTGATGTTAATCAATGGGTAATGCTCACACAATATACAACAAAGGTTTGTTCATGTTATCTTTGCAGAGCTAAAAGTGGAGGGCATGAAACAATTCTATTATGCTGGCAAATCTGTAAAAACTAATGTCTGTTATTAGTTTGAAAAACAAGCAAAAAAAAAATAGTGTAATTTTAAAGTGCCAATATAGAAACAATTTTTTTTTTCCTCTGACCTCCAGTAATTACTGCCTCGTTATACACAGGGTGGAAAAAATTGATATCTTTCAAAACGAGGACTCCATTCTATTTCCACTGAAATCAGATTAGAATATTACACCTGACATTAATATGAACATCAATTCCTCAGAGAAAAAGAGTTTTAGGGTGTCTCTGGATAGCTGTCACAACAGACTTCCTCATTTCTATTCCAGATTCACTTCTGGTAATAATAGTTTAAATGAAACATAAAGTAAACAAATCACAAAAAAATTGTAGTAATGAGTAAATTTCTAAGAATAATGTTGATTGACTTCAAAAAGACACGGCTCCTTTTTTAACTCTCTTGTCTCCTCTTAATCTCCTTGGAAAATATGTTAGGTTTCAGTAAAATATTACTAAAGATGTTTTTTTAATGACTTAATAAAGAATAATTTTCACCTCAATATTAATCCTTACACGTAGCAAATTAAAAAAAAGAATCTTGCAAAAGTGGCAGTGCCTTATAATTCAAAGTCTTAGGCAACATAGCAGAAAGACTAAATCTCCTAATATCTTATCATTTTTCTAACATAAACTTATTACTGATTTTTTTAAACATGAAAATTAGCAAGATGTTAATAACTTGAATTTTCACCATATATGCATTTAATATATTTTTTCTGATTACTGCTCCCTAGCCTTTTATGATTTTCAAGAATCTTGAAGGTATCCGTTATGGTGGATTTTTCTAATAATTTAAGCACTACATTATCTGAAATGCCACTGCTATTTCTTATTTTAGCTATTGAGAAACACCACAGATGATTCAGGGGTAATTGATAGCAAATGTTGACATTTTAATAGCAGCAACCAAAACAGGTGATAGCAAGGCCAGAATGGATGACCTATTACTTCTGAAGCCCAAATATAAATGGTATTTCTAAGATTTATGAGTAAATGTAATGGCTTTCCTCTTTACTGAGCTTGAAAAATAAGGGGAAAAAAAAGTGAAAATAAGAATAAAAAAGAGAAAACTTCACACCAAACAATGCTTTACAAAAAGCTAAAGCTAGAATATTCTCATATCCTTTTAAGAATACAAAGTGAGATGAGTGCAGTTAGTTTTTAACTGCAGGTTAGAATAATGATTGCTTTTTAATTTATTCATGACAGATAATTGGACAAAATTTTCCTTGAATTTGTTTTTCTAGAAATAAGACATAATGAATATATTCCATTAACTGTTAAGTATCTGGTCTGAAAACCTTTTGACTGTTCCTTCTTTAAACACAAAATGTTCTTAGAAAATCTCTCAGGAAAACTGCTTAAAAATGAAGAAGTGATACACAGTGTCCTACTTGCCTGGACATTCAGTTTCTGGCCCAACACTTTTATAAATGCACACTCAACACATGACTGTGAATGCACAGAGATATTGGCTTTTTCTCCCTCCAGTATTTTTTTTCTGTGTCTGCAGTTTCTGATTTGATAATGAAAGTAAAGAAAATTCACAGCATACCTTACTTTACTTTTCAAAAATCTTACCATTGGTGCATATACCAACTCAAAGGCAATTAAAATTAAATCCAACATCTTCACTACGTAGGGCCCAATAGAGAGATGAACTAAATGGCAGAGAAGCAACATTTGATCTCCAAACACAATAATTTCATTAAGTCTCCTGTCATTTGAAAATCTGAGACCACTTTTTTCTCTGACAAGCAACAGGAAAACAAAAAGCACACAGATGTAATCTTTTCAAAGTACAGAAAATTAAGCATTGTGGGTAAGAAGTGAAGACACTTTCAAAAAGGACAAAATACTGCCTCAGTTCTGATCAGTCTTTCCCAGAGACATAACACAAGTCTTATCTGAAGTCCATACCATGGACTCAGAGACAATGAGGCAACTCCATGGGTAACTCAGCACAACCCCGTGCCCAGAGCAGCATCCAGGCTGTGTCCAGGGCTGGGTTTTAAATATCCCCAGGGAGATTCACACAGCCTCTCTGGGAAACCAGTCCCACTGCGCATCCTCACAGTATAAATCACCTTTTGTGTTCACAGGGAATGTCAGGAGTTTTGTTTTGTGCCTGCTGGCATCTGCCCTGTCAGAGGGCACCACTGAGAAGAGTCTGGTTCCCTCTGGATTCCTTCTCATCAAATATTTGCTGAGCTGCCTTCTAGCAACCCCTGGTCTGCACTGGTGGCTGGGGTTTTTCCACCTCATGGGCAGGACTTGGCACTTCCTTTTTTTGGATATCATACCATTCTTCACAAAATTCTGGGCACAGATGTTGAGCTGGATTTCAATCCACCTCACTGTCCCCTCATTTAAGCCATACTTCATCAGCCTGTCTGTGAGGATGCTGAGAGGCAGCCTCAAAAGTCTTGCTAAAGTCAAGACAAATATTACTCACTCTTTTACCCTCATCCACCAAACCTGTCATCTCATTGTTGAAAGGTGTCAGACTATGTAAATGGAAGGAAGAGTTTATTTCAGGTCTTTGGAAGAATTTATTTCAGGTCTTCCATTTCTAGGTGAAAGGTAATGAATGGATAAGATCAAGAAAAAGAAGATTCAGACCAATTGCATATTTTGTGAACAGAATTTTGTGGTGTTAGATTACTGATCACTATTTTGCACTCAAGGCAGTGAAGAAATTTGCATTCTCCTGGCTCTATTTCTTCTTCCTCTTTTCTCTCTTAAATAATTAACCAGAACATTGAAGTGCTGAATACATACAAAATCTCAAAATCAATACTGTTTCTGACATGCTCTGCTCAATTTCATGTGTTATGAGCAGTGACAGAAAAATGTCTCCTTATAAATTAATATGATCTATTTATTTTATGCTTTAAGTAACATGTTGTGCTTTAAGTTACATAGGCAATTGTTTTGTCCTATTTCAATAAAATCCAAGCAATTTGCTGGAAAAACAATAGCCCTGCCTGTACTTTTTTAGAAAGAAGAAATAGTGAAATGTCACTTTTAAACGACTTTGAAAGGGTAAAAGAAAAATATAAACATCCAATATTTAGAGATTTTACTTAATCAGGTAGTAGTTAGATCAGTTAATAATAATATGTAAAATTTTGCCAGACATTATCAGAACTCTAAAGAAAAATGTTAACTTTCCTGTAGCAGGAAAAGCTATACAACCAAAATCCTCCTCTGAAAGAGTATGTCAGAGTGGGATGAGAAATCTTTTGGGCAGTAGACAGCTGGATTCACATTTGGAAAAGGATTTTTCCAGTTACTTTAGCACCTGACTCCTTTGCTGAAGGATTTGAATCATGTGTCTAAGTGCTTTGATGAACAATTGAGCAACTATCTTGTATTTTGTGTGTGGGCTTGATTAGCTGATTGGTTTTGTTCCTGCACACATATCAGTGGCAAAATGAAAGCACTCGGTGACATCTGAGACTGTGATCTCCATCATTATATCTCACAGCCAGTTACTTTCCATGTTGGCCTTGATGCTGTACCCTTACAAATTTCTCTGCTACACAATTAAGCAAACCAATTAGTATATTATCTTTAGTTAAACAAAAATAATTCATTAAATGACCACATTCAAACATAGTTGGAGAGGAATGGAAAAGTCAGGGGAAACATGGAATTTAGAGGCAGTAAGCCAGCTCCCAAAGCTGGCCAAAACTCATGCCAGGTAAAGCTAGTGGAAAGGAGGGAGACAAGAATCATGCAGTTAAGGCAGGTCTATCTGCAGTTAAAATTAAAATGGCTATTAAAAAAAAAAAAAAA
>JAWWMU010000001.1:102951094-102961576 GCA_035048155.1 Cinnycerthia olivascens | reverse complement strand
AAAAAAAAAAAAAAATATATATATATATATATATACTAGAATTTCCAGAGTAAGGCTTGAAATATCTTTTTTTTTTCTTTTTAATGCATATACAGTTCAAATATTCACAGTATATTCCACTGATTTTTAACTTCCTGTACTTTCTACAGTGTAGGCAACCAAGGAAAAAAATAACCATCTATCTGTATTTTTAAAATAGAGATATATATACAAAGATAGCTATTTTTCTTACTGGAATTACAAATTATTAAAAATGGGAAAACTTAAAACATAAAAAAAGATTTTTTATCTGAGCAGCAACCAAGATGCCATCCTGTTTATTAATTCAAAACATAAAATCTTTAATTCCTGTGTCCAAAATCAGTAAAGAAAAATTAATAAAAATCTCTTGGAGTGATAATAACTTGCTTCAATTTCCCCATGGATATCAATTGACTCAAGGATGTATAAGTGAGGTATTAGCACTGTTATACATGTATTTTTGCTTAGTTGTGCCTTTAGTTGTGCCTGCATAAAAGAAAAATTAATTTTTTCTCCATTCAACTCAAACTATGAGTAAAGATTCATTTATTAGATACTAACCAACTATCTTAAAAAAAACCCCGAGTATTGCTAAACTAACCGAGCCCTGAATGTTCTTACCTCTTTGCACATGCATGTTTATTGACATGGTAATATATCATCTTTTTCCCCTAGAAACCTGCTGCATTCAATCTTATAATGGGTGGTACTTTTTTAATGACAAATCACTCAATAGTCTCTTTCCTCTTCATTGTTAGACCCTTCGAATCATTTTCTGGAAGCAAATTGCAATATCTCGTCAGATTTTTTCACTCTACATAGCTATCAATAAATTAATTTCTGCACCATTATGAGACAAGAGTTCATCAACTATCCCAATCTACAGAAGAGAAATAGAACCACAGAAAGAAAATTAGAAGTGTCTTCTAATTTCAGGTGTCTAAATTTACAAGAAGCACTTGATATTTTCAGTGATATGTTCCCACCGGTTACTAATCAGACTTCAAGATCTGAAGTTCAAAACTTGAAAATAAAAACTCATTCATTATTATACAGAAAAATTGTGGTTTTGAGAAGCTTTTCACACAGGAACTCTGGCAGAGAGACAAAATCTAGCTCTTCAGGGCAATATTTGATTTAACCATCCCTATTGTTTTTGTTTTTTTTTTAGTTCTACTTCATCAGTATCAATCATCAATATAAGACCAAAAATCTGCAACTATTTTTTTTTTTTTTTTTTCCTCCCTCAATGAAGGACTTCTTATTTTAGGAATTGTTTATTGACATGCTCCTTCTCCAACAATCATTGAAGTCAGGTACTTTACAAATGCCTCCTCCTAATATATTTCTTCTTGCTCTTGCGTGCAGGAGCTCAAATTAGACCATACTGACCACTCAGATCTGTACAGATTTAGTGCTTTTATTAAATATTTATAGTAAGTATGCAAATGCAGCAGAACTGAAGCTGTGAACTTCCTAATGACTTCTTGTATTTCTACAATATTGATTAAACCAGCATTTAATTGGTTATTTTAGTACACTTATACATTTAATTTCTACGATTTTAACAGCAAATAGTTAAACTGTTTAAATATTTAAAATTAATCATGATTAAAAATAAAAGTTAGTATTGGCAGATATATGAAACAGAGAAACTGACAAGAGTAGCAATTTACTGCCTCCAAACTACATAGTGAGACTTTCCTTGAAAAATATGTCTATTTTCTAACATCAGAGGAATACTTAAATATGGACTTGCCTTCAAACAGAAATAGTTTTTTTCTATCTATTCTGATTTTTCACTGAAGTCTCCACTCCTTGCCTCAGGCATTTTGCTTTACATGCTTCATCCAAACAACACGTTTCCAGATAAACTGTTTTATAGCTTCTCCCCTTTTCTTATACAGTCATTCCCTCGGTTTTGTCTCAGATCCCTTCAGCCATGTTCACTTGCCCAGATGCCCCATTCCTGCACCTGATTTCCCAAAACCAGCTCCAACAGTTGTGCTGCTGCTCACATCTCCCCTTCCAGGCACTAACCCATGCTCACCCACTAACACCAGTCTCAGTCCTTTCAGTCCCTTTGTCTGCTTGGGTCTCCCCACCAGACCCACCCTCCTAAATGCCATCTCCACCTTTTCTCCTTTTTTTGCTCAAATTTCTCTCTCAGCCTTCCAGTGGGATTTGAAGGATGTCTCCCATATCTGCATGTTCCAATTCACTTCCCATGAAAAAGGCCAAGTGAGAAGCTCCCTGAGCTTTTCACTCCTGAAACTTTGTGCATCTCCTCACACCACTCCAGCCCTCACTGTGGCCTCTCTCCTAGGACCCACAGACCTCCCTTCCCAGTCACACTCCAGAGGGATGTTTTAGTGGATGCAAGAGTCAGGAAAGAAGTCAGGACTCTTGTATAACCTTACCCTCCTGTGGGAAAGAGGGTCCATGGTAACCCTGCTGAAATGGGCTGGGTTTTGCTTTGGAAAACAGGGAGAAAATGCAGCAGAAATACAGAACTGATGAAATCAGGCCTGGGAAAGTACAGCAAGAAAGCAAGATGATTACAATTAATAATATTTCATTATTAATAATGTTGATATTTAATGCATCAGATTGTCATTGGTATTATGTACACAGAGGGTGAGGATATGAACACATTGGCTGTATGATGCTACCCTTTACTGAGAGTAGGAGGCTTTTATTTACAGCACAGAAGAGTCTGTTCCTCCTCTCACTTGCTTTTGGTTCTGGTGCTTGAATCCAGACTCAGTCTGCCCCAAGGAAAGCCTCTTCCTGACCCATAAAGTAGCAGTCCAGCCATCCAGGGCTCCCACTGCACCAGCACCATCTGTGCCCTGTCCAAAACTCACACTTTCCTTAGCTGGGCTGTGAAGTCCTGGGAAAGGCGAGAGTGACACCCTGTACAACACCCCTGCCAAGGCTCAAGTGCCAGACCTTTCCAAAAAACAGCTGCTGGAATGATTATTTGTAAGCGGGGTAAATCTGCATCTTTTCGCTGTTATTTGTCTTGAAATTTGCTCACCAGTTTGGCCCCAAATGAGTGAAAAGTGCCTTGAGGTGAATCAGCAGTTAAGCACTAATCCCTGCGCCAGAGACCGAGAAGTAAGAAGATGAGGAGGGAACGTCCTGCTCAATTATAGAGCAAATTTAATTTTCCTTAGGTATTTACTCTGTACATTACCCTTGCACACCAGTCAAACCTGTGCATCCATCTGAACAGTCGTGGCTGCATACTGGATCAATAGCTGCTGATCTAAAGGGTCTCAAGAGGTTTGCTTCACACCAGCTTTACACAAAGATAAAATGTTACGTTTCATTCCTTTGTTTCCATCTAAATCACTCAATTTCAGAATCAGGAGGGTACGCAGACCTGAAAGAAAGAGTTTTTTCTTCTTTATTTATATATTTGGTGTACTCAGCAGAATAAGAGAAATTACATGGATTTTATTTCCTTGGCTAAAGTAAAAATTATGAAACATAAACCATATTCTCCTCAAGTCTAGCAGACTGTTCATCCTCACAGCATCAACATTATTCACAAAAACTAAATCCCATAATCACCCTGCCATAGGCATTTTGCTTTGCCTAAATGCTCATGAAAAACTTTAAAATTTCCAGATATTTCCATTATTGTCAGTAAATTCTAAGTTGCCATAGAAAAGGAATTAGATTTCTCTCCATCCCCACTATTATTTTATTAGTCTATATTTTTTTAATTTAATATTTGAAGGTTGAATAATTTCAAGTAGGTATGTCCTATGACTTCCTAATGGTTAAAAATTTAAAAAGCAGTAATTAATATACTGTAAATCCCACTGACAATTTCAATTATATAGGACTATATTCTCCTTGGAATACTTTCAGATTATGAAGTGAAAGGAAAATCTGTAGTCCTTATTCCCACTTTGTTCTGGGCTTAGGAAGAATGAAAAAGTGGCAATATATTTATACCATCAAGATGCCATATTTCATAAATCCCTGTCTGGAATGTAAATGATAAAATTTCTAATTTCAGATTTTAAATATTTTTGCTTATCTTCCCCATCTGTCAGAATAAGAAAGGCACTTTGGGATTTTCATATAATTTGATATTGTTGGTATATTTTCTCAGTTTATAGGTCTTTAATGTTATTTCCACTACCAGTAGAATCTGTTGAGATTAGTCAAAAAGAAAAAGTAATTGTGGCTTTAAAATGAAATTCAAAATGCACTAACATGTAATAAAAACAGATATAGTGACAGTCAAATAGCACTTTTAAAAAATATATATTTTCAGCATGTGTTTTCTGTGTATCCAGTTTAAATCCAGATTTTTATTTTTTTTTTAATGATTGCTTTGTAAACCATTAGTGCAAACAGTGAGCAAAAAGCAGGTATTCCACTGTGTGTGTGTGTTTGATGAAGTCTTACTGGATGAAGTCTTGAGGACTTTGTGTATTTTTCTTCTGCATTACACTAATTTTTACGCTGCTGCTTGTCTGGCTCAGGCTTTTGTTGTTCTGTTAAGATGAATAAAGCAAAAAAGTTTTCTTTCAATATTTGAGAGTCATTTCAGGAAAGTTGGTGCAATTTAGGATCAGAGAACAAAGCTGCAAAATTTTAAATTATGAGAACTGCTTCACATTATTTCATGCAATACTTCAGAATAATTACAAGCAAAATGTACATATTTATATATAGCTATAAATATTAAAAAAACCCTGTCACTAAAGTAACAATTAGTATAAGTTTAAAAACTCAACTGTCACTTTTTAATCTCACACAAGCATTAAAATCTCCAGTGAGGCCAGCAAAGTAGGCCTAATTTATATCAGTAAGTGCTTTGCCTATGAAAAGAACTATTTTCTTACATAAAATCTCAGAAATCCCATGGAAATATAACTATAAATGAGTCTTACAGTTACTTTCATAACTATTAAAAGGAAAATTGTACATAATATTACCTTAAGTTCAGGAAAAATGCCAACATTTTGTGGAATTTTCTGGTACTTTGTTAATATCCAGTGACACATTTCGTAGGTTCTCAAAATATTTTCATAAAGTTCTTATATTTTCATTAAATCCTAAGGCAGTACAAAAAGATACAAAACCCCTCTAAATCATTTTTAAGCTATATAAAAGTATATTTTACTGAGACACTAACCAAATATATTGATTCAAGATAAATGTTTAGCCAGCCTTTACATACCCTGAAAATATTGGTGCTCCTTTTTAATTCTGTTTTTACTGGCAAATGATTTAACACATCTACATTTAAATTAGGAGAGTAAAATTCAGAAGTGTATGAGTGTGTTCTGCTTATCACAGTAGTTTACACGTAAATCCAGGGATAATGAACAAACCTTCTCCTCAGGAAGGCACCTCACTGGTTTCACCTCATCGCATAGATGCCAGCACTGTTCTACCCTTCTCACACTAATTTTTAGTTAAAATGTTGTTTCAGAGTAGCATAGGCACTTGAAAAAAAAACATTGCACTTTGCTTCAGAGGTCTTTCATTGCATTTTGATAAATTTGCTTCAAAGTCAGGAGTTGAAAAAGCCACGGATGCACATGAATTTGTATTGAGGACTGGTATTCCCAGTGAGGTTGAATATCCTTAAGCTTGACTGCAGATATTTGGTGTTTGGAGCTTTTTGCCTGAATTTTATTATGAGTAACTTTTATATTGTGATGCTTGGTCGCATAGTTTGTAAAATCTACAGAAGAGTTAGACAAAATGCAAAGAATAGTAACCAAAAAGGACAAAGAGGACAAAACATGTGAGGAAAACTGAGATAAAGGAACAGAGTAGCCTCTACAAAATCTGAAAACTCCAGGGAATGGATGATATCTTCAAGGTAACAATACAAATGAAATTGCCCTTTTTCTGAAACACTGAAATGAAGAACAATCAGCCATGAAAGAAAAAGTGTGGACTGAGATAAAGTAAAAAATAAGAACATCATAAATGAGAGTGGATGAGAAGCATCATAAAAAAAAATATTTACAAGCAGAATGGATGTAGAATTACAAGCAGAATGCCTAACTGATAATGCTGGTGGTGCTGCAGTGGCCAGGACCACAGACAAATCACTTTCTCTATTATTAACCTTCAAACTATGACAGCTCCTACTAGGAACAACAGCATCTCCAGGGAATGGGAGTCTACAGCTGAGTCAAAAATATTTGCTTGTCACCTGAATCAATTCAAAGAGAAAACATGAAATCTCAAAGTGTAATGGCAATTCACAACCTTTCTCACAAAATCATCTGAAAGCACTTTGATGTGGTTGAACAAAATGCAGCACCTTTTGGAGAACAGAGAAAAATTGATTTCCATTTCATAGTTTAATAATTTTAAAAGAATAGTCATCTAATGATGCTTTAAAAACTGAACACTTAAATATACTCCTGAACCCCTCTCTTGTTTCATCACTAGGTATTTATAAGACTAATGATTCAACAAAACTGATACACAAGATGTGCTATTCTGAACTGCATACTCACTTATCATGATTTCAGTATTTCTATTATGAGAGTTATACGGAAGAAAGAAAAAACACAACTCAAATTTTGCCTATCTTTTCTGGAATTAAACTTCATCAAAGTGATACCTCAAAAGCAGCTCAGTTTTAAAAACACATGTGATTCTGAAAATCCCTTACAGTGTAGATTTATCTGCTTATATTTTCCCTTCAACTTTATACTGAATTTTACCTATGGAAAAAGTACTTTTCAGTACTTTTCAGGCATTTCAATAATATGGTAAGTTGAAAAGAACCGCAATACCACTTTCTTCAAGAAATAAAGTTTTAAATCAAATCATGCCTCCAACAACACATATGCAATCTTATTCTATCCATTCCAGCTGGACAATCTTTCACAACATCTGAAAGGAGTACTAATGACTAAGACACGAAAAGTCAGTTTTAAGGGAAAATCTTATGAATGGTAAGAAATATTCTCAGGTTAACTTAAAGCTGGTTGATAGTTACCTGTCGAGATGCAGAAACAACTTCGTTGCAGCCTCATCACACAGCTAAGCTGTGCAGGCAGGACCCTGGAGAATAAAGTGTGAAGCATCCTGAGAGTTCTGCTCTGCTTCCTTCAGCTCCCTCTACATCCACATCAGCACCACAATCTCTACTCATGAATATGGGATATTTATTATTTAAAGTAACTGCCCAGTTGCAGTTCACTCTGTTGAATAATGAACTAGAACCCTTCTAAAGTAATTTTAATTCTGCATGACATAGTCTGCAAATGTTTAAACACGCTTAAATTTATGTATGTTTACTTCATATCTTGAGCGATGAAAATGATTTTAATTAGATTTTACCTGTGAAAGTAATCCATCTGATTTGTCTGAATCTTGGTCTTAGTAAAACCAAGCAGCAATGGGTGCTAAAATTTATTCTTCTCACAAGAGAAAAAGGGCTAAAATAGTAAATCCTATAATTAGCCTCATAGGTGATGAATTATACAGCAAATGTGGAGGACTGGATCTGAAGAACTGTCATGACACGCAGTTTAAACCAGTATCAATGGAAATATATTTCTAGAAAGAAAAGAGCTTAATTAAAAGGAAAAGATAAGCAAGCATGCACTTTTTCTTTTATGCCTCAAAAATCTCGCTATTCAGAAAAGATATTTTCTTCCCAGATTTTTGAATGAATTGCTAATTATTACTTGTTCAAGTTGCAATTACTATATTCACCAACTATATTGAGGAAAAGAGAAAATCTGTTTGCTTGAGATTAAACTAATATAACTTTCAATCATTTTATACTTACAATTTATTTTGAAAATAATACCAAACATAAGAAATCTTCTCCCCGTGTTAACTGTTTAGGCTTAAGAATTCATCTAACAATATAAACAACTTTCAGGTGGGTATTTTGACATGGCATAAAAACAGCTCAGTGTAGACATTCTCACTATATTTTCTGTTGAAAGTATAAGGATGCCCCTGAAGTAAGTAACATCAAAAAAGCCCCTACATTTTACTTAGTACTGGGTAGTGGAATATCACTCAATTATATGAAAGCTATGAGGGTTTGAAGTACTTTAATAACCCAACCACAGCAGAAAGGGGTACAAAAAAGGAGTGAACCATCTCCCAAGTCCATCTTGCAACAACCACAGTGAAGGATTATGGAATATTGTGACTTCCTCTCAACTAACTCCTCAGTGTTTTTTACTCTTAGGTTACAAAATTCCATCTTGGACCCAAGAAATGATCCTAGAATATACAGAAACACTTTTATGTAAAGCAAGTTGTTTGGTAAAATGGAAGCTTGTAATCCCTGTCTAAACTTCTTGCTTAATTCTTAACTTCAGAATTTGGCTTACGTTCTCAAATAACACTATCAGAACCACTTAGTGAGGTTTAAATAAATCCTAAATAAATTGATAGTTTTTCTCTTAAAAATTTTACAGTTTGATGATTTATATAAAACTTCTTATTTGTATATGCTTTTTTACATGACTGTAGAGGGTTGCATGGGTTTTCACCTAATCTACAAAGAGAATAGGATGTGAGGAATGAAGATTAGGAACTCTGATTAAAAAATTAACATCTTATCATTGATTCTGTCCTTCTGCTTCACGGAGAGAAATGCAGATCAATGTCCATGGCTCTCTACAGCTTTGGGTGCTAGCTTTCCAATTATTAATGCCTAAACATCTGAGTGAAAGAAGGGAGAGGCCGAGCTTGGCAGTTTCCTAACCATGTAGGTATTATGGATCATTCCCTTTTGAGTTTTCTTTTTGTGTAGGAATCATAAAGGAGCTCTAAATTCCATGTGAGTAAGTAGATGAAATGTCAAAATTCCTATATTGAGATTTGCAAGGCTCATTGAAGTGAAGTATTTTTTATAGGATTTGCAAGCAAAATTGGACTCAAAGATAGGAACATTCTATTTATTTTGTAAGAAGCACAACATGTTGGCAATAAATCTGGCCAAAAAATTATGCCATCTGACATTTTGTTTATCATAAATTTAAACATAAAATATGTTTTTGCATATTCATTGCTGGCATTCTGATGCATTTATTAAATATCAATATTTTAATCTGTGAGGCATTTTTTATGAAGCAGAGAGTACATATTGCATCAAGGTTAGATATACTAATTCTGTAACCCCAACTGCAGCTCATTTAGTTGTGTAAAACTCATCCTTTCATGCATTGCTCCTTCCTTATAATTTGCCCAGTAGCCTGCCAGCAGCAACAAGAAAGAGAAATTCATTTTACAATTAAACACTAGGTAACAAAATATTGGCAGGAATTTATCCTAAAGTTTGAATTCCTTGCAAATCTAATCCTTGATCTTAGTCTTCAGAATAATTCCATAATTACAGGAATTTATGTATTCTGCCTACCATAATTCCAGTGTTTCAAGTATTTGAGCTTTCTGAATTTATTGTGAATTTCCTAGTGTGAAATTATTTTCTGTGATTATAACCACAGTATTTGAATACTTTACCCAAAACGATGTAAAGCTAAAGAAAAAACTCTTAGAATGTGTATATTTGATCATAATTTCATTATGGAAATTCACCCTCTGGGAAGAAAAAAGTGTGTAATTTTCTATTTTCGTGCTGACATTTTTAAAACCAGGCTTTGACTTATGCTGGTTCAATTCCCAGACATATGTCAAAAGGTCTTTTAACCTATATAGTATTGTAAAAATACACTACTCTATGTCCCAGAGAAGACATGTTCTAAAAGAATAAGTTTTGAGGGAATCCTTTATTAGCTACTCTTAGTTGTGTCACCAATCCATTCTCTGGCTTTGGGCATGTAGCACTTGCTTACTTTGTAATTCCCCACACATAAACTAGATTACAAGCAATCTGGTTGGTTGGTTGGTTGTTTTTTGGTTTTTTTTTGTCTTCGGTTTGGGTTTTGTTTTGTTTTGTTTTGTTTGGGTTTTTTCTTTAGATTTTTCTACTATTTTAAACATGAGAGACCAATTTTTGTATCTAATTTCTATAGCTCTTTTATTGTATGGCGAACAAAATGCTCTAACACAAAAACAGCTCTAATTGTATTTTCTTTAAAGTCTTTCTGGACTTTTCAAAAATAGATTGTGTGGGGTTTTGTTGTTCTTTTTAATTAAGGGCAGACATGGTGCAAACTACTACATTATATGTTTTCAGCAACAGAAGATTTACTATGAAGTTATTGGTATTTGGTATTTTCATTTTTCAGGCTAGACCAATATGGAAAGAAATGAGCCCCACTCATTCATAAGTGATCCAGGAACATTTCTCTGACCCCTCCAAACTGAAACTACCTGCAGCCACCTACAGGGTAATCACAGGAAAACTTAAGACACAGGGAAGAATAAGTGTGAAGGGGAGATCCTGTCGCTGTGGGACACACAAGGATTCACACGGACACCTTCTCTTGAGAAAGCTGAGAACTATTTATTAAAACATCTGACTCCACATTTATA
>JAWWMU010000001.1:102933021-102950994 GCA_035048155.1 Cinnycerthia olivascens | reverse complement strand
GGAGAAGAAGGCTGACACCTCTCCTATCCCATTGGTCAAGACAACTGCCCATCAGTTGTTTTCCACACAAGAGAAAGTATGAACAACCTCGTCTTATCAAACAGACCTCTGATAAGGACACTTTTGAGTGTGAGAAAGAAGCTAGCTACAGTGAAAACAGCAAGTTAGAAACTGCATTAGGAAAAACCTGAAAAATCAGGGCAACAAGATCCTAATGCCAGTCTTTCTGAATTTGGCTTTGCTTTCTGAATCTTTTATCCTTGGAAAACTAAAAAGACTTCAGTGACTTAAAAAGCATCAGAGTGATTTAAAATTAATTTTCCATTTTCACCATGAGAGTTCATATTCTGTTTTCAATCTGGGATTACAAATGGCTGCATTCACTGTATGTTCTACTACTGATGTTCACAGGGAGGCTGTTATTATATTTATGCATTTGATTACTCCTTACTAGCACCAAGATATCTGCATACTATAAAGAAATCACTCATAAAATATGGCTCTGCAATATATGAGCAGAGGTTGCCAGAACCAAGTTCTGACAGTACACTTGACATAAAAGATTCTAAACATTGCTGATTCTTCTTCGTTTCACCAGGGCAGTGAAGATCTGTGTAGAACTAGCAGATAAATTACAGGCAAATCAGTACAGAAAGGAAGAACATGCCCATTTGACAGTTCCACACAAAATTACTATCCTTAACTCAGTATTTTCCAAACTGGTTTGTTGTTTCTTGTTTGTTTTGGTTTTTTTTGTTTTTTTTTTTTTCAAAATGAGAGAAGGTTCCTATATTGAGGATTTAAACTGAATCTGAGATCCTAAAGTAACTAAGTCATTTTTTTTTTTAATATCTCATACTCCATCTTCCTTCTTAAAATTAAATTTCCAGAAGTTCATAATTCATTAAAAACTACATAACTATACAATGTTGATTAAACACAATTTGAAATTTCAACATATTACGCAGTGACTAGAGGTAAGAAAACTGAGTGCTTTTACATGTCATTTTAATATTCATTGCATTTATTTTGGGCAATGAGTATACTCATAAAGGAAGGGAAAAATAAGGTTTTGTCAGAGGCTTTGAAATGAGAACAAAGGCTTAAAATTTTCTTTATGAAAAACTTTTTAAAAATACACTTATATTTGTCTAATGATGAACAAATACACTAATAACCTAAGGAAAATAAAACATATGGTTTTCATTGTACTTCCCTCTCTTCCTTTTAATTTCAACCTTGTTGGCTCAAGGTTGATTTGGTTTTTTATTTTTTTTAGCCTATATAATATATGGGAGCACCCATGCGTGCTTATATTTATTTCTCCAGGGTGGTTCTGAAGTGCCCATGGGCTTTACATTTACTTTCTGTTTGACCTCATGACTAACTGGTTAATTCATTTCCCTTCAAGGGATTTCTTCTGCTTTTGTGTCTAGTTTATCCTAAAGTAATTGAAAAGTAAACTACATCAAGGATATGAAGTCTGAAAAATCATTTTGCCTCAGAAATAATAAAACATTCATGTGCAATCAATAATCTATGTTCACAGAGCAGCAAAATTTATGGACAAAAGTATTCTTTCTCATCTGTCCATTTCTGTATAAATAGTTCATTTTAAAGAGATCCTAGAAAGACCAATTCAGAAAAGGCAGAAGGATAACTATATTAATGAAATATATATATTTCTGATAATAACTCTCTGAATAACTTGATATTGAAATTATACTGAAAAAGTTAACAATAGAATTTAAATGCACATAGAAATTAAGCAAGGGATTCTAAAACAGATAATTTACAAAAAACAAGTAGGACAAGGAATAGGCTGCAACATATACAAGTTAGACAATTTCTTAGTTTTTAACAAAGTTTTTGAAGAAGAAATAGCATCATAGCTGAATCTGGAAAAAATATAGCAGAAAAAAGTAACATATGAACTGTAAATAATCCTTTTAAAGTTTTATATATAAATTTTCTGAGAAAAATAAGTCAATTCTTCTACAACAAAGTTCATGGGATGTGAGTCTTGAGCTTTGACATCTTTGTAAACTTGTTAGGATTTAAAACTCAGGAAAAGCCTTCTGCAATGAAAGTATGCAAAGTTTTCAGCTGGATTCCACAACAGTATAACTCATGGATACAACCTGTGACGTGGCAAGCAACATGAACAAATATTCCTGCATCTCAAAAAGCATTCTAAGGCTCCCCAGTATTAAACTGCTTTGCAAAAGTTTTCCAGCTTCAGCAAATTTCGTGTACTGCTGGTAGAATATGGCAACTGTGTTTCTGGGTTAAAGATCTCTCCACACAGAGAATGAACACAGCTTTGGGAAAGGAAACCAACCACACACAGCCCATTATGGAAAAAGTCACAGGTACTGCACAAAGCCTCTATGTAGCTAAGAATATAGTAATATGAAGACCAAGAAAAAAACAGAAGTAAAAAACCAACCAAACAAACAAACAAACAAAAAACCCTAATGAAAGGTAACTGGGTTAAACACTACAGAGGTGTCAGCTAGGAAATACTGGGAGTTTGCAATACATAATAAGCATGGATTACTGAGATAACATTATTTCATAATTCTTTGTTTCACTAAAAGGATGGTTTCTTTTTGAAATGTTTTACAAAATTCATGAGATAGGAGGAGATATTTCCAGGAATCTCTTGGAAAACCAGGAAATTTCACTATTATGCAGAATTGGAAGTTCCACCTACCTGAAGTCGCGTTGCCTTCCTTCTAATACTGACACTCTATTTCTATAATGCTAAATAGGTGTCATGTTTAAGTGACTCTGAACCACTTAGCACTATTACTAGAAAGCAGAGTAGCAAACCTCCACCTAGATTAGAGACAAATATTTCTTTGGACCTAGAGAATTTGAGAGCTAGGCTTCAGACACTTGCAATACAAAGGAAACAATAAAATCTCTTTTCTTTGACTGTTATTGCCTGAAATACCAGTTATGATGGAACACTAAAGAAAATAAGCAGGGATAGCAGTAAAGAATGCCCAGGACACTGTGCTTGCAACCCTTTCATCAACTTAACAGACACACAACAAAATATAAGATAGATTTTTACTTAAAAGCACTATATTATTAACTTAAAATACTGTTGAGAAAAAAAAAGTTAAAAATCTATGGAATTCACTTGAATACAGAGAAATAAATTTTGTACTGGCCTCAGAAAAAGTATTGCTTTTGAAGAAAATTACTTGTTTTGTGTAAGCAGAATTCAATTTACATTAAGCAAAGGAATCCATGGCATGCAACAGTCAAGGTTATACATGACTTCCTTCACAGCAATTTCTCCTAAATGACATAGGGAAAGTGATAAAGATTAGTGCCCTTTTTTACTTCTCATCTCGATCTTTTATTATAAAGCTTCCACCCAGTTAATAGACAATCTGAAAACTCCATTGTACATATGATTCTAAAGGAATAGTAGAGTTTTTAGTCTTCAAATCAAAGTTTCCTATTTTTCAAATACTGTTAAATGTAAGGTGAGATTTCAAAAAAGACTAACAGCACTTAAGCTGAAACCTTCAATGAAAGTCAGGCATCAGAATTTTATGACTCAGAAACATCTCCCAGACAGAGTTTTGAATGGATCTGATTACTTAAAATGCATGCCATAGCAATAGTTAATTTCCAACATCAGAAACTGCTTCCTGGAGAGTAACTCATATAAGAATGCTAAAATGACGTTCTTTTTCACAGACACATTCCTATCTCCTAATGAACACTGCAAGATTCCAAATTGGTAATGTGCAATAAACAAATATGTTTAATAGATTTGGCATGGAGAAAAAGAAGAAGTTTGAGCCTACAGTTCAAAGTGAGTAAAGATTTACTACCTGCCAGGTAATACCTGCATTGCAAGACCTAATGAAATGGACAACAAAATACCTAAACTTTATGCTTTCCACATAAATCAACATGAGGTTTTTGATTTTGGTTTGTATTTTTGAGTTTTTTAGGACTGCTGTTTTAACTCATAACTTATACACAGTCTTAAATTAATTTCTAATAAAGGTAAATATATTTAATGACCAAGTTAGTGAAGACTCTTGACTATTAATGAATTTGAGGGACTGTGACCCTCGGAACAATGATGAAGAAAACCTAGACTAAATATTCACAAACTGTGAATACTAAGAAGACAAGTCTGCTTCTCCACCTGACTCTGGTACTCTGCCTCTTTAAGAGACTCTTTCAGTCAGACAGTGGAATTTTTTCCTATTAATTCCTCCCTGAGACTTAGAGTTCTGACTAATCTCTGTTGAAACTTCCAGAACACAAAAATGAGAATAAGGAAGAGGTGTATATTTTTTGGAAAGTCTTGCTTTAGGCAGAATTGAAGAATATATTCCTAAAATGACAAGAACCAAGCTAGAACCTGAAACATTCAAATTTCAAAAGGAAGGTGTTTACCAGCAGCTGTCATTTACTGAGGTTGGAAATTATATCCTCCTTACTACTATGGTAAGCTACATGCCTCATCTGATGAGCAGCTGGGATGGTATGACATCTGCAACCAAAACACCTATTTGAATTAGTCTAAAGTAAACTCTTTGTTTAAACACTTGGTCATATTTTAATTTTTAGGATTTTCTCAAAATTATTTGGTGAAGAATTGAAACTTGATGCCCACTCATGTTCCTGGTTTAACTGTGCAGCTAGAAATCAACAAATAACAGGCATCTCTGGAGTATGCAGAGCACTGAACTGAAGAGAATATGGGTATATTTCTGGATGTTCTGGGAACATCCTAACTTTCACTGAACACCAAAGAAATTTACACACATTACTATGGAGAAAATATGACATTGCCAAATATCCTTGCACTTTTTGACTTAGCCAGGAGTACCTATGTCCTACCACACATACTATGGTGCATTCTCACACCTTTCATCTCATATGCTTCTTCATACTGGAAACCAAACCCCTCACACCAAAACCTCAGGGTGCTCCTCTGGCTTGGAAAAATCCAGCACCACACCTCACGTCCTTCATGTCCCATGAGGAACTGGAAGTTCAGTCCCCAGAAAGGCATATGGAAGAGCAGAAGTACATCCATGGAAATGAAATGCGAAATGAAAGGACCAAAGTTGTGCAGTTTACTATCTTATACTGGTTTTCCTCACACATATAAATATGAATGTCTGTCTCCTTTTCCTCTGGCTAAACTTTACCAGGAACTAAATATTTCTAATTTTATTTTCAGAAAAAGTGAATAAAAAGCTATATAAAATCAGTCTTCCTCATTTATATAATTGGTTTTAGATGATGGCGTCTGTATTTCCCCACATTTTAATTTTATGAAGGTGAAATATGTATTCAAGACCAGAGAAATGCTTCCTTTCATTGATTTTCTCAAACATTTTACAGTACATAAGCTACTTTTACCCTAATCAATGCACACAATTGCACCCTTCAAATGCCTTGTGGAGAAAAAAAACTGACCTCGTGTGGCAAATCTGTGATGAAAGTGAATGATTATCACCACTCTCTCAACTGATTGCTGATTGCAACCATGTTTTGAGGACAGGATGTTCCCTGACCTCACAGAAGGAAGATTCTCAGCTGCTAGAAATCAAGAGCCCCAAAAACTAGGCACAGGATCAGTCTGAGAGCTAGGCTGCTTCCCCATGGGTCGGATCTTGAGGCAAGGCTGAGCTGGTGGAGTATCCCCCAGGAGGAACAATCCTCTCCCAGCACATCTCCAGTCAGCCCTTCCAGCCACTGGTGGCTCAAGGACTGCCCAGGACAGGGATTATGAACTCTGGTTTCTATATCCCTTAATGGAGCACTCCTTCATGTGCTAATCATCTTGCACTCACTTTGCTGCCTGTACCTTTGTTCTGTGATAAAAGACCTGTGAGGGTGATGATGAAGGACCTTAGAGAAATCACAGAATATAACATTTTGTGAATGGGAATCCAAACATAGTGTTTTAAAAAGCATAACAATTAAATTTGTTAGGTTAGGAATGCAGTATGAAATGAATGGAAACCAAAGAACATTCAGACATCCAATTCAATTATTATGAAGTGGTGAAATTTTAACAGTACATTTTAATTTTTATATAGGTGCACTTTCCATGAAGTAGGAGTTACAGAGAAAATATTTATAATGAGGGAAACTATTACATGAATTAAAACATGTTTTTTCTTTCAATGCAATAGTGGAGAAACTCCATGCTTTATTCTGAGACAAAAAATTAAGAAAGTAATTTGATTATTCTTTTCTGCCTAAATGTAACTTCATGCTGTACTAGTCAGTATTTAGAATCAAACTTAAGAATTTTTATTAGAGAAATAATTTTGAATTATTTAAAATACGACAGGGATTTTTAGCTATCATTTATAGTACCAGAAAATTATTGCTCTCCTTCTTTAAGACTAATGTTGATGATTTTGACTACTAAGACTTTCTAAGCAAGGCTTGACATGAGTGATATAACAATACACGTTTTAAAAACTGTCTAATATGTCTGGATCAATGAATCAATTTTACTTTTCTAAATCTTTATCAAGTAAATAATGCCGTATATGACTTTATAACATACTAAAACATGGGCAAAGGAAAGATTCAATTTCTGTTTCAGCCTCCAAAGACAGATATATCAATGCACAAAAGAAGGTAAAGATGAGGTTAAAAATGAAATACCAGTGCAAAGTCTACCCTGAATAGCAACTCATTTACTAAAGGGCTCTTCTATCTCTGGATAGGACAGCTTCAAGGACAGGTGCATCTTATTAAAAGCAAACAAGATTCTCAGTTTTAACATGGTACTCCACAACATGACAGCTGACAGAACATGATTATCTCATGCTGAAATTCTGATAGTGCAGGAGATAGTCACAACAAAGTGGTACCAAAGAATTTTGAGAATCACAGAATGTCTGGGGTCAGAAGATGTCTCAGGAGATCGAGCAGGGCCTCAAGCAGGGCCACACAGAGCTGATTGCCCAGGACCATGTGCAGACAGCTTTTAAATATCTGAGTAATAGAGATGACAAAATTCAATGAACTAAGAATACGATGGGACGAGTTAAAAAATACATTTCAACAGCATTTTTTAATCATTTTTTTAATTTCAAAAGGAAATAGTAATAAAGTGTGGGCATTCGGTTTCTTAAGGTTTGCATGGCTTTGTTTTCTTCGATGACTGGAAAAACCAAGAGTAAGTATGACAGGACTTCAGCAGACTTGCAGGGTAGTTTAGCTCATAGCATCATCAAAGTTGAAATCCTACAGAAGCAGTGACAAAATGAACTAAATAGAAGTTTTTTTTTCTCACTGATTTTGAGCTGAAATTGTACCCAAAGAATTTGAGAAAATTCATTCTAGAAATCACAAAATTCTCTCTTAGAAAATTTTTATTTTAATAAAAAAAATTCTCTGGTGAAAATTCTTGATGTAAAGAACAAACCAACAAAACTAAAGCAAACACCTCCAGCACAGTCTGTGCAATAATGTAATGGAGTAACCCACAATAAATGCTATTTCCTCGCCTGCCACAAATTATCAAAACACAAATGCAAAGATATACAAGACTATTAAAATAATTTAAATGGAAAGTACCAAATAAAAGCATAAAAAATGGTAGAGAGGGCTTTGGGCAGGGCAAATCAAATTTAATATTGTATATTTTATCTGAGCTTCAATTGTCTTCTCTCTTGGACAGTGAAATATGGCACATATGACATCTTAATTACTTCTTGGTCTTAGATAGGTTATTTTATTATTTTAAGTGTTATATTGTTAAGGTGTATTTCATACAGATTTACAGATCATTAGCTAATTATATCTAATATGAAACATGGTGATTAAATTCTCATTAATGACACTTAATTGGATGTTATTAAAAAGTGATAATTTTATTCTACTTAATTTTAATGCAGAAGTGAAGTGCACTATAGCTTAATTACAGCTATGCAAATAATTTAAATAAACTAAGTTAGACGTTTTCTAATAATAGCATCTTTTCTCCTTTAAAGGTACATTCATTTACTTTGGTCTTAGTCTGAAATTCAATAATTTGTATTATGCTTCCTTAATTAATGAATACTTCAAGAAATCACAGAGCAAGTAGTGAAAGCACTGGAGATAAAACATTCTGATATAATGTATTGCTTTAAGCATTTCCACATGGTAGGGAACAGAGCAGATACATCAGTTCTACAATTTATGACTTGGAAAAGATTATTTCAAGCAATATTCACCTCTAAAATGAACAAATATATCATAGTAATAAATACAGAGAACAATGTAGACAGCACTTAAGACATTCTACATCATCATAGTCATTGATTATTCCAGGAAACTTGTTGATGCGCCCTAAAAATTTCTATTTGTTTAGGATTTGATTCTGTACTTTTCTGAGGAGTAAGGTCTTGCTCCTCTACTTATGTTTCTAATTTCTAATTTAAGACTCTCTCTTAATCTGATTGTGCAACTTGACCTAAAACAAACAATCCGAACTCTTAAATTTAAACTTTAATTGACAGGAAAACACACTTTAAGCAATAAGGATGGAATGTTTCCCTTTTCAGGAAAGGATTTTTCCCAATCTGCATAACTATACAAACATTTCAGTGCTTATGCTTAAATAAAATATTTGATCTTGCAACAGTGATTTTTTTTTTTTTTTCCCATGCCTCTAAATTACCAATGGAGATTTTCAGATAATTCAACAGCCAAGTCTAGGTAAGACTGCTCATCCCAAACCAGAATGATGAGGCTGGGGGCTAACAGAGGGGGTGCTTTCCTCCCTGAACCAGTAAGGGAAGTTCTTTTCAGAGTTCAGGACCTATGGGCTGTGGTTTTTCTTTCATAATGCAACTCAAACATCTTATTATTTTCTACAGAACAACTCGAAGCCATGAAGAGTACAGCAGTACTGCAAATTTATCAACAAATCAAGCATGAAGAGTTCCTCCATTTAAAGAAGTTGGTGATCGTGAGAGCAGAAATTGGAGAATAAACTTTATGCTGTCGCAACAGTATTATGTTGAATTTTTTTATAAAGCAGAACCACATGCAATTTCTTGAAATTTAATGTGCAAAGCAGTTGCTATTTAGTTAATCTTGCAACTCTGTTGAGAGTTCTCTACTGTGAAAGTAAACTCATTTTCAAACACAGTAAGAATGCCACTTATTAAGTAGAAATGTGAATGTTGGGTATATGGTGCACTTTGCAGCTATTTCATAGAAGGAAAAAAAAAGACATAATAATGTGGCTAAAAATGAGAAAAGAAATGCACCCTTATTTTCTTGAATTTTTATCTATTTCTTTCCCAATATAATTTGAATCTTGGCCAGATCCTCATTCCTTTCAAAAATCAACAGGGCAATGCTATGGACAGATCCTCCTCCCTTACTATGACCTAGCAAGAGGAACAAAGACACAAACGGTGCCTTGTCTTACACGTTCCATCCAGTGAGACACTCCTGTGCAGGGCTGGGAAGGCTTGAATTGCAGGCACTGCAAGGATGTAATAGGAAAAGAATATTCCTAATTCATGGGGCTTGACAGAGCTGAGCTACATGATCTGTACTTCAAATATTGCAGAAATATGGAGTTAACTACTTGGAGAAAAATAGGGGCTGCCTACAGAAGGATTTTTTCTTTCCTGGACTGAATACTCTCTACTTTGTGACTACCAGCAGAAAAGGGAGGGGGAATGAAGGTCACCAATAAATGGATGTGTTCTCATTCCTTTTTTTTTTGACTGGAAAAAAAAATCCCATAATAGATTTTTGCAAGCAAATCTTGGCAGCACAGTTTAGAGCTATGTTTACACAATACATGCAGACTCCAAAGTATAAGACGCAATAGTCTTCTGAAATGCTCTGTTCATTTTGCTATGACATTTACTTTTATAGTTATTCTTACTTCTGAGAAATATATTTTAAATACTTAAGAGTAAATTAATGCTTTTATCATGCCATTGTAATCTTTTGGGCAGTGTTGGTGTTAATTTAGCAAGTTAAACAAGAAACTCATTAACATATCATAATATGATTTATCAAAGTGTAATATTTTCTAAAGTTCATTATGTGCTCATGAAATGCGCTGAAGAAGGTCATCTAACAGCAGAGCTCGAGAGTGTTTCTAAAATTTTGGAAATTTCACCTTATATGCCATATAGTTTTTTTATCCTTAAACTAACAGAAGGATCATGCACCCCCACAATGAATGTATTTATAAAATTTTTAATCCTGAGTGTGAAAATCTAACCCAAATTTAAACTTTTTACAAGAAAGTTGAGGTAGTTGACATAAATGAGAAGAAACACTGAGAGAAAACAAAAGAAACTTCCCATAGTTACATGTAAGTAGTAAAAGTTTTCTCTGAGATGCAAATAAGATACATTGAAATTAATGATCTTGACATCCTATTGTCATAACTAAACAACGAATGAAACACAAAATATGGTGGAAAAATCTCAGGTACCAAGGTATTGGTTTGAATGGGGTGTACTGGAGTCCTGCACTGTACTGATATTCACTAATTCCGAGAAGTTCACAACAGCTCAATAAGATTTGGCCAAAGGAAGATATGTCATGCATGTATTTTCTGCTTTCTACAGTCTTAAAATTAGGAATAAAGATGAAATATTTTGGAAATATTTAGTGTATTAATTTTACTGATATTCTTCAAATCATTTCTTAACCAGAGATAGAAGGCAAAAACTCATTAAAAATCATAAACCATAATAAGTGAGGGTAGGATAGAAGAGAGAATAAAGAAAATAAGAAATAGGTAAGAATCATATTTTGCTAATGACCTACTAATTCTCTTTTTTTTTTTTTTTTTGCTTCTGTATGTGTCCATTTGATTAGCTGACCAAGACACATCCCTAAAAAAAAAAAAAAATCCAGCTATCTCTACTGATGCCAGTTACACTTTATAGAAATCAGAATCCAGAATCAGAACCTCATAAATCTTACAGCAATTTAAAGTTGGTTCTTTTAGAAGCGTAAATTGAAAGAAACAAAGACTATTTACATTTTTTAATGTCCTATTTATGAGGAAGAACAGACTGGGGATGTAAGAACTGGTCAGTTTTCAGTACTCCAAACTGTCCTGATGGAAATAGATGCGCTATATCAGCTGTGAAAACACAGATATGCAAACACACAAACCAGGGCTTTTATCTAACAGACTGACCACTAATCATAAATCAACTCACCAAAAAGGTTTTACAGATTAGCAGAATGAAAGTTTATCAATCCAAGGGAAATGGGTTTGCTGAACAGAAACAAATACTGAAGATTCAGATGAAGTCGGGCTGTTTTCAGCAAGAATCCCAAGTCAAAGTAATTTATTCAGAAATACTTTTATTTGCCTATTCAGCAGTGATGGAACCACTGGGATAAAATGAAGAAATAAATATGATACAAATATTATATAAAAGACTACTCTGATATGGTAGATTATCTAGAAAAAATACATTGGGCATTACAATTACATGAGTATATTTTTTGTTTTCATATAAAGTTTGGTATAATGCATTTTATTCTGCTGCTTAAGTGTTCATTTTATTTCTCAAACTATAGTCAGGAATGTATATATGGTAAGGAATTTTTACATGGTTTCTCATGCAATTTTTTAATTTACTTAATTTAATTTCATTTGTAGAGGAATTTAAAAGAAATGTAACTGAAGATGAGGAAGCGAAGAGACTCAAAGAACTATGCTTTGTTTCTGGAGAATTTTTCTAGAATTGTTTCAGATTTTTACCAAGTTATCTATGGGTAATTTCCCTTGTCATTGGAGCACGACATTTTAGAAGGTATCTTTATTCTTTAAAGGAATTATTCTTGAGAGACAGAATCGCTGGAACTTGTAGCACAATCCTGGGTATATTCATAAGAGTTTTGATGTTTTAGCATATTCCAGGATTTACTGTGTGTGGAAGGAGCCCAGGTCTTCCTTAGGTACTGGCTTGTTTTGTTTAGTTTAGTTTAGTTTTGTTCTGTTTTGTTTTGTTCTGTTTTGTTTTGTTTTTATACTTCAGAATTAATTGTGACTTATGAAAATTATGAACTGGAGAATGACATCTTATTTTAAGCTAAATATTTTCAAAAGACTTCACCAACCATAAAAGATTTCTCATTCAGTGAATGAGAATTCGTGTATATTTGTTCATGTATCAGTAATTCTGCTGTGTTCATCTACACCATTTCATTCTGATCAAATAAAACCTTGGCTATATGGAAAAAAATGTAATTATGTTCATTTGTCAGGAAACTTCTTTCCAATTTATGCAGCTGTCAGAAATAAATTGCATTTATCCTGAGTTTTTTTCATCTTTTTGCAGGTTAGTGGTGGTCTGTGTTACTGACAGAACTTCCACATTTTCCTAACAGGATGAAATTTTATTCTTTGCAATAACCTTTTAAAAGACTTAAAAATGGAAGGGATATTCAGAGAGTTAAAAAAGTTATTGTTTGAAAAATTAATAAATTATACATCAAACAAGGTTACATACACTGATAGTCCTTGGCCCTGACAGTAGAAATTAATTAATCCATCCAATTTATTGATCAATTTATATGTAAAAACACTTCAGAGCTAAAATTAGTCTTTCAGTCATCCTGAGTTATGAAGTAGAATTTATTACATAACTTCCATAAGAGGCAAATCAAAAAAGAAACACCTATCAGGTGCTATGTGCTGCTACATTTGTTTCTAAAAGCCGAACCAGTCTAGAATTTATAGTGGTTTCTATTTCATGTCAATTTGTAAAAGAAATGAATCTGTAAGATTAATTACTTTCTATACCTTCTAAACAGTATGGGTAACAGGGATCTGCAGTTTTATTCATGTTTTCCAGTTAGGAAAGGAGATTAAACTCCTTTTGAAAAATCCATGAGTTAATTTAAGTTTTAAATTATACAGTGACAAAAGTGTTTTAATCCAGGTATTTACTCCTATACTCAGAAATTCTCAAGAAAACTAATGAAACCACATGTTCCAAGACACCCTGACACCTAAATAGAACAGAGGCTGTAGTTTAAGAGAATTCAAGTCACAGCAATTTCATGTACAAATAAGTCAAATAAACTGCTATATCATAGTTATTTACCAAATATATTTCAAAGAATGCCTTTTATCCTGAACTCTGATACAGCCCCAAAGTCTATTCCACCAAAAAAAAAGATTGCTTAGAATACTAGTGTATTAGATTAACACAAAACTAGATCCATTAGCAGAAACCCAACTCTGAATTGGATTTTGTTATTTTTTATGTCTTTGTGTACTGAAATAGCAAGAGGATTAATGTTATTTCCTTCTCTCACAGGTATCCACTAAAAGATACATAAATACATATTAAGCAGGATTTTACTTGGTGTCAATAGATGACTCTGGCACCAGTAAGGACTCAGGCCTTTACAATACAGCTCATCTTTCTTTCATATGTAGAAAGAAAATACCTTTTTTAAAGCACTGTGATATTTCAGTGAGGTTGGTATGGAAATGCAGAACTGTGGATGCATTCTTCTTCATTTGATGCAAAAGATTGTTGAGATTTCTTCTACACTAACAGACTATTCAACTGGAAGAAAATGTGTTGGAATTACAGCACAGTATAGAAAAAAATCTCTCTCCATATGTTCCCTTAATTGCTTCATTATTCTTTTCAAGGTCTATGAACAGAAATGAAATTGAAATTTTGCATGTTTGAAAATGTGATGACAATGAACATTGTAAACACAAAGTGAAAGACTGGTAGGATGGTACTTGGTAAAAATAAAAAGCATTCACATCGGGAAAATGCCTATTAAAACCAGGAAACAGAGGTTAAAAGTATGAATGTATAAAAGCACAATTTTGCTTTGGATTTTCAAAGAATCAATCAGTAAGGACTGTCTACATAGTCAACCCTGGTCATGTTATTACATGAAACAACGCAGAATTATAATGAGACTAACAGAAAACAAACACATATATAAATATATGTGTATATATATATATATATATATAAGTACTGCATGCTCATATGTATATTCATACATCTTTTCCTTTAAGACAACTGAAGGAAGGAGAAATGCTGCTCCCTTTATAGACTATTAGAAATTCATTTTAGAAATAATAGAAACAGAAATAATTTTACATGCAAAGTGAGGATATTTTTTTTAACCCAAAATTTATAGCAACCTTAATTGTATATAAAAAATAGATTTCCCTGATTTATAATCATCTCCATTTGGAGGTCATGGAAGTGGGAAAAGCATGGGTGAGTAATCATTTAAATAATGATTACTCACCCATGCTTTTCACCCATTATTTAAATAATATACCCCTTACTTGACTGAACGTAAAGCAGAGCCCTGAACCATGTTTTTCTGTCTGCCCCTGGTTTTTTCAGGGATCATATGAAATGACCAAATGGATTTATGTAATATTTTAAATCATAAAGAAAATATTTTTTTTTCTTAGTAGCTATGCTCTAACACACAATTTCAGTTCAAGCAAGATAAAGTAATATCTTTGATACACTAGCTAGCACTCTTCTCACAGGGAGAGGCCTTTAGTGCTATGCAGGTTATTAAAGGACTTCCCCTGGTCCAGGAGAGTTGCAGTTAAATGACAGAAAGTAATTGCCACAGGTAGTTCTCAAAGGCACCCCTAAAAGAATTAGAGGACTTTGTACTTCTAGTTATATAATAGATTTCCTTAACAGCCTTGGGCATGTGAGATTGGAAAAATTCTGCTTTCTTTGAGGCATTTTCTTTCACTGAATTGCTTCCACAGGAGTTAGGAAGAAACTGTGGGATCCTTTTTTTTGAAAGGAAGCCTGCAAGGTAAAAAGGTAAAGTAATTTCAATAGAAAAAGTAGGCAGGAAAAAGGAAGGAACTTTATCTTGTGGAGGAATGTCCTGCTCAGAGCACAGCCAGAGGAGCCAGGTCCCAGCTGTGCCAGATGTGTGCTCCAAGCTGCCTTGATCCTCTAACAGGAGATTAACTCTGGCATGACACTGGACTTAAGGTACAGGTCATTCCAACATGAATATGTGTGTATCCTAGTACATACTAATGACATAAACACTCAGGTCAGCAAAACACTGCTGGGGCTCTGGGGAAAAGAGAAACTCTGAGCAGGATGCTAGAGGCTGAGTTTCAGGAGTGTATAAAGCAAGATCAAGGTGGATTTCCATCTGAAACCCTGCCATTGCAGGTGAAACCTAGAGCCATGTATCATTTTAATGGACTATGTCTTTCTTTTCTTTTAGACTGCGCTTTCTTTCTCTAACCTTCAGCTTCCAACCTCTGTTAAGTACTTGTTCAAAATGTGTGCATTCCTATATGAAGCATCAGGAAAAGCAAAACTTGCTTACAGAAGTTGGTCGATAAAACATTCTAAATCAGTTAATGAAACTAAATAACAATAAGAGATATCAGGCACAGCTACACTACACCATAAAACCTATTTTATTTGGTAAAGTTTTTTGGATAGCCTTTGAAGTCAGAGCAAACCACTACACTTCTGTCCATTTATACTACATGTGAAGATTAACACAGCCCATTAAAACAGGATTCTGCAGTAAAAGATGGAGGAAAAAAAAAAGCTCAATCTTAGCATACTTTAAAAGCAATAAATAGTAGACTAATATATGTGATTTAGAGTTAAAATACTTTATATTAATTAATATGTGTCTTCCAGAATGCAATTACTCAAGTCTCTGATTACTTATGCTCTTTTGTTGACATAATTTATATATTCAAACAGTAACTTTAAGAAGAATTCTTGACTTGAGCAGCACCCTGAGCATTAAGCAGAGCTACACTCCACTTTAAGGAAAATACAGTCAAGGGAATCATGAAGACATCAAATGAATTCTTTCATGATGGCAGACAACCACACCAGCCTACGTGTCAGGATTAAGACAGCTGATGTCCATGGAGAAACGGAGCTGACAGCATCAAGAACAGGGTAGAAAGTGATAAACCTTCTGCAGTTTACACAAAAATCTAATGGGAAAGAAAAATTATTTGGTTAAGAAATTTGATCTTTTTTTTTTCATTTTTTGATGTTTCACTTACCATGATGGGATCCTCTTTGATAGGGCATTACATGAGATATTTACATAAATTTACAACCACAAGCACATATATAACACATATGCATTTACACAAAAATGTATGCTACTGTATATATTACATATATAGATTTTTTTTTTCTTTTTTTTCTCAGTATTGCTTTATTCTCCAATGATAGCTTCTAAATTCCAAAATTTCTTAGGACAAGGTGCATATCTTTATTTGAAAAAAGAAGACAGCATTTTACAATTTTACAGTTGCCCAGGGGAGTTCTGGGTGCTCCATCTCCTGAGGTGTTCAAGGCCAGGTTGGATGGGGCTTTGAGAGACCTGGCCTAGTGGAAGGTGTCCCTGGCCATGGCAGGGGGTGGAACCAGGATGATCTTTAAGGTTCCTCCAAATGAATATTCCATGATTCTATATATAGTGTAATAGGTATCAAGCCATTCCCTGAATATAATTAATTGTATTACCACATTCAATGACAATTCCTTCTTCAGAATATAATACCTTTATTTACTTAGATTCCTGTGTTTTGCCATCATTTTGGAGACCTATTTACCTTGAGGATTCATAATTAAATTGCAAACTACTAGTCCAGAAAATTTGTTATTATAACAGATAAACTCCTAACCTTTAGAAGGTAAATATAAAAGCCAAACACTTTCTTATAAATTAGTATCTATTTCTCTTCAGAGCAGTTATAAATTTCAGTAATAATTTTTGTATTGGACAATGGACATTGAATATGCTGAAAATACAGGCCAAAGAGTAATCTTCTTCTTCTCCTTCTATGAAGAATTTTTTCACAATAAAGTGATTATTTGAGGAAGAATGGGACCATAATAAAGAAATGACATTGCAGAAATGCTAGATTTAGTGAAATTATGGAATAACAACACATAAACAAAAAGACTGATAGTTTGATTTTCATAGATTTAGAAAGAATATTTGCCTGTGCTACATATGATTAAAATGAAAAAAGTATGGACAAATGACAGAAAATATATCATACTTCCTTTTAAAAGGACATTTATCTTATTAAAAACAAAATTTATTTTATTTTACTTTATTTTGTTTCATTTTGTTTTATTTTGTTTTATTTTATTTTACTTTATCTTTACAATGAGGAAAACTTCCCAACTTCCAGTAGCTTTTTTTTATTTGGTTTTGTTTTTCCTTTAAAATATTATAGAATAACATTATGAAATGAGTTTGATATATGAGGGAACCAAAGTTCTGAATTTGTCCTTTTAATCACAAACACTAATTGGAATGACTAACTTACTTTAAAAAAATCCAGTGTTAGCAAAGGTCTGAAAGCCAATTTTATCTCCACAAATGTTCAAGGAGATATTTTTTGTTGTCCTACATAAATAATAATAATTTCAGAATAAAATAACATTCTTATCACAAGTAATAAAGCTGCTTTGAAGCATCCTCTGCAGAGGCAGCCCACCAAACATTTTGCTGAACTCTTGCTGCCCATGCAGGAGACTGCCATGGAACACACTAACATAGAACATCCTCACTAACACTCCTGGGAAGGCTTCTGTTGACTGGGCATGAAAAAAGATTAAAATTAGCAAAATGACAAGAGGCAACTAAAGTTTATTGATGACTGAAAAGAGAGATTTTGTTTGTGTGCTTCCTTGGCTGATAACAGACAACTTAGAAGAGGAGAAGATCATATATCAATAGCTTGGAGGAATATAAAGTTCATTCTGAACATATTCTGTAGCTATTTGCTCCTTCCTGTTGCTGTGGGACACGCAAGGACAGACACGGACACTCTTTGATGAGAAGGTTAAGAACTATTTATTAAAACATCTGACTTCATATTTATAGTATTTCTACACAGACCAGGGATTGGAGAAGAAGGCTGACACCTCTCCCATCCCGTTGGTCAAGACA
>JAWWMU010000001.1:102908680-102930024 GCA_035048155.1 Cinnycerthia olivascens | reverse complement strand
TCCCAGGCAGGAAAAGCCAGAAAATGTCCTGGATGAGCAAATGAAAAGCAGGAGTACTTTTAACATGAAGACTTAAATCACAGTATCACATATCATCTACATACAAACCACAATTTGTACTATTCTACTCTTATAAATACATAGGAAAGGGAATTCTGATGCAGAGAGAGAGAGAATATTCTGAATAATTCAAGAACGACTTTTAAAATGCCAAGTTGACACACAGTTGCCCTAGCTGGGCACAGGAGCACTCATTTGGCTACCAGGAACGCAATGGCTTGAGCAACAGCTGGAATTAACATGGGGTGTTAATCCTACAAATAGCAGCAGATACCACCAGTCTGGTGGTTTTTCCTCAGAGATGCAGCAGGCTGCTGGCACATCAGACAAAGACAGTCACACTTCTCTCCCATGCTCAAGCTGTGCTTCATAAGCCATATTGCCACTTCACAATAAAAAATAAACTGAGGTTATATGCAGTGCTGTGCAATCAAAGAAATTGCTTATTTTCTCCATCGAAATTTTAGGTTTTACGTGGGAACATACAGTGATAAAGGCATATATTTTCTTAGATTTCTAAGGAAGTGCCACAACATCTTTAGAAATATTAATCCAATCAATAAACTGCAAATGTCAGAGGACTAAAAGAAAACTCTAAATGTTTAGTATATGTAAACAGTGCCCATACAGAAAAAAATAGTCTGTCAAGTACATGCTAAAAGATGACTGAGATGGAAAGACTCTTAATTAACATACACTGCTGGTATGCTGTTATAATCTTATATTAAAGGGGTTTTTTTACTGTTCAGAACAACTGTCGGATTCAACGCGCAAAATATGTCCAACAGAAAGTTTTTACACTCACACAAAGATCATAGAGGCATATTTTGTCTGTATGCCCATATGGCAAACTATAACCCATGAAAATTTTTAATATAGTTCAATTTTTTAATTAATTTATATTTCCTATCATAAAGGAATGATAATAATGAATTATTTTTCTTTGTCCTTGCCCAAAGACAAACAAATAATCAGGAGCATTGAATGGATGGACTTCTATTTACATCCATCAAATAAAAGCCACAAACAGTTGCCTGCAGGCATGAAAGACACCTTTGGGATTAGCACTTTGTAAAATTCTTTTGGCTTAATAGAGAAATGGCTGTTTATATGTGATATAGATAAATTCCTATTCCTCAGGTACTTAAATTCTCTACTCAGAGAAAAGGTACACAATTTGTGATTACAGATCCATTGGCACAATCACCAAGCAAATAAAAATAAATAAGAGTGGGAGAGAAGAAATTCTGTGTTTCAGGCTTGCAGTTGTTACTCAAATTTAGAGCTAGATTTGAGCCACAGCTACTCACAGTTTTTTTCCCCGAAATATCTATTTGTTTTACAGAAATTGATTGCATGTCCTATATTCAGCACTGAAACTTTTTGCCGATGTTCTTTGCAACACTAAAGCAAAGCTAAAAAGGAAAATACCAAAAACTTGAATCACTAGGGTTTTATCTGAATCTCAGACCCTGAATTCCTGAAGTCAAAGGATTTGAAAAGGAAAAGAAGACAGACCTCTAATCTGTCTGAGATAGAGAGAAGGAAGGGAGTGGCAGGGAAGAGGATAAATTCTTAGCCCAAGTCTAACAATGCATTTACTCTCTTGCATTTGGAAATACAGAGGAATGTAGGGATTAAGATGAAAAAAAGGAGAGACAGATCAAATGAATCCAGATAAAAAATCCAACAGAATAAATAGCAAAAGGCAGATTTATTTTAAGCCTAATATTTCTAATCAAAACTTTAGTTGCCAAAGGTCCGTAAGATAATCACAGAGCTTTGAAAAAGTACTGAGACTATCTGGGTAGCATTTATTATATATCTTAAATATAAGTATACTTTTTAGAAAGATTAAAAGACTGAATTGAGGAATAAAAAATGTTCTTTGACAATTAGAAATATTCACACTGAAAATTCAGAAATAGAGTAACTATTTTGTCAGATCAGCTGAAACTCTTCTATGCATCTCAGGCAGAGTAGACAAAGCAATGTCATATCCATTCTACCTTTAAAAAAATAACATATTGTTAAAAAATATTCAATGGGAAGATATGCATAAATGTAGTTTTGTAATACTGTGTGGTACTGTCATCAGCTTTAAGAATCTGTCAGTGTACTTTTGTGCTGTGTTTATATACAGTTCAAAAATCCAGAAACACAAAAAGATCCATTAATATCACAACACATACATAAAACTAGCTATAAGACAGTTTTCAAATTATTTTTATTCAAACTGGAAATAATTTTTAGGAGGAAAAAACTCCTTGTGGTGGGTTGACCTTGGTTGCCTAAAACCCACACAGCCATCTTTGTTATAAAAGAGAACCTATCACAATCATTCTTCCAAAGGTTAAACAATCACTCAGTAAAAATGTTCCCCTGACAGTTAATCCAGTTTTCTAGCTCCTACTTCCAGCCATGTTGGAACTTCCAGTATTCATGATTTTTCCTCCTACATCACGGATATTTGCATTAATGTCAGTGTGTATTAAAAAGAATGATGACTTCAAGCATTTGTTTTCATAATTTCATTTGCTATTCGCTGCAGTATTAGTAGTTAAATTTGTTTTGTAGTAATGTGGATGTCATACCTATTTCTAAAAAACTTTGTCCTAATCTACACTGGTTTACTATTAAAATTAGGTGCCACCAGAAAATTCATTAAAGATTGTGATGTAGACATGTAGACAAGCTTAGTAAACAATTGCCTGACTATTCATTAAAAATGACTCCATAGAGGCTGTGTAGATCATCCCAAAACTTACCATCAGGAAGGTTTAACTGATCAAATTCTGGAACAACATCCTGTAATAAATAAATAAACTGCAGCACTCAAAACTCCATCCCTGACTGTTCAGCTTCTGCCTAACAAACTTCTAACTCTGCAAAACATATATCTAGAATTATCAGTTGGTCAGTTTTGAAATACTAAAGTGTAGGACATCATCTGCCCTTTCCTCTGAGGATGTAATGAGCACCAAGGATTCCTTCTCACAACAACCACTAAAATGGAAAAATCTTTTGCCACAAACAAACCCTTTTTGTTGTTGTTTTTGTTGTTTAAAGCACAACAAACCAATCAGACAGACACTGAAAAATAAAATTTGTTTAAGAGAAAAAGTTAATGAAAATGAAGGAGTAAGGATAACTATACATCTTGTTTTATAGGATATTTTTTTTAATACCACAGAAAGGCACTGACAGATCTCTGACATAAATTTTTGGAGACTTTCCAGTCTTGAAATTTCTCCCAGTACTTCAACATATTTTTTAAACTTTGTAATTTAAAAAAAAAAAAGTTAAGAATGATTAAATGCCAACAGAATAGAAGGGTTTGTTTATTGGTTTGTTGTTGGTTTTTTTATAATTATCAGTTCTTCAGAATTATTTAAATGTCAGTGTCATACTTGTTTTAACTAACTCACCATCACACAGTAAGTGAAGGAGGAATCAGTTTGCAAAATAAATGAGGATAAAACTGCTCTCTACCAGCTGTTTTGGTGATTCACTGATTAAAGGTTTTTAAAAACAGAGTAAACCAGAATTTCATGCCAGATTGCTCAGGTTAATTAGTCTCTCTGAAGAGTCTAACAGCAAAACCTGAGTGACAGCATTTAGAAGGATAAGTTGTCTCTTTACCACGGTAATCATTAGGACACAAAAATATACAACTATCACGCGTGATTAAGACTGACAGGAGGTGGCACTAATTTCACAAAAGGCCAGATCAGTCCTGCATGTCCATGCAACAACCAGCCCAGCAGAAAAACCCCAATGCACCCCAGAGACTCGAATGTTCCCTGAGATTAGTTCTTGGGAATAGGGGAAGAAAAAAAGCAACAACCAAAAAATTCTCACATTCAAAATGTGAGTAGAAGATTTTGTACAACAGTGAGGTTGTGGATCTGCTTTCCTGGGACTATTCAAAGATGAGGACACCTCCACTGAGCAAGAAATGTACTGCAATAGGATGGAAGCAGAGCTTTATCCAACAGCCTCCAGGAGAACTTCTTTTACTCCAGTTTTCTGTGAACATTTTTGATTGACTCAACATCTGCATCTTTGAGGGATTTTTTTTTTTTTTTTTTTCCCCTTTGAATTCATGGAAATGTGCAGGGTTAGCTAAAGATTTTACTAACCAAGCAACTTGACTGTGTCTCAGGAGGATCTATTTGTACTTAGGAACACCATTTCTAATTACAGGATTGAGATTTAATGCTGATGGTGTGCCTTAAGTTTTTAATAAGCAATGAACTTAAATGTTGAAAATTTGAGTTGCATAATTGTAAGAATTGCATAATTGCATTAAATGTCCACTATTCTAGTGTCTTAGCTGTGCATTGCCAGTCAGGAGTTTTGTAAAAATTCCATTAACTGCTGAAAGGATGAAATCTATAACTGAGTGATCAGACTAAATACTTTTTGTTGTCTTAGAAATGCTGATGATTTAGGGTTTCTGTTTAGTGGCAAAAGCACCAGAATTCCCACACCTGGCACTCTATTCTCTGCCAAGGCATGACAAATGATAAAATAAGATGTTCTTAATACTAACATACTCCTTGTCCCAAAGATCACAGAGCAGTACTGTCACCCCTCAGGAATATCATTTTAAAAGTCATGGTACACTTATTGCACGAGTTCAGGACTTTGAGTCTCAGTTATTACCTATTTTTAGAGGTGAATCTTATTAAAATGGTTTGTGTTTTGTTTTTAGGGGTTTTCTTGTATGTCTTTGTTTTTGGCTTTTATTTTTTATAAGTAGTCATCTGGACACAGAGAAAATTTCTCCTTTGTAGTACTTAAGATCTAAAGCCAAACTGCTAAGATGTGCAAGGAAAAAGTACTTGGACAGGACAACACATGCCAGAGTTTCTGTAAAATGAAAAATAATAGCAAATTAAAATACTACTGGCTTAGCACAAAATATTGAAGCCAGACCACATTAATAGCATTAATAGGCAAGACAATAAAAAAAAAAAAAATACAAACAGATCAATGGTATTCCTGTTTTAGATTTATTAGGACTCTGTATGTCATGAAATGTAAAAACAAAATATATTACCTTTGATGAAGATAAATGCTGTTGAGTTCCAATATAATTTTATGGGAAGACAATCTTTTTGACATGTACAGGAATTTCAGATTTTCAGTAAAACTCTAAATAGGATAATTTCTGTTGTATCATGACAAATAAGGAACAAAAAGGCCAGAATATATTGTATAAACTGTTCATCTGGATCAGTGGCTCTTGTCATTTCTGAAAAGAAACCTATCAAATTCCATACATAATACTCCCTCAAGGAAAATTAAGCCAAATCTCCTTAAATTTAGATATCACTTTTTTTTTGAAAGGAATTCTAGAGTTAAAGATAAGTGAAGGTATTGAATAAGAAGATGTTTGCCTAGTTTTCTTAGGAATAAAAGACTGACTAATGAAGGCAGAGCTTATACTGATAAAGTGACAAATAATTATTTGAATACAGGGTAATTTCAACAAATCTATCTAGATTTTACTTTATCTTTGTATTTTATTTCTCATCTGATAAAAATTAATTTTCATGACACATTCAATTTTTATAAGCCAGGGTATCTTTCACAAGTGACAAAAGCCTCACTTAAATTCACATACGTACAGTTTCAGTATGAAAACCTCCTGCTTAAAAATCACTAATCAAGAGTGATGTTTTCAGTTTGCCTGAATAAGTGCAGAAATTCCATCACACACAAATGAAATCTGACCAGAGAGGTGACAAGCCTTGATGCATTTGTCAGAGAGAGTGCATGATTTGGCTTCATAATTGTGACCTTATACTGATCCATAAAAAAAAAAAGAAGGAAAAGTGAAAAACCTGGAATCTGAGCACATTTTATCTTTGTTCTCTCTTTTTCCTCCAATGGAAGCTAACATTTGATTGAGAACTATCATCTTCTGGTGATAAATGAACCACAGAAATGATCTCTAGTGAGGTGAGATGTCTCCAAATGTTTTTTTACTATTTTTCCTTCTATAATGTTTACTGCTGCTGAAGGGTGTTCTGTCTCTGATCAGGTGTTTTTTCGTAAAATGCCTTTTCACCGCCTCAGTGATGTTAAAAAAAAAAAGGAACTTAAAAAAAACTACATGTCAACAAGTTAAGAGTATGTTGGAGGGACAATGCTGAAGTCCCACTTAAGATTCCCTCCTTAACTCTGGAGAAGAAATCCAGTAAAAGAGGCATGACCTTACCAACCACCTGGCTGATACTACTCAAATAACTGGTGAAGCTGTGGGATTTTAAGAGGTAAGTAAGAATAAATAAGAGAAATTTGGGGCATGGGAAAAGTACCCAGGCTGTCTTTAGGAAATTTACTTTGAAGAATGAGAAAAATGGACGCTAGAAACAGATCTGGATTTTTGAGTTTATCACACTAGGTTTATTTTAAAATACATATGGTTGGTGTAATCAAATACAACCTACCAAACAGATATAGCAAGGGTTGAATTACATTAAAATGTGAATGGACTTTAAGAGTGTGAACTGAAGCACAAACCCACAGGGAAAATATGTGATTATGAGCAATCTGATACATCTCAATAACTAGTCCTCCCACTTGTCACAATTGATTCCTCCCATGGTGTTTAGCATGAGTTATACTGAAAAACACTCATTAAGTTAGCAATGATGCTGAAAAGTTGCCGTGAACCTTTCGAAAATGTCCCCATAATTGTTTTTATTTACTCTGAAGAGCAATACTGCTATCACATTTACAGAATCAGACCTGTACTTAATAGATTTCAGTATATTTCAGAGGGAAAAATAGTTTGTCTATGATTTGTCCAATTTTTCAGGATAAATACTTCACTCTAAACTGCCATTGCACAGATAAACTCTATGCAGTTATTGCTTGGAACTAGGTTACCCAAAAATCAGACTAACTTAACTTTGCTTTCAGTTCAGGTATTCCTGGGAAGAAAGCTTTAGAGAAGATGATGTTTTTTGTTGTTTTTTTTTTAATGCTTGTGTGAAAAAAAATAACAGTGTTCAATGCCCCATTGTCATGGGAGGAGGTGAGGGGGGGTTGGAGGGTTAGAAGAGATCTCTGCTTCACTGATGTTTGTATTAATCAGCTCTGTGGCATTAGCCAGTAAAAACACCCAGAGATTTTGCCAGTTCTTATGACTAGGACTTGGAAGACAACTTTGTCAGAAAGCAGAGGGAGTTAGCGGCTAAACATTTGAGTGTACTAAAGACTTGTCTCTTCCTCGACCCTTTATCTCAAAACAAAGAGAAGGGAAGGTGGCATGAATATGCCTATTGTTTTCTTTTGGGGTGTTCAATTATCTATTACTTCTGAGAGTACCTAGACACTCAATCAACAGCATCAAATCTGAAAACAAACACTATTCAGGCAGGAAAAATGAGTCCTTTTTAAGAGGAGTTAATAATATTCTCATCTAGATAAACTACAGACTGTGGATTCTAACTTCTTTCCCAACTTTATAGTCCAAGAAAGAGTCCCTGCCCAAAGAACCTACACTCAAATCAGTGATTTTTATAGCACTGTTTTATATTTCCCTGTAATGGCATTCGTTGCAAGCTGATAATAGTTCTGTTCAAAGACTAAGATTTTCAGGAGAACTTGTTCTTTCATATATACAGATACCTTTAGAAGTTCCATCTTCACAGCTGCAATCCTATGCATGGGTAATGGTATCAATATTCTCAAGAGAAAATCACTGATACTAAAACCAGCACTCTACACAGGCACACATTATGTTGCAAAACATAATGAGTACTCGGCAAGAAAGTGACTGCCAGGAAAAAAAAAAGGCTAAAGATGCAGATTTCCATTTGACTGGAGTTCTACAGAAAGTCGAAATAAGAAATGAGGGTTATGTAACTGTGTAGCAAAAGCAATTTTTTGGCCCATTGGCTCTGTATATTTTATTTTAGAATCCACAACTAAAGAACATAATTTTTTTCTCTTTTTCAGGCTCCCTTAATTTAATTTTCTTTTTGTCTTGGTTTTTTGCCTAAGTAAAATGGGTAGGTAATTATTAGTAATGGAAGAAATAATTACATGTTCACAATTACTTCAGTGAATAAACTGTAATCATTGAGCCTTCTATGAGAACACATTGGACATTAAGTTCTTCAAGTGTAAGTTATACCATGTACTCTTAAAGTCATGATTATATTTCTTTCTGAACAAGTAAAGGGAAGTGTTGATTGGATTTACAGTCTATTTCTTGTATTATTATGGTCTATTTCCTATATTTACAACTGAAGGAAAACTCTCTGTCCAGACATTTAATGATACAAATTGTAAACATTTATTGCAGTCAATAAGGACAGTGAATTTACACAAACTAAACATGCATTCTACCTTTTTAAAGGGTGATTTGTAAAGTAATGAACAAAGGAATGAAGGTAAGCTAGTTGTAAAATTTTTTAATGCTTTATAAATATGCCAGATTCCTCTGTGAGAAAAGAGCAGTGAAAATTAACAGGCAACCCAAATACAACTAGTGATGCACTTTATCAGCTGAACCATAATACAGTAAATCCCTGGTAATATGGGAATTTAAGTTTTTAGTAGATTCCTTTAAAACAGGAAGATGCAAAGGAACGTATTTTTCACCATTTACTTTTGCTTCTTGCACTCTCCATATTTCAAAAATACTTTGTAGATTAGCTAGCTTAGATATTGTCTCCAAACCTATTATTTTTCCATTCTGCAAAATGGAGAAAAAAAATCACTATGAACACATTCGTTTCACAAAGACATCCTCTACTATCGTGTAGGAAATGTAGGTAAGTAAACTTATGCAAAAGTTGTGCTTTGTTAAATTTACTGAGAAAAGAGAAAATATTATGCATATGAAAAAAGGATAATATAAGACCGGTTTATTTAAAAAACCTTATTTAAATGTTTGAATTATGGGAAACATTTTGCTGCATTAGGATAGTTTTAACACTAGGTTGTAACGACATTACAACAGTACATGGTAAGCATTATTATTTAAATAAAGCATGTTTTCTTTGATCCTTACCATAGAGAAGCCTTAAAACCCAAACACCCTGATCATGTTCATATTTAACCCAGCCATTAAACCTTACAAGCACTTTCTCCTTCTCTGACCTTTTCTTAGCTTTCAAACAGGAAAAAAAAAAACAACAAAAAAGAACAGGAAACAGAAATTTTGACCTCTAGCAATAATTTGCTTCACCATAGAAAGGAGCCCACGCTGGAACAGGTTTGCTGACAGGACTTGTGTCCCCATAGGAGATCCACACTAAAGCAGCCTCTTCCTGAAGGAATTCACCCTATGGGAAGTATTCGTGTTGGGACAGTTGGTGAAGGACTGTGTCCCATGGGGAGTTCACTACCCTGGAGTGGGCAGTGTGAGGAGAAAAGAGTGACAGAGACAATGTTGATGAACTGAGAACAACCCCCCCTCCCTGGGCACCTGCACTGCCTGGGTGGAGGAGGTGGAGGAATCGAGAGTGCAGTTGAGTCTGGTGGGAAGGGAAGGAAGGAGGAAGGCATTTTTTAGATTGGTTTTTATTATCCTCTTCTCTTTCTAATTATCAATAAATTCCATTAATTTTCTAACTTTGAGTCAGTTTTACCCACAACAGTTACTGATGAGTGGTCTCTTTTAGTTCTTTATCTTGATTCATGAGTTTTTTGTCATATTTTCTCACCCTGACCAGTTGAGGGGGAGTGGTAGAGCAGCTTGGTGGGCACTTGGCATCCAGTTAAGGTTAATCCACCACAATATCATATTAATCTTGGCATGATCCTGTTCTGTGTTCAATTATTTTATCTACTGTAATGAGATGCTTTTCACATTAAATATACATGCTTCTACCACCACTTTCCACCATGCAAACTATCATCTCTGAAAAAGCATTGAAAAGTTTGATTCTGTGTCTGGTACCCTGAGTTTGAAACTTGATTGCTATATTTTTAAATTACGTCCTATGTAGATTTTTGTTTTGCTTGAAACAAAGAGGAGTTTTCCACAAACCTCAAAGCAGACACTTTAAATACAGAACACACACCTCACCCAGAAAAAGGAATTCCTCAAACCCCACAGCTGGAAGACGGGAAGGGAGCCAATTACTTTGGAGTATAAATAGTAAACACCAGTCAAGAAGAAGTGAAAAATGGACATAAAACTAGTCATGTTTACAATGAATTACCAATTATTCTATTTCAGCTCATGCTGCACTGGGCCTCAGTTAATAAGTAGTGCCACCAAGATGAATTCACTAAACACTTAGACTATTAGTAAGACTGAATTTTCTTGGCAGTAGAAAAAGCTTGGCTTACATTCCTCTGCTTTTCCAGAACCAAATGAAATGGAAAGTAATGCTTTTCTCACTCCCAATTTCTCAATGTATTTTATAAGCCATTTGCACATATTGAGTAAGAGAGGAAAGGCAGAAGCATCACCATTTCTTCTATAGGTAATATTTATCATGAAATCTTAGGCTGCCTTCTTAGCTTCAGAACAGCAGTGACTGAGAAATGTTTACAGCATTTTTTGCATAAAATAGTATGAATAAAATATGTATAGAAGTTATCTTGTCTCTCCGACCATCAGTGAAGGAATGGTGGATAGAAAAGCCACAGTAATTATTTCTTCTGTTCATCAAATTATATAAAGTCAAACCTACAGCAGGCATTGATGATTTTGATTTTTAAAAAAGTAAACAGTTACATAGATCAAACTCTAAAACACGAAATGCAAAATTTCCACATTATGGATGAACTGCCCACACATTTTGCAATAGTGAAACACCCGTGAGTGGAAATTTATCTCACTGACATCTCATTGAGTTGAAACATGGATATTTATTTGTTTGCTTAACATGCATTCTATATGGGTTGATTTTGCATATTTTTAGGTGTGAGACTGGACACCAGAAAGGTGATCTGCTTTATTCTGACTGCTGCCCTGCAGCTAAAATGGGGACTCTTCTGGAGTAAAAGTGCACAGTTGTCTTCTTGATAGTAATGGTGTGTGCTCAGAAACAGTCTCTGAGTGCAAATGCACAGCTCAGAATAAGACCATAACCATGGAATCAATAAAGCCAATGCAGCTAAGTGTTCAGTGAAGGCCAGCAGTCCCAGAAGTTTTGAAATTAATCAAGAATGCAAAATCTTCCTAGAGATCTAAAGAAGACTACAAAATTTTTTCAAACCAAGGAGCCATTGAAAACTACTGGAATGAAGATCTATCCTCACAGGACATAGCAGATTGGGAAGACCTATTTTCAAACACATTGTGTTAATCTGCCAGATCCAGAATATCTAGGATTTGTTGATGGACAAAGTTGCCTTCTACAGCTGAATTCCACCACAGATGTACCTCTGGCCATTACCTCCTTTCAGAGTGTTATTGGCCTCCATAATTAAGGGAAAGGATGGGGCTCTTATTCCTCATTAGTGATTCATTATTCAATCACACATTAATATAAGTAGGACAAAAACTTTCTTAACAAACTGGAACATTTGGTAACAGGTGCTCATGCTGGTGAAAGAAGCCTGTGCAGAAAATGGCTGTGAGAAATTAGGTGGAAGAATCTATGCTTTTGAAAAGCTAAATTTTCCCTGTATTATCCTCAATTTCTATTTCCTTAGTCAAACAAAATTAAATGTTTATTTTTTCCATTAAAACTAAATCAATTTATGCCTTCACACTTTAAACAAGATCACTACTTTGCAATGAAGGAGTTGCAGAGAGCTTTGATGTCAAGCTGAGTACAATAAGGAAAATGTGTCAAAATTAGAGGGTGCCAAGTCAAAGGATAATCAGCTTGAAAGCTGGGAACTCACAGAAGGAAAGTAGAAATTGATTGAGAAGGAAAAGTGAGGGACAGCAATAACCTCTATGAATACTGCAGTTGGTCAAAAGCTCTCACTATTTGCTTCATCCTTAGATGACAGTTCTTACATAGCCCTTTTTACTAAACATCTCTGTAATTTTATTGAACAAAGTCCTATTCTATATCCAAATGAAAACAACCTGAAACACTGCTCAACAAAGGGTCTTCTGCATATGTAAGTAAGGAATGCTGACTTTTTCCTAATCTAAAGCCAGAAGTAATTCTTTCCATAGGAGTTCTATGATATCAAAATTGTATGGAAAACAGATTAAAGGTTCTCATGAGGCAGATACACTTCTATTTCATTATATTTGTTTGTCCACAGCAGTCATGAGATTGCCAGACACTCTGTAATCCAACAGGGATGAACAGCAAGTCGTTGCACTGGGAAATCCACCACAATGGCCTTCTATGCAATAAAAGCAACAGACTGATCTGTGGAACAGATTTCTTCAAATGAGTTTCAAATTTCTCATAAAAGAATATTCTGCATCAAATTTTTCATATAAGTGTTTCACATTATTAAAATGTTCATGCCCATGAAGCATCAATGTGCTGCAATATGCATCAGAAGCCAAACATGAGCAAGATCTTCAACCTTGCAAGCCTAAGACCTTCTTAGATATTAATGTTGTAACTGATACATAATATATTAACAAACACTGTGATCTGGACTGGAAGATCATGAAATGAACAACATAAGCAGAGAAACAGTTTGCTGGAATCATCACCACTGGTTGTATTCTTCAGCCTGGCCCTCAACCTGAAAAGCCTCAGGCTGCAGATTCCTTGCAGTTTATTATATGGGCATAATAGTTCACATGAAAGCCTTACAAGGAGTGATCTACTACTGTGTTAACAGGATTTGACTCTTTCCACTTTTGTTGGGACTCCTTTTTTCCTAGTCTGTATTTTCAGTGTATTCATTTGTACCTAATGTGGCCTGCAAGCAGCATAAAGAAAGAGGCTCTAATGAAAGACTCACTTCATCCCCAGAGTAGGAACATCTCCACCTCTGGATAGAATTCTCTCTCCCCAGACTTCAAGCAGGAAGATGTAAGTACTAAATTAAACCAAAATCAGGAGAGATCAATACAGAATCACAGAATCACTAAGGTTGGAGAAGATCTCCAAGATCATCGAGTACAACCATTAACTCAGCCCCATTTGCATTCACCACTAAACCCACAGTCTCCAAGCCCACAGTCACATTTTGAACTCTTCCTGAGATGGCCACGACCCTGAGTACCACCACTCAGAAACATCTGTTTACATGGACAGAGCAAGTCAGCCATGAGACATCCTGATTAAGGTATGGTTTCAAATAAATGTACACAGTTTTGAATATACACTTTGGGCATGATGCCTCTAGCTGGAATATTTTCTCTACATTTTTATTTTCATTTCAGGCTATTCTGGGATGTCTGCAAAAGAATCTCCCTGAGAAAACTCTCAGATCACTAAGCTATTTCTAAAAAATAAAAAAAAACAAAACCAACAAAATTGCTTCTCTACCTTACTAATAAGCCCCAGGGTTCATTCATATCAGCTGTATCTGAAGGGGATGGGTGCATCAGTGCACTGGGTAGAAGATTCCTGGCACCTGTTTTTCAGGTCCCTGTTTGCTGGTAAGTGGGCTCTCATCTGTACGTGACAGTAAACAACTGTCAGCATCAATAATCCAGCAATGCAGGAAGTTCAACTTTTCTGTGAAATATGTAATACATGATTATAATATTTAGGTTAGTCAACAATACTTAAAAATATTGTCTTAGACAACCTGAAAGGGAAAAAAAGTATTTCTTTTGAGCATTATACTATGCTTTTCACTGATACAGGCAAACCTATTAGGAAGTCAATATTCACGGCTAACTCCCACATATTCTTTGTGCCAAAACTGTGAAAAAAAAGTACGTGTACATTACTGTCACAGTAGGATTGTTTGAAAATTGAGTCATGGATGAATGAAGAAGAAAATATAAGATATCAAAAAAATGCTGAGAATTAAGATAACACTTCAAGCACTATTATCTCATTACCTTTTCAATAGATGTACAATGTCCTTGCACCTTTCCTAGCACAAAATTAATAAAATTTCCCTTAAACACTTAGATTCCACAAATAAGCAACCTAAGAACTGCGCATTATTGAAAAACTAAATAGTTTGCTTTATTTTCTTTATTCAGTCAGACAGATATTTCATCTCAGCATGTTGCACATTTGCATAATGTCCAGCATATAAAAAATAAATACAACAGATATTTACATGTGTCCTCTTAGCATTTACTTGTGATAAAAGGCTGCACAAGCCACACCTAAAGCTGTTCTAAATATAAAATAAATAGTTTGTCAGAGATTAATGTAATTAAATTGCACTTTGGAATTCAAGCTGAAGATACTAACACAAGATGTTCATTCACTATCGTTGCCAACAGAGTTCCCTTTGGTAAATAGAAGTATTGTTATTTTTATTCCTCCAACCTTTTCACACATCTCATTGCCCATCTACACAATCTTCCTGAGATGGCAAAATGTTCCGAAGTACCAGACATGTTTCCTCTTAAAAATCATTTTGGCACAAGGAACCATACTTGCCAATTTCAAGCTGCAAAGTTGCAATATATCCTAATAAAAGGATAAAAAATGTTGTACTTACTCATCAATAAACAAAGTAAGCAGCTACACCAGGGATACCCTTAAGTATGGAAATGGATATCACGATGGTGAAATTCCATGAAATATTCTTTTTTTTTTTTTAATACTTTATTTTCATCAATGTTGATAAAGACACTAGAGTAAACATTTTGACAGGCATCCCTAAATACAGCCCTCAGAAGTATTACAAAATATTGGAGGTTCTTTAAAGTCTAGAAATCTTCCATTATATTTTGGATCCACAGCTAAATGCTTTTTGGAACACTGACTACCAGCTGCCAACATCCAGATGGTGAAAACTAAGAAAACTAAGAAAAAAATAACAATTCAAGTACTTGGGTTTTAAAAACACCAAAACCCCGCAACCAAACCAAATAAGAAACACTCAGGCAGATCTGTAGGAAAAGAAATCTCTGCTTGTTAAATGAATATACTCCACAGAACTTCATTTAGCTGGTAATCCTGAACCTTGAATCACCATCAAGTAGTCATGTTAGATATATAGATTTTGTATAAGTCTGTGTCAATGTTAGTTTCAATTTCACTGCACATCAACATCAAAACAGGATGAATACAACTTACAAAGGAAAAGAAGTGACACAAAGCCTGGCTATTTTAACTGTTGGCAGACCCATCAGTGAGTATTTTTTCCTCTTTTTCCTTATTGATCTCTAATGACTCTTTCTTGCATGGGTTAGATGGTGTTATTTTCAATTACTAAAATCAATAAAAGTTATTTCTTTCACAAAAAAATCTATAAAGAAGAATAAAGCTAGATTTTTTTTTTTTTTCATTGAGATCTTTTCACCAGTAAAATTACTGCTTATATTTACCACATTTGATTTTGGAGGCTCTGAACAAGCACCCACTGAAATACACTACATTGACGTTCAATTCAGCCTTTAGAAAAATGTCAGCTTTTAATCAGAAAAATGAGTGTGTGGTTGAAATCACATTAGAGGCTGCTGCAGTTCTCAACACACAGGTTCACACTGACATTGCTGTGCTGCCCAAATGCAATCAGGAGATGGTGGCCCTGTCGTGTCAGCGGCCAATGTGGAGCAAGCAGCAGGTGACAAATGCAAAGCCCCCTGGAATACATCTTAACTCTGAGAAGTCAACAATGTAGTAGCTCAATGTAGTAGCTCAATCCTAATTTAGCAGACAAATTGTAGGAATAGTCCTTGAAATCAGAAGAAATGTCATGACATGGGCATAGATATAAAATGATATAAAAGTATCTTGGCTGAATTTTTTCCAAAATCAGGATCTTCATTGTTACTTTTAAAAATGGAGCTCACCTATGGAATTCAGTTCCATAGGTAGCTCAATAAAGGTCAGTAGCATCTTTTTATTGACGTCAGAGAATATTGAAAGAAATATTTACAGTAGACAGATTTTAATATTTTTCTTAAATAATTGAAGACCTGTAAATATCACAGAGTTCTTTAATCATTATGTAGGGTATTCAATTTGAAAAGATCTAAAATAGACAACTGAAAAGTCCTAATGATTAGGCTTGAACAAGAAACGTATTAAAATGCTATATTTTAGTGAAAATATGTCTATTAAATGATTAAATTCTATTTCTTATAAAATATTCTAATTTTAAAATATTCTATTATGTGTTAAAACATAAAAGTACTATGAATCTGATATTAGATATTTCACTATATGCATTATATCTGTCACTGTGAGACACACAAGGACACACACAGACTCTTTCTCTTGAGAAGGCTGAAAACTATTTATTAAAACATCTGACTCCACATTTATAGCATTTCCACACAGACCAGGGATTGGAGAAGAAGGCTGACACCTCTCCCATTCCGTTGGTCAAGACAACTGTCCATCAGTTGTTTTCCACACCAAGAGAAAGTATGTAAACAACCTCGTCTTACCAAAACAGACCTTTGATAAAGACACCGTGTGCGTGAGAAAGAAACTAGGAACAGTGAAAACAGCAAGTTAGAAAGTGCCTCAGAAAAACCTGAGGAATCAGGGCGACATTATATCCTCTTATATATAATTCATTTAGATTTTTTTTCCTAATCACTTTTTCAGCAGTTATTGGAGTATGGAATTTATAGCACTCTCCTTAATGATCAATGTAAAAGAATTGATCATTAATTCCTAATTCCTGGCTTCATGGGAATCTCTGCTGTGACCACATCCACTCTAGAGAGTGCCAGATATTCTGGCAACTCTGGATGTTCTCTTATGAACAATTTCTTGTGACCATTATATCATGACTGATCTGTAAAGCATGTATGCACATAGGGTACATCAAGTGAAAAACCAAAAAACTAAAAGTCGAAATTAAAATAAATTCATAAACTTTAAATAATCAGAAAAACAAAAATAAGATCACAATATGAGAGTAGTCAAAAACTGAGCAGCAATCATCAATTAATTACCATGAATGAAAGGGATTTTGGGATTATACTTAACATCTTATTAAGTCATCTTAGTTTTTCTCAGTAGCCTTCTCAGACTTTCCTCCCCAAATCTTTTGTTGGCTAAATACAATTAAGAATTTTTTTCTCCAACTTTCATATAAATTATATCCTTGCTTCCATCAGTCTCTTAACTTTTGTAAAATATACTCAGAGCTGGCAAAAAGGTATCACAGAGAAGAAATATATGATTTGATTAGTTTGATTTATTTTGCATCATAGGTCTTACATAGCTAATTATCACTTACCCTCAAAAATGTATTGCTTTACTTGCTTCCAACAAGTAGCATCCAAAAAGGGTTAAATATTCAGTCATCTTTAATGGATACTGCCCCAGCAAAATTCACCACCAGTATTCAGGTACTTGTTTCAGCAAATAAATCTTGCATTTACTTGTTGATATTTTATTGTTGAGTTGTTTTTTATTTTCTTCTATATATAAATATTGCTACTCTACAGTAAGGCTAAGTATGACGTTCTTCAAAAAGAAAATGTCAACAGTCACCAAATGTTACCATTCTGGCATATCTACCTTCTTATATTGACTTATTTAGATTTAAGTGCCAGAACTTCAGGTCAAAGGGGAGACCTTGAGGCTTCTAAACTCCAGTGTGTTATTTATGGGCTGACCACAGGGCCAAGCACTGCTGTCTCCTTTCTCAAGAAAGGAAGAAAAGGGAGGTAGGGAGGTAGTCATGCACTAAATGTAACCTTGTTTTGTGGGGGAAAACTATTCTGGTTGTGTGTTATAGAGAGAGAAATAACATATGGGAGTGATCATAAGGGAGTGATCTATCTGCATTAATTAATTACTCTAATCAGATAACATTTTAAACATTACATGATTCTATTTAAGACAGAAATTACTTATGTGTAGGGATAAAGGTAAACCAGTAAAAGAAATACTTTCCACTAGCTCAAAAGAAAAGTGACTTAAATTAATGTAAGACAGCAACTATTAACACCTGTGAACAATTCTATTGTTCTTTTAAATGTAATTCTTCGTATTTAAGTCATCCAGTCCAAAAAGAAGGTTCCTAAAGTTCTACTGTAGTTCATTAAAGCATGGATTATTAGATTACATGTATTCACTCATCCACTCAAATGTGTCAGAATCTTTGAAACAACTTTCTGTAATTTTAATAGAATTTTTATTGAAGTCATTTATACTCAGTGCACCAAGTTTGAAGAGCTCAATTCTGCCTACAAAACAATTATCTAGCAAAATAGAACCTAGCAGATTCAGTCTAGTGGTCATAAGTGATTTTTTAACTGCTTTGATTAGAATTTTAGGACAGTATCCCACCGAGTTTGCCCCTGTTCCACATTCCCCAGTTCTTCCCTAGTTACTCAACAAAACCACTACCTGACCATTGCAAATGTGATGTGTTGCTTCTGTACAGGACTTATATTATTGATATCAGAACTGTATTTTATTCCTTGATTCTCAGCCATTTCTTGATGATGAGACATGTTCACTTAATTTCTGCTGAGAATACGCACTGAAATTACAATGCAGGAGCTTTTAATACTGACTGCATAAATAATTCATCTTCTCCATTAATGTTTCCATCAAGGATCACAGTCACATGGAGTTACACATAATAGAGGTACTCACAAATACTTGCTTTGGTGAAGAACCAAGAACATTCAGATATTTTGTAGTACTTTAAGAAAGGAAGGAGAATGTTTTCTAGTGAATTCGTACTAAGCAGTATACCAAAGAAAAGAGAGGCAAGATAAATGAGAGGCAAAAATCAAGGCAACAAGAAGGAAAATAATGGCATGAAGTAGAAAGGGAGGAAAAAAATCTTGATATTTAAATAAAGCTGACAAAACAGTATGAAACAACTGTGAGATATCAATAAGTAAGTTTTTAAAGTACACTGTGTATAAAAGCAGAGGGTTATTTCAGTAAGGTTTCCAGCAGAGCTTGATCATTTGATATACTGGCCAGAAGAGGAGCTGAAGTAGTGTCAGTGTACTCAAAAGAACATAAAGGAATGGAAATTTGCCAGAATGCTTTTTACTTCAATATGCTAAAAATCTGAGAATTTTGCTGTGATGCAAAACTGAAAAAGTATCCAACAGAATATGTAGCTATTTCACACTATTTTTCCTCCCAGATATTTCAGTTGCTTCAATACTCCAAATATCATAATGCTACATTTTTATCTAACTGAAAGACCTCACATTTTGCTGGTTGAATTCTGCTTATTCTTATGACAACAGGAAAAACACACAATCCCAGCCCATCTCCAACAATATTACACAGTCTCAGTTTTCATCAAGAAGAAGAAAAAAGTAAGCAAAAATATTTAGAAAATTATTTTCTATTTATACACAAAATTGACATTAAATTGTTAGAAGCAACTCCTACAACACCAGTGGACAGACAACACAGAACAGATCAACAAAGCTAGTAAGATGTCCAAACAATCCTTGCCTCATAAAGAATTTAAAGGAAAGTCATTAAAACTGAGTTTTATTTGGTATAAGTTTCAGTTTAACAGTTTAACAGGACATGAAAAGCCTATCAAAACTTTCAATGTTTTGCCTTTTTCAGATGTACTAAAATAACACAATTATGTTCAGTACGTTTTCCTAATCTTTAGTTTGGAATTTCATTAGAGCTTAGTGTTAGGATAGCTGAGTTTCTTGTCTTATTAAATATAATTAGACACTCACACTAGATTTAACAACTTGCCACACTTGCAGAATAAACAAAATTAATTTTCACACCTTTTATCCATCAAAGTTGGCAAACCCATTATCAGGTATACTGGTTAAACTTTTGATTTTAACAGAAAACCTCTGCTTTTGGAAGAGTTCATCAACAACCTCAAACTTTTGCAGATTTATTTCCTTTGTGAACAATCTGTGATTTCAATTCCATCAAGTTTTCAGGACTGGAAATACTGACTCACCAGCTCTGTTGCAAGTAATTAGATTATCCTCCTTATCTTCTTTTTTTGACAACTTCACATATTACAGAGTTCTTCAGGGATATTACCCTCAGCACTTAGAGAATGCTCTGGCAATCCCATCTTTAACATGAAAATCAATTCATTGCCAAGACACTGAGTGTCCTATTACCAACATAGATTTTTAAAAAATATAAAAATGCTCTTCATTTGACTCAAATATGTACAGACTTGTTTCCAATTAATGATATGTAAATTCTGAAACATCTATTAAAATAGAATAGGTCTTAGTAAACTGCAAGTTAAACAGGTTTTTAAGTACTTTTCTGAGTTAAAACCCTTAATATTTATCTCTGGGTATGATTCTACCCAGAATAATTTTACCAAAAGTTGCAGAAGAAAGAAGGACCAAAAAAGTTAATCGTTTTACTGAAGCAAAAATATATGCCAGCAACAGTAACAATTTTCACTTCAATCATTTTATGCAATCTTCCTAAAATGAAAGGATAAGCATCTGAGGGCATGCTTAGTTAAGATTTTGGTGTGAAGACATTTGTGGGTTTTTTCCTATCTACAAGTCTGTAACAAAGGTCTCAAGTTTGACAATGTTCTCTCTTTTTTTTATTATTTTTTTGTTTAATGCAGAATAATCTATATTTTCTTCTCTTTCAACATCATGGCCTTGCTTTCTTTATTCCCAACATGATCACAGCAAAGCTAAAATGAGTAATCAAGAATGATGTGAAGATAATTGTAAAACTGAAAGTAAAACTACAGCTGCTTTGAGGAAACAAAAGGCAGCATAAGCTCATTAATTTATCCTCTACTCTCATGGGAAATTGGTTTTGCTACCTTTTTTGCCATAAGAAAAGACTTCTACTGAAAAAGTTAGGAAAAATTCACATCCAAATTATAGCTTATGTAACTTACATTGTAGTCAAAAGAAAAGCTTTACTCATCTATTCAAAAGAATACTAAAAAAATTTATAATGACTTCAGGTAATCAGTAGGAGAGTTTAATTGAAGTGGAAGTTAATTTTGTACACTTTTTTTAGTATCTTAATCTCTTGGGTCAATGTCTGCTGAAGTATCCTAAATAATAATGATAAAAATGATAACAATGATAACAACGATAATAATGATTGTAATCATCACCACCATCAGCATCATCATCACCATCATCATCTTTCCAAAGCATAGAGTTGTCAGCAGAGTATTTCCCTACTTGTCACTTAGGCAGATTTGAAACATATGCTCAAGTTAATTCGGAATATACAGTGTCAGAAAGTAAGTTTTGCATTCTTGAACCGAAGTACGAGAATATTCTTGTACCATTTCTTGGTAGAGCTTGCCAGCCACATCTATAA
>JAWWMU010000001.1:102871122-102886238 GCA_035048155.1 Cinnycerthia olivascens | reverse complement strand
AACCCTGTGAGGAATGGCTGAGGGAGCTGGGGGTGTTCAGCCTGGAGAAAAGGAGATTCAGATGTGCCCTTATCACTTTCTAAAACTTCCTGAAAGGTGGCTGTAGTCAGGGGAGGTTGGTCTCTTTCTCCAGGACACAACTGACAGAACGAGAGGACACAATCTGAAGCTGCATCAAGGGAAATATAGGTTGGATTTTACTTTTCATAAAAGTTTTTTACAGAAAGAATGATTAAGTACTGGAATTGTCTGCCTGGGGAAGTGGTGGAGTCACCATCCCTGGATGTGTTTAAAAAAAGACTGGATATGGCACTTGGTGCCATGGTTCAGTTGAGGTATTAGGGCATGGGCTGGACTCAATGATCTTCAAGGACTCTGCCAACCCAGTGATTATGTGATTCTGTGATGTAGCTTTTAAAGACAGTTTTGTAGATCTGCTTACTTCAAAGATAATTAATTCAGTAATCAAACAAATTAAAATATTGACTTAATTTCTCAACCTTTTGAAGAAGGTTAAATTTGAAGGTAAGAATATGAATTTCATAAATTTAAATCCAACTTCTGAGCATTTTAAAAACTAATAGGTAAAAACAAGATATTTTCAGTGGTTTTGATCTTCACTCTGCATGCTTCATTTAAGCACGTAGAAATGGATGTAGTTAATTACGATCAAGGGAAACATTTTAAAATAATATAATATAGTAAGCAAACTCTGAGAACCAAAGCTGGACAAAGGTACATAAATATATTTAATGGTCAGTTTTTGCCTGGGGGAAAGAAATGTGAAGCAATGTGCTTCAGGAGCTCAGAGGAAAAGAACAAAACTATTTTTTTCATTGGAATACTGAGATTAAATACTATATCATATTACTCAGCAGACTGTTACCTTCATTAGCAGACTCTGGTTTCTTAAGTACAATGAGAAAGATGTTAGATGTTCTAGAAAATTTTAGTAGTGTTACTGTTCCTGAAAAGATGGAAAATAAGCTTGAACAGAGACTGTTGTTTTCTGCTCTGCATATACATCATGGAAGAAACGTGTCTTCTTCACAGACTATCAGACTCTTTTATCAACAGACTAGATATTGGAGGAAAGGAAGGGAGGGAAGTTCTTCAAACCATTCATGGAATTTTATGGTACTGGCATCAGTGAGGTTTACATCTCTCAGGGGAAGTTGAGAAGCCTCTAAGGCTAAAGATCTGTGGAGATGTTCTCTCATGTTCCCTTGTAAAGAAGGTTCCTCTTCAACAACTTCTCTTTGGTTTTGTGGAACTGAATAGCAGTGTATAAACTGGTCCTATGCTCTTGATGCTAAAAATAAAGAGCTTCCACAAAAACAACCATTGCTGAGACCTCAGTCATGTTTCTCTCCAATTTTTAACTTTCTCTTTCGAAATAAAGATGAAATTTTGAAACATGCACAAACATTTTCACATAAACCATAGCCACATGTATTAAAAAATAGTTAATCACACTCAGACCTAAAAACAGGATTACTGCCTTTATGCCAAGTAACCTTTAACTCTATTCTCAAAATATAAAGTGTTTAGGTAAATAAGATTTCTTTACTTAACTCTGTTATGCTGGCTTAATAAAACATCATAAAGGAAAATCTGCTTCAACACTATCCGAATTAACTTTTTAAAATTAGAAATTATGAAATTTATCTCCAGAATAAAAATAGTTCACATCCTTAAATCCTGGAAATAACACACAGAGAAGTAAGAGAATCCTGAATTATCTTAAAAATGAAGTTGAATAAGATTTTTTCCTCAATGCATTAATTAACTCAATACCATAAAAACACCTGTTTGGTTTAGGATAGATTTTACCATTTCAGTTAAAATCCATATTTCAAGCTTTCTTTTTCTGCACTGTTGAATACAAAATCTAAATTGACTGCCACATCTATTTTTAGAAACTACTATAAGTCAACTCTTTAGCTGGTAACTGACAGCATCTCTACCATATGAGCTCCTATGGCAGAAAAGGTTCAAAAATAGTTGAGACACATATTCTATCTGAGATACTTAAATCAAGCAGTACCTGATTCCAAAATGCTATGTAATATGTAATTTTTAATATCTAAATTTTGTCTCAAAGTACTTTGTAAAACCTGAAATCAGCTAAAAGGTCTTTGCTTAATTTCATTCCTTCGTAATATAACACTACACTGTCATGGCTTTGAATTATGGTACATTTATAAAAGTCAAACATCAGAAAAGAAAATTAGTCCTCCCTGTGATCATAACATAAATTTAAAAGTGGAGCCAAATTTTATGGGATTGAAAATGATGTGGCTATTAATTTAACACAATGATTTTGTAGAAATGCCAAATATATCGTGCGGTCTGCCTGACTGCTGCCCCACCAGTCCTCTCCATCATCAATCATACAGGTTATCCCACTGTGTTATTTTTGATCTACTAACCTATTTCAGACTAGATTGCACAAGCATACACTACACAGAACAGAAATAAATGCGATGTCATATAACAGAATCTCTCCTAGTACCATAACATTTCAGGAAATGTTATATTACTTTACAGAAAGTTCTCAGTCAACATATCAGGGATGTGCAGTATAACACAGTAAAATAAATGAATGTATGTATAGTCATGCATAGAGAAACAAACAATTAGAAAAATCCTCTTTGATGGTCAAAAAGAGAATTCTGGAAGTCAAATTCTGACTTCAGACTTTTTTTTTTTTTTTTTTTAAAAAGCAGTACATAGTTTTACTGATTTGCTTTGTTTTGTAGACACTGGAGGAAAGCTGGCTGCCACCAAAAGATTAGAATTGTCCTTAAATCATTAAATAAACACATGAAAAGTACGTGAAAAGTTGAACTACCAGCAAAACTCATTTAACATCACCCCTCTACTGTTTCTTGGTTTCTAATATGTACTCAAAAATGAAAAAACACAGCAGAGCTCCAACAGGAAGGAGAAGAAAATTGAAGGGCTCTGCTACTCCTGAACAAGGCACTTTCTCAAGACTAATGTAATGAAACATCTCCCTTCATTCCTTGTTCAGTTTGTCAAAACTTGGATCAGTGAGCTTTTTCTGGCCAGAGAAGTGAAGCTACACAGACTGGAAGAGAAGGTAAGGGAGAAACTGGAAACTTTGAGCTAGTAAAATTAGGCCAGCACCAAATTGCTACCTCCTTGCCCATGGCAAGAATGACACTGTGACTCAGAGAGGTGTCTGAATTTTGATGGCTCCAGGGCATCGAATGAAATAATGCAGTTCAGCTGCTACACTTTCTATGCTTAATAAAGGCAATACAATACTAGAATCAGTTATTGGGAGAAACTATAAAAAAATCAGGCTATTAAAATATTTAGGGGACCATATCAATGTAAGTATCTGAAGGTAATTCTACCACAAGTCAGGTATGTAGGCCTTGGCCTCCTGGACACAAAGATTCCATGATTTTTCTTTCTTGGGGGAGAAAGACTGGCCCATTGGTAACCAAAGCCAAGTGCCCACAGGTGACATTTATAGGGTTATTTATCATATGAATAGACGTGGGGTTGTTCACATAACTTTTTGCAGCTGCTGCTTAGTGTGCTAACAGCATCACTCTGTAGCACTGAGGGAAGGGGAAACCCTTTGTTGTATGAAAACCAACAAAACCTGTGAGTTTGACACCGGCGTCTTTGGCAGGCTGAAGGAGAACACCTCTCCTGTTCCACTCTCCCTAAGGAAAGTTTCCCTTGTTTCCCATCGCTGGCAGCACTCTTCTTGCCCTGTTCTGCCCATTCTGGATGGTAGGGCAGAGTGTGCCTTCAGTGAGTTTGCTGGTGACACAAATCTGTATTTCTAACCAGGTGTCTCCAGCTGCACCAGGGGCTAATGTTTGCTAATGTCCGTTTATGTCCTCTGTATCTTCTGGCTATTCCCAACCTGCAGATGCTAAACTTTCTAGAGTCTAGGAATCTTCTTTGTGTTGACTGAAACCCATGAGGCCTCAGCCAGCAAAATGCAAACCCTTGCTTAAAAGAGTCTTTTGAAGAAAACCAATTCCTCCCCTACCTTGGTATATGTGAACAAACCCATAACAAAAGTCACTTAAAAATTGTAAAAGTTGTATCATATCCAACAGAGCCACTTACCACAACCCTCTGGCTGTGTCCATCTGGCCCGTGGCTCGTGCCCCAGATAGCCCATCCTCCAAAGCCAGGGCTCTGCAGAGTGGGGCTTGGGCTGTCGTGTCGGATGCTGTCCAAAGCCTCACAGGGCTCTGGGCACATCGGGGGTTACAAGTGCCCAGGTCCAAGGACTGCTCCATGCCAGCTCCAGTGCGTTTGGCTGTCGAAGGGATGACAGGTGTGGCCCTTTGTGACACAGGTCTGTCGTGTCAGGGCCCTTGGTGATGCAGAACATTGTGGTGGCCAGAGGCCCTTGTGACATGGCAGAGCCCTGCCCTGCTCGAGAGATATCAAAGGGGCTCAGAGCCCTGCCCAGAACCAGGAGCGCCACTGTCTCAGGAGGAAGCAGCTCCCCTGAGAGCCTCAGCAGAAGAGCACGATGGAGACACTCACAGAGGAGGCAAACCCAAACTCCCCCCTTGCCATGGAGCAGCCAGGCCTGTGCAGTGATAAAATGCTTCCCCAAGGGGAACACTCCATTCACCAGGAGCTGTCCAAAGGGGAAATCAGTCAAGACCTAGAATTGTCCCAAGATGGAGATGACAGCGACAAAGAGGACTTGCAGGATGATGAGGAATGCATCACCATCCACATCATCTGGGTCAACCCCAGGTACCCAGAGCTGCTGCAGGACGTCTACGCTGCTCCCCAGGACTCGGCCGCGGCAGCCGCTTGTCTGGCCATGGCTGAGCAGGAGAAGGCAGCAGAGACACAGAGCCAGGGCCCTGCCCTGCACAGCCCCTGCTGCCCCCCAGGCCGGAGCCTGCCCCATGTCCCAAGCGAGCCTCATGGGCTGCCTTTGCCTGGATGGGTGCCAAGGACCGCTTTAATGGGTGCCCTAATGCAATGCTCGCTTGGTACTGAGGGGCAGCGTGGCAATTCTATCCACCAGCTCTTCTCAGCGGTGCCAAGCAATAGGACAAGAGGCAACAGGCAGAAACTGGTGCGCAGGAAGTTCCACCTGAATATGAGGAAGAATTTCTTCACTGTGCAGTGACTGTGCAGAGAGGTGGTGGAGTCTCCTCACTGGAGATATCCATGAGCCAACTGAATGCAATCCTGTGCCAGGTGCTCTGGGATGGCCCTGCTTGAGCAGGGAGGCAGACCAGATGGCCAGATGTGATCCATTCCAACCTCACCCATTCTATGATCCTGTGATCCCTAAGGACTATAATTGAGTGATTTGCCATTGCGTTTCTTCTTCTGACATTAAAGATCAAAGTGATGTACAATTCACCAGACACCCACTGAGTTTCTTTAAACTGAAAAGATTTACATCTGTTCTGAACATATTCTAAAGATTGCTGAGGAGTTTGATTGTCAAGAGCAGTGATCTTGAAATGCATCTATAGGAAGAACTTCCTATTCACAGAGATTGTCAAGGCGAGAACCTCAGTAACAGCTCAAAAAAGAAGAGGGAAACTCGCCAAAAATTGGAATTGTTGGGTAGAAACAAGGGAGAGTATCCAGAAAGGAGGAAATAATGCACTTGAAAAGGTAAAGAACATTAGACTGCATTTAGTTAAAAGCTATAAAATTATCTTGGTCGACAAAAGACTGTTTTCTGTTTTTTTATTATTTTTCATAAATACACCATTCTCATGGAAGCTAACATTTTTCTTACAAAATATTTCATGTGGGAATATGTTTGCCATGCTTAACTATATTAAATTCAATATTTAAGTTATATCTTTTACTTGTTCAGGGTAAATATGTTTCCCAGTTCTTCCAACATTTGAAATAAATTAACATAGTTGGCTTTAAATAAGGAGGATTTGACTGTTATATGCAACTGACTGGAAGATTCCAAATTATCATGTTTTGAGATCTCTTCAGACTGAGGCTGCACTTTCATCTCTCTCCAGCTGCAGCTAGTTCATTGCATAGATCTTTCCCATACTTGAAGCAGATTCACACCACTGATAATTTGAGTAGGACTTGTAATTCATTGCAAGGTTAGTTCCAAGTTCCTCATGCAGATTTTTTTTTTTTTTAAACAAATTAGCTCTCCCTCATCTCAGAGTGCTTCATCTCTTTATTATCCTATGTTAGCTGCAGGCAGCCAAGACTAAGAGAAAGTCAGTAACTGAACACTGGTTAAATAACAGTTTGAAGTCTGAGTGGTAAACATGAACCACACTGCTTTAGAATTATATTTGTATTTTATTTTATTATCCTTTCAGACAATTGTGTTGGGAACTGAAGAAAATAGAATGTTACATAAAACAAAATTTTATTAATTCAGAAGTTCTTGGGGTTTTTTTCATTTTGTTTTTTTTTTTTTTTTTTTGTTATTAAATTGACTCCTGTCCTATCTCTGGCCAGGCCTTTATATATTTTATTTTTTTCAGTGGAAGCAGTTCAACCTTTTTTTAAGACTCTGAGTTCAGCTGCACATGAATTAATTTAATTACCTGTGATTAGCTTCCAAGATGACACATTAATTCATTTGGATGCCAACATCAGAAGGAAAACAAACAAAGAAAACCCTACATAATCTGACCACTGTTTGAAGGGCTTATCCTTGAACATGACAGATACCCAGCAGAGTTCTGAGGAAAGTATTAGACCCTGTAATATCCAATTCAGAAGACAAAAACAATGCTCTTTCTACCTTAAAAAAAATAATAAATTAAACTACAGACTAGAATGGTATTGAAAAGTCAGTTGTGGTCAAGGAGATTTATCTGCAAATATTTTAGTGCTTATCATGAAAACATATTATCCATTGATCCAATCTGAAACAGACAACATCACTAACTATGCTGGAACTTCCTGAATGCCTAAAATTATGTGATTTAGAATTTTTGTGCCTATATTCCAATTAAAAGCAGTAATACGAATCAAAACCATACAAAAAGTTGTTTGATTTCCTAGTTATTTTGGGTAGGGTTTTTTGTTTGGTTTTTTTGAGGAGCAAAGTATAACAAGTCTTATTTCTCTCTTTCACAAAGTCACAAGCTAGCTAATGAAAATCTAAGCTTCTTGCTCAATAATTAGTGTCATTCATTATTTCAATGGTGTATTCTAGTATGCTCAATATGTATCAATTAAACCTTTTTCAGATAGTATAAGTTTTATTGACAGGGTTAGTCACACCATAGAATTCTTCCCAACCACACAGTTTGTTTCAAAGGTCTTACTCTAACCAGTAATATATTAGAGAAATCAGGGTTGCAATTTATTCAAAAAACCTTCATTTCATATAACAAACTCTAGAGTTATTGCAGTGAATTTAAATAACTTTATATGTAAACAAAATTAAAAATGGATGGGTCTATCAGGTTTCTATTCACATTAGGAACCTAATCTCCACTAGCCTTTAACAGAAGCAGTAAATTGGCTTAAGGAAAAGAAAAAAAACTTTAGATTAAAGAAAAGCATACATATGGAAATAAATTATGCAGAAAGTTGAATTAATTGAATATTATTTCTTTTGATTTCATTATAAAGCCTTTTCTAAAGTTTTTATAAAGGAAAAAAATTATTTTTATTTAGATTAATTATTTTTCATTATTTTGCTGCAGATAACCAAGCCTGTTATCAACTAGCTGATTTTGTCTTTTTTGTCCTTTTTCAGATTTTTTTTAGTATATTTGGTCTACTAGATTTCATTTTTAATTCATGCATTAGGTCATTCTGAACTATAAAATAGTATTTTGAGACCCCCAGCAGAAGGCAAGAGTCCGTCAATTTCCCAGAGATTTTGTGCAAACTCTGTCCCAGGAGTTTTTAAAAGACTCACATGGATAAAGTCCTGAGTAATCCAGCCTGATGTCAGAACTGACTCTACTTTAAACATGAGACATTCAAAGATTTCTTCCAACTTGAATTATGCTACAAAAGAAAGCTGAAAAAATCAAAACTATTACTTTACTCATCTGTCTTCAGTTCATGTCTAAATCTTTGTGACAACAAAACCACATGAATACAAAAAACATCTTCAGTTGTGGTCAAAAAGAACTCCAATATTATTCTACCAACAACTGTAGCAAAGGAAATCCTCACCAGTTACTGAAATGGTAGATTCCAGGTAATGGAATTTGCCCCCATAATTTTTATATATTTCATATATACAGGAAACTTAATTATTCATAATTAGATTATGTCATTATGCTACTTCAAGTCAAATAGAAACTTGTTCAGCAGGTATTAAAACTTCACCCCAAAATTTAAAAAGTATACAGCACTGTAATATTTATACCAAAACTTACTAACTACAGTAAAAAATAAAAAATCCAAAACCAATCCACAAACACAATAAAACTCAGCAAAAGAGGTCTTCAAAAAGGGGGAAAAGGAAAGAAGTTTGTTTTGACAGAAGTAGATGTAAAAAAAAACTACTCTCATTTGTGACTGGTCATTCAGAATTGCTTAAAGCAGTGAAGGACTGTGAAAAAAGCATAACATAACACATTATTCTTCTCTCTAGAGTGTGATGGAACTTGATGCCTGACCTTTCCCCTAAGCAAGAGACAAGATTTAAGGCCTTCATATTAAATTTGGCATAGAAATTAAGATCAGGCAAATGGGAGAGAAAATAAAGAGCTATTTCACTGAGCATATTAATTAAATCAACCTAATAAAACATAAATTAAATTCGATTATTTTAATAGCTGCATGTAGAAAAAGAAAGGAACTGGGAGACTCTCAAGAGTATAATGAAGCATCTGCAAGTAAACAATTAGAGAATCAGATACTTTTAAAATTACATAGAATCATAGAATCATTAAAATTGGAAAAGACCCCTAAAAACATTGAGTTCAACCTTGGACTAAACATCATCATGTCAACTAAACCTTTGCACTAAATGCCACGTCCAGTCATTTCTTGAACACCTCCAGAGATGCTGACTCTACCACTTCCCTGGGAAGCCCATCCCAACACTTCACCATCCTTTCAGTGAAGAAATTGCTCCTTAAGTCCAGCCTGAACCTTGGTGCAACTTGACCCCCACATGTCAACACCTCCTTTCAGGCAGTTATAGAGAGTGGTAAGGTCCTCTTTGAGCCCTTTTTCTCCAGGCTGAACACCCCCAGCTCCCTCAGCTGCTCCTCAGCAGATCTGTGCTCCAGACCCTTCCCCAGCCCTGCTGCCCTTCCCTGCACCCTCTCCAGCCCCTCAGTGCCTTTCTTGTACTGAGAGGCCCAAAACTGGACACAGGATTTGAGGTGTGGCCTCAGCAGTGCTGAGCACAGGGGGACAATCCCTGCCCTGGTCCTGCTGCCACACGATTGCTGACCCAGGCCAGGTGCCATTGGCCTTCCTGGCCCCTGGGCACACCTGGCTCATGGTCAGCTGCTGCTGACCAGCACCCACAGCTCCTTTTCCTCCAGGCACCTTTCCAGCCCCTCTTCCCCCAGCCTGTAGCTCTGCCTGGGGTTGTTGTGACCCAAGGGCAGGACCTGGCACTTTGACTTACTGAACCTCATACAACTGCCCTCAGCCCATGAATCCAACCTTTCCTCTCCCACATGGCCCAACTTGTCGAAGTAATTCACTTCCAAGAGTTCCCACAGTTTACTAACATTTGCAAACATCTCTATAAGGAAAAGTAATTCAGAACTTGGGCATAAAATCCTCAACAGCAATGTTGAACAATGCTACATGCAGCAGCCACTGCAGAATTGAAATTAATAGCAGCATTTTAACATAACTGTCTTCAATACCAGACACACACAAAACATGCTGGTTATGTATGTGGATGAGCATCAGCTACTTTGAAATGCAAAGGTTTATTACACATGCATTACTTAGAAGTGACAAACTGAAACACAGTCATGAATGAATAAAGCAGTCCACCTATTTAAATATGCATAAAATTTCATTTATTTTCAGTTTGCCTGAATTCCAGATAGCACGACACCAGTCAGATGATAATAAGGACAGTTGCTTTTTCATGGAGTCTTATTGTGACGGAGGGTTATCAGCTTCTCTAGGCACTGTACAAGTGAAATCACACTAGGATTCAGTCACTTACATCCTAAAAATTGTCCAGTAGATTTTTTTGGGGTTTTTTTTTTGTGCAATTTCTGGACAATGACCTTGTATTTTGGTGCACTGTTGAGCAAACTCTTAGTGATAAATTTTTAGGTTGTTAAATAACACCCTGTCCAAAACTATTTTTTTTTAAAACATCTCATTATTTCATTGCACAGACTTGAAATAATTTATAAGTTCTGAATTATAAGAAAAAAGCTTCTGATAGCAGTATCAGCGGTTATTTCAAATGAACCAATAAAATATATTAATTTATTAATATGTTTGTCAAAAATTTGTTTACTCTGAAAATTTGAGAAAAAGAAGTAAGAAGTGTTTTCCTTAATGTCAAATCTTACATATTACTTTTAAGTGGGTTTTAGGGCATATATTTTAAACATAGAGAGAAAAAATATTATGATTCAAAGAAATATAAGCCATCCTATTTTACCATTCCTAATCACCAGAAGCGATTTGTTCCTTCTCTCCTTGACATGAGAGCTACTTCTCACAATAAAAATGTATTTTCTGACAAACATGGTTTGCCATGGGGCTTTTTTTCAGACTTTCTCTAATTTTATGCTTCCTGCTTCATCCATTAATAGTCCCATTTTGCCAAAAATTCCCAGCAAGTAGTACACTAAAAAAATGAAAGTGTGCGTATTTGTAAATTTATATCAGCTAGCACTTCAGCTGAATAATTGTTTCAAAAAAAATGTTTATTATTGATCTAGAATGCCTTGTTACTGACTCTTATTTAATACAAAGCTTAAAATTTTGTTTTGTCTCACAAATAACAAAAATATAAATTGCACTTAAAACACTGCAAAGCAAAAGTAAACATATGACACAAAAAAGTGATTTTTTTTGCAGAGCATGTGAAATGCCCAGCGCAGTAATCAGAAGGAAAACAATGCACTGCCTGGTCCCCATGCTGGCCTGACCTTGTGAACCCATGAGCGATGCATTAGTCACTTCCAGAAATGGCAGCTTGGCTCCTTCTCATACCTGGCTCAGATTGTTTGATTAGAAAGAGCTCAGAGGTTAACATTGTTGTTCCATGTTTTCCCTCCTCTTTTGCTGTGCTGCTTCCCTGCAATCACCTGTGTGAGAGCTTAACAGCGTCTCCGTAGGCTCCATGATCCGTAGGAAGGAGTTGAGTCTTCCCTCATAGCACAGATATCTCTATGTACATATACAGGGATTTTGCATTATTCTTCCCTACCTCTCTGTTTTGCCCTCAGAGTTCACTCTGGGTTATACTACCAATGGCATTCAGCAGAAAATTTGGAATTTAAGACAAGTCTACTGTGTAATTTTTTTCAAAATAGTATTAACAACAGCTTTACTGCTGGCTGCTCTCTTTTGGTCTGATCAAGTCACGTATGTTGCTGTTTTTTTCAAGAGAGTAAAAACTGCTCCTTTTTGTCAAGGATGAAAAGAGTCATTTGTGGAAGTGAGCTAATTCACTAAATGATTTTTCAGATCACTTCAACACAATTGTCTGCTTTGCATCTGTACAACCAACAGTTTCCTGAAATGAGTTATGCCTTCAGAGAAAGGTGATGAAATTACAGGAGCACTCACCTCTCAACTAACCTGTCTCGTAATTTACCATTACAGCAGTCTGATAATTCTCTTTATAAATGCAACAATGTACTTTGAGAAAAGAAATTAAAAATACATCTTACAAGACCTTGGGTATCCTGCTTTTGAAGTAAAGGCCATAACTGAAACAAATCTGAGCAAGAAAGTCTGAAGAATTCAGAATTACAATCTAAAGGAGAAGGTCTTCTTTTCATGCTAAGTTGGTTCCCAAATATCTGTGTATACAACACTTATAGCACTTTCTCCCTCCAGCCTTCAGGAAGAGCAATCAGGAAGTATTTTAATGGGATAGATTTAATCAATTTTAATTTCCTTTAAGTATGACAACAAATTATATTCTAATGGACATAACTTATTTTCATGGCTATTATTTTTATAATTTAATAATTTTAACTACTGAGTACACTTAAATAAAAAAGACAAATATATTAGATGGCCGTTACTTGTCCTTGAGGGTCTTTTGCCTTCTTATTTTCCACAGTCATTATGCAACATAAAATTGGCAGGATAATATTTAAATAAATAAATCTTCTGCAACAGTGATTTCTCATCAAAGGTCATTGGCTCTTTTAAACCTTTTAGGACATTTGCCAACAGATAACAATCAGTAAAACAACTAAAGGTTCCTCAGGGAAAATAGGGACTGTGGAAGAAAAGAGTCATCCTCAGGAGCTACTAAAACTCAATGACTGAACTATGTAAGAATATCTATTACTGTCCTTTTGGCTTCAGATTTTGTTTTGTCTCCTTTCCTATCATTAGTCATTTCTTAATATATATTGCACACTCTAAAACCTTGACCCTTTGCCAAAACACAGACAGTCCTTTCACATAGTGAGGTATTATTCACTATCTCCCAGGACTCTGAAAAGTATCAGGATGGATCCTAGAAACAACAAAAGGTCATATAACTATTTTTAAAATGCCAGCCATCCTGTTCATAAATGCTCACAGGACAAGTAACAGTTACTGCTTTCATATTGCCTCCAAAATAAGTAATGTGTCACAAAGGATTCATGCTTGAGATGCAATCATTCCTTACAGCCCCAATCCTCCAGTGGAACAGAATTATATTTCTTTCTTTCTCTCCATTATAGTGTCCCTGCCACCCCTTGGTACACAATTCTCATATTTGCTGTTCATCTGACATATTGAATAGCATCTTCAGCTTATAAAAGCAGAGTGGAGACCATTGGAGCCAAACCACCTCCATGGCCAAGCCCACGTAACTAGCAAAACTTGGTGTTCTTTCCAGCAGCATTATTATTCAGTATTTTTCAAAAGAAAACTGTAGAGTGAAAATTACTTCATAGTAGTGCAACACATACAATATCCTGTAGCTAAATAAATATGCAGTATTGTAAAAGATTATTCTTTTTAAAAAGATCTAATGCTTCCCATATACTGTTGGCATAAACAAGCAAACAGAAAAAAAACCCCTAACCCCAGATTCAAAACCATATTCTAAAGGAACCCTCTAACTTCCTGAATATATAGAAATTTACTAAATAAGTTGATTCTTCCCTCCTACTTTCTTCCAGTATCTCTTGATTCAAAAACAGCAATTCATGCCTCTGCACCTAACAATAATCACAAGGAGGTTTATCTTCATAAACTAAGAAAGAAGTTGAGGATCATACCAAAATTGGTGTAAATTTGTCAGGCTTTGTCAGAATTACTGCAGGACAAGGATATGGATATATTTGATGTCTAAATAAGGTGCTAAAGGACACTAATTGCTCTTCTGACATCCTGGTGCCATGTAGTAATAGCAAGATGAAAAAAATTTTCTGTGGGTTTTATTAATTATGGAAGGCCCCAATTCTCTCCAACAGACAGCAGAAGTTCAGGATGAAGAGTGCAAGTGTTGAAGAAGGAGGCAGAGCATTTGCACAGTCTTTGCATCTCTAGATCATCTAGGCCTCCCTCCCAGCAGGCATAAGAAATCATTCTTCTCAGCTGACCCCATTACTGTATTGCTTTTGAAGGTTTTCTATTGTTAAAAGAAATGAGCAGGTACGAAAGCAAGAAACTCCCTCCTCCACTGGCATACAACTATATCTTGCAGAGTAATTAGAAAAAATCCAGGAAAGTGGATACACTCAGTTAATTAATTCTTCAACTATGAAGAGGAAGTTGTAACATTAAAAATTAAACAGTGATTTCTACTACACATTTAAATGGGGAGGAATAACCATCTTTAAATAAAATAGAACAGGTGCAAGAAGAAAACTAAAATATCTTTTATTCTTAGGATAAAAACCTGAAGAACATTAGTCTTAATAAAATCAATATGGAATGAACAGATCACAGTAAAAGAAAGTTGTCTGAGAATGAAACAGGGATTTCTGTTTAAATCTATTGTGTTTTTAACTGCAAAGACTCAGCCTTATCTTCTTGCCTCTTCTCCCTCAAAAATAAAAACATTTCACAGCGTTTTCCCCATTCAGCCCCACAGCTACAACTATAAACTAGGTTTCATATTTATGTGCCAATTCAAAATGAGTTTTTTGAAACAATCTTCAAAAGAAGCAAGGTTCACTTCTTAATCAGGTCATGATGCAAAAATAATTCCGTTCCCCAGTGCAATAAGAAAGGTACACATATATTTGCTTAGGACTGATATTCACTATACTTTTTCTTCCTGTCACCAAACAGAGATATAACAAAATTTACATAGTAACAGTAGTCTTGATTGTTCCAGTTTAAAAAGTCATTGTTTATGGAAGTTAATTTTGTACATCAAATAGACATAGGCTCTAAATATTATTTCAGGTTCTGCATAACCACACAACAAGCCACAAGTCTCATCAATTAATAATGGGAAACTAACATTCTGTAACAGAGTGAAAACAACAGCTAGGAGCCATTAATATCAATTGACATAAACTCCTATGGTTTACAAGAAGCATATCCTTTAATTGCTGTAATTGCTTTCCTCCAAGCTCACAGTACCTAGAGCACAGTATATGTGAGTGTTCTGCTTATAAATTGTATAAGAAAAAGAACAACAGGTATATTAATTTATTTTTGAATCTTCTTATTACTGTTCAGTGCATACCAGATCCAATATGACATCCATCAACTAATTACATTTTGACAAGAAGCCAAAAGGAAAACACTTAGGCAACCAAAAGACAAGCAGAAATAAAAACAGAGTGGAATTACTGAAAGGAAAATACTAAGAAAAATATGGCTATTTATGTAGTACTACACAATTAGGACACCGAATCTCACCTGGAAGGGTTATAAAAAATAAATTAAAAATACAAATACTCAAATACTGGGTACCAGATCTCTGCTAAGCCTCAACACTTAATTATGCAATTTCTCAATTTTTTTTTGCCATGGATTATATATATATATATATATAT
>JAWWMU010000001.1:102860258-102871022 GCA_035048155.1 Cinnycerthia olivascens | reverse complement strand
TATATATATATATATATATATTTATATGTTCTATAAAATACTGACTATTCAATTATTAAGTACAGATGAGTAAACTCAGTTCAAAAACTCTTCCTATATGAAAAGTGTTCTTATACTGTCTTGACTTACTTATATTCCTTATTTTTTTTTAACTACATCATTGAGTTCTCATAATGACATTTTGCATGTGGTGTTAAATCTTGGCTTTGTTGACATTAAGGCCAGTATTGCACAGACATGTTCCTTTTTCCAGTTAAAAAAAATGTCAAAAACCAGAAATTGTCTTTTTATTCAGTGATATTCTTTTATACATCTGTTATTATTATTATCTAAACTATACTTATTTCATGAGCAACAAATCCTAAAAAATAATGGATGACCATATTTTTCTAACACATACAAAATAAAATAAAATTCAAAAATAGCATTTCAGAATCAAAGTCTTTATTACCCGGTTTTCATAATATTGATCTTTCACTGAAACATGACAAGAACCACCCATATTGAATAATAATAGCTAAGGCAAAAAATTACTAGACATTAAAAAGAGAAGTAATCTTCTGCTACATGAAAAAATACATATCTAGACTTCAATCTCATCATAATCAGGTAAAGGATCTCATACATATGCCAAAAACACTGGAAAGATTTTCCTTCTAGTAAATCATTCCATCATAGAATAAATTTGATCTAGAAAAGAAAATTTCTATTCACAATAGCAGAACTGAACACAGAATATTAATTAACTCATGATGCAAAATAATCTGTAGAAAAGCAGAAAACTAGAAGCAGTAATAGCAACTCTCACCCCTTTGATACAAGGCACTCAGATTGTTATTGGACAATCTGAGCATGAAAAAAGCAAATACAATAATACTGCCTGAATATACTGATCAACTCATAATTGCTCTATGTAACAAAAGCTCTTTCCGTACTTTTTTCCAAATTTTCCCTTTTACCACATTTGGGGCTTTTTAAAAAAAAAAAAAGAAAAAAGAAAAGAAAAAAATCTCAAACCTTTCTTTCTTTTGTCTATTCAGCATCCTTGGTAAAAACCACCAGATGGCAATGCAGTGTTCAAGTATTTCATTTAACATATACATTATAGGGAAAAAAGCATGAGGCTCCCTTTCCCAACCTGCTTCCTCTTTGATGAATATTAAATAATTCATAAGCCAAAACTCTGTTCAGCACAAGTAAATGATCAAATACCATTCGACTTGTAAAGAAGAGACTTTTAGAAATCTATGTTGCATACAGGTAGGAATCTTATAAAAGAAAAGCTTTATAAAATCAGGGTTTAGGTCTGTTACTTCTTCTAAGTGCAGCTAAGCAGCTAGTTAAGTCCTCATGGGAAGGAATTGAGAGAAAGAAAATCGCTTTACATAATAATCTAATCCTGGGTGAAAATCAGGCCGCACCTGTAACAACAAGAAATCTGTCCCATGAGAATCAGTGAACAAAACCTGTAAACTAACTAAAAATAGAAAGATTTGACAAACATCCACCCTAGCCATTTACTGAGCAATGAATTGAGTGGCAAGAAAACTACCAGCCAATTAGAGCTGAACACGAGGGTTCTGAAAACTGTATAAAAATGAGCTATGTGAATAAAGGATTGGCTTTTCCTGCATGACAAAACTGAGTCTCATCTGCTTTACTGCAACAAATCTAAGTTTCTATGAATGCAAAACCACATGGCTAAAAAAAAAAAAAAAATCAACAATTTAGTTCAAACTATGAAACAGGCAATTTCAGGAAAAATCACTGAAAGGAAAACATTTAGAAATGCATTACCATAAAGTTCTCCAAATACTATCAAGGACTTAACTGAACTGCACAAAAAGTATATCTATACAATTTTTAGGCACATAACGAATTTGTGCATAGTTTGGTTTCATGCTAAGAAACAGGCACTATCTTCTACATTTTTGAAGTTTAATTTAATTCCTGTAAAGCTATGTGCTGAAATGAATCAAAATATTTAAGCTTTAAGTATTTATTCCTCCTTTCCATCAAGCAGATCATATCTCAGTTATCAGACAGGAACTGTTTCAGGAAGGAAGATGCTTTAAGACATTTAAAGGAGCTGAGAAGTAGTGCAAGAGTCAGCTTCCCATTTAGCAAATCATATCTGAGATGTATTATTTGACAAAAGAAGGTTCCTTTTTGCAGTTACTCTTGCAGGCTCTGAAGCCTCTGCCATTCAGAGAGACTTCACTGAATACCTGAAAGACCCAATTAACAAACACGACGCCCACTGTGGAGTTAGTGGTTGGAACAGGGAAGCTTACAGCTAAGAATCCTTTATTTCTTGAGAAGGGATTACAACCTGTAGGTGTTGGTCAACTCTAATTGACAGGAAAAGTAAAGGTGCTTATAAGTCTTTTGCATACATGGATTAGGAAGAAGTTTCTTGCATCATCTGTATTTAGCAATTTATTACAATTGCTCACCCATTCATTCTCATGCCACAAGCACAGTCATCACATGCTCTCAATGTAAAAGAAATCCAACATATACTAAAGAGTAACTTGAAACTGTTCAGAACTTATTTAAAATATTAACTGTGAAAAGTATTTTATGTAAGATTGAGACAATCATACAAAATAGTGTTAAACAGGTAAGTTGAAAAGCTATGAGCAAAGTAATTTAAAGTATGTTTTCTGGCTAATGCAATAAATATTTGATTAACACTATTCTCTTTATTCCCTTTATTATTATATTTATTTGATGCATAGGACACAATGGTAGACAGATTCAACTACCTTTAAGTAATTTAAGTGCTTTGTATAAGGACCACTCTCATCATCAGAGATCAAATCCAAGGCAGCACAACCTAAGATTTCTTCTATTGTAAAGTTTTATTGACCTTCTTTTCAAACAAACAAAACCAAGAATACTATATTGATTCTGAGTGTTTTCACATATAGCTAATAATTTGATATAACTTCAGCTCTGAAAGCCAATAGACGGTCAGAATTGCTATGGATTTTTAGAAAATTACTTTCTGAAGGTAGGTTTTCATGTTCTTGAACAATCAGAGAAATCATTGGAAATGTACCTCTACCAGATTGACAAACTCATTCTTTTATAAATCACTATTTTTTAGCAGAGTTGATAAATAAACATAGAAAAGAGGTGAAGTATTCTGACAGTATTGAAAAGATATTTTCAAGGACAGGTCTCTTTTTTTCATATTTAAAAACTGAATATATAAAATAAGCATAAAGATATATAATAGTATATATTTAATAAATATGTTAAAAATATAATAGATATGAAAATATATAAATTGAATAAATCAAGAAAAAACACAAGGTCTGTGTTTTTAGGTTTGGTCATCAGAATCAGCTCAACAAAAGTAAATTAGAAGGAGTAAATCCCACTTAGAACAACTATTTAGCATATTAATGTAAATTTATTTAATCACATCCCTGTAATTTATAACAGAGAAAGAAGCAAGGCAAAGCAATGTATGTTGAAAACATGGATACTGCAACTCCATATTTATAACAACTCGTAAGTATAAGAATATTAATTTTCTTTTTTTTTTTCTTTGCTTTCATGATGACATTTCAAGGACAAAATCCACTCACAAGTGGAACTGACTGAAGAGATTTAAACCACACCCTCACCACGCTCTGCCTCTACAACATGTTCACTTAAAACTTAAGTTCTACTTTCCAAGTTGATTTGTTTTCCGACTTCCAGCTATGAGTTGTAATAACATTAGGAAATCCTTTATACTCTCACAGCACATGTAAGTCAATCTTTTTTTTGTCAAAACTTCTGTTAAATAAGGTTTTCTTTGTAGAAACACTTCAGGATTGCAAAAACAGCCCTCCTGAGCACCCAAGAGAGATAAAAGAACTAAAGCAAACCAAACCAAGTCAAAACAAACAACAAAAAAAGCAAGCCAAGAACCATCACACACTACTACATTCCACCTAGCACTGAAGAAGTTCTTCAAATCTAAAATCACAAAGCAGCATGGTCAAAGGCAGAAGGATCTGAGATTTCAGTAAATCAGAGATTTTTCCTTTGCATACACACTATGACAAACTGCCCCCTTGGTGATACATCTAATTGAAACTTTACACAGGAGAAGCATGCAAAAACATCAAGACCCCATGTTACAGTAAGGTATGAGCCAAAGATTTCCATTATAGTTTTTCCTTTTTATTACAGCATCAGGCTGAGAACAAATTGTATATATTTTGGAAAGTTTTGTATGTTTTTTCTTTTGCTAGACAGCAATTATATTTCTTTTCCAAACATAAATTAAATGGTATATTTACCTTTTTTTCCTTGCATTTGTTAATAATATAAAGAGGATACAGGCAAAAAGTTATGAAATAAAATGCAAAGATAAGCCATGCCCATGTTATCATTGTCACTTTCAAGTAACAGGTGATAGCTGGACTTTTATTTAGTTTCTTAAAAACGGATGTCTTTGTAAAACTTACTTAAGGATGTTCAATTTTTTTTTTTACTAAATTTGGATTAAAGGGCCTTGATTTAAAGCTTAAAAGTATTAAATCTCAATCAAACAGGACAATCTTAGCCAGACACATTCAAAGGATATCTATATTATCTATCTAGGCTACAGTGTCCTATAAACACATCAACCTAACACCAGATGCTTTGCTCTACATACAGCCTGTGTATTTCAGTTTTATTGAGTTTAAATAACCCCAAATATACTTTCATCTCAAATTTTCATTAAGGAATATCTTAATTCATAGTAGTACTTCTTGTTGCCTTCCCTACATCAACATTTTCAGCTACTAAAATATTGGAGACATAATCTCTTTCATTCTGTTGTTACAAATAAAATCCATTGAAAATGCAAGGTATAATTTAAGATGTTGCTGAAAATTTATAAAGAGCTGTGTTCTCCCCAAGCACCAGTTTACAACTACTACCAACCAAAAGACAGAAATAAATTAGAGACTGATTTCTAGAACAGCACAACAAAAGCTACCTGAAACAGTCCATTGCCAAAAGGAAACTTACAACAACAAACCTAATTAACTAATTCAATCAACATGGAATTAAGACTTTCATTAATCCACCAACATGGAATTAAGGCTTTCATTAAGGATTTAGTTTTCTTTAGTGCAATATAGAAAGATAGGTTGCAGAAGTGGTATCCTATTTTTTTCGTTATCCAGTGAAAAGCCAAAGAGTAAAATTAGAATTTCAGAGTGACAGAGAAAAACTGAATCCAAAACTACCCAAGTGTCTGCATACCAACTATTTTTCTTTGCTGAATTAAACTCTTCAACCATGTATTAGACTTCCCTTTCAAACACACATTTTGCTGTTCACTTTTCATGGTTATTAAATTTAATGTGTTTGATCTATTTGTTGTTGCTTAAACTCAAACTCTATGATCTTAATTTCCAAAGTATATAGTAAAACAGATAAATCCAGTAACCCAACAACACTGACTGCAACGTAGTCTTTTAAGTTAAAAAATTCAGGGAATAACTTTCCTTCAGCAGGTGAAAGGTTATATTCATTCCACATTAGGTAGCTGATTTTTTTTCATCAAGTCCACATAAAACAATAGTCTAAAAATATATAGAAGCTGCCAACTCTTCTTGCTGCAGAATCTGATATCCTTTTAACTGTATTCCAAACCACCACAGCAATATCCCACCTTGCAAACATGAAACACTTCTTTCCAAGCCATATTGTAACCACAGACATAAAGATTTACTTACCTGATCCCCGTTTGGTTACAACCTTCAAGCTCTGAGTCAGAGTAGCATACAAGAGTATCAAGTTGGGAATAGGAGCTTTCATCTTCTGTCTTTCCCTGGCTGCTTCCTGGAGTGCCAAAAAAATACAAAAAAATACTGGTTGTACATTGGTGCTGAAACAACCTTGAAGTAAATAATCATAATATTAACATTGTGGAAAAGCTAAGTACAGTTTTAGCAATTTAAAGCACTAAAGATGTTTTATTCTTTCTTTTAAAGCGTATGCAAACTAAAATCGCCATAAAACAAACACATGCACTAGCTACATTTAATCCTGGAGCCTAAGTTACAACTTTGTCCACACATTGAAAATCCTTTGGGTCCCCGCTAAAACTTTGTAAGAGATCTCCTGAAACATCTATTTATTTCTTTTTTATCAGACAATCTTTTCCATCAACCAACATGAAAAAGAAAATAATGCCCTTCTTTAGTTTTGTTCTCATTTACTAATACCACAAATTGAACAAGAGATTCACAATAAAATGAGCATTTTATTTAAACAAATCTGATCATCTTCTTAGGAACAGAGAAAGGGGGAAAATAAAAGCACATCAAAGTAACCAGCAGAGACACTTGTAACTTCCTTTTAGGTGAGCAAGTTCCCATGCAAGTTTAAACTAACTTATTCACTGCACTAAATCAGAAGTGAATGTTAATTACAATGGAGATAAGCAGAACATAGATTGTGTTTTAGCCTTCACCGCCAACATGTGAATAAAAGATTTTCATTTCTATTTACTTACTCTGGGTATTAAGTGGTATGAGCTGCTGGTGAAAGCAGGAACTAAACATTTTGTTAATTCCTCCTATAAGTAAGAGGGTGTCATTTACTCATGGTGATTATCAACTTTCTTCAGGATAGGTTGATAGAGCAAATCTCTCATATTTCAGTGTGCTGAAAGAGGAAATGAGGACAAACCTGCCTATTCAAGCTAGACAGCACACTACCTATGCTATCTGTATTCATTAGAGTAACTTACACAAAAATATTCTAGTCTAATGGGGGCGAGAAAGGGCTGAGATCAATGGTTCTTTAATATTATAACTAAGACCCAGACTAAGCCAATGTGGTTTTGATATTCACCTCTTTTAATCACAGCATTGGACAGCAACTGAAAAATTCTCAGAAAGTAACACATAGTAAAAGTTTTAATTTCTAAAGAGGCCATGAATCTTTTGCACTTTCATTGATAATCGGGTTACTGAGTACCCACAACATTTTTTGAAAGCAGTATCTTAAAATATCTTCATCTTAGAAGAGAAAGGGTTAGAAATCAGAAACAGCAGGGGTATAAAAAAGGACATTATGGGAAGAATTGCTTAAAAAATGATGACTTCATATATAATCTGTATTTTATGACATTTCAGAAATAAGCACAAATCTACTACATTCATAACTATGTATTTAATAAAGATGAGAAAGTGAGATATATTTTGACAACGGTTTGTGATTTTTTTTTAAATATATGTATTCAAAGAGTAATACACAAGTGTTTGTTCATTCATGGTCTCTAACAAGCTACAGCATTCTAGCATCACAGTGAAAGACTCTCACCTGCCTACATTCCCATGCTACTTCAGAAAATTTAGGCAACTTAGAAATTAAATATGAAATATAGGATTGCTAGGAGGTAAATTATGTGTAATGCTAACATTTTTAGTTATGTTTAAAATTTAACAAAATAGCATGACCACTAGCAGTTATAAATAATACACATCTTTAGAAACTTAGAAGCCAGCAAAAAAGGTTAATTTTCCAGGGGCATGGTTAGTAGATACCAAAATGTGTGATGCCACATTTTACTGCAGACCTTAGTCAAGCTCTCTGAAATCAAAATCTCATTTCTCAGTCACTGCACTAACTGATGCCACAGGAAATCCTGAAGCTGATATCTTCAGCCTGCAGGGTTCTAGCAAGAGTCAGCTCCTTGCTCTGTGTGTGCCTAATAAATATTGCCCAAAGAACCACGGGATCTTACCATGCAATTACAAATCCAGTAAATAGATTCTGACTGTGAAAGCATATCCAAACACATGCATTTTGACCATGCATCAAAAGATAATATTGCTGATCACTGTGAATAAATGCAAATATATACATATGTTTGCATATGTATGTGTATGCATGTATTTATTTGTATTTATAGACATTTGTGTAGGCAAACCATGGAGTAGTTATAAAGACTGATTCTATCAAGGCAAGCCTCAATAAACACAATAGTATCAATAAGAAACTGTTCAATAAATGAAAATCTTCTTTTGTTCCGTGCATATATCACTAATTTAAGTTGTCAAGTCAACTGGAACCATTATTATAATAGCATAGCAGGAATTGCATTTTAAACACATCACTGTGGAAGACATTCTCATATGCATTTATTCTCAGAGATTCAGGTCTAACTTAAAGGCATAAGCTAAAGTGGCTGCTGCCTACATGACTTGTGATAAATCCCTAGAAAGTAAAGTCTGCCGCTGTCTTCGGAAATACCAAAAAGAGCTGACTGCTAAAGAGGAAAAAGAAGGGAGAGATGACTCCCAACTGCAGCCACTGCCTCCTTACAGAAATATAAGCAACAAATCAGACCTTATATATATATATATATATATATATATATAAAAATCAGGCTGTCTCCAGAGTATCCCAACCCTTCTCTTCCATTTACCCTCCCTTTTGTGAAGGAGGACAAGTGTTTCTGGTCTTCCCAACATTTTAAAAATCAAACACTCAACCAAAGAAAATGCAAAGAAATAAAGATCAGTTTATTGGAGCTGGTGCCTCACAGCTCTGGAAGTTGTCTGGGCGTTTGGAAAATGTGCCTAAGGTTATTCATATGAGTGATTCAAAACAGATATTTAACATCTCTTGTCCCTCATTCCGGGTGAATGCCTCGGAAATTGACTATTATAGAAAATGTTACCCTTGTGAAATTGGTTGTGAAAACAAAATAAGCAAGTCAGAAGAAAATATAAAAGGAACATCCCAAGGGGAATCTCACAACAAGTCAACAAAGTCAACAGAAAACGCCTTCACCGCTGCAATGAGTATGCCCGAGGCCTAGAAACTGTAACATATTCAGGTAGATTTTAAACTAGAAAACAAAATAAAAGACATAATTCTGAGAAGCCAAATTCTTAACACTAACTCGAGTGTGATATCTCATGAATTGGAAATAGCCTTATTTCAGCAATTAATTTTTTAAGGAAGAGGTTATATTACTAGTCGCTTAGCTGTAATTTATTTCTTTTTTTAAAATAACATTAAGAAATTCTGACTTTTACAAGCAGAACGAGTCTGCTTTTTCTTTAAGCAATAGTTACATAGACAGCTTACATACACATCTACAAAAGTCATTTTTATGGTTGTTCTTTTTTCTGATTTTCATTTACTTCCACTAAAAAGCCAAGACAATGTATGGTAGTTATAAACTTAATTGCTGTTTTTAAGCTGAATCTATTTTAACATGTTTTACATACCCTTTGAGTATAAGACTGCTACACTCCAAGGGTGAATAGTAGACTAAGGAAGTCTTTTAGAACCAGGGATTTTTGGCTGCTTTTTCTTTATACAATACCAAAGATGAAATGTTTTTTCATCTTTAAACAGTATTTACAACTTCAAGTTTTCAACAGTGTATTGTTTGTTTGTGTGAACCAAAGCACTGAAAAAATGTTAAATATTTCTGCATAAATATATTGCACAGAAATTTTAACTGGGCATATTAATAACTATTTTTTAAAACTCTTTTCTGTAGAAGGTGTCACTGCTTGGCACAAAAATGCCATAGCATAGCATTTGCATCAGAAAGTATCTAATTTTCCAGTTGAGACAGAAATAGAAATACAGCTGTATATCAAGACTAACATTCTTTGGGGAAATGCCAAGAATGCTTTTTCTCTTCAATTGTCATAAATACTCACTATGAGGAAAATGCACACACATAGACACTAGCTTCCTAAAATAGCTCAGCAGACATTAAATTAACTATAGTAAGGCAGTTCCTGATGAGGCAAGAAAATAGAAAATAAAATTTTGATTTCCTCATTGTACTTACATTTATTATGGGCCTTTCCCAATATATGAATCAAACGTAACTGAAGTAAGAAATTTTCCATGGGTTCAGTCCCTTAAAATAACGTTAAGGGATTGATTCTCAGTTGGTCTGTAAATGCTAGCTGATGTCTGTTGACTAATTATTTGAAAATTATTTCTTTTCACATACTGCTATTCTAACTTTGAAGAATGATTTCTTATACATGTTAAAAAATGCTGCATTATCTTTCTTCATCATATGCCTTTCAAAGAAAAAGAAAAACGAAAAAGAATATTGCAACATCCTCTGAAATTTGCAAGATATTTCATGACTGTTCTGTGGTAATGACACAAAAGTGATGGTAAATTACAAATGAGTAACAAAATTACAAAGAATAACCACCTAAATATATAAGGAAAAAAAAACCAAAAACCAAACAAAAATGCCTGTTCAGTAATAGTCTCTTTTTATGTGGCAGTTGTTTACAAATCCCTGAATAAAATGACATTAGATCTCAGAGGGTGTAACGAACAGCTTGATATGTCCAGAACACAATTCAAATATCTTGAGGAAAAAAAAAAAAAAGCTTTAAATTCCTAAAGTGCAAGGAAAAAACTAAAATCAGAACCAATGTGATTTCATAAATGTGTCAATTCATTGTCATGAGCTGACCTAGAATAGTAAGACAACCTAGCAATTCTCAAAATGGTAGCTAAAAAAATGTACCTATTTCAAATACAAAAGTCCATAAAATTAGTCATTTCCAGAGTCCCAGTAAACAAAAAGATTCAGCAATCAAATTATGAAGAACTCATGAGAAAACAGTCAAAAGCCACAGGAGGCCAATAAGCTACTGCATTTGCTTTCCAAATCATCCCTGCTCCTCCACGCTCAGCAGTATTCCTAAGTTCAAGCATGTTGTGCTTCATGACCCAAAAAAAAAAAAAAAAAAAAAAAAAAAA
>JAWWMU010000001.1:102809642-102852478 GCA_035048155.1 Cinnycerthia olivascens | reverse complement strand
GGAAGGGAAGGGAAGGGAAGGGAAGGGAAGGGAAGGGAAGGGAAGGGAAGGGAAGGGAAGGGAAGGGAAGGGAAGGATTTGGTTTAGAGGAGATGAAAACACACTCGTTACATCAGTGTCATTGGTTTATGATAAAATGTGATTTAGAAGAGTGAAAAAAAATCAGAAATAAAAGATTTGTTAAATTAAAGATTTTTAGTTGCTGGTACTGTGCTAAGCAGAGACAATCATGCCCCCCATAGTAACTTCCATCTTTAGTCTCAATGGAAAGAATATAGGGAGAATGTAAGAATTCAGTGAGGTGCCTCACAGATTTTTCATTAGATCCCATTTAGGCAAAAGGTACAGGTATAACACCCTTGCTGCAGCCATTGACCATTAATCATTCCCTTACACATCCTGCTCAAAGTTGTGCACACTTGACTGTTTTGTGATGCCTAATAGCTGCAATCATTGCACACAATGGGGCCTCAGCTAAAGGAGTCAGGACATTCTTTACCGACATTTGTCCACTCAGGACAGAAGTCTATTTTCGCTTTAATGTGCATGCATTGTCAGTAATTATGTGCAAATGAACACTGAATGAAAACAAGTGTAGTGAGAAAATCCTGAGGTTTTAGTAATGAAGGATATTAGCACAGCTCTAATGGAACAAGTATTAGCTGTTCACCAGGAAGCTTTTAGCTCTATTATATACAAGTCATTAGATACTGACAGAGTTTTGACTATTATCTTGTCTCAATCAACTAACTTGAACTTCTTCATGGTAGGAGTGGTGAGTCACTGGAGCAGGTTGCCCAGGGAAGCTGTCACCGCCTATCCCTGGAACTGCTGCAGGCCAGATCAAACAGGGCTTGGAGCACCTTGGTCCAGTATAAGGTGTCCCTGCCCAAAGTAGGAGTAATGGGACTGGATGGTCTTTAAGGTCCTTTGCAACGAAAATAATTCTATGATTCTATGAACATCAATTTATAATAGAAATATTTTTGAAAATGTGCTTTGGTTCCATGTCAGTCAATTAATTTCCAGCTTTGAAAGTAGAAATCATGATAAGCATTTAGCATTCTCTGCTATACTCTGGATTTTGTATCTGATGTCAGATAGTCACTGAAACTTTTTATTCTATATACAATCTTATAAGCATATGCAGTGTTTCAAGATATTTCTGTCTACAATAGCTAAAAATTAATTTGCTACAAAGATAATTTTGGGATTTAGGTATGTATATTTGCATGTGCAAGGTAATTCCTTTAGTTTAACTCTGTACGAGTTTTAGTCTTTTTTGAAAACAACAGAATATCAAAAAATTTTGCTGAAACACATAGTAGCATAAGCAGAGAACAATTTCCAGAGAAATGGAGATGCTGTCTAATCTGACAAAAAACGCTGATATTGAGGTTATTTTTAAGCAATTATTAGTTCTATGTGTGTTCAGTGTTACCAGGACAGAATGCATCCCTTTCACTACTCCTGATTTCAAGGCTTGTCAATACTAACTACTTTGTCCAGAGAGTGCAGAGGTAGATGAGGAGTTTATGACTCCTACTTACCAAAAGAGCTGACAGCTTATTCTTAGCACTGTTACCAACTCTGATGCCCACACAGATTCATGAAATCAATTTAATTACATATGAATTATCAAGGGTTCTCAATTGTTTACTTACTGCAGGTCAGGGAACTAGTAAAAAGGCTGCCTCCTGCACAAAAACACCTCGCCATTTTTTTGAAAACACAACTATTTTTTACTTTTTTTTTTTTTTTTGAGAACTTTTAATTATATAGCTAATGCAGGATGAAGCTGTGGCTTCAATGATGAACAGGGCGTCCTAGCTTGCATTATGACAGAAATCCTCATTGCCTCCTTCTCAGTTTTATGACACAAAGCCTAGAGGATCACATATGACAGTACGGGGCTAAGGAACATCAAAATAATCTTTAAATCTCTTACTGAACTGCATCTATATTTTTCTTTAAAAACGCTAAACGAATTGTGTGAAGCAGTGTCTTCTGCTCTGAGCAGACTCACTGGGGTACCATGAGGGCTGCAGGTCCCCATGGGCTGGGGCTGTTGCAGGGCTCCCCATGTCCCATGCCCCAGCCAGGAGCAGCTGTGGACACCAGGGCAGTCCCAGCCCCAGGCACTGGGCACCTCCCATGGGGTCACTCTCAGGGCCAGGTGGTGGAGCCTGAGCCCTTGGCTCAATTCCTTCATAAACCTGCACACGTGGCACTGCACAGGCCTGTGTACAGGCATGTGAGTTAATTAAGGCTCTTTAGAATAACACCAAAATATTATGGAGCTTTACAATCCACTACAGTCTTCTATAAGCTTAATCTTTTCAAACCACATAAAAACATGAACTTTTCATTACTTCTAATAAAAATACAGTATAAAAGGTAGATGAGTGCATGCCCTGAGGAAAATCTATTTCCAAATTTCAGTGTGATTTACTGAATCAACAGGGTCTTTATTTCTAACATATTTTTACTCTGTCCTCCATCATGCTTCAAAAGCTGAGACAAGACTTGTACCAAGGGTCTTGTGAAGGACTAGCCAGACAGACACATCAGTAAGCTCTCCTATACTGGAGATCTGAAGCACTACTCAGGAACTAAGGGAACCAAAGAATTAGCCACATTCAAGAAATCACATATTTTCTCCACCCTATGTCTGGAAATACAGGGAACTTCTCCAAAGCACAGCAGTTCCCAAAGTGGAGTTAAAAAAAACCACTTGTTTGAAGAAAAAGACGAAGACACCTCCACTTCATAAAAATCTATTGTAAAGGCTGAGAGGAATAACTCTAACAGCACAGGGACAAATATGGCAGAATCAGAGGAGGAGCAGATGGAGGAGTGAGGCACTGCTGCAGACACCACACAGTCAAACAAGAGTCTTAAAACGTTGTCTTGCTCCAGCACACCCTGCCTGTGTTCTCTTCATCTTGTATATGCATTTTGTGCTAGTTAAGAAATTCTAAATGTTGTATTTTCTTTGCCAGCATTCCAGTGCATCTCCCAAGACAGGACAACTGGGATAAATGTGGTGGTGTGGTAATTAAGAAGCTTTGCATAGAGCTCTAAAGAGAGGGTGAAAGGCAGGAAAATCAGGTTATAATACCTCCCTTTAAATGAAGCAGTTAATTATCACTGCATGAAACAGAAGGTATGGTAGAAGTCAAAGCAAGATGCCATTCAGACTCTTCAAGTTTTAAACACAGAGACTTAATATAATGAAATTCTACAGCAGTTTGACAGGTGTCCACCAAAAGAAAACTAACTTCAGTTGTCACAGGTAGATTAAAAGATTGATTTGTTAAAGTAAAACAAGTCCGATCCAACATGAAGATTATAGTGTAGGTACATCCTCACGTTGACTTTATTAAACATTTGTCTTTCAAACACATTGAGGGAATATAAATCTTCTCTTTATTTTAACTCCTAGTTTTTTTCCTGGTTTGATTCTACAGTTAAAAATTATCTACGGAGCCATTCTCCTTCCGCTTTTGCCTCTACCTGACTTTCAGCCAGCACTGAGCATACATTTATTTCCCTGAACTGTGTGAGTGTGCTATTCACTTTTGCTGTAAACAAGGAATCTCAAGGAAGCATCAGATGATGTGGGAGAAAAAGAAGAGATGAAAGTAGGGAGCAGAGCTATAGACATCATCACTTAGGTCTGCAAGGACTCACTGAAGCTCTGGTTAAACTTGCTTACAAAGTTCATGATGCCATTCTTTTATCTTGCTGACTAACCTGACCTACTGCAATGTCTGCGTGTAGCTGTGCATCAGCAAAGCAAGTTAGGGGGCTGGGAAATGCATTTGTAAATTCCTGATTAATATCCTGGGATATCAGGCAGCAACGAACTGTCTGTACAGTTCACAAACGAGTAGTTCTCTTCAGATAAAACAGTCATCCTGGAAGAGACTTGCATTTTCGGCTTACTGAAGGGTCTGGACTCCATACGTACAAAAAGAGCTCTCCCAAAATATCCAGTGTTTGTGAAACAGTTTCTGAATTTAAAAGACTACATTTGAACCAACAGAACAAAGACTCTGAATTTAATGGCATGCTTAATAAGACTTTTACTAAAACTAAATCTTAGTTTGATTAGTTTACAGTATTTTCAATTTGTAAGTAGATGAGGCAAAGTATTTTTCAATAAAAGTGGCCTAAAGAAATTTTATAGTGGTATGAATGAACCAGACCAAATCAGAATGCCACCAAAGTCATGATTATTTTACTTCTAAAAAGTAAAAATAAAGAGATAGAAACACCTTCTCTGACCTACTGGTCACACTTTTTCCTGATACGGCCCAGGACAGCTTTCTGAGTTGCAGAAACACAGTAACAGCTCATGTTGTGTTTCTCAACAAGCAACAATCCCAAGAAGCTTTCAATCCATTGTCTGCCCAGCCTATGTTTGTTCTTGGGATGTATTTGTGCTGCTCTGACCCAGGTGCAGGACTTTGTACTTGGCCTTATTGGACTTCAGCAGGTTTGCACAGACCCTCCCCTCAAGCCTGTCAAGGTCCCTCTGGATGGCAGCCCTGCCCTTCAGCACATTGAGCACACAACACAGTTTGGTGTCACTGGCAAACTTGCTGGGGCTGTCCTCAATCCCTCTGTCCATGTCACCAGCTAAGGGGTGGAACAGTTCTGGTCCCAGTACTGACCCCTGAGGAACACCAGCTGTCACTGGTTTCCGCTTGGACATCAAGCTGCCAACCACAACCTTTTGAGGGTGACCATCCAGTCAAGTCCTTATTCACCAAGTGGTCCATCCATCAAATCCATATGTCTCAATATAAACACGTATTTAGACAGGGAACAGAGATTGTGACACGTACCTGAAGTTGTTGCTATTATAAGAAGTCCTGGCACATGTCAATATTCACAATGAAAATAAGCTACAAAAACTTTACTGTAATAATTTAGTAATCCTTTACTGATGTATTTCCTACTCAATTTTTAGAAATATATAGTCAAAATTAAATATACAAGATTTTTGTTTGTTGGGTTTACCTTAGCTGGAATATTTCATGCATCTCTTCCTCTAAACTGTACATTAAATGGAAGCTTTGCAATAATGTCCATATATTATCTTCTCTGGTTCATCACTCACACCAATTTGCTAATAATTTTGTCTCCCCACTGTGGAAAATATCAGTATTACAGCCAAGTCTCTCCTCTGACTGTTGCTAGTTTAGAATTATTTAGTTTACAATTTTCTCAACAAGGTTAATTCTCCATTATTTGTGAACATATATAATTCCCAACAGGAGTTTTTTAGATAACAGGGATGACATCCTTCAAACTGTAGTCCCTGTTCATCCCAAGTTTTTAAAAGTTTGGACCGAAGAGCAGATTGCAGGTCTCATTTAAATTCATTAATGCTGTTTTGAAATCATTTATCTGTTTTATGTATTACAGCAGCTGCTAGTGTAGCTTAAAATAAAATGGGAAGGGACCATTCTGCTTTCAATAGAACAGTCTTTACGGGCTGGAGTTTGGTAGAGACATCATGCTATCTTTGATGACTGTTCCCTGGATGACTATCTCCCTAACAACAGATGATGCTTGTGTGATATTGTTGGAAACAAAAGGGCTTCAGTTTGTAATCCTACTCTCAGCACAGTTTGATTACCAAAACAGGCAAGACAAGGAGCCAGATTACTGAAAACAGTTATCCTCTCACCACCTCTCACAAACCAAATCTGAGATCTTATTCAGAAGAACTTATTAGAACTCAAGAGACCATTTTTAGGATTAATAGACCTCTCTTGTTTTCCTTTGCCCTTTTTTAAAGGCAGATTGTTTCCAAGATGACAATTCCTGTATTGTTCCTGGAAGCTGAAGCGCTGACCAAAGTCTCTGAAGAGAATCATCTGTACAAACTCCACCAGAATAAACTCTCACTTTGGACGAGAGCATAGACATGAAAACTCAAGGATTTCTCCAGAATTTATTTTCTTGTAATGATCTCCTTTTGGAATTAATTGTTCTCAGAAGCATTTGTTTTCCAGGTTTGCCCTTCACTAAAATCAGGAATCTGATAAAGAAACAAAGCTTTAAACATATCAATAGTACACATTAATGTTTTTCTGGAAATCTAAATATTTCTTTCACTCATTACTGCTCATATACATCCAAGGATGTACTGTCAAATCACTAGCTTATAGATCTGTTTCTGAATACTGCTCCAGATAAATATAACATAATGTCTATTATTGAAAATATTAAAAAAAAAAAAAAATTGATTTCTATAAGGGCAGCCTCTATCCAGAACATGAAGGGCAGACTTGGACAGAGAGTTGAAATACTCTTGGACAGCTAAACAAAAAATGGTAAATTAAAAAGGAAAAGAATGAAAAATTAAAAAAAAAAAACCACACTAACAAAAAACCCTGAACAAAAATATTTGCTAGCATCAAATGCCTATTCAAAGGTTGTAAAATAGAAGCAAAGCTTATTTGAACATATTCTGAAATACAGCCCTTGTGAGGAAGTGAAAGAAGTTAATTAAATTTAATAATTAACCTTCACAAGGGATGTGACACCATGCCTTTAGAATTTTACACTTTAGGCAAGAAATCAACAAGGTGCAGATCTCTCTGAGAACCCATCTAGAGATTTCATTTTCATAGAAAAACACGTTTGTCAAACAGTATCACTTATTTTTAAGCAAAGACAATGAGTCACTTAGGAATCTAAACCAGAAAAGATCACAGTAATAAAATATTTTCAAGCTTCAGTGTTTAGGCATATGATTTCTAGGAAGGTAAACTTAGAAAATCCTGAATAATTCTGCTAAAATGCTGTTTTGAACAATCCCTGACCTTTCAAACAAGTCAATTAGTTACAAAGTGCGAATGCTTTGTTCACAATTGCATCTATATTTTTAAGAAGTGCTAGAGTAAACATAATTTTGGTGCTCAATACCAGCCTAATAAATTCTGATTGATACAGCAGAGTGGACAAGAGAATAAATTTGCCAAAATTGCTATTAAACATTAACATGTTTTCAGTTTCTAAAAGTAAGTCTGTGTGGAAACAAGAGATACCAAATTACAAAAAGGCCCAAGGGGAGGGATACTCTGAGCCAGGCAGGGAATATCCATTACAGTGCATCATTCATCAAAGGCTGTGCTATGGAATCAACAAGAATGCACTCTGACCTTATCTTCAATATGTGGCAGAATTCTGAATACACCTTCCCTGCTACAAATGGAAGAGGATTTTTAGATTCATGTTTCCTTGACAAATTTTCCTGAATTTAGGAAAGATTTTTGCATTTAAAATAATAACAATATAAAAGCAAGTTTCTTTTCTTTTTATTAACTTTTTTACATCTTAAACTTTCATTCCCTATTTCTGTTTGTTAAAATTAGAATGAATAAATGATGAATTGTTTTACATTTAGGATGACAGAAAGATTTAATTGTTTGTATACACTCATCGTTTATTTATTTTAGCATTGAGTGTTTCCTTGTTTTTCCTGTGCTTTAAGATTTCTGGAATTTCTCTTCAATTAAAAGTCACAAATTACATATATTCTGGGTATTTCTAGATAGAAAATATTTACTATGTGTGTGTAAAATAAAAAAAAAGTACATGAGCTAAATGCTGGTCTCTTTAATTTCCCAATACTCAGCAGTAAAAGACACAATAAACAGTAAAAACTGGAGTGAACAGAAAAACTCTGTAGTCACAATTTCTTGATCTCATCTTTCACCATTAAAAAGGGCAAAACAAAGTATAAATCTGTCATCTCACAGCAACTGTCCTCAAGAGAATTAAGAATGACCTCAAAGGATGTCTTATTCTTAGACTGTCCCTGCTAAATTGCAATAATGTTACGCCATTTTAACAACCCAAATCACATTTTGTATTTTTTTTTCGACATTGCAATAAAAAGAATATGAAAATTGCAGGGCTAAGCTTTCAGGAAATCACCAGTGACCCACTTTATAAAAGAATGCTGCTGCCACATTGTCTTGATATGATTGTTGGGCTTAGAACTTTGAGTAACCGTGGTGATTTTCCTAAGGAAGTATTAATTTAAATCGCTAAGCCCACTGAATAGCCATCAACCATTAAAAGCTTGTTGTGTTGTGTTGGATTTTTTTTGTTTAATGACATTATTTATCTTCACACTACAAACTGTACTTGGCAGATTTCAAATGTTTAAAAGATACACATCTTCTCATAAAAGCAGAGAATAATCTCCTAACACAGAAAATGTCTGACTTTTATACTAGCAGCTGCATACTCTTTCAAGGGCTATTGCAGAAGGATAAGACTGGAGAAATCTAATCTAATAACAGAAACAAAGGAAATCAGTTGGAATCATGACAATACATAGACTTTTTCAAAATTCTTTTTTTCACAAGATTATGAAATAAAATGAAATAAATGCAATGCAGAGAGAAAAAGGTAGTCTTTTTAAAGCATAATCTCTATGGCAGCACTAACAATAGCTGTTCATTTCAAAGATTAAATAGTTTCTAGGCAATCTGATTTTGTTGATTCTTTTTTTTTTTTTTTCTTTTCCAAAGAAGATCATTATGTCTTTACACCCCTGCAGCAGATTAAAAGTAGTAGAAAAACATCCCTTAGTACACTGAGCATGGCATGGTACAGGAGTTGAGTTGTTTAACCAATGACACCTCTTTAGTGACCTCTGGATAATATGTTCTCCTAGGTAAGGCACCAATATGCATATATTCCTCTACAGAATGTTATAGAGCAAATTTCTAGAGTGTTTTCCTTTTTCTTTCATTTACATGGGAATTTGACAAGAAAGATTTGCTTTCTCCTCTCCCTGTGTATTGTCCTACGGAGACAAGAAAAGGAAAATGCTGAAATAGTTAGACCTCCCTGCCCACTTTTAAAAAACCAAAACTTTTTGATGAGGCTTGAGTATTTTTGAAGGTCAATAGAATATGAGATTCTCCAGTAACTTTGTTGGTTCCTAACCTACAGGAATAAACCACACACATTTCCAGTGAATTTTTGCAAATGAAGAGCTGCTTCCCAGCTCCTGGGCTAGCAGCTGTCTTCTTGGTTTCTGGCTATCTTACTCAGAACAATACAATCGTTCCTGTACTCCCCAAACCTGTCCATTCCCAGACTGACACCCCTGGTAACATGTGTCCCATGGGTTAGTGCAAAATAATATTGCTCCCTGAAATACTGACAAAATGGAAATGGATCAAAAGAGTAAAATCCCTTCAGAAGCGATACACTTGTCACAGAGGCAGGAGGCTTAGCAACTGTATTTAACTATCTGGTATTTAGTTGAGAAAAGCTTCATCAGGAACAGAATCAAGAATTTTGGTTATTTCAGCCCTTTTCCCAGTGCCACGTGTCAGTCCAACATGTTGGGCATACATAAGTTAGCATACTGTTCATACAGAAGTCCAGTCTGCAAAATATAACATTTTCTTTCATTTATTTCTCACCAAATAGGCTGATATTCTGGGATTTATAATGTGATGCTATTTTTTCTTAGTAGAAACATGGAAAATTAGATTCTTTTAAAAGCTACATTACTTTCTTTTCTAGCACTGAGAAGGACTATTTAGTAGCCACACTCATCTTCTTTAAAAAAGAAAAATAAGAGAGAGAACAATGGAGTAAAGGTAAATAATCTTTCTCAATTTATTCTTGCAGGCTTATGGCATTTACTGAAGTTTTAAAGGCAAAGAGAGCTCAATCTCATAACCATTACAAAGACAGGAATACTATTTAGGTGAAGTTCCTGGTTGGCTTTTATTAAAAAAGAAATATGCTAAGACTGCTTAAGCAATTCTGCTGGCCACAATGCTCTGCAAATTACATTTTACAAGCTGTCTAATGCAGATGAGACAGAAAAAACTGTATCAAATTATTTTTAATATATATAAAGGACTCATATTGAACAAATAATAAATGAATGCAAGTGAATGGGACCTGATGTATGTAAACAATGTAGCTGAACTATCCTCATACAGTATTTCTTCCCATGTTATAGTCAATTTTCTGACTATTACAATAAACTCTTCATGAAGTAAATAAGCAGCTAGAAGGTTTTCATTTATTTGTCAATTTATTTTCAAAAAAAAAATGTTTGGAGCAATAAAACATTTCTAAATTACAGAGGAAAGTACATTGAAACTACAATAATTCAGATGGGCTTTATCACAGCAAGAAAGTGAAGTTCTTTTTGTGGGTAGCAGAACTGCAAAAGAGAAGAGAAGGCTGGTAGTGTTACATGTGACATGGAGAAGAGGAGTGAATATTTTTCAATGTTGCCCTTATTTGTAAACTGGCAATTTCACCTTAGGTGAAATTTCACCTTAGAAAGGTTGTTGGTTGTTGCAAATGTGCAGCAGTTGTAAGAGAAGTAACATTGAGTTGTTCTTTTTTCTCCTTGTATGGGAAATGGAGAAGGGGAACAAGGTCTTATCACCTTAGGATAGTCTTGACACATACAGCAGTAATTATACGCCTGCTAAACAGAAACATGGGCTAAATAGCTGAAAATATGCTGTAGCCAGCTGATATTAAAAATCCACAGTAGCAAGTTTGCATCTAATGAGGTGACACGTACAAGCTTAGCAAGTATTTAGGTCATAGTGTTACTGGTATAAACTTGCCCTATTTTGCTCACTTGCATGGAACTGCAGAAATTTCTGTAGCAGAGTGTGAGCAGAGGTACGTGTTCATTTTACAGTGAAGAAATACACATTTGGTTCAAATGGCCATGCAAACACCACAGATGTTTTATAAGATGACTTTACAGAATATAGATATATTGATTATATTTGTAAATTACTTAATTATTCTGCTTCCACAACATTATGACTGATATACTTCTGTGTTCTTTTGGAATTGACTAAACCAGGACTGATGTTCAGATCATAATTCCCAACATAATTCCTATGCATCATAACATATCTTTGCAAGCTAAGGGCACAATGGTTTTCTCCATCAGCAGTACATCTCTGTCTAATACTGCGATCCCATATGCTCCTTGCAGCTCCTGCCAAAAATCCCACTGTACCGTGGAGAGAAATTCAGCATGGAGAATTGGAGCTCCCGAAGGACAATGCTTATTACACTAATACTCTGAGGGGAAATGCTTTGTAGAGTTGGGTATTTGCAGGAAAACACTCATTAACTCGGTTTGTACAAATAACAACGAAGACACCCCCACTCCCAGCATCACTCCTTTTCTGCTTCACACACACATGCACTCACTCATTCACAAGCATAAGAGTTTTCTAAAGGCTCCTTGACTTAATAATTTTCTAAGAATAATTTAATTACATTCAGTGGAAGATAAGGGTATGGTTATGCAGTTAAGTAATTCAAAGGAGGAGAACAAGACAAGGAAATTTCATTCCTTCTTCAACTGTCAGCTTTGTTTAAATGTAAGGCTGCATGTGAAGCACATCCAAAAGCCAGATTATGCAATTAGCTAATAGCCACTATAGACATGTAAAATCAATTTATGATAGCTATCATAGCAAAGCCAAGCCAGATAATGCACTAGATTGTGCACCATTCACTTTGAAAGTTTTATCATTACTAGTATCATAGGGAAGACAAACTCTGTGTGTACAACCTGTTTGTATTAGTACAGTGGGTACCCAGCAGTCATGCCACAGTGTAACTTAGAATGCAGCCAGCCTACTATGGTCCTTGAGAAACTAGAAAATTCAGCTTTGGCACTGATGTTTTGCAAATAGTTGCCTCCAGTTTTGAGAGCAAAATTCTTGGGTAAGGTCTACTCTGGGACAGAGCACTGTTGCAGAACAGTCTGGGGCTAAATGCCAAATATGACCTCAGTTCTTGCCCCAACAACAAAAGTCATTATTAAGACTGGTACTAAAAATGTTCACATCTTCTTTTTTCTTTCTCCTACCATCAGCAAGAAATCTATAATCAGACATTTCTTCCTTGAGAACAAATGCTGTAAACTGACGTAAACAGTAAAGGTAAAAATCATTGAAAAGACAGTTATAATATTAAAAACTAGATAGATTTGTTTTTTTTTTCATAAAAATTATGTGGCAGTTTTATAATTGGCTCTCTACTTTTTAAGCCATACACTTGTCAGCTTTCAAAATATATATTCACAGCAGGGAGCACTCAGCTAGAAGGTTTTATCAGGCAAACCTTTAGCTGGGGGGCAGAATACAATTGTCAAGATCCATGTAACCTTAAAGCATGTGAGTAATTGTGTTGTATCTGGGAGTTTGAATTTCAACAGGACTATTTGTGCAAGAAAAGATTATACAAGTGGATAAGCATTGGTAAGTCAGTCCCAGTATGTGTATTCTTTGAAGTGTACACATTTCTAGAATAGAACTGGAAACATGTCTCTTGCATACAGAAGTAGACTATAGGTTTTTATTTTGCAACACTGAGGGTGTGCTAAAGACAAAATGAAATTATCATGAAATTATATGAAATTATCATGTTATCAAAAACTGTATCACTGAGATGTTCAAGTATGTTATAAATATTCTCTAACACTTCACTATTACAAAAGTTAGTGATACAAATTTAATATCTCCAGAAATTCACCTGTTTCACTGAGAATGCAGAGGATATAAACCAGCACAAAACATGTTCTTTCTGCGTTCTGTAGGCATGAAATGATAGTACCAAGGAGACAGGAATAAAGTTTTTGAAAGGAAACAGGAGAAGGAAATAGATACAGATCTGCTTTGTATGTTAGAATCTTTACATGACTGATAAGATTGAACAAGCACTGAATAAATCATTTCATTTTCTGTGTACATTGATTTTACTCAGCTTTCAGATTAATGTAGATAACACAGCAAAAGATTTCAATGAAAATTAAACTGAGGAGACCATGTCTCTCCAGAATGGAATAAATTAATGCCTTCACTGAGAAAAGCTATATAGCATTCAACAGAAAGTAAATCCCCAACCTTGAAACAACAATACAGGGTGAGTATACAGAAAGGTGAAAAATAAGAATCAATACAGTCAGACAGAAGAATAAGAACTAAAAGGTAGTATGTGCTGTGGTAGAACTCACATTTTTCAGAGGTTTCCTAAAAATTTTATTTTCCCTTGCCTGTTAAGAAAGTTTGCTTTTGCTTCTTTTTAAGATTCATGATGAACAATTTGCATCTTTCCTCAGAGGTAAGTACTTTTCATGAAGCAATTCTACACAGGCAAAGGAAGAAAAATATTTTTCTATTCATGACAGCTGTTCTTCCAGTGACCAGGAACGTCACAAAGAATAAAAGTACTTACCCCAATTCTCCCTGACAGGCACAAAAAGCAAATAAAAAATATCTCCTGCATGAATTCTGACAAATACTGGGGAAATTATATCTCCAGACTACTACAAGAGTTTTAAATTCATATTCTATGGCTCATGTCTGTATGATCCATCATTTTCCAAGAACTCCTCCACACTGATGTCCCCTTGGAAAACATGCCTTAATGGCACCTCCTGTAACAGCCTGGAGCAGGTGAGAACAAAAACACTCACAGTGTTGTGGTGTCCCTTAACCTTGCAGGTGAGTGTGTGTGAGGAGTGGACTTTAATTCAAACTTAATACTCTAAATTTGTCTGAGAAAACCAGCAAAGCCTAATTATGTTTCCTGTGTCCCAAGGATACATCTTCAGCAGCACCTCTTGCAGTTATCTGGCCTCCCAAGAGCTCCCTTCCAGCTCCCACCAGAGTTCCCTGCAAGTATTCCCTGCAAAGCTCTTGAGCAGGAAGGCAGTGTGTAAAAAAAATCTCTGTAAATGAAACTGGCAAAATCAATGTTAGTTCTTACCCAAAAATTATTTGGAAACGTAGCAGAATTAGTTTTTCATGATGAATACAGATACTAGACACAAATGAAGATTGCACATTTGGCTATATTCTACAGAGGTAAGATTTTAGTAATTCATAGTAAAACAAAATCCTAATGTTGTTTAAAAAGGCACAGGGACATAAAATTTACATTCCTTTTTCTCCGTTTTAAGTGAAATGAAGAAGAAGTGTTGAATTTGTTAACATAGAAATATCATATGAATAATCAGATCAGTGGACTTGATGTCAAAAAGGCAATAGTAGGTAACAGTACAGAGTTGCTGACTTCTCTAATAGAGATTTACTGGAGTGGCAACATGAGTTTTACCAGTACATATGACAGCTCTTTAATGAAACTATTCACAACTCCACATTTCCATTACTTGCAAGCATCAGTGCTTTATTATTTACAGAATAGTTTCCTTCTCTAACCTTTTCTGACATCTATAGTTCCTGCTTAGTCTGTGTCATCTGTGCTTCTTAGTCTTTACTTTCGACCATCTTCCCAAAACTTGCTGCTGGTCTTACTTCTTTCTCCATCCACCATACTGTTCATATTTCTCCCCTTCCTCCTGGCACTACACAGTTACAGGATTCCTGTGTGACTGTAAATGTCTTTGCCTGTATCTTCAAGCAGTGCAGGACCTCCAGAGGGGAACAACTGTAAGGAACTCCTGTTCAATTCCTGCAGTCATAAACTATGTGAGGTCAGAACAAAAATCCTCTATGAACACAAGCAGCTTTGCAGCATATGCAGACTGATTAAACCTAATATACACTTTCACATAGGATATTCTATACATAAGAAAAAACACACTTACTGAACTAAAGATTCATCTTCCAAAGCATGGAGACACTATAAAATTTAAAAATCTAGGCAATTCTTAGCTCTGTTTTTTTTAACTGACTGCTGCATAACCTTACCAAAGGTGACGTTCATTGTCAAGATAATCTAAATAATTTTATAACTACTTGCATCCAGGCTCTCAGATATAACTCCCTAGGAAAAAACTGAAGATAGAATTTCCACTAACTAACTAAGCAACCATATTCAGCAGTGACATGCAAATAATATCAGCAATGCCTTAATGTTTTAACTGTCCATCATTTCCAAACATAGTCTTTTAATATATAGTAAATCAACAGAGAATTTCCTTTAATCTGAGAATGAGCAGCATCAGAGTGATCAAAGCAATACAAAGCATTATGATTTTTCTCAGTTTCTGGAAGCAAAACCAATTTTTGTAGAGGTAGAGGTACATGAGCTCTAAGCATTTTCTTTAGCATATTTCATGCCACAGCTCAAGATATAGAATCATAGAATCTGAAAGCACTGACCTGCAGTGGTTAATGGAAACAGAAGTAATTGAATTCACATATGCAAAAACCACATTTCTTATATATATAAAATCTGTTTTCTAAATAAGAAACCATCCACATACAGATTGGTAATACTTCAAGGATAAGTTTATTGAGAAGAAAATTAGTTTTCTTTCCTCACAACTTAAGAGCTGTTATGACATTTTCACACACATTGTTTGTCTTCCATTTAGACTTTACAAATCCCATCCCTCTGACTATGATGTCTGCTCTCTCCAAACTGTTTTCTCTTTTCAGAGCCTCACAACATTTCAAGAGTCCGAGGTGCAACTAAAGCTAAATCAACAAACTCTGAAATTACGTTTAGACTGTTTTACTTTTTTTTTTCCAGTTCCACATACTTGTTTGGGGATGTGAGACCTGGATGGGAGAGGAGAAGAAGGAAGAAGGAGTAAAGCAGATAATTTAAAAGCAATGCCTTTTGTCCAGGTCTGTCAGGAATTATGAGTTTTCTCAGTCATCAGTTCATCATTCACTGATGGTTTCCTAGACAGCTTTATTCCCTGAAGGAGAGCATATTGTCTCCTTATTTTTACTGCTATTTCAATGGGGTTTTTTGTTGTGTTTTTGTTGTTGTTGTTGTTTTGTTTTTTTTTTAACTTAACCAGAAGGTTATTGCAGTCTACCCCAATCCTCATTGACAACAAAAGGGGATGAGGCCAACAATAACGCTTCAAGTCAGGCCTTTTGCACTCTTCACTAACTTAAACTGATGTTAACACACAACTGGATAGATTTGCAACTTCAGTTCTTACAGATAAGGCTTGTTTAAAACAATTTCTTCTTGTGCATTTTCCTGCTGTTCAATGTCACTCTCATTTCAGTGATTTATAATAATAGAGCTTTATCTTAAACTGTGGCAGCTCAGCACACACTGCAGGAGGATGACAAGGATCAGTAGACAGTAACAGGAGTGGCACAGCTTTTGTTCATTGCTAAAGTCATTCCTGTGATTGAGAACAAAATGGTTATGGGAGGGGGAGCTTACACAGGAATATGCAAAAGACAAGCAAGCAGAGAGCTTGTTATTATCTGTCAGATTTTTTTAATCCAACAAATATTCATAAAGGTGAGGAAATGTATTCTTTCCCTCCTCTGCCTCTGAAAGGCCTGAGTCATTGCATTCCCTAACCCTTTACCTTCTCTCCCAGTGACTTCCACCTGTCTGAAAACCTCTTTATTTCTGATGTTTAGAAAGAAGAACAGGAGCCCAGAAAGTCTCTAAACATATTATTTAACATAACAGACTGAGAGCAGAGCACACAATTCCCACTGAAACACTAATTTTTGAAGTACCTTCTCATAATTTAAGACACACACTCCAGTAGGAATATAAAAAATTAAGTTCCACACATTCTTCAAGCAATTATGCAGGAAAACCCGGTCAGCTCACAATGGAGCCTGGCATATGCTGCAGTGCAGTCAGCTTCTGGACATGCCCACTCTTGGAAAGTCAGACCTGCACAGTGTCATGGACATTTCAGATCTTGTAAGGTGCAGTGGGAAGGTTAAATTCGGAAGCGATTTATCAACCAGCATTACTGAGCTGGGCATTTAATTTAGATCAGCTGCTACAGCAACTGCTGCAACAACCTGCTTGCTTACAGCTCATTGTACCTCTGCTGCATGTTTAATTCTACACAGAAAGATCCAAATAGCAGCACAGCCAAGGACTGGCTGTAGGTTTGCTCCTTCTACTCTGCTGCAGCACCAGAGAGGAGAGTTTGTTTCACTGAGAGCAGCTTTACCTCCTCCCTTTGGAGAAATCTGCTTGGAAGGTACAATGAGCAGTCGGCCTGTCCTGAAGATCCAGACAGCACTAAAGTGTTTCAGGATCTAAAGTAAAACCATGTGTGCACTGCTGCTTCCCTTTCCCTGCTGCTGCCTGTCTGAACTGGGACACTTCTGTGGGAAACAGAGCACTGCTTGCACTTGGGAGCAAGTCCACAGCAAATTTTCAGAGGCAATGGAAAGACCACTGGATCCTTATGGATTTCAGCAGTGTTGGATGAAACTAGAAACTCACAGCAGGTTTTTAGGCTGACGCCTGGACTGAAGGAATGGATTTTCCTTGCCATGGCAAAAGCTGGCATGGGACAGGCTTCTTTTCAAACCTGCTATCACACACAACAAAAGGAGAAAGGGATCCTTCAATGAACTCCTTGCTCAACTAAAATTTTAAATCTAAAGTAAATGGAATGTGTGCATTGCTGGGGTACCATCCACCCGCTGCTGTTTAGGGAGCACCAGTGCTGGAAGAAAACCTTTTCTGATTCACCCTAAAGTTCAGACTGTGCAAAGAATCGAAAAAATAGAAACAAAACCACATTTTTCTTCCCAGAGGCTGAAAAAGAAAATCAGTTATTTGATTATGGAAGTGGCAGGATGACTCATAGTGGCAAAAAAAACCCCCCAAAACAAAACATTGCTTTTTGCTAATGACAGTAAAATTTTCACTGTGTCCTGATTATAAACAGGTAAAGTAAGCTAAACTATTCTTCTAATCAAATTGGAGCTATTTCACGTAATAGTTTTGAAAAAAAAGAGATCAGAGACTGCTGCACTTTATATCATTCTAACACACATCTAACATATCTAACTTTTTAGTTCTCTTAGGAAAAGGCAAAGGAAGACAGATTATTTCATATTTAAGTCTCAATGATCTAATATGTTTCCCAGGAAAGTGTGACACCTGTGGAATGTGGTAAAAAGTACTATGGTGCTTTCACACTATTTTATACATTATTATTTTATACCATTATGTTAATTAATTGCGGGTTCATTAATCATCCTTGCAGCTGGAGTGTTAAATTATGCCAAAAGTGAAAATTAGGTAATTAAAGTAAACAGTTGCAGTGCTTTTGTGAAGTAAACAAGTTTAAAAAGGTGCTATGCATATATACAGTGAATAGGGTATTTTGTTAATTCAGTGATGTGTTCCACTCTGTGAACTGTGGTTTGCAGTTCTGTGAACTGTTTTACAGTTATATCCAATAGGTAATTACAGTTCACTGTTAAATTTCTTCAGTACCCCTGTAAGACAGGATGTTTATTAACCAATGATGCTGTGCAGGAGCAGTATTTTTTATGTATTCAATTTTAATTTCTGCCTTTTTTTTTTTTTACTAATTTTTTTTTTTAATCCCCAGTACATCTCCTGTTCCCCTAGTTCTCTTCTTGGGTAACCATATCACCTGAATCTTGCCAGCTCTTCTATACAGAATGCACTGTGTTTTCCTTATTAAAAGATATCAAACGTTTGAAAACGCTTGCTCAGAGATAATGATAATTACTTGAGTAATGTTATCAGTATACAACACATGTAGAGAAAGTCTTTACAGAAGCAGAACAGATTAATTCATATTTCTTGGAGACACTTTTGGAAGTGCTACATTGTTATTCCCTATTGTTATAGAGAAAAGAAAAGAAAAACAAAAAGTAACCTTGTCCAACCTTGAATTTTGAAATGCAAACCAGGCTTAATCCTGACAGGTACTGAGCTCTCCTGTCTCTTGACTGAAGCTGCTGTTGACATCGAATTCTCAGAACCTCCCAAAAGCCTAATGACTAGAAATTTTTTTTGCTGAGAAGAGTTCTCCAAATAGCATCGTGTCAGTCCAAACCCATTATTACTCTGTTTCTACAATAAACAGCATATTAGTCAGTTTATGATTGCAAATGAATTTCAAAATCTTGTAATAATGATTATGCATCTGATTTCACGACCCTGGAATTGCCAAGGTGCCATCAGCTGAAACCAAAGAATGAGGGAATTATTCATAGCCAGTCAGCTGTAGCAGTAGACATTTTTGTTTTTATCGTAGAACAACTTTTGAGCTACAGGTAGCTATTAATGGGCTTTTTATTCCTATGCAACAATTTCTTGTCTAAACTTTCTACCAACAGGAGATCTATGAACTTTAGGCTTATTTTTTTTTCATCTCTACAGCTGTATGTTCCTATAAATCTTCATTTATTCCTTCAAACATTTCTTTAATGTTTTGTTTGCATAAAACAAACAAAATCCCAGTGAACAAAACAAAAAAAACCCTACCCATAAACGAAACTAATCACTGTTGCTTTCATTTGAATTTAACTCCTATGGTTAGAAATACTGCAATCCATCTTGCTGTTGAAACAGGTGCTGTTCAGAACAGTTCACTCCCTTTCTCTCCCCATGTAATTTACTTGTTATATTAATTATTCTCGATCATATAAAACTCACACACTTCTTTTACCACCTCCTTGCCCTGTAACATATCTATCTCTTTCCCTCCCACTTCTTTTCCATACATTGCTTTCTTGAATAGTCTATGACAAAACTGCTCCAGAGATGACTTCACTCATACCCACTGCTGTGTGAGAAGAATTGCAATCTATAATTAATAGCTTATAATGACAATGGAAATTTAGTTTTGTTGTTATAATCTACAGAAGACATATGCATGGTTAAGAAGCTTAAATTACACTCAAATCCTGGAACAGCCTAATCCTTTGAAAGAATAACACTAAGACTGACTTTCTTCTTCTTAGTTATGACCCCACTGGGGACAAGCCTGAAACCCAGAAATGAGCCCTCCATATCCAAGTACGAGTTAAGATGTGAATATAAACAAGCCTAACCTGTATTTCAGTTGCTGACCATGCTTGTTTACCCACTCTCAAGTACAGTTTTTTTTGCTGAAAGATGCAGCTTTCCTTGCCTTTCTTACAAAAGGTAAATGATAACCATAATGTTCATTCTTCTGACATTTCACCAGCTGCTCTGTATTTCTTTTCACTTGCAATGCAATAAAGTTTTTATTCAGAACTATGAACAAAATATATCTCCATTAAGTCATCCTAGGAATATAACATCCTTGATATGCTACCTGGCACACAAGCCTTTTGGGCAGCATTGTATCAGTGCTCTTTAAAGTCCACATTCATTCTGCCTTTGGTCTCCTGTGCCTTTGGTACCTTTTCATGCACATGGAATCATTTAGGTTAGAAAAGACCGATAAGATCATGGAGTCCAACCACTATCACTGCCAAATCCACCACTAACCCATGTCCCTAAGTGCCTCATCTACTCATCTTTTAAATACCTCCAGGGATGGTGATGCAACCACTTCCATGGGAAGCCTCTTTTCAATGCTTGGAAACCCTTGGTTTCCCAACATCCACTCCAAACTTCCCTTGGTTCAACTTGAGGCCTTTTCCTCTTGTCCTATTACTTGTTACTTAAATGAGAACTCCCCCCACCTCCCTACAGCTTTCCTTTGTGTAGTTGAAGGGAGTGGTAAGGAGTCAAAATGAACCTCCTTTTGTCCAGGTTAAACAACCCCAGCTCCCTCAGCACTTGTGCTCCAGACCCCTCACACTCACACACAGATACACACAAGCTTTGTTAAACACAAGTCTCCCCGTTAATTTTGCACCTCTTCACCTTAATTACATCCTACCTTTGGGAGAGGGGTGGAGCACTGTGGTCCATAGATACTTATTCCTTCCACTCTACTGCACTTAAGGGTAACCCTGCAAGCTGTTTTCTTTCCAGTGAAATTCTGTATACAAGGGTAAATCCCAAAGCACTTGCTGCAACTTTTTAGCATTCTGAATGTGCCTCATCTATCTTTGTCAATCATTAGACATTCCTTGATCACCATTTTTCTTCCACGAACCTGATTGCTTTAATTATTTCCCCATACTTTTCTTGAGTCAGGTATTACCTCTTTTTAGTATATGTCATTCATCACCAAAATTTCCAAATACCACAGCAAATAACTTTCTATTTTTATTCCAATAAGTAGTTGTTATGTTTACGTGAGGAGAATCACAAAGCAACTAATCTATAAAACAACCCATAAGACTGCAAATAGGCAAGAATTCTTTCCACAGTGGACAAAGAAAAACAGAGAAAACTATTAATCTGCTTTCCATTCTCTTTCTCCTCAAAGACTCAAGTTTTTTGCAAAAATAAGTTATTTTAACGTAAGATCACTACATAGTCATGACCCTTATTCTATGACATGATTCCTATACAGTAATATTTTTATCATAATCTACCTAAGGCACTTGCTTTTTCTCCTCCTTTCTATGCTGCATCCAGATCTGCTATATTTACATGTGCTTAATTTTAAGCTCTGAATTAAGATCCACATGAGTACCATTTAGTTCATAAGTATAACAACCAGATAAAATATCATCATTCTTAAATTGCAGAGAAAATTTGAAAATTGAAAACCCAAATTCATTTTTTCTAGTGGTTTTACAACGTACAATATCAGAAATTCACCAGAATTCTGAAAGTCATTTTTCAGGCTCGTTTTTTGTGACAATGCAGTTCAACTGAATCAGTGGTACTTAGTTGATGCGTGTTTTAAGGAACATAGGAAAGAAATTAACTTCATCAAGTGATAAAGAGAAAAAAACTCTAAATGATTGAAACCAAGAGACAATTTAGCAAGGCTGAATGTAATTAACAGTGTGACTAGGAGCTTCTTTGAAAACTGCCTGGAGATGTCTACTAGTTTGGATCAAGTAACCTTTCCTTCATTATGTTGTATTAACCCTGAATATTATTTCTGTTGGGAATCTCACTGACTTATTTCAGTAAGAGAAGCTGTAGAATTTGAATACCTCTAAATTATTATAGATGAACATGTTTTTCTTAACATACTTCCTTAAATATGTGTTGAATACTGACTACTTTGAACTGCAGTTTCAAATAATATTTCCCCTTCCATTTCTTGCATGATAGTCAAGACTAGTACTATCAAAAGATAGACCATTATGGGTCTTTTTTTTGGACATGCAAAAGTTAAGTTTGATACTTGGTAATGAGTTATAAACACTTCACTGTGACTGACTCTGAAAGGTGAATTACTTGAAATCTACAACAAAAGGGGTGCAGGCCCTCTACATTTGCCTACTTCCCGTGGAGTCACTCTTTGCTGGTGGGACAGGTTAACCTTGGCTAACCACAATATCACACCACACCCAACAAAACTAAGGGAAAAAAATCAACAGGAAGCTTGTGAGTTGATACAGGGACAGGGGTATTATTTATCAATTACCATCATAGGCAAAACTCAGCTGGGAGAAATTAGCAGAATGAATTTCTGATTAATAAGAGAGTAAGATAATGAGAATCAAGACCTAAACTAAAAACACTAAACCTCCTTTCTTCTAGTGCTCAACTTCACTCTCAATGTTTTTATCTCCTTCCCCAGGCAGCAGTGCAGGGGCAAAGGGAATGGGGTTGTGGTCAGTCCATTGTACATTGTCTCTGCTGCTCCTTCCTCCTCAAACTCTTCCCTGCTCCAGCACCAGGGTTACACTAATGGGAGGCAGATCTTCTGGCACTGTCTCAAGGTGGGTTCATCCCACAGGCTGCAGTTCTTCAAAAACTGCTCTAACACAGGACACAGTCCTTCAGGAAGAGGCTGCTCCGGTGTGGGTCCCCTGCCAGGTCACAAGCCCTGCCACCAAACCTGCTCCAGCATGGGCTCCATTCTCCACGGGTCCACAGGTTCTAGCAGGAGCCTCACTGTCATCTGTCTATTTCATCTGTTAACATCTACTGCTCTGAAACACTGAGATAGGTTTGCTTTCAATTACTCTTACTTATTCTTGAGATGAGTAACACATAAAAGATTTTTTTGAAATGTTTCTATCCAGAGAGGATGTCTGTTTTACAGAAGTCTATAAGGCATATATTATAAAGATTGTCTATGCCAAATACCATAAGTACACTTTGTGATAATTAAACTGCAGCTATGGGATGTGTAGAATATATACTAAACACTTATTAAAATCTTTAAAGAAGAGATATAGAAGATACACCCAATGGATAATGTAATTATTTAGAAATTACTCATTAAGTTACGTCACAAATCTTTGTTGCTTTAATAAGGAAGACTTTCCTTCCCTGAATTCCTTAGAACCTGTATCTGTACCTTTTCCTTTATTTTATCTCCTTTAACATTTTGAGACAAGAGAAATTTTTTATTCAAGATGGTGGTCTCACTATAATGCTTTAGAGTGATGCTTTATTGTCATGAGATATATTCATTTAATTTGAAGGAAGACTGTTCAGGAAGAATTCAGAATACATAATATGGATCCCATCCTGAATGGGAGCATAGTAACTAAGGACACACAAAGAACACATCATTCCAATGCATAATCATATATTTCCTCTGGTTATTCTACTCTTTGAGGGAGCAGCTGTCATATGATGCTGATGTTCTCAGCTGGCTAAGAAAATACTTTTACAGCTATTCCTATTTTCCTTATCTACTGTAGGATATCTTCTACAGATAGACTTGATATTCATAATATTCTTTCTTAAGTCTTTCTTTCTTTGTAGGCTTTCTTTCCCTCAGAAAGTTGGATGAACTTTTGAGGCCTTTCTAACCTGGACTGATCTATGGTTTTGAGATTCTGGGTCTGAAGGAGAAGTACAATAACCTGAACAAGAAGTTGAACAGACAGTCCTACTACTCGAAGATTAGATGCAGTGTTTGATAAGACCTAGTAGAGAAATGCCCTTGGAGGAGAAGGTGAAAGGAAGTTCTTAGAAGTCAACCAGCTGATCTTTAGGACCTACCATGGAATTGCATTTGCTTAAGTGTTAGATCTGAAGTTAGCAGTATGAAAACAGAACGGTCAATATACTGGATCAGGAGGTATTTGACCACAGAGAAGAAAGACGGGCCAAAAAATACACAGAATTTCAATGGGGCACAGCAAAAGAAGTGTAAGGCAGGAAGACACTGATTAAGCAATGCCTTTCCTAGAGAATGCATGTTTAGAAGGCCAATGCTCAATCTGATGATCTGAATTGGCCAGCCTACAGATATAGGGGCCTTACTTGTATCCAAATACCTTTAGTAATTTTTGTTGTTAGCAGATAATCCCAGCACTCTGTGTAGAAACTGGAAGATGGAGAGAAGTAGCAGGATAGCTTATGACTTCTGCTGTTTGGGTGCCTGCCTGCCCACTCCTTTCACAGGCATTTCCCTGTGGCAAGCAGCTCCCTGAAAGCTGGTAAAAGGCTTTGAACTGTTTTACAAAATGCAGTTGGCAGAGGAAAAGTGCTTTCCATCAAGAAAGCTGGAGCACCATGTTTTCCCAGCTGCTCTGAGGCACCATATGTTTGCAGCATGGCTACTCATGCTACTTTTATTTCCTTAGGAGACATTACAGATGTAAGTCCCTGGGGTGATAATTGTACAAGGACAAGCAAACTGCTGGTATGTGACAGTCGTTCACTGGAGTTAATGTCAGGGTCAACCCTGCCAAAGCAGCTGACACAACATTTCCTCGAGGAATATGGAGATCATGACCATCAGTACAACCAGTTCCATTTGACACTGTAAGACCTTGGGAGCAAGACTTTCAAATCTCTCTGGCTTGGTCAGCACAGTAACTGAGATTCAGCTGACCAGGTTACTGGAAGGATCTTCCAATGGCAATTCAGAAGTTGTCATTGCAATTTTTGTTAACAATAATTAGAATTTAGCACAGTGAAGTCACATGGTGTATAACCAACCATATTTCCCTCACCCATGTTTCCAAACCTTTACTGGGATGGCCATTTGTCAAAGCAGTCAGACCATGCCTTCTCAGGGTGTGAAGGTACATTTTTCTGCCCCAACTAGCAGTCCAGAAAATAAGCAGGAATTCTCAATACCAGATGGGGAATAAGGTGCTGAGCAAATACAGGTAGGGATCTGTTTCAGAGCTCTCCCTGGGGGCTGACAGGATGACAATCACCAAGAAGAAAATGACTAGCTAAGCATGTGGGAGAGCCAGGGTGAATGGCAGTTGCTTAGGGTTTGAAAAGGAAAACAGCCAGAAGAATAAAATACAAAAACAACAATGTGCTGCAAGAAGTGCTGACAAAAATCTCTTTAAAATTTGCCATGAAAAACAGACACATGAATCTTCTCTCTATTGGCAGGCTTCGAGACATTCTTATACAGTGTAACATAAAGAAACTGATGTCATATTATGGTTAGAGATCTACAGTCAATGGAAAGGCTAAAAATAATAGGACACAGAGATATGGGGAGAGCTACCTAGAGGAAGGGAAATTGGCCAATGTTTTAAAGTTGCAAGGCTCTGTTTTCCAGCATGACACTGACAGGGGAGTCCACATCTATTTCTAATTTCTACAGATCCTCAGTAAATTATGGCAATGATTCAAAACTGCTTTACACTATTACTCATCTTTCATTGACTTGGCTGCAGTTACAATCAGGAATTGGGGTGACCTAAGCACTGATGTTCTGTTCTGCTTCCTACAGAAGTCAAACACAGTTCTGTCTTTTAATCTATTTGTATGTCAGACCTCCAGTAACCATCCTGGGAGAAGGGCTGGGCTTGCTGCAGTCAGAGTAATTCTGGAGGAGGAGAAAGTAAAATAGGAAAGAGGAAAGCAACTTTGAGGAGTCAGCACAGAAGCACTTTTGCAGGAAAAGGCTCACACTGCACAGTGGATAAACACCACCTCCTTCACAACACAAATTAAACACCTGATTTTCAAGGTGCAAAGCAGTTAGGAAACTCTTCACCATCCACAGTAAGTGCCTGGCAGTGTCACCTCACCAAGGCAGTCCCTGAAGAATACAGCACAGGCATACACTGTCACGTCAGAGTGACCAGAGCTATGAATGAGGATAATGAGAAAACATGAGCCAATACAGTAGCATTATCATAAAATAATAGTATTTTGTGTAATAGAAATCAGACTTGAGTGGGCAATGTGGAATTTCAGCTCATGCTCAACTTCTAAAAAACAATGAGGTTCTCATAAAAGGCCAACAGTAAGCAAAGTTAATCAGAGATATTTTTCTCCATTTAATAGGAGAGTTACCTTGATATGAAGAATTGAAATGAAAACAGAACACAAACAAACCAACCAATCCCCACACCCTCTTTTTCCTTTAGCATAAGCAGTGATGTGGTTATGTGGCTGGTGGGATCACTCCTTCATGGGATGACACGACCAACATCAGTATTTGCTGCCTATAATTGACACAGATATTCAATGGGCTGGGAGGAAGCCTTCAGAGAGCTTACCAGTATGGGATTAAGTAGAATAGAAAAGAAAGTTCCTGGATTGCTCTGGATGGATTATATTGGTGCCTTAGTATCTGATCTAGTCGGTTGAGAGAGGTAGGTACTGTGCTTCATGACTAGGATTCATTATCAGAATGTGCCAAATACTCAATCAATAGATTGTAAATATTTTAAAATAGAGTGCATTGGAAAATACTGTGACTGAGTAAATTTAGAAAATGGACTTCATCTATCAGATATAAATTAAGAAAAAGAAACCAAAACAAAACCAACTCTTTAAATTGTGTATTGAACAACTGAATTTACTAAATACAAGGAAATAAAACATTAATGTTGCCCAAGCATAATGTCTATCTATGCATACAGTGCATGTCTGATAAATGGCAAATGGTCAGCCCTCACAAGTAAGAGATTCAGGGACAGACTTATGAGGTAAGACACAATAGAATAAAATGTTGAGAAATTGAGCAGTGGAGGAGAGGAAACAAATCTGAGGAGACACATGGCTCACCTTTTCAGCCCTATCATTCATTTATGGTCATTCTATAAGACATGACTGCTTGGCCACATGCATATGATCATAAAGCTGCTGACTACAAGAGTCACACCTTAGTTTCTGTCAGTGTTTGATTGTCTGAGTCAATGGCTGTGAAGCCTTGAAGCTTGTCATACAAAAATGTGGATTTTCCTCAATCAGTCTTCTAATGAGACATTTATTTGCTTGTCCTTTCAGACTGGCTAAACTAAATATTTTTAAACTGTTCCTCTTTATTACTTATATTAACTGACCAGGAAAAATAAACAAACAAATAATCAAACATAAATCCATCTATTTACAATGAATTCCAATTAAGAGATATTCATGCCTACCAGAAAGACTTAATTACAGTGCTGAAGCAATTAGACCCTTCATCTTTACTTCTGCTTAAAAAGCTAAAATTCAGCGTGAAAATTATGGGCTTCCATTGCAGCAGAACAAGAGCAAAGCACTGAAAAAGCAAACATCAATATATACCTATCACATATATAAAAAAAAAACCCAAAGAGAATATACCAAACATATTGAGCACAACCATCAATAAATACAACATCTTACCAGGATGAAAATCTTACTATATTGTTTATAAAATCTTCATATGTAAATTGTCTTTAAGTCAGCTTGGGGAGAAGTAGAGTAGGAGTAGGAGCTATTTTAACATTAAAGTATAATTAATTTGAACTTGAACAACATCCTCCAGGCAATAAGGGGTGTGGAATAAGTTTCAGTGAAACACTTAAAAGTTTGGCTGTTTCTATGCCAGCATTTTAAACATTCTGAAACCAACGAGGTTTAAGCACTTGCAAGTAGAAAGTGACAGGGAAGTACATTCTCCAAATTAAGTCTTTCAGAAAACTACTAGCTGCAAACTGTTCATGTAGAAATTGAGACTAAGTTTTCACAAAGACGTCTTCAAGCAGTACTTTGAGCTCAAAAGCAATGAGATACACCTTGCCTATTCAAAAAGTTATCCTTAAAAAATACAGTCAATGTTCTTGCAAACACAGTCTTTGGGGGCCTATTTCCAAAAATGAGTCACTTAAGTATAAGGGAAAGAAAGGATATAAAATATACCCTTTCCTCCCTAGTTTCTCTTTAATTTATGTTCATAGCTCAAGGATTACGAACATCATTTTTTTTCCAGCCTGATTTCAGGCTACTGTTGGTATAAAAGTGATTGTGAAGAAGCTTCTCCCTGAACTTTTCTCACCTCCTGGTTTCTCTGTTGGAATCAAATTGATTGAACATAGAAGAAAGTATACAAAAAGCCTTAAGCAGATGTAGTAAGGCTGCATGTATGTTTTAGAATTTTCTTCTCACTGAAACTAACTTCTCTGCGTGATGCTGATTTTGTACTGTGATTACATGGATATATCCAGAATCTGCAGGGGGGAGGTTGTCAAAACACATTTTCAAGTTATTGTTTTTAGTTAATGAACTTAAAATATTATGCAGAGATTCTATGGTAATGTGTTTCTTCTGATCTTATCAAGAAGTTCAACATGAGCCAGCAATGTGCCCTTGCAGCCCAGGCCAGAGTGGATGGGGCTCTGAGCAACCTGGTCAAGTGAAAGAGTCCCTGCCCATGGCAGGGGAGTTGGAACCAGATGATCTTTTAAGACCCCTTCCAACCCAAACTACTCTATTATTCTATGACTTCAGAACATTGCATTTCAATTGTTTTAATTAGCACACTCTAATAAATATATTTTAAGACAAACATAGCCCATTCTGGTTTCAAAACCAGAGGCTTAATGAGAACCCTACAAACACTGAGATATTAATTATATAGAATTATTAAATGAATAACTAAATCAAGAATAAGACCTATAGAAAATACAATTTGCTTTATAAAAATAGGAAGGATAGCTTTTAGAGTAACAGTGACATGCTAGTGATGAGGATAAGTAATAGTGTGAACATAGTGAGATCTAGAAAAGTAAATTGTCAATGAGGAGAGGCAGTGCTATAAAAGGCCAGGGCACCAGCTTTCAGTGTGTAGGTTCACTGTGCTGACTCTCAGCTGTTAGGACCCTGCAGGTACTTCACAGAAATTCAATGAATTGTTACAGCAGGGTGTTTTAGGCCATGTATTATTCTTTATGTTGTGTCCCTGCTGCCCAGATGTAAAAGAACATGCAGATAAGCCATGTAATATGCAATATATAACTGGGTAGATCTTGTAATAATATGTAAAAACACAGGAAATATAAAAAAATCAGCTAGTAGATCAATCCCAAGGAACAAACAAAGCACTATAATTTAATTATTTTAAAATTAAGAAAACATAAGTAAAGTGCAAAGCTTTATTCAGAAAAATTTGAATTATTTTACATGTGCTGGCATGAACATGCTTTTATCGATGAAGTTTTGGTGCATTCATGCAAGATGAGTTTCAACTTTACAATCAGGTTTTTTTTAAAAAGGTAATAAAAAGATAACAGAGAAAAAAAGAAAGATAAAAAATACAAATGTAGTTGACATTACCTTTCAGAGTGAGAAAATTAACTAATTAAAAAAAAAAGTATGTTCTTTATGATGCAAAGGCTCAGTTTTGAAAAGTTGGAGAGTGGTCTCTCCTGTCCCTGAGACAAGCCAAAAAGAAATCATAAAACCTTTACTGGGCAAACTCTGTTCTGTTACTACAAGCTGTCACTGTTCAATTGAAGTTTTCTTTTTTTTTTCAATGTAGGGCGGCCATGTACTAAAGTTTGCTTCATGCTGCTGGAGTCTGTGTAGCTTTTCAGCTTCTATTTGAAGTACAATCTGATGTCTCTTTATCCTCTTCTCACTTATGTCATTTTACTACTATTCTCCTCAAAGAGACACTTGTCTGTGGATCACTCCTTTAGGCACATGTCAGAAAAGTGAAGAAGAGAAGGCCTGTAAAAAGTGACAAGCTGGATATTTGCTTATATCCCTACTATTGAAGAGCATGCTCTCAGAGTTTCCTGAATCAATTTTATTATCCAAATGCTTTGCTCCAAGTCAGAGGCATGGAAATGCACCTGCATTTGTGCATGCATGTTTGCATATAACCAGTTTAGGCTGGCAGATGACACTGACCCACTTTGAGACTAAAAATCCAGTTAAAAGCAGAAATAATCATTTGACTGGTAAAGTGTTAAAGCAGAAAGCTGCAGAAAGTCTTTTACATGCTAATCTGGAACACAGGCTAAGGGGTAATGTTTGCAGAAATACTTAGAATTAGGTCAAAGAAAGGGCCATTAAGCAAATAGAAGCGTTACTATGAGTTAATTATTGGAACAACAGATAAATAGAAAAAAGAACAAACTTATCGTAATAAAAAGCAAAGCACTAATAACTGTGACTTTAAGCAGACAGACACACTAATGCTTGCCATGCCCCACCAGTGCTCATCAGCTCTGACCTGCAAATGTCTTAACACTGAACCTCTGTTGAGGAGATACTGCCAGGAGAGTCAAGCTGAGCCACATTATGTTCCAGTCTCCTGAAAGTGAGTACACAGGAAGGAAGCAGTGATAAAGTGACCTAAATTAAAAGCTGAATTTGTGTTTACTGAAGTGAAACCTCTATGTGCTAATTTCTACGTTTAACTTCAAAACCAATTGACTAAGGATACTCAGATATTATAAGGATTAATAAAAAAGAGTACTAAGCACCCTTTCCTATCAAGTATCACATCTGGAATAGTTTGGGACTTCTTGCACAATATCTCAATTCATATAAACCAGAATAATTCACTCTTTCATGCAGGTATATTTAAAATTCTGAATGTAAAGTAGGCTATATTCTTAAGTTTTAAACAATATTTAGTTCCTGAAATAAGTAGCTGCAGAAAGGAAAATCTTAGCTAGCTCTCATGTAGATTTGTTATGGATGGATAACTTGAAGCATGAACAAAATCTGGATTAGTGCAGTTTAAGCAATAGTCTGGATTCTGATTTTCAGATTTAGGCCTTTTTGTTGTTTTGTTTTTCTAGTTAAAAAAACCCAACAACTCAGAACTCCCCAAACTCTGTGTCTCTTTTGATCTGGTGCCAGCTATTCAAGAGGGCTTCTTAGTGACTTGGCTGCACTGCTGATCAGCTCCTCGGTGAGCCTGGAAATCTTAGTGATGACACAAAACTTTGCTGATTCCAAATGAAAGGTTGCTTTCCTTGCTATCTGACTGATGTAAAGCAAAATACCTCAGACATGGACTAAGATTTTTTTTTTTTTTTTTCCTAGCTGGTTGCATGATATGTCAGATGTTTGACACATGTCATAACAATTTCTCTATTTTCTCAAAGTTCAAATATACGCACCTTCATGCAATGCCTTTTCAGATCAGATTCAAGCAGGTGTTCATTTTAGACATCAGGAGTAATAGCAGAAGTAAATGTTAAGTGTCTGTCAAATCTAACATAAGATAACTATTCAACATTCTTGGCACTTGTGGTGCTGCACAGGTAGATTGCAAAATATTGAGTGCTAAATGAATGCACAGTGAATGCAAGGAAAGCAGACTTCACTATTATCAGCTTCTCCCAATCACTGGGGGCATTTTCAAGGTGTGAAATGCTTCACACACTACTTCATTCCCAAAGAACCTACAATTTTAAACCTTTGAAAGATCTACAGAAAGACTGAGGTAAGTACAGCTTTCTTTTTATTGTGACAAACAGAAGGATTTAATAATAAATCAGCTATTCCTCCTGACAAACTCAAAGACCAATGTTTTGAAGACAATGTATTGAAATCTCCTATAAGAGCAAACACAGATAATGTTCTTATGCCTGATCTTGTTTAAGTCCTATTTATGAAACTCCTGGGTAGAAGAAATATTTTTATCATATATTAAAAAAAGATGTGGGGTAAAGGAAACACCATCATATTTTTAATGCATTGAAAATTGGAATCTAAACATTTTATATGAATGTATTTTAACTTGGGAAGTGTGATACTATCTGTTAGAATTCTAGACTACTATTACCTGTAATCTGCTTAGCCCTATATAATATCTCACGTTTTTCTGCTTATGAAGGTTGAGAATGCCAGCAAAAGGAGAATTTATGAGAACAGACAGAAAAGCGTCTTGTGGTGCAAAACTTTATAAGGATTCTTATTTCTTACTGGACCATTTTTGAATTCAACACCTACTCCTACATGAGTAAATCATCTGTGTGAATATCATCTTCAGTGACTGGACAGTATCATACATAGCACAGAAGTAAAGTCAGTATTTTTTTTCCAAAACAACCTAAGTGTGCTATCTGTATTTTTGCTCATTTTTGTTGTATTTCAAAACTCATAACAGATGAGTGATAATCAACAAGTCAACTTGCTACATTTAAGTTTTCTTCCTTACCCTCACATAATAATGATTACCAGTAATGATAACTTGACACTAACTTACCCTTTCTTAAGAAGGGGAAATATTTTCAGCTGTGATTGCACCACCAATCCAGACCTTAAATGATATCAGGTTCTGTAATCCAAGGTCAGCACCCCAACCTCCATCCAAAATGAAATCATCCATCAGAGAAAGCCCCACAGCATTGTATGAAGTAGACCTTAGAAACTGGCCAGTTGTATTTTTGACTTTTTCTATTTCCCAGACAGTGCCAAGATGGTATCTAATCACTTTGTACAGAGAAGAGAGAAAGGCACTACAAGTACATTGAACTGAATTCTTACAGCATGAAAGCAACTATTTTCCTTCAGTACCTCACAGACCATATAGTGGGGATTTTCTGCTAGTGAAACAACTACTAGAACTAAAAACAGACTAGCCCAGCTCCTACATCTATCCAATTTAATAATTCTTCACTTCTCTTAAACGTTCATATGAAGGGAAGAAAATAGGTCTTAAAATGGAAATTTAGTTAAGTAAGACTAATTGTATAAGAGAAGGAATAAATCTCACTTTGAAGCACATTGTCTCTGGAAAATTAGCCTGAACAAAAGTGTGCATTTGTCCTTGAAATAAAACTATAAGACTGCAAATCATAGTAATGAGAAGACATCTTGCAAATATGAATTTTAAAGAAAAAGTGTTCTTCAATAGCGAAATTATGTCAATGCCTAGAGGAGAAAAGAGAAGTGTCTGTATAATAAACCTCATTCTCACTTCAGCACTATTAGTATTGGAGTTGTAATTCAGTTAAGCTACAAGAACACCAAGGGGAAATGAAATGGCAAATCTGCAAAAGATTTGTCATGGATGAATAAGCCCAACAGTCACATTTAGTCTTTGAATTCTACCAACTACCAGAAGAGCTAGACTGGGAGATACACAAGAGTCATGCTGGAAACTTGATTATGGTTTGTACTGACATTTCATGTACCTTGGGATCTCCTTCTGGGCCCCTCCTAGGGCACTCCACCAGGTCACACCTTATCCCAGTGGGCATTGCTGCAGGAAAGCTGTTTGTTCATTCCTTCTTTCAGCACCAGTAAACACATGAAAAGTAAAATAATTGAGATGAACAGACAAGAGGAAACAAAACTCAATGGACAATATTTCAAAGCTGTATGTGTGCAAATGTGCATTCATTTCTGAACACATGTATCAGCACCAAAGGTTTGTGTCTTTGATCTGGCCAGTCACAAGCATCTGCTGTTTATACTCATACTGTCTTTTACATCTTGTCTAGAAGAAGTTATATTCAGAAGAATACAACTGTCTAACAATTGTTTGGGTCTGTGAAAAAGGCCTGAACTTTTATTAGTTTTGAGAAGTGTCTCTGAACTCTTAAATTGTCAGATCACTTTGATAACTTTGAGGCAAACACACTGTTTACCTAAGAAGATGTGAATTTTTTTCCTAAGAAAGGGTGAATCTAGGTTGTACAAGTCCTATTCAGCCAAAAATACTGAACTTTTGTAATCCACTCATTATTCAGTGATACTTAAAAACAACCAATACATGGTATCATAACTATAGTGTTACAAGGATCTGCATTTTCTTAAATTCATTGCAATAACTGTTGAGAGATAATGCCATTGTTTCAAGGAGAAAAACAATTCTCCAGATTTTGGAAAAGGAATGAAAACCAACTGACGCAACTGAAGAAATGGAAGTCAATAGAGAATAATTTTCTGATATAATAATTGGTTAGGGCAAGCATGGTTTTTCTAAAGCCTCCCATCCAATACAGAATAACCACTTGAGGGCACCTCTTTATTTTAAGGTTGCTTTAAAAGGCACCAACTTTCAAAAGCAACTGAAGAGATTTTGGTCCTGAAAATACTCAAAGGAAAGAGTGCCACCTACTGAATCTTTCTGTCCCTATTACTCTAAGCCCCAAGAACCTTACCCATCCTTTAAGCACTGGAAAGTACAATCTTTTCTTGGCTAAACTTACTCATCCTGTAAGACAATAACAACAGAAAAAGAAAAATTATTTTTTTATCCTATTGAAACTTCTATAGTACTCAAATTTAAATATTGGACACGTGACCTTGTTTTTCAATCAGTTTCTCTTTCATGGCTTCTTTTTAAAAGAAAACACTACTTCAGAATATAGACACATTATGTGCTAGATATATGTACTTCTAGTTATTTGAAGCTAAAAAAGCCTTTCAAGACCATAGCACTTCTACAATAACTTCAAAGACTACTTTATAAAAAAATCCCATTTAGAATATGTATTTGTTTTCCAGGTTTCCGAAATTAGGACAGGAACATTTTTTAAATAGTGGCTTGGCATTTTCTTCATCTTACATTCTTAAAAAAAACCTCATAGTTCCAATAGAAATTATTATATTATGGCTCCTTAGCAGTAAAGACAAGAGCAAGATCAACAGAAGCAAAAACCACTAGATTGGCTTTTGCCACTACATAAATAGTGCTTATCAAAGGCAATTAAAAATACAAAATGCATTATATACTTGTAAGGCATTAGATAATACTCCCAACTACTGATCATTTCTCAGGATTATACAGTCAGTTGTAAAAAATATGCAGGGCTGTTACTGGGTTGATTGAATACACCTTGACTTACAAAACTGAGGGAGTTTTAATCTCAGTCTGTTAGCCCTTAGGTGGATGTGCTGAAATGTTCAGTCCTCCATTAATTACAATCATTTATTTATTATCTAACATAAACCAAATAGCTACCAAATTGCCTGAAACTGGTTCACATTTAATTGTATTAAAACATTTTCACAGAAAAAGCATGATTAATCCCAACAAATTTGTAATGCGGGATCTTTGTTTCCACCCCTGTGTTATATCTCTGATATATCCATATTTAAAGAAAGAAGAAAATTATTCCTTACTGTCTAATCTGAACTGAAACATTATAAAGCTTTTCTTAGTATGTTTTGTTTCCACTAGTGCTTAAACAACTTGGATGAAATTAAATAATTTAAAGAACTGTTTTCAGTCAAAATAAATTAAATAGCTTTTTTGTTACTCAGCTTTTCTCTAGTTTGCAGTCTAGACATTAATGAGAAGACCAAAGAGTAGGCTTCATAGCTGAGAAATAACTAAGTTCTACTTTTTTGTTTCACCTTGTACTTATATTTCTCAAGATTGCATAGCTCCTTTACTTAAGCATAGGCTGCATGAGGCAATGTCTATACAGGAAAAAAGCTCCCATCATTTTCTATGGAGGTTACATCTCATAAATGGTAAGACAATTTTCATTTTGTCATTAGGAAAATGTTCCCTTCCAATGTTAGAGTGTCAAGGAAAGGGAAGACAGTGTGCCCAAAGAAAGTTGTAAGCATGAATAAGTATGGAGGACCAGAGAGGACAATGCTCCACATAATTTCTAGATTCAGTAAAGGACTAGCAGCATTTCTACTGGGACATTCATTGGAGAAGGGCTTTGTATGTAGCATATAATCTAAGTCTGGAGTTGAACCCCACACCTACTGCCTTTTTTTATCTGGCTTCTAACAGATTTTATATTGGTGGAGGTGGTGTAAGGAGAGAAAGGGAAGGGCCCTGACTGGCAGCCTATCAGTCACCATGAAGTTTACTAGACTTTTTTGAACCTTTCCAAAAAGTTAGCCTGTTAGTAAATATTTCTTGTCATATCAATGGAAGTTGCTTAACCTCAAAAGACTTATATCTCATAAATTTAAATTTAAATTTAGGTGTCTCTAGAATTTGACAATGCAATACTGTAGATGACTTGTAGATAAAGGAATGTGTTGCCATTAATCCAATATACTTATGCACAACTACACTAACATATTATCAATAACTGTGTCAACTCTGACAAAAGGCATAAAGGTTACATAAAATAGAAATAAGAGACTCTACACACATATATGTGACCATGAACATTGTTCTAGTTTTATCAAACTCCACATCTAAGGGGGACTACGCAAGGTAGACACTCTTGCAGCTGGCAAATGCTTTGTTCTGGAGGTTGGAGCTGGTATCTGGAGACTGGCTGGTAAGAGCTGGAAGGTGTTAAGAGCAGGAAAGAATTTTAGCTCTGTACATTTGGAGAGAAGGTAATTATCTTTAGATGGTGCCACACAAAAAGGCAGAATCAAATAAGATAAAAAGCCCAGTCAACAAAAATACTCAGTCACTGCAAAGCAAGTTTTACAGTTTCCCTCTTGGCAACCTCTGGCCTAGCAGTGTCTGCAAGCCTCATTTTAAGGAATAGGTTTCTTGTGAATATAAGAAGATTCTTTCTGAATCTTAAGCTTTGCATGCAGGATAAGGTAAGAGGAAGACATTACTCGTAGCCTGCTGTTGGATTTAGAGACCACAACTAAGGTTAGATTTTAAAGTTGAAATATGGAGGCTGCAGTTAAAGACTGGCAAGAATCAGACTTTGATCCCATCTCTGTTTAAATTAGACAACAGACTGAATTTACATCCCTGTCATGATAAATTATTGGTTTAGTCACCAAATTGGGGTGTATCTTGACCATTTTTCCCTACAATATTTTTGTATTGTTTAAAATATACCATATACAACATGCTAGGCAGGATGGATAATATTTTTAGCCATGGTACGGATCTATAAGCCCAGAATTTCAGTTTTTGCTACAGGCAATACTTAAGTGTTTTATCCAGTGGAGATTAAATTCAAGAGGTACCACTAAGGAATTATTACTCAGAATACCCTGCAATGCAGGAAACCATTCAGGATATGACAGCCACTTGTTTCACAGTACCTGCTCCTTTATGTATGCAGAAGGGACATGAAATGTTAGTTCTGTATGAATGCCTGAAGCACAGCATGAAGAAACTCATCATCTACATCTCCTGAATGTTGGTGTCTGGGTGAGTCATGCTCTCCTTAAGGGACATGCAACAGGACCAAACTGAAACACAGCAGGCTCTCTGAACATCAGCAAACACTTTCACTCTGAGGGTGACTAAGTTCTGGCACAGGTTGCCCAGGGAGGCTGTGCCATCTTCAGCCTTGGGGATACTAAAAAGTCACCTGGACATGGCTCTAACTCACCCTGAAGGAGCAAAGGTCCAGCAGTTGACGTCCACCAGTCTCTCCTAAACTCAACGTTCTGTGCTTCTGTGATTTCTTACTATCAAACTTGCTTTCTCTACACATGAGGTGAAGTGTCTGTCTTGTGAATTTTGACTCCAGGTTTCCATGGCAGGAACAGAAGCTTCAAGATCATTTGTTTCTTCCAAAGTATTGTGTTATTTTCAATTTCTCACTGCTAGGTTAATGTTTTGAAAAATCTTAGAAATATGCAACATTGCAGTAAGAGGTTCTATATTTATTCCAAAATGAATGACAAAGAAATAAGAAATATTTATTAGAAATCAGTCTACACAACTGAAGTACAGATGAGAAAATATAAAAGATCTTGATGGAGACGGAAAAAGGATTTTACCTTCAAAGATCCTTTCTGAGATGTAACACAAAACAAAGGACTATTAAACATATTGCAGTGATCAGAGAGATGATGTCCCTATTATAGTTATCTATTCTCTGGTCTGATGTGCCCAGTCCAGAAGAGATTTGTGTTTGATGACAACAGTCTGTGCTAATGATGTCATACTAGAGTATTATATTTCTGTATCAAACAGTACCTTAAAATACAATGGGGATTTAAAATGAGTTTTTTAGCAAGACTATTGTAAGGAATGAAAGCCCTATTGCTTGGGTCATTCCTAGGCAATGAAAGGGCACTCCCAGGGCCATGGAAGGCTGCTGCACACCTGACTGTGATCCTTCCTCCAGTTAGTTTTCAGTCTTAGAAATCCTATCAGATACTGGTTAACTGGCAGAAGCTGGAATTCCCAAGGATTGAATGTTTGTTTTATGCTCCCCTCTCATTACAAGATACATAAATTATGTCTGAAACTCGAGAATACATGATATGAGCACAAGAGAGTGACAATGTTCCAATTGGTACTTCACTTACTGACATTTTCTTTCATGCTTGCTTTTCATCCTTTCCTTCTTTCTTTGCCTTCTTTTATTTATTTATTAATTCCCTTCTGTCTGTACACCTTGATTACTTAAGAGATATGCAAAATGAAAGCCTTGAGTACTAAATAATGCATGAAAAAGAAATGAAAGTATACTTGCCTTCTGTGTGGTGCTATGCAGTGCTCTTAGTTCTCACACTGTCTCATGTGTGTATCTCCAATATTAAGCTCAGATCCAAGCAGAAAGAACAGAACTGCAAATAGCTTCTCCTCTGTGACAAGCAGCCAATCTCAGAGCTCACTCTGAAGCACTCCAAGTAACACAGCAGTGTGTAAGACCAAAATGTTTGGTGGGACAAGTACATAAATCTGAGACTCTTCTACAGGTAAAGAAGGCAGTGACACTTCCTTCTTCCTGGTTAAACATTCTAAAAAGTACTTTTCATGCTCATATTTTGAATTTGGTTCCATTTCTTGCAAATACTAGAAACATTCACAACTCCCTTCCTTCCAGCTGAACAGTGACACAGACAAGTTGTTTGGCTACTGTGCAAAAAGGAACCTTTCACACGTTCATTTCTTGTTGCATCCGTTTGTGACTGTCTGACCTGTTTGATGAGCATGAAGGAATAAAAGACTAGGATTCTTCGTTTTTTTTTTTAAATGCTATTAGCATACCAGCATTTACTTGTCTTGATTCTGACTGCAGTCAGAACTATATAATTATACGTTATTACAGCTCTAATGACTTCTATAAATTCTCTAACAGATGTGGAAATCTATATTTCTCCCTGTCTTCCTTAGTTTAATGTCATAGCACTTCTTGTACTAAAGCTGAATATAATCCAAGATAGTAAGATTAATGAGGAAATATTTTAAAGTTTGTGTGACACCACAAAAAAATTTAAATTGAATAAAAAAAAATTATATCTTTATTCAAACAATAACTTTTCAATCCATGTGTTTGCTTCCTATCATTCAGCAGAACACAGTCTGTTTTTAGAACATGTTCATTCTATGCTTCTTGCTTTAGCTTCAACCTGAAGCACAAAATAGCAGAGGTCTTTTACATTTCTCATTTGCTGACTAGACCAGCAGAAACAGAATGCATTAGTAATCTGGTGAGATTCCCACACCCATCAGCAGGTCTGAAAGGCTTTGATAAACTTTTACAATAGGCTTCCCAAAGATGCAATAAACACGACCTTTAGAAATCCAACTATATCCAAATACACAACATCCATTACAGGCACTTGATAAATTACAGTCGATTTGTAGCAAGTACGTAGAGAAAGATAATAACATATGTGTGAGGGAAAATAATACATTTTGTTTGTAAACACAGAGAAAACACAGAAATAACCTCTCAGGGGTGATGTTCAAGTAACATTTTGTGTGTTCATACAGTGAGACATGAGGGATGATGGATTACAAAAAGCAATAATCAGGTAATATATTATTGTCATGAGAGAAGAAGGTGGGGAGAGGGTGTTGTTGTTTGTTCACTGCTGTTGCTGTTGTTGTTGGCTCTCCCCAGAATTACCTCTTAAAATAAATGCTGAGAGTTCAGTACATTCATAAAGAACATGTCTCTGTAGCACAGCCTCTATTTCTGGAGGTCTTGACAGGAATTTCTTTAAATATGCAATAGAGCATTCATTTCTGGAATTATAAGTACACTGAAAAATCCTTCTGGGAGAAAAAGAAAACAGTAGTCCATAATGCTCCTCTTGCTATGTGAAAATAAAAGCATCTGGTAGTATAATGAGTGTGTTGTTGACTCAGTGCAGTCGATCATCTCTGTTTTCACAAGCTCATGTACTCCAGTCAATGGAAATCACTGCAGGAAGCACCTGGGGATGCAATGACAATTTGTCCACTCAAAATGTGTATTTTATTCAATAAAAGGTAAATGTTATGAGAAAATAATGGAACCCTGACTAGCAAGTTCGTCTAATACTCAGCTTTTAAAAAACTTTGTAAGTGGGAATAACTGATATCATCACTTCTATTCCCATTGAGAGAAAACAGAAGTTTAAATATTTTAAAGCCAAGTAATGAATGGAAAAGTAAAAGAATGAACAACATAAGTCAGATGAGTCACCTTTAACCCAAACCTTGGAACTCTGTATGGAAAGATATAGCCATGGGAATAGATGAACATCCCTATCAGCTGAGATGTAGTTTCCCTTTTTTTTCTAAGTTTGTATAACAAGGCAATAGCTGCTTGTATTCACAACTTAAAAGATATGTCTAGTCTGAGAAGTCATTTAAATATTGTGATATGATTGTAATTCTCTTACCAATTATTTCCAGGTCAAAATCTCTTGGATTTAAACTAGAATTAAGGCTTTTTTGAATTGCCAGTTATGCAGACATATTCCTGAATATGCAAGTCAGCCTGCTCCTCTCCTCCACATCTCTTTAATCTATATTTTTCCTTCACTAACTTACTGTGTTTTGCAGTAGCAGTACCTTACCGTGAAGTTAATTTAAGGGGCCTAGATTGGACCCATGTGGCTTTGCCTGAATTGTATCAAATCTTTAGCACCAGCAAAAGTGACAAGTAGCCAAAATTATCTCAGAAAAGTCATCAGAGGTGACACACATAAACACAAAAGTCAGGCCTGTTCCAGAAGATTCACTTTTCTGTAGTGCATAAGGAAGCAGAATCTGCTTTAGCAAGAGCTTGGACTAGATGACCCCCAGAACTCCCTTCCAACCCCAACCATTCTGTGTTTCTTGGAACAAATGATACAAAGGGAAAAAATCTAAAATAAGAGTACATTTAGATTGCAAGGATGATTTTTTTTTTTTTTTATGTGAGTGGTGAGACATAGACAGTTTGCCCAGAGAAATTGTGGATGCTCCATGACTTGAAGTGAGGTTGGGTGGGCTTTGAGCAGCCTAGTTGGGTGAATGATGTCCATGCCTAGGAATTTGGCCTGGACAATCCCAGAAGTTCCCTTACAACATAAACTATTCTATAGTTCTGTGCCAAAGTGGACTTTGTAAGGATTTTACCTGTCCCCCAAATATCATCTCTGCAAACACCATGTGTATATATTGATTTTTTTATACCATCTATCTTTTTTATATACCATCTATCTACCCACATTTGCCCTCACATATATGCCAATATTGATTCAGAATGCCAAAAAAGCTAAGCACAAACTTTTCTGGATCCTAGCCATAACTCTTTTAGATGACTACATGAAAATAAGCCTTTCTGATAAAAGCTCTTTGATCAATAGAGGGGGAAAAATGTTCTCCTTGCCAGCTCTCAAATTGAAGTTTTTACCTACAGTTGTAATAATTTTTTTTTTATGTTTAAAAGTTCAAGTCCTAATGGCTTGAGGATACTCTAAGATGTTTACCAAGCTCTGGGGACCCTGACCTTGGAGAGCTGCTGTTCTCTACAGGAATGTGTGGTTCACTGGCTCTTCTGCACCCACAAACAGTCAGGTCTGATACTTTTATGAAGGCTTACATCTTAAAACAAACGATAGAAATTGTACTGAAAGCCTGATGTCCCCATATTAAAAATCATATTTGCCCTGTGTAAAACATCTAGCAGGGCATTTTTAAAAAAGAGCCATAGTATGCCAGACAGGAACATGTTAACATATGCTGAAATAGAATTTTTATCTGGTAGAAAACAGTTCAATATTTGCGATTGTCATGTTCTGGCATGGAAAAGTACATATTTTTCATAAAGGAAATAATTAGAAAGCCCAAAATAAACAGCAAGCTGATTAAAAAGTGGTGAGAGATGGAAACAAACCACAAAAATCAATCTTTACGTGCACAAGGTGTAAGCAAATAATAAAATTTATATTATCTTCTAAAAAAATCAGTCTAAAAATGTTTGCATTAGGGAGAGGTTAATTCCTACGTTACCTAAGCATCTGTTGAAAGTCATGCTGTAACTGTTGACCCTCAGCATGAGGAAAAATATCTCAGTGTTTAGTGTTATTTTGAGTTTGATGTGATCTGTGTAATTACAGCACTTTGAAAATCCAGTTTTCTTTCTAAAATTCCTGAAACTTGGAGGAAAGTCTTGCTACTGCGGGGACCAAATCCCTGCTATTACTTATACTATATCTATAAATATAATATCAATACCTAGGAGTGCCAGCTTCATTTTTTGGCACTTTCTAGGAAACCTTCTTTGACCCCAGAGTCTATTCAAAAATTTATGTCATGGTATAAAGAACAGCAGAAGATGTCTAAATTCTGATAAACTATATGTCATATGTTCCAGCTGAACATATGTTCTCTAAGGCACAGGTCACTAACAGGAGCCACATTTCCCTCTTTTCCAAACCTTTGCATCACCAATTTCATCATCCTTTGGCTTAATATATATGATTCCTTTACAGTAAAACAAACTCTAGCCTGTAATATTTCACAGATTCATTTAGGTTGGAAAAGACTTAAGATCTACCAAGCCTAATTGTTAACTCAGCACTGCCAAATCCATCACTAAATAATGTCCCTGAGTGTCATATCCAGACGTTTCTTGAACATACTCTTGAAGTGTCTCAACCACTTGCCTGGGCAACCTGTTCCAGTGCTTGACAATCCTTTGAGAGAAGAAGTATTTCCTATTACCCATTCTAAAGTTCACCTGGTGCAGTTTGAGGTCATTTCCTCTTGTCCTGTTCCTTGT